>CM056210.1:14692722-15347722 GCA_029692085.1 Gymnothorax javanicus | reverse complement strand
TCCAAGGCCCATCGATGCGCGAGGACAACAGAGGTTATGCCATCTGGTCCAAACCCTCAGAAGGGCAACAGCTCACAATTCACAGAAATTTTGAATCATGGTTATGGGAGAAACGCGTCTGAACATACAGTGCATCACTCTCTGCTGTGTCAGAGACTCTGTGGCCACAGAGCAGTCAGAGTTCACATTCTAACCCATCTGCTGCAATGGACACTCAAGTGTCAGAACCAGAAACTGGAGCAATGGCAGACTGTCACCTGGTCCAGTGAGTCCTGTTCTGTTTTACATCTGGTACACAGGCGGGGTACATGAGCACCGGGGGATGAGATAAAGCTCAAGGATGTTCTGTGGGAAGAAGACAAGCTGGTGGAGGGAGTGTGATGCTCTGTTTATGGCTGGAGAGCCCTGGATCTGGGCATACATCCAGACATTAAGCTGTTTGGCTGCACTCAGAGGACCAACAGCTGGTCACAATGCTTTTGCTCCTCTGCTTTTTTGCATGAGTGTGTGTCAGAGTTTCTGTGCATGTATGTTTAGTGTCGATACAGTACTCACCGGACGCAGGGCAGGGCCTGGTGTTGCAGGATCTGTAGATGCTTCTCTCCCCAGTGCAGTAGAGGCCATTATTTTGGGGCCGGGGGCTGTCGCAGCGCCGGTCCGCGAACTGAACTCCCCCACCGCAGGAGCGCGAGCACGAACCCCATGACCCCCATGGGCTCCAGCCGCCATGGATCGAGGCCTGGAGGGGTCCAGATAAAGGGCCGTTTCAATCTGCTCATTTCTCCATTCCTCCTTCCTTTCCTTACCTCATTTCCTTGTTCTTGCCTCCTCCCATCCGGGAGGCGAGGAAAAAAGAAGAGAAGAGGAAGTGATGATGAAATGTCAGTGAGGGGGAATGGAAACCATCTCAGCATGTAGCGGCAGAGTAAAGTGTCTCTGCGTGTAGCGGCAGAGTAAAGTGTCTCTGTGTGTTTCAGGAGTGTAAAATGTTTCTGTGTGTATAAGGTGTGTAAAAGCGTATCTTTGTGTATCAGGAGTGTAAATGCGTCTCTGTGTGTATGAGGTGTGTAAAGCGTCTTTGTGTGTATCAGGAGTGTAAAGTGTCTCTGTGTGTATCAGGTCTGTAAAAGTGTCTCTGTGTGTTATCAGGAGTGTAAATGCGTCTCTGTGTGTATCAGGAGTGTAAAAGCGTCTCTGTGTGTATCAGGTGTGTAAAAGCGTCTCTGTGTGTATCAGGAGTGTAAATGCATCTCTGTGTGCATTAGGAGTGTAAAGGGTCTCTGTGTGTATCAGGTGTGTAAAACCGTCTCTGTGTGTATCAGGAGTGTAAATGCGTCTCTGTGTGCATCAGGAGTGTAAAGTGTCTATGTGTGTATTAGGAGTGTAAAAGCGTCTCTGTGTGTATCAGGTGTGTAAAAGCGTATCTTTGTGTATCAGGAGTGTAAATGCGTCTCTGTGTGTATGAGGTGTGTAAAGCGTCTTTGTGTGTATCAGGAGTGTAAAGTGTCTCTGTGTGTATCAGGTCTGTAAAAGTGTCTCTGTGTGTGTCAGGTGTGTAAATGCGTCTCTGTGTGTATGAGGAGTGTAAATGCGTCTCTGTGTGTAGCGGCAGAGTAAAGTGTCTCTGTGTGTATCAGGAGTTTAAAAGCGTCTCTGTGTGTATGAGGAGTGCAAAAGCATCCCTATGTGTAGCAGTAGAGTAAAGTGTCTCTGTGTGTATCAGGTGTGTAAAAGCGTCTCTGTGTGTATCAGGAGTGTAAAAGCGTCCCTGTGTGTAGCAGTAGAGTAAAGTGCCTCTGTGTATCAGGGGTGTAAAGCGTCTCTGTGTGTATCAGGTGTGTAAAAGCATCTCTGTGTGTATCAGGAGTGTAAAGTGTCTCTGCGTGTATCAGGTGTGTAAAAGCATCTCTGTTTGTAGCAGCAGAGTAAAGTGTCTCTGTGTGTATCAGGTGTGTAAAAGCATCTCTGTTTGTATCAGGAGTGTAAAAGCGTCTCTGTGTGTATCAGGTGTGTAAAAGTGTCTCTGTGTGTAGCAGCAGAGTAAAGTGTCTCTGTGTGTATCAGGTGTGTAAAAGCATCTGTGTTTGTATCAGGAGTGTAAAAGCGTCTCTGTGGGTATCAGGAGTGAAAAGTGTATCTGTGTGTATCAGGAGTGTAAAGTGTCTCTGTGTGTATCAGGTGTGTAAAAGCATCTCTGTGTGTAGCGGCAGAGTAAAGTGTCTCTGTGTGTATCAGGTGTATAAAAGCATCTCTGTGTGTATCAGGAGTGTAAAGTGTCTCTGTGTGTATCAGGTGTGTAAAAGCGTCTCTGTGTGTCTCAGGAGTGTAAAGTGTCTGTGTGTGTATCAGGAGTGTAAAGTGTCTCTGTGTGTATCAGGTGTGTAAAAGCGTCTCTGTGTGCATCAGGAGTGTAAAGTGTCTCTGTGTGTATCAGGAGTGTAAAAGCATCTCTGTGTTTAGCGGCAGAGTAAAGTGTCTCTGTGTATCAGGAGTGTAAAAGCGTCTCTGTGTGTATCAGGTGTGTAAAGCGTCTCACCGTGTACAGTCTTCTGTGGCTCTTGCGCACACACATCCCCTGCAGACAGACACGTCGCTTGGCGCAGGGCGTGCCCTCAACGGCAGGCAGTTTCTTGGTGAAGCAGACCATCTGGCCCTGCCGCATGACTGCACACCACAGACGGGCGCACACATCCACGCCCGGGCACACGCTGTACCCCGGCCCAAACGCCAGGCGACACTGCTGCCCCGCATCGTAGCTCTGACCGGGCAACTCCTCAGGCACCGGGAGAGGGTGAAGGGGGGCATCTAACAGACAGTCCGCTGGGGGGGGGTTAAAAATGATCTATTACTGAGGCAGAGTTTTACTGCAGCTTTACACTCCTGCATTACAGGTGAAAATACAGCGCAAATACTACAGAGGGCTGGGCAGCATGACCGTGAGGAACGTTTAAATTCAACTCAAATCTGAAAATGGCCTGACATGTGAATGCATGACACACTGACCCGCACCCGCAAACACACACATACACACGAACACACATCCTTGTCCTTCTATCTTTGTGACAGCATTACATTGACTTCCATTCATTCGTTGTGTGTCTCTAAGGCCTTTCCCTAATCTTAGCAACAAGCAATGCAAGCCTAACCCAAACCCTTTCCCTAAACTTTACCTATCCCTAATTCTAACCTTAACCCAAACCCTTACGCCTAACCCTAACCTATCCCTAATTCTGACCTTACCCCAAACCCTTACCCTAACCTTAACCTATCCCTAATTCTAACCTTAACCCAAACCCTTACGCCTAACCCTAACCTATCCCTAATTCTGACCTTACCCCAAACCCTTACCCTAACCTTAACCTATCCCTAATTCTAACCTTACCCCACACCCTTACCCCAACCTTAACCTATCCCTAATTCTATCTTTAACCCAAACCCTTACCCAAACCTTAACCTATCCCTAATTCTAACATTACCCCAAACCCTTACACTAACCTTAACCTATCCCTAACTCTAACCTTAACCCAAACCCTTAAATAATGTGTCACAATTGCCTTTGTAGTTGTGAAGACATATGAAAATATCCTCCCTTCCCAAAAATGTCTCCACTCCGTAGAAAAAAGTTTTTTGGTTCTGACTTTGTAGCAAGTACAAGAATACACACACACACACACACTCACTGACCGTTTCCATGGTGTAAGAAAAGTGTGACGGCGTGGGCAGTGCAGGGGCTCCAGGGTTGGGTGGTGTTGATGGAGGTGAGGATGGAGGACATGAGCCTTCTCTCCACAGAGGAGCCGAACCGCCGCACACACCACTGAGCATCATCATGAGTCAGGCCCAGGAGATGACCTGCACACACACACACACACACACACACACACACACACGATTACTACGGACACACACACATACACACACACACACACACACACACACACACACACGATTACTACGGACACAGACACACATAATTATATACACACATAAACACAGACACACACTTTATCATGCATACACACATACACAAGCATTCTCATTACCATACACACAGCAAAATTACAATACAAACTCAAATTATTGTGCACACACACACAGACACACGCACACAGACACACACATGCACCCTATCACACACACACACACACACACACACACACACACGCACGCACGCACAAACACACATCCTGTGAGACACACACACACACACACACACACACACACCGATCTCGTGCGCGAGCGTGAAAGCGGCGTGTAGACCATCGTCCTCTATCACAGCGCAGCTCCTCTCAGGCTTGCAGATGGTGCCCACATCAGCCATGCCCAGAGTGCCACAGGAGTGATGCCCACACAGGTCCTGCAGGGGGCATCAGGGAGCACAGACATTCTTACTGAAAGCCTGTACTCGTGCATCACTGCGGTCTGTGCCTCCCAGTGAGATCATATGCAACAGCCTAAATCTTGATCCACTGTCAACACTGGGAAACCAGGAAGTCATCTTGATTTCCCAGAATATCGAGGAAACCTCCAAGGTGTCCTTGCTTGGTGGAAACAGACTCAGTATCCCATCATTCACTGTGCAAAATCCCAGTTAAAAGATAAAAATCCTCCCTGGTATTTAGCTACCCAGATTTGTTCATTAGAACGGTTCTTCTACCAGAAGATAGAACTAATCATCATCATCATCATCATCATTATTATTATATTATTATTATTAATCACATCAGTCAGCTGAGATGATGGGTGGAGCCACTGACTGCACGTAAAGATGGAGGACCAGACAGCTTTCCAAAAGTGAAGCCAAAACACCTTCATCGCCCCCTGCTGGCTGGCTGCAGTACAGTTATAAATCCCACCCCCTTCACGTTTGCAGATGGGATATGCGCCACACTAAAATTATGAAGTTGATGTCAGACATATTTTTCCCAAAGATGCTTTAGGTCAGGGCTGCCCAACCCTGTTCCTGGAGAGCTACCATCCTGTAGGTTTCTGCTCAGACCCTAATTCAACGCACCTGATTCAGCTCATTAGCAGCTCGTCAAGATCTGTAACTGGGAAAGCAGGTGTGGTTTACATTGGTTGGAGTGATAACCTTCAGGATGGTAGCTCTCCAGGAACGGGGTTGGGCAGCCCCGCTTTAGGTCATTTTAAGTAGTTTATACTATACGGATGTATCTTCAAACGTTCATTTTTTCTGATAAGTTTGGTTTTATTTTGTTATTTGATGCTGTAAAAAAGAGGATGTAAAGTCACGAGTGACTGCAGTTCTGAGGACAGAGTCCCAAAGTCTCCTGCTGGCTTATTTTCAGGAAGTTGTCCGTTGAGAAGATATATCATTTAACGTTACACATGCATAAGTTGTCAGGTCCCTGGACAATGGAATATAAACCATAGTCAATTCTTGAAATCCAATGAAAATCGACAGTAAAAAGCGCTCTGCACTGGACATAGCATCAAGTACTGTTAGCAACAAAGCTAATGGTGGGAAGTAAAATCTGTCAGCCATCAAGCTAGTAAAGAGAGATTTAGTCACAGGTCACGTTAGCGAACCAAGTAGTTAGCTTGAACTAACATTAAAATAGATGACATTGGAGCTCTATTGACTGTATTTACCTTATTTTAAAGGGTTGATTTTAACTTTTTACAGTAAAGTTGTATGAGCTGCTTCTCCATAGTCAGTGTGTTACTTACTAGAAACAGGTGGGCCTTGGTACAAAGCAAAGCAATGTACTGCAATGGACAAGAACAGCAGTAAACGCATTTTCGCTGCCTAAAAAAAGGCCCACCTAAAATAATCAGCATCTTTGTGAGTGTACACTACATTCAGAATATTTTCTGTCATGATCCGAAGAGAGAGCCAAACACAGATGGTGTGAAGGCACATTTATTAGCAGGAATACGGTCATTGGGAAAGATAGGCCAGAGCCTAAAACCGAGGATTGACTGTCCAGCAGCACGGATGGTAGAGCTGCAGAAGGAGGGGGCGTGTCCAAGCCAAGGCCAGAGGCTGTCCCGCTGCGGAGGCCAGGAAGGGAGTCCCACTCACAGCTGCAGGACTGCATGCAAACATGAGTGAAGGTTTAACAGCAAAACTGTCCCAAACCTGGGGACTGATGAAGGCTACAGAGGCATTCTAATTAATTAGACTCAGAAGACGAGAAAAAGATTATTTCATATACGATTACCCGACACACGGTAGAAGGAGAGCACTTCGCTCAACTAGGAGGCATTTACACTATCAACTAACACACGCAAATACATACTCAATGGTATTTACCGGCAGTAAGTTTACATGGGGGGTGAAACTTTTACAATCCAGCGAAGACAGTGACACCACAAGAAAGTTATGTAGGCAGGATAATCGACGAAAGGGGCAAGGCTACAAATGTTCATATTAGGAGGTGAAGGGTTTGACGATACAATAAATAAATTAAGGGAGACAAACTGCAAAACTCATGCAGAATTCTAGAACAAGGGAGGAACTAATTAATTTTACATGAGGGTTGTGACAATTTTCACTGTTAGACCTTGCTGTCAGAAAGCCCCGTACTATAGCACATTTTCTCAACCATATAGGAATACGAGACATTCTAATTTAAGATTCAATAAATGTGGGGCGCCCCGGTGGCTCATCGGTCTAAGTGCGCATACCATAAAGGCTGTGTCCTTCCCGCCGCGACATCAGAGACCCATCCCGGAGCAGGGCGGAGCTAAACCGTAGACCCACCCTGGAGCAGGGCGGAGCTACACCAGAGACCCACCCTGAAGCAGGGCGGAGCTAAACCAGAGACCCACCCTGGAGCAGGGCGGCGCTAAACCAGAGACCCACCCTGGAGCAGGGTGGAGCTAAACCAAAGACACACCCTGGAGCAGGGCGGATTCAAACCAGAGACCCACCCTGGAGCAGGGCAGAGCTAAACCAAAGACCCACCCTGGAGCAGGGCGGAGCTAAACTGTAGACCCACCCTGGAGCAGGGCGGAGCTAAACTGTGACCCACCCTGGACCAGGGTGGAGCTAAACCGTAGACCCACCCTGGAGCAGGGCGGAGCTAAAAGAGACCCACCCCTGAGCAGGGCGGAGCTAAGCCAGAGACTCACCCCGGAGCAGGGCGGAGGCTGAGAGCTGGTACCGCTGCCTAGGAGAGAGGCTGTATTTGTGGTCACAACCAGCCTTGACCCAGCCCTGATCCATGGAGCTGAAACACAGACCATACGGTCACACGAGCGAGGAGCTCAGGGCTGGAGTCAACACCTCCACTCTGCCGCTCAGTGACCTGAGCGAGTGTGTACACATCACTTCTGCGATCTCCCTCAGTGTAAAATACAAACAGTCATCTCATAATGACATTCTTACATCTCCAACTGATACAGCCCGGCTTTTCCAGTCACAGACAGGGGTGTCAATTCTCAAGCATCCCCCCCCCCCTTCCCCCAATGTTCAAATCAATGTTATGCTTTAGAACAGAGGTGATCTGTCAGTGCTCACTGATTCATGAGTAGAAACAACGACAAACCCTGATAGACAAGGCCAAAACTTTGTGGACACCTGCTCATCTAGCAGTCCAAAATCAGAGCTCCCCACAGCCGCTACACGCCTGTTTTCTCTCCCTCATTCCTTCCTTCCTCTCTACCTCCTCCCTTCTTTTTCTCCACAGGCATTCATGTGAAACACATGTGCAGGTCTGCACACAGAGGCCAAGCAAAGTTCAGTGTGACCACAGAAAGAGAAGCAGAGAGGGAGAGAGAGAGAGACAGACAGAGGGGGAGAGGGAGAGAGAGACAGACAGAGGGGGAGAGAGAGAGAGAGAGACATAGGGGAGAGAGAGGGAGAAAGAGAGGAAGAGGGACGGATAGAAAGAGAGAAATTAACTACAAACAACATATACTTAATCACAAGAAAAACATAAAACCTGAAGGCTACACACACGCTCACTCACTCACAAATGACCGCAGTGCCCAACACACTCTGAATTCACATTAAACTCACCGAGAAACCACAGAAATACCAGCAACGAGCAAGAAGCAGAGTTCATGCCCACTTCACACAGTTATGATTAACGCATGAATAAATGAATACCAAGCAGCTGCTCCCATTGTAACGGCAGAGACACGAGACGCTGGGCTGTAAGACGTTTAATTTAAAGTGTGCGTTCAGTTCTCGTTAAATCCCGGGTGAAACGTTTCAAATTCTGGACACTGAGGGGGTATGACAAAGTATTTTACATTGTGAACTGAAAAGGATACTATTTGGAACGAGGGAAGTTGTGCGCGAATAACTTTCCAGAAATCAACCGTGCGGTTGTTACCTCGCCTGCCTTGCTGACGTCAGGAATGGAAGAATTGGACTGAAAGAGGAGTCCAAAATATTTTTTAAACATTACAGCAGAAAAAGACTGAATTCTGCGGTTGCTGGGTGAAAGACAGAGCAGATGGATTCACAGGCACCTGGCCTTACCGCAGATTTAACCGTCCGGGAAATGTCGCACAGACAGGAAGATCATAGGGCCCGCAATTTCAGCGCGTGGGAGAGCAGCGCCGCGGGGACCCTGGAAAGAACACATCAAATAAACCGACGGCTGCCCACAAAAAAATAACTGCTTGCAGTGGACACATTCGGCCTTTACATTTACCGTGAAAATGAGTCAAACGCGTCCAGACAAAACATATTTTAAAAGCTTTGGAATTAAAGCCGTGGCCAGTTTATATTCATGCAAAAACCCTATATAGCTTCAGTCATCTGCCTTGCATGTTTTTACTCTGCACAGCAATAACGCGGTCAGAGCCCACGGCGGTATTTCCTTTGCCTTAGCAAGACACCGAAAAAGGCATGCGAACGGACACCAGCGCGCACAAACATGACGCGGTATGCACACAGGCATAATGACACAATAAATAAATAAAGTTAATTGACACATGAAGCATTTAAAAAGCCTAAGAGAGTAGTCACGGAGGAGGAGACAGACTTTGTAGATGTCACTATATTAGATCGTAGTAGCCTACTACAGGACTAACGCCCATTATATGTTGGAATAGATAAAAGCTAACTGCAGGCATTTGTAAATTAGAGGATTTGAAGTCGACTTTCACTGTGTTCTTAAAAGATAATAAAAGAAAATCAGGCAAAATTGCAAAAGGAAGTCATTTCTATGCGCCCACTCCACTGGATGGGCGTCGGTCGGGATGGGCGACGCCCCTGTCCGTCCGTCGGTCAGTCCACAATTTATTGTTCTCACTGTACACATTACAATTTTTGTTGAGATTCCTGTCAATTTTGTTTTGAAGGTCAATGGTGATATGAAGTGGATCCCTATTGATTTTGGTGATGATTAGAAAATCGTTTGTGAAATGACAAGTCATCGCCATGGCTGCTATATGGGCTTATTTCCACGCTTTGCGTGACAAACCTTTACAGCGTCGGTCCGGCCGAATGTGTACCTGCCTGGTGAAGAGGATAGCGGCGTCATGGTGCTCTCGATGCTCCTGGGGCAGCGAGCTCTGCCGATTCTGCCATTTACAGAAACTCTTGAGCGTAGCTGCTGCGCTCTTGGAGATCACCAGTCCCTTCTCCTCTCCGGACACCGCCACAATCTTCACCACTGCCAAGCTGATTGGGTTCTCTATGCTGGCGTGACCGTATAGTTTAGATGCTATTGAGGTCAGTGTCAAGAGGTAGTGGTGCAAATCCTTGCCGTACTTTTTAGACATGGACTCATCGGCTACGAGCAGCAGTTCCACATATCTTCTGCGTGATACCGACCTCTTTTGCCTTTTGCCTGAAACGTGAGGGCCGGCCTCAAAGCACCGCTGCCTTTGGTTTAGCGTCTTGAGATGGTTTAACTCAATGAAAATACTGTTAGTGTTCAATTTCCCGTTGGCCATTCTGTTTAGGTGATGTTTCGCGTCGTCATGCCCGCGCCATGGCTTTTCAACTGTGTCACAATTCTTGTGCGCTGCTGTGGCTTCTACACTGGAACCTTCACGATAAAAATCACGCAAAGCGCGCCCCAAGGCAGCATCATCTGTCGCATGAACGTTCCCACGAATTTTCATCCTGATTGGCTGTCCTCTTATGTTGCCCATGAGCGAGAAGCCTTCAAGACTTCCGACGGAAAGATTGCAAAGTGAAAAAGATTTGGGTTTGGAATCCGCTGTTCCATGGTAAACACTACCCTTGCGAAGTTTCTGTTTGTCTTTATTAATCCTGCAACGCGCGTCGACATACTTTGTGCCCAAGTGTCCTCTTAAGATACCCGCGGCCATAACCATGTTCAAATGGAATCTCCACTGAAGATGCGCCACTCTGGCACACGCGCGATAAATCCGATCAGTGGCTCGCACGAATCCGTTTTTCCGCCATACAGGTGCAGGGGTTGTCGAAAGGCCAAAGACAGAGGAAACTTTAAGATTAGGAACAACTTTAGCCTCACAAAAACCCATAGCGCACAGCACGAGAAATATTACTAAGCTAACCATAAACCGGCAATAGGCGGCAGTCATTTTTGTCCAGAACTAAACTATTAAAATTCACCTTATCTTCCAACCAGAAACGACATGGGGGGAAAAAATCGCAACTGCATAAAAAGCAGGAGTCTGAGAGAAGAATACTCCAGGGTAGTTGGAGGCCAAAAAACCTCTAAACCCAGGTTTCAAATGAAAAGTTAAAACCACTGGCGCGAGGGCGCTGGCCACAGCACGACATAAAAAGCTACGAGTTCGTGGGAACTGAGCTTTACTTTGAGAACTTATTAGGAAAGTTTCCACTTACATATCTCTCTCCCTCATTCTCTCTCTTCCTCCCTCCACCCCTCCCTCTTTCTCTCGCATACTGAATGTAATCGTAAAAGTCTCTGCGCCCTGGGTGCGGGAGCCTGCCGGTAACGGTAAAACCATCACGCGTACAAGGGCGACCCCAGCGGCACTATTACGCTCGGTCATTTACAATTTGCATCAGTAGCAGAAAGGTATATAATAGAACACATCTAAGGAGACAGTTCTGACTCTCAAAATGAAAAAAATATCGTCAGATTCAGCTCGCAGCTTCACTCCCATTCGCTCGTGCTAAAATGCCAATGTATTTTCCTCCCAGTGCTGTTAATATTTGATCAAGCATACCGCGCGCCGGAGGAGGATGTGCCTCATGGCATGAGGATCACAACTTTCAGGATCAAATTTCAAAGATTAATTTCCATTCGCGAAATCTCTGCATGTAGCCGCAGCAGAGTGCATGCGTGAGGCAGCGTTTACATGTATTGCCTTGGTGCTGGCTTCCATGGGTAAGTGCGTGTCTGCGCGCTATGTGCCTCAGTGCTTGATGCCGGATACTTTTCGGCGGGTAAGTTGGAGATCTCACCCGCAGATCACAGCGGGCCACCGTAGGATTAACAATACAAGACCATCCTGCCTGAAACCACAGAAAAACCAAATAGCCCGTGTTAATTCAACACAGAGTCCACTTACTTTATTAGTGAGAACGGTTCGTACTCTACATGAGCTGATTTAACACGGCACATTACACTGTATGTAGACGTTTCCAAAGGTGCGGCTTTGGCGTGAAGCTCTCGGAATAAGCACTCTGCCCAGGAGATTTGCTGTTACTTGTCCGAAGGTATATAAACTGTGACTCCGAAACACTGAAGATGCCTGCCGTTATCTTGATCCTCCGAAATTTCAGCCCCAAATGACCTGCAGTCGAACAGAATGAGGAAAATAGGCAGAGACTGAGACCTCTGTCCGACGCAGATGGTCTGGGGGAGGTTGGAGAAAATGCAACTTATCAAAGAAGGGACAGAATCAAACCATTTTCAACGTGTAGTCCTTTGAAAATCCATGACGTTCAGTTTGACCTTTCAAGGTCACTCAAGGTCATGGAGTGAAATAAAAACCCATATAGGAGTTCCTATATGGTCATAATTGTAAACGTCTGTCTATCTGCAAGCTTTTTTGAGTTATAATGGAAAATATTTTATTTTCACTGATGACCTTGATCCCCCTGACATTTAACCCCCAACCGCTATGGAGACTATCAAAGCTACCCAATCATACAGAATATGGTTGGAAGCAGAATTGAAAGATGCAAATTTTGGTTTAGTTTTGAAGTCAATGTAATGAATTTGAAGGAAGTTATCTCAGACAATCCATTTTGACATTTCCAATGACCTTAACCTTGACCCAATCAACCCCAAAAGTCAGGTCATCTACGGACCATTGCCCACCTACTGTGAGAGTTTGTAGTCAATCAGTACAACCGCGTAGATGCTAGATTGTTAACACATGGACACAAAAACAAACAAACAAAACCAAATCACGCTGATTACAATGCCCCGCCCTGCTGACTCTGCCGCGGATGAGGTAATAATGCATGAGTCTGCACAGCTGTGGAAATTACACAAATAATATGTACTCAGGCACTCCCTGGAAAAAAAATCTAAAGATTTTCATGTTTAATGTGGGCAGTAAAACGTTTCATGCTGATGATGGCTTATAGCTTCAAAACGTCCCTTTTATTGCCCACATTAAATATAAAGATTTTTTTTTTGAGCGAGCACCAGAGTAGATTTTCATCGCTCATGTATAAAACCATTCCTTTGCCATCTGTAAAACGTGTTTTCCTGAGTGTATAAAGATGTATTGTTTTGTAATATTTTTAAATGAAGTTAATAAGTTAACTTAGGTTCAGGAGCAGGGCCACGCCTAAACTCCACCCGCAACCGCCTGGCAAGCCTACTTATACCTGTTCAGCCCCTTCCTCTCTGTTTGGCACAGATCTCTCGACCCACCCACCCCTCTTCCCCTTACCTTCATCCATCTCCTTCCTACCTCATCCCTACCCACATCCCTTCATCTTCTTCCATTCATCCTCATCCCTTCCTACTCCATCCCTACCCACATCCCTTCACCCTCTTCCCTTCTCCGCTCATCTCCTGTTCAACCCGGTGCATACCTCTCCTATGTCTCTTTGTAGGTACGGTCTGGGGGGCTCGAGATCACCTCAGGCAGCTAAACGCCGAGATGGAACCCCCACACTGAGTCTCCCTCCGCCCAGTCTTCAGCATGTCCTCCCAGACGACCTCAAAGACTACATCCCTCTTTCACCCCTATGGCTACTCTCACAATGGCACAAATTACATTAAAACTTTAAACTACACTTTGTTGTGGCGTGGTCCTTGCTAGTGAATTGTTTAATTAAAGGACCTATATTGTGGAAAATGTTTTTTCCTGGTTCAGTGCACAGCACAGAGGTGTTCTCCATATCTAACAGCCCAGAGCAGGTTAACGTTAAAGACGCCCCGTTTAGCTGTTAAATCCCCCTTTTCTACATTTGAGGAGCACAGTTTGAAAATCCTACTGTTTCCCTACATCACAAAGAGACCTGAAAATCCTACTGTTTCCCTACATCACAAAGAGACCTGCCCTGCATAGTCCAGACCCACCCACTGTCTGTTATCCCTTTTCCACCAAACCGGTTCCCCTGCCGGTGCTGGTTACAGTTCAGTCAGGAGAGACTCAAGTGAAACCAGGAAATATTTATTATGCGTTGAGCATAAGTGGAAGTAACATGCTTAGAATCAGACAAGTCTTTGGCACTTGGACTCTTCGGGAAAACTCGTAGAGCAGGAGCATGGCTCAGAGCAGCAGCAGGAAAATCCCCTGCAGAGTCCAGACACTGGTGGCGGTGGTGGCTGAAGGCTGACGAAGCTGGAGCGGCAGTACGGAAGGTCTGACGAGAGCAGGGTGGCCTTGGGGAGGAGGAGGAGGGTCCGCAAACAGCAGCATGAGTGAATTAGGGTAGAGAGAAATTATTTTTTAAAAAGACAGCAGCAGAATGATTGGCTAGTGATGCAACTGTGGTGTGCCACGGTTGGATAGAAGAGATCCGCTGCTACACCAGCTGACGTCTCAGTTGACAGCCCCAGACATTGACAGCAGAGATTAACGAGTGAGCATGTGTGTGAATGATAAGAATATAAATGGAGTTGAAGTTTGCAAGAGAGTCTTACTGATTGAACTTTCGCTAAGCTTCATTTGTCAATCATTTCCACATGCGAACCAGTAAAGAACCGAACTGCATTCCACCGCTGGAGTCGGTTGGACAGCCACGTCATTACGTCACTGTATACGTCTGTATATGTTTCTGCTTTCACAGAAAAACTAGCGCCGACCGCTGCCGGCTCTCCCCAGTTCCCTCTTCTGCTCCCTGTTCTCTTTCCTCAGTTTATTGCGCTTGTTAATGATTTGGTCGATAACCAGCATCCACCAACTCGGGCTGGCTCTGCTCCAGGACAGATTTGGTGTGCATGGCTCCCTCCAGCTTGTCTTGCTCCTCCGCTGAGGACCACAGAGCCAGGAGACAGTCTATCTCTTCCAAGGACCACTTCCAATGTTTCGCGTCCATTTTCTGACTGTTTTTCCTTTTGGCTCCTGCAATCTAAAATTGGCTGTTGGTGTAGTTAACCCTGCCCCCAGCCTCCTGACATAACTGATCCCTTCATCTGGCCCAACAAAGATGTAGTGCTGCTCTGGAATCACTTTTGTCAGCCGAGAACCGGTTCAGCGTCTGTGGAAACAGAAAAAACTGGCTCCAAATTAGGCACCGGGGCTGCTTTAGTGGGAAAGGGGTCTGCGAGCCCAGCACCCTCCCACTGCCCTCCTCCATCTTCCAACCCCCTCCCACTGCCCTCCTCCATCTCCCAGCCCCCTCCCACTGCCCTCCTCCATCCCCCAGCTCCCTCCCACTGCCCCCTCCTCCATCTCCCAGCTCCCTCCCACTGCCCTCCTCCATCCCCCAACCCCTCCCACTGCCCTCCTCCATCCCCCAGCTCCCTCCCACTGCCCTCCTCCATCTCCCAGCCCCCTCCCACTGCCCTCCTCCATCTCCCAGCTCCCTCCCCACTGCCCTCCTCCATCCCCCAGCCCTCCCACTGCCCTCCTCCATCCCCCAGCTCCCTCCCACTGCCCTCCTCCATCTCCCCCCTCCCCCACTGCCCTCCTCCATCTCCCAACTCCCTCCCACTGCCCTCCTCCATCCCCCAGCTCCCTCCCACTGCCCTCCTCCATCTCCCAGCCCCCTCCCACTGCCCTCCTCCATCTCCCAGCTCCCTCCCACTGCCCTCCTCCATCTCCCAGCTCCCTCCCACTGCCCTCCTCCATCTCCCAGCTCCCTCCCACTGCCCTCCTCCATCCCCCAGCTCCCTCCCACTGCCCTCCTCCATCTCCCAGCTCCCTCCCCCTGCCCTCCTCCATCTCCCAGCTCCCTCCCACTGCCCTCCTCCATCTCCCAGCTCCCTCCCACTGCCCTCCTCCATCTCCCCAGCTCCCTCCCACTGCCCTCCTCCATCCCCCAGCTCCCTCCCACTGCCCTCCTCCATCTCCCCGCTCCCTCCCACTGCCCTCCTCCATCTCCCAGCTCCCTCCCACTGCCCTCCTCCATCCCCCAGCTCCCTCCCCACTGCCCTCCTCCATCTCCCCGCTCCCCTCCCACTGCCCTCCTCCATCTCCCAGCTCCCTCCCACTGCCCTCCTCCATCTCCCAGCTCCCTCCCACTGCCCTCCTCCATCTCCCAGCTCCCCTCCCACTGCCCTCCTCCATCTCCCAGCCCCCCCCTGCTCTCCTCCATCTCCCAGCCCCCTCCCACTGCCCTCCTCCATCTCCCAGCTCCCTCCCACTGCCCTCCTCCATCTCCCAGCTCCCTCCCTCTGCCCTCCTCCATCTCCCAGCTCCCTCCCACAGCCCTCCTCCATCTCCCAGCTCCCTCCCCTCTGCCCTCCTCCATCTCCCAGCCCCCTCCCACAGCCCCCATCTCCCAGCCCCCTCCCACTGCCCTCCTCCATCTCCCAGCTCCCTCCCACTGCTCTCCTCCATCTCCCAGCTCACTCCCACTGCCCTCCTCCATCTCCCAGCCCCCTCCCACTGCCCTCCTTCATCTACCAGCTCCCTCCCACTGCCCTCCTCCATCTCCCAGTCCCCTCCCACTGCCCTCCTCCATCTCCCAGCTCCCTCCCACTGCCCTCCTCCATCTCCCAGTCCCCTCCCACTGCCCTCCTCCATCTCCCAGCTCCCTCCCACAGCGATGAAATCATGGGATAAATTCAGTACAATGGCAAAGCCAGAACTTATAATTGGGGTGCACAAAACGTCCGTTTAAAACAACTATTAGTCCTGACCTGTTCTCAGTCATTTTCATAACAGAAGGTTCACTCCGAGAGCACTCCACACTTCACAGGCGCTGCTTGTTCTCTCCTATTACGTAAGATAACAATCATTCATCTGTAGGCGTGTTTGCTGTATTAAATCAATTTTATTCAAAATTGCATACCTGCGCAAATAGCTTGAGCCACATGGTTTTTATAGCCTATTTAACTGCCGAGTGCCACTTTTTTTTTTAATCAACCCACGCAATACCGAGAGTGAAAGGCGATATTTCATTGGAATGCCGACCAGTTCAATCAACGCAACGCATTGGCCCATTAATAAGTAAATTTTTTTTTGCACTGAATTTAGCCCATGATTTCATCGCTGTGAGATCGCATATGGAGAGAAACCGTGTCTTCAGTTGCCAATTACGATAATTGGAAAACACGTCAATAAAGGAAAATGATTGAGAACTAGCCAAAACTAATCAAGGGACGTGTCTGTGCCCCCCCCAATTCCCTGTTCTAGCGCCGAGCCTCTCTCTCTCTCTCTCTCTCTCTATATATATATATATATATATATATATACTATACAAAAAAAAGTTAGGGATCACTCTGATTTTTAATATTGAAATATGATATGGAACATAATTTGAACTATCAAATATTTCAATTTCGAAAATTGGGGTGATCCCTCATTATCTTTGTCCAGTATGTATATATATATATATATATATATCAGAGGCAATGAAAACGCAACACCAGTTTGGATTCAAATAATTTTGTGACTCAAATTTATTTTCTTATTTTAACCATTCAAATATGTTGGGTGGGTTGACTTTGATAAATTAAATGTGTTAATGGGCCGATTTGGACAATAATAAACAGATGCATTAAACATAGCGAGCACAAGTTGAAAATGAAAAATCACAACAAGACTGAACGGAACACAAATTTAAAAATGAACTCAAAAGAACAGTCAGTATCGAGTGTGACCCCCACGAACATCCACACAGGCAGTACAACGTCTCCTTATGGACCTGACTAAGCGTCTTTGGTTGTCTTGGGGAAGTTGTCGCCATTCTGCCTGTAGTGCATTCTGGAGTTGCTGCCTGGTTTGAGGTCTGGGTACTCTTGATGAAAGAGCTCATCCCAGTTGGACGTACTACACCCAAAACGGTGAGCCACTTGCCGGGCATTTACTCCCGCCTCTAGCATACCCAGGGCCCTGTTCCGTTGTTCAGTCGACAGACGTGGCATTATGACACTTAAAAATGTTTTTTGTGTGGCTTTTATCATGCCTTTATATTGGGAAGACAACCCCTCCTTCATTTCAACCACTGTACTTGCACAGCTCCTAATCCCATATGTTGTACTCAATATGGATTGATGAGAGTCCAACTCACACTGTTGAGTTACATGATGATCATTCATGTGTAACGAGGTACACATTGTGACCCCAATGGTCACTTAAGAACTCAAATTGGACTACTCAGGTCCTGAGCAAAAATAAACCAAAATTTTGAGCGTTGCGTTTTCATTGCCTTTGAATATATATATATATATATATATATATATAGTTTATAATCATGTGATTAATCACAGCACCGGCAGCATCTGAGCTGTATCACATAAAAATATAAAAATTTCAAACTGATTTGGGTCTCGCCAGAGTGTCATGGTTCAGTTGAGAGAATGTTAATCTCTCTCCACACACACACACACACACACACACACACACACACACACACACACAAACATTGAGGCTGCGCTGAGTTTGAGAATATTCGCGTGAATTGCAGCCTTTGTGTAGATGAGTCATGCCTAAGTGTTCATGAAATGGCAAAATGTGTATATCTTTGGCCATCAGCCCCACCTTGTGGAAATACGGTACAAAGCAGCAAAAGTCGGATCTCCACGTAGCCCCCGCCCCTCCAGTGCCCTTGGAAAGGGGAGAAAAGTTACATCATGGAACTTATTTCCTCTGGCTCGCCCAGCCGGTGCAGGACGCACAGTTTCGCAGTCTGCGCTCTTGGTTTGTCAATCCGTGCAACAAACAAATGAATAAATAAATGAATGAGAAATTGTGCAACCCCAATTCCGAAATTGTTGGGACAAAGTGTAAATTGTGAATAAAATCAAAACGCAATGACTTTCAAATCACACCAGCCAGTATTTTATTCACAATAGAACAGAGATAACATAGCAAATGTTGAAACTGAGAAATTTTATGATTTTATCCACAAAATGAGCTCGTTTCAAATTTGGTGGCTGCAACAGGTCTCAAAAAGTTGGGACAGAGGCCTGTTTACCATGGTGTGGCATCCCCTCTTCTTTTTAACACAGAGTGGAGGCGTCTAGGCATTGAGGAGACAAGTTTCTTGAGTTTAGCCATTGGAATTTGATCCCACTCTTGTTTAATACAGGCTTCCAGCTGCTGGAGAGTTTTGGGTCTCCTTTGATGGACTTTTCATTTAATTATGCACCAAATGTTCTCAATTGGTAAAAGATCAGGACTGCCGGCAGGCCAGTTCAGCACACGGACTCTTCTACTGTGAAGCCATGCTGTTGTAATAGCTGCAGTATGTGGTTTTGCATTGTCCTGCTGAAATGCACAAGGCCTTCCCTGGAATAGATGTTGTCTTGAGGGAAGCATATGTTGCTCTAAAACCTTTATATACCTTTCAGCATTCATGGTGCTTTTTAAAACATGCAAGTGTCCCACACCATATGCACTAATGCATCCCCAAACCATCAGAGATGCTGGCTTTTGAACTGAACGCTGATAACAGGAGGGGTGGTCTTTCTCCTCTTTAGCCCGGAGGACACGACGCCCATGATTTCCAACAAGAATATCAAATTTAGACTCGCCTGACCGCAGGACACTTTGCCACTTTGCTACAGTCCATTTTAAATGAGCCTTGGCCCACAGAACACGGCAGCGCTTCTGCATCATGCTCAACAATGGCTTACTTTTTGCATGATAGAGTTTTAGGTGGCATCTGTGGATGGCACGGCGGACTGTGTTTACAGACAGTGGTTTCTTTAAGTATTCCTGGGCCCATTTAGTAATGTCAATGACAGAATCATGCCGGTGAGTGATGCAGTGGTGTCTGAGGGCCTGAAGATCTCGGGCATCCAGTAAAAGTCTTCGGTCTTGTCCCTTACGCACAGAGATTTTTCCAGTTTCTCTGAATCTTTTGATGATGTTATGCACTGTCGATGATGAGACCTTCAAAGGCTTTGCAATTTGACGTTGAGGAACGTTGTTTTTAAAGTATTCCACAATTTTTTTACGCAAGCCTTCACAGGTTGGAGAGCCTCTGGCCATCTTTACTTCTGAGAGACTCAGCCTCTCTAAGACATCCCTTTTATAGCCAATCATGTTACACGCCTGATGCCAGTTACTTTAATTACTTGCTAAATGTTCTTTCAGGTGATTCTCTTATATATTAATTGCTTTTTCAGCCCTTTTTTGCCTGTGTCCCGACTTTTTTGAGACCTGTTGCAGCCAGCAAATTTGAAATAAGCTCATTTTGTGGATAAAAATGTAAAATGTCTCAGTTTCAACATTCGAAATGTTATCAATGTTCTATTGTAAATAACATATTGGCTCATGTGATCTGAAAGTCATTGCATTTTGATTTTATTCACAATTTACACTTCGTCCCAACTATTTCGGAATTGGGGTTGTATATACGGCATTTAGTTGTTTGTCTATAATCAACCATCTTCATTTAGGCCTCCATATGAAGTGGTATATTAATTTATATTTGTTCATTACGCTAATCTATGATTGTCCAATTTAGCATGTCATGTACCGATGTGTTTTTCAGTTGTTTACTTGTATATAACTGCATGTATCTACCGTTGACAATTTACACAGTTTCTTATTTAACAGTGAGTAATCATGGCTGTATCTACACTTCCGCTGAAAAGATGGCCATTGATTAAATGGAATGAACTTTGTTTATAGCAAGACAACAACTCAAAAGATGAATCGAAACTCTGTGGGGAATTACGACAGAAAGAAATGGCCAAATATAGAATGCCTGGCTCAATCACCTGATCTGTAGCGGATCACCTGGATTGTACAGTTTGGGAAGCGTGCCCCCTTCAAAGCTGCACAAATGAAAAATACCGCGGTCAACAAAGCAGCCCGCTAAGAATGAAAACCTTGTAAAATTATTATTCTGAATTTATAAAATTTGCAAACCATTAATTAAGTCTTTGGGGGAGGGGGTATTTTGATGGTAAATTGCATAAATAGATCACTGCATAACTTAGCATTTAGCTCTCAAATACTTGAAATACTAAATAAAACATCTAAAAATGTATTCTGGTGTTTGTATTTTTAACTTATGATTATTCAATCATTTTGTATTGAATAAAAGCAAGAGTTACTTAGAGAACAAATGATTCCAAACAAGGCTGTGTATTTAGCTTTGTATTTAGTTGTGAATTGCAGTTGTTCACTGGTCGGTGACCGTTGGGAGAGGGGTTGTGAGAGGGTATTGGTATTGACTTGGTTTGTGAGTATCTTTATTTATTTGTTAACAGGATTGCGAGAAATCCGCTGGCTCAATTCCTCCCAAATCTGGCCAGAAATTCTGGCAGGGAGTCAGAGTAGATCCCATTAAAGTTTGGAAGTAACTGGGTCAAGGTCCATGTCAAGGTCATTGAACAGGTAAACAAGCGGTGCAGGCACAACAAACCCCGCTCCTCGCGCATATTTTAGCTGCTCAATGGGTTGATCCACTTTTCGGGGAAATTCAATCTTCGGTTTGACCTTCAAGGTCACTCAAGGTCAAAGGTCATAATGTCATTTTACGTGCCATAAATGTGCTCCTATATGCGCGTAATAGTAAGCGAGCAACAATTTACAGGAGTTTTTGAGATATAGCCCTCTGAAACCTGGTCCCTTTTTGTTTGACCTTTATGAGGTCATTCAAGGTCAAAGTTCATGGTGTTATGTAAATCTCCATGTATTATTTCCCATATGTGATAAATAGTAAGAAGTGGCTATCTACAATAGTTTTTGAGATATAGTGTAAATTAGACGATTGCGATCAAAGACCTTGATGACCCTGAACTTTAACCAATCTTTCACAATAGCAATATAACAATAGGCTTATATTTTACACATTGAAAAAGGAAACTTTTGGTATCAGTTTGATTAAAATTTTTGACAGAGTTATGATCAAGAAACAATTTTTACTTTTTCAGTGACCTTTCACCTTGAGCTTGACCCAATTCATTCCTAAATTTAATGGGATCTATCCTGGATCATTGCCAAACTTCTGGCCAAATTTGGTATAAATTGAGCCAGAGATTTTCTCATAATCCTGCTAGAAAACAAACAAACAAATAAATACATAATAAATTAACGCACAAACCAAGCTGAAGCTAATACTCTTGCATAACCACTTCAGGGGGCGAGGTAAATATACAGTTAGACACCAGTAAACAACTGCAGTTCAAAACGAAATGCGCAATCTCATTTGTAATCATTTGTTTTTTTAAATAGCTCTTACTATTATTCAATACAAAATGATTGTTAAATCATAAATTACATACATATTACAAAGACCACAATATGTTTTAAGATGTTTTATTTTGTATATTTAGTACCTCCTTGGGGGTCGGGGTAAATATGTACAGGGGGCGGGGTTTGTTGTGCCTGGCCCTGCTAGTTATTTTTGTATTTCTCATGAGATGTGCATTTACAGTAGTTTATTTACCTATAAGTGTGCATTTACTTTGTATTTATCTATATTTGTGCATTTATTGCAGTGTAGTCCCAGTTTCATCATGTGTTCAGAGGTGTCCAGCTTGCTTGTTGGACGGTGTTCTAGAGAGGAAGCCGCGTCAGGAGGCTGTCTCGTGCTGACCTGCGGGCGGGAAACACTGTCCCTCAAAGGAGGAAGTGGGAAAGTTTACTCACCACTCAGCATCGAAAACGCTCAGCGGGAAACTGTGGTGGTCAGCAGGGAAAACACTGGCTCATATTCACCCTGCAGACTGCAATTTTCACAGAAATCACCTGGGGCGTCCAGCTGGACCTCCCAATGGAATATCACTCTGGCCCCCCAGCTAATGGAATTTCTGTGACCACAAAATGTGGCCCCCCCAGAACCCATCCATCCATCATCTAATCTGCTCATTCCCTGGGGGCATCCCAGCATGCAACGTCAGGAACTGGCTCCAGACAATTTGCCAATCCACTGCAAGCAGCACTCATCCTGTGGGCAATTTAAAGCCTCTGCTTAGCCTGTGAATCTAACGCAGGTGAAACCAACCCAAACATGGGGAAAACATGCCCAGGAACCCACAACCAACCTGCTGTGAGACGACAGCGCTTTCCTCTGGACCAGTGTCCTGCTGTGAGACGACAATGCTTTCCTCTGGACCAGTGTCCTGCTGGGTAATTCCACGGTAACGGAATTACGATCAAGAGTAATTTTCATGTCATTTTTACCTGCCATCTATTACTCTAATGCAGTAGCTACTTGCCTGTGCTTTTATCAGTTCCACTGGCATGCCTACTGAGCTGTATAACACAAAGTTTGGGGTAATCTATTTTGTAGAAGGCTATACGAAGGTGAAAGTGTCGGTCACGGAATTACTTCTTCTCATAATTAAGTACAATGCAAACGTATTTCTACTCGCACATGACAAAACTAATGTTCCAGAACATAGAGACAACATCAACTTGCACCCCTAGAGCGATAACCTCAACCTCTGAGAAGTTTAAAAGGAATGAAAGACTTTGCATTGAAAAAAGGAGTGTCAACTACCGCAAAGGGGGAAAAAAAAACACAATTCCCAAAGCAATTCTGTCACTTTGGATGTAGAACATGTGCGATGTGGAATTTCTTGGAATGAACAAAGTCATTGCTTTATCTTAAATGAATTTGTTCCCACCATGACAACGTTGCATGTTCCCTGAGCAAACGATATGCGAACAGGACAGAATGAAACACTGTTGGGATGGGGCAGTGGGAAAAGACTTAGCAGCTTAATATAAAGCAAATGGCCGAGTTTACAGAGGTGGGAAACGGAGCCTAACATCCTTCAGCATGTTCTATAATTGCTCTTGTGGACAGACTGCCTCCCATGATGGATCACACCAGTGAAGCGTTTCTCAAACCGCAGGTCTCTGAGTGATTCCAACAATAACAAACAGGCCAAAACACAGCGAGAGAACGGTAGCCCAGAATGACTCTATAATAATTTATATCGACATTGTCCAACAATGTTGGGTGGACCAAAACCAAGCTAAAAGCAAGAAAATGCCTCTGTTGGTAGAGCGAGATAAAATATAAGTGTTACAGAAGATAAGGTGCTTGCTTTCATCATTATCAGAACAATAAGCTCTGTTGCAGAAGACGCATTGTTTTCTAACCTACGCAGGCTATGACACATTAAAGCGAGTCACTGACCTCTTAGATATGGCATCTCGAGTAAACACACTGCCAATTCTGAGCCAAGGATTGAACAAGATAAATGATGGCGTCATGTACTTCCTCATGTAAACTATCCAAACTTGTGTCTTGCCCAACCAAATATTCACACGAATCACTGCACTCTGTGACAGCAGCAGCAATACCTGCACGTACAGGCCACAGGAGAGGCCATCAAATCACGGTCCTTGAGGGCTGACAGCTGTGAGTTTCCTCCTGTCTGTTTACCTGGGAGTCAGGTGTAAAGGAAATCTGGCCAATCAAAAGCACTGCTTATTCGGTTAATCAGTTAATTACCCACAAGAGAAGAAAACCAGGGCGGGATTTAGAGTCAAAGGCCAGATATGGCAATGTCTGCTTTACTGTATTTCAGCTCAGAGATGTCAAACTCCAGTCCAGTGTGGCCACAGTGACTGCTGGTTTTTCATGTTCTCACTCAAGTGATTCCAATAAGTCAGTGATTAGCCAGAGTGTCCAAGCAGCTCATTCTCCAGGCATTCATTGGCCAGATAGCCATGTGATATCCCAAAAAACAGCTCTCCAGGGGGGTGTACTACGAAGCTGGCTTTGTGATTAAGCCTGACCTCAACACTTAGTAAAACCAGGAACCTCTTCAAATCTGGAACATGGACTGAAGAAAAAGGAGCTGCTCAGGGTTTTACTTAAGATTAAAGTCAGGCTTAGTCACAAAGCCAGCTTCATAGTACACCCCCCAGGACAGGAGTTTGATATCCTGACTGCAGCTCTGAACGCTTCAATTAGAAGCTGACAACACTAGTCACATGACTACCTGACTAGTTGAGCAAGAAAAACGTGCAAAAACAAAACCTAGCATGTCAGGCTGCGCTGAAGCTGAGAGTCTCCAGATTATTCCAGAGGGTCACAGAATATGATGTTTTTTGTTCCAACCACTATTACAATCCCAGTATTCCATCGAGGTGTTAATTTTTCATACAGGCACGATTCATGTGTATAAGGATTATTTACCATTTTAAGACACATTATGTCAGAAATGATTATGCATGCTCGTAATAGTTCAATATTCATAATTAGTTATGCATGCTCTTAATAGTTCAATATGCATATAATACCGAGTCACAAATATTTTAAGGCTTAAAAAGAGGGAAATTGTAACTGATGAAATTTATGAATCAGTTGACTGCTGACTAATTGGTGAAAATCTGGACATATGGTCACTTATAAATAGCCATTTGGTGGTTCATGACAAATCAAGATACAAGGTAAACGATAATGTTCCACATCTATGTTGAGCAAAGGTGGGGGGGACGTAATTAATACCCCATTGATTCACCATAATCTTTCATTCCGTCATTTCATAATGTATATGTATACCCTATTTGCGAATATTTGAAATAAAGCACAATTTTTGTACTCTACTTGGCTTTTGGCTATCGCTATTTCACGCAATGTGGTTTAAGGTGGAAAATGATCCTAACTGAGGACAAACCTAAAGGAACTTGAAGTTTATAACAAAATTGAGATTACAGTCGCGGTCTGAAAAGCCTCCAGCATACATGGCCCCAGGACCACAGTACAAACTGTTCCACACTCCGTTTTGTTCCTTCCTGATTTCGCAGGCTATAACGAAACCGAACAGGAAATGCGCGCTTGACGAGACGCTGCGTGCGCCGCGCTGTCGGTTTACTAGTCGTGCTGCGTCGTACTGCTGTGGCAGTACTCTACTTTCTCACAGCCTCGTCTGATCTCCATTCATCCAGAGACAGAGTGATTGCTGGAATTCTTCGGCTGAACATGGAGACGCGCTGGTATGTGAGCCTTTTAATGTGTACATTTCATTATTTGAGTCATGAGCGGCACATTTTCGGAAATTAAAGAGAAAAAAAAAAATCTTGAATGAAAATGTTGGCGTATGCTGTCTTGGCGTGATTGTTAAACGATATACTGAATAAAACTGTAGGGCAGAGGCAGTTTGTGCTGCACGAAGTTTAGAGGTAGCGGATAGTTATGTCGTAATTCGTGCCTTCATGGCGAATGGGTTCAGGATTTCATGTCGAAATCGGCGTTTGACCATGATAAATCATGTCGCCGGTGCGGACACCTGTAGTTTTACTCAGGATACGTTGAGAAAAGGGTTAATGTATGAGGAGACGGGTGTGAACCATAGACTGTATTAAACAGGTATGGACCCCTCCCGCTTTGTGGGATACAGTACCCTGTGCGCTTGCTGCCCACTCCTGTGCTCTTCCGAACTGCCAGAAATAACTCAGAATAAGTCGCCACTTTACCGCGATGGCTGCGGCGCGACCGCTGAGGAAAATAGGCAGCAGCTGAGCGATTCGTTGAGAAATATTAGAGCTTAGGCTGTTCGATTTCGATATTTCTCGTCAGATCCGGTCAGAGATGATTGACGTGTGAATCGATTGTTAGTTTGCTCCAGCAAATTATTATTTATTTATTTTTGGAAAAAAAAAGGCTTAATTTTGTTTTGTTTCATTTCTGGACCTATGCTGTAGAAGATAAAAACACTAATGCTAATAACTGACGAAAATCTATTTAGGCCACAGGAAAATTCATGGTTTTCACTTCTTGGGCAAATTTTGGTCATTCTATTTTGACCCATTTCACCATGGGCTCTTTAAAAGAAGTGCAACTGTATGATTCAAGATATGTGATAGGCTATACTCTGAAGTGGATTAACAGCAAAATGCTTTTTCCTAAATGTTATTCACATTAGCTTTGAAGTTTTTGTTGTTTTTGTTGTTTGATGTTATCTAAATAAACTGTTCACGACTTTCTTATAAAATTGAAGCTGTAGCGATGGGGTAATTAAACAAGTGGCTGCAAGTTTCTGTTCTGGTGTGGATGGCTTAGCCAATCTCTGTGCTCTGGCTGTGCAATTTAACATTCTTTCAGGATTCATTATGAGTAGCTTGTTTTTGAATGTCATGGTGAACGGGCTAAAGATTTTTGACACAACCACAGAACCTCATTTGAGGCAAGTGGGCCAGGTCACACGGTAACGGAGTTACAAAATTTGGTGTATTTTGTATCATAGCTCCAGAACTAAGTAAGATAGAGCTACAATTTAAATGGTTTTGTGTAGGTCTTCCCAAATACTTCAAAAAACAAAATAGCCAAAATAAATCAAATGAACAAAATTGGCTATTTTGTTTTTTGAAGTACAGTGCCTGACAAAAGTCTTGTCGCATAAAGACATAGTGACTAAAAATAGCATATAACTTTATTTCTAACCAATCAATTGTTATAATAAATGGTCCATTTTAATGTCAAGGGCTTTCACATTAATAATTTGGTGCAAAATGAAACCGTCAAAAAGGGTTCTGATGTTCACAGCCTGGCAAAGCCCATAACATGAGTTTTTGCTGGGACAAAAGTCTTGTCGTCTCTTCAGATGATGCAACAAATCACAGATTAGAGTTTAACCTATGACAAATACTGTAATTAACACATTCCCAGATGCGTATAGAAATAACCCCAGCGCACCAGACTTTCATATGAGGTGCGACTAGACCTCTGACAACATGCCAAAGATTCAACCACAGACCAAAGTGCTGATCATCAAGAGCCTGAAGACTGAGTCTGCTGTTGAGCTGGCAGGCATCTTTAATGTATCCAAATGTCAAGTGGAGGGGATAAGAAAAATATTTGAAGAAACTGGTGATGTTCATGGCAAGCGCAGGTCAGACAGACCCCGGAATGACAACTGTTTGAAAGGACCGTTTGTTGCTTTAACCTGTACAAGGCTAGCCCTTCTTCAACTACAGCCAAGCTACATGAGGAAATGTCACCAAAAATCCCGGTATCTACAAGAAGAGTTTGTCAAATTCTCTCTCAAAGTGGTTTTCATGGCCGAATTAGTACACAGAAGCCTGCATTAAACAGAAAACAAATAACCTGCATTGCATTTGCCAAGGCCCACAGCTCGCAGAAAGGATTGATACTGGAAAAGTGGCTGAAAGTTTATTTTTCTGATGAATCATCCATTGAACTGCATCCCAGTCGCCGTACAAGACCTGTTGGAACCCTCGTGGACCCAAGATTCTCCCAGAAAACAATCATGTTTGGTGGAGGAAAAATCATGGTTTGTTGTTACAGCCAGTATGGGGGTGTGAGAAAGATCTGCAGAGTGGATGGCAACATCAACAGCCTGAAATATC
Source organism: Gymnothorax javanicus (assembly GCA_029692085.1). Taxonomy (NCBI): domain Eukaryota; kingdom Metazoa; phylum Chordata; class Actinopteri; order Anguilliformes; family Muraenidae; genus Gymnothorax; species Gymnothorax javanicus. Next base: position 15,319,972 of record CM056210.1, on the reverse strand, counting down.
AAGAAGTTCTTGCTGCCCTACTTATACTGCTGCTCCTTCTCATTCTTCTGCCTCCACATCACAGTTCCTGAAAGCGAAGAAGGTGAAGGTACTCCAGGATTGGCCAACCCAGTCACCTGACATGAACATTATTGAGCATTTCAGGGGTAAGATGAAGGAAGAGGCTTGGAAGGTGAAACCATAGAATCTTGATGAACTCTGGGAGTCCTGTAAGACTGCTTTCTTTGCCATTCCAGATGATTTCATCATCAAGTTATCTCAGTCATTGCCAAGACGTATGGATACAGTCCTCCAAGCTCATGGGAGTCATACGCAATATTAATTCTTTTTTCCAAGGCACCATGAATTTACGTTCTAATAATATGGTGGCATATTTGTGTATTCAAAATAAAGTGTATGTATAATTTCCACATTTTTTTTCAATGCGACAAGACTTTTGTCCAAGCAAAATCTGACCTTTCTGTACTAATTAAATAATAAAACTCAATGAATGACACAAAACTCTATTTTGGTATATTTCGCATAATCTAGAGGGCTTTGCCTTTCATATAAGCCATTTTTTGATTCCAGTTGATCAACTACAAGTCAGGTTATTATTTGTTGTTCCTACAAATTGGATAAGTGACAAGACTTTTGTCCGGCACTGTACTAGGGAAGACCTACGCAAAGCCATTTAAATTGTTACTCTATCTTACTTAGTTTTGGCGCTATAATACAAAATACACCAATTTTGTAACTCCGTTACCGCGTCACCTGGCCCATGTACTGCCAAGCCTACAATTCTTCAGCGCGGGCTTCTTTATACTGTTGCGTGCCGAGGACTGAGGAATTGCGAAGTGTAAATGTTCACCAAGACAGGCCTTTTGCTGGAAAATAATACCCTGCTACCTTTGATGTGTGATGCAACCACTAAATTATGTGTGCTGATGGACCTTGCATTGGCTGAGACAGACCTTTGGCACCTACACTATAATGCGCCGGCGAGTGCCAGTTTTCAGCAGGATGGCATGGTGGTGCAACGGGCAGCTCAGTCGCCTTACAGCGGGACGATCATGACTTTTGTGTGTGTTCTGCACCGGTCTGTGCGAGCAATGACGCATTGTAAAGCAGAGTTTAAATTGACATGTTAGATGGAAATAGAGGAGATAGAGAGACATAAATTGTTCACAAAAGCAACACTGAACACAGAAAAGCCCTGGTTGATTCTCAAGCACAAAGGCCATTTGACCATATCCATCCAACCATCCATCCATTATGAACCATGCTTATCTCTGTTCAGGATTATTATGGGAGTATGTGATGGGTTTGGAGTGGTTTTCTCGGTGCTGCATTATACCTATCAGCCAACTCCTAACTTTTGGCTCAGAGGCCAAACTGAAATTGTTTGTTTTGTTCTATCAGATCAATTTTTCATTGGTATGGTACTGACTTACTTCTACCACAGTCTTAAGAGGCACGCTAAATTGCTTTGGGTGTTCCGAGGATGTATTTTTAGAATATGGGGTAAAATTTAATGAAAGAAATGGTGGTAACCCCCTTTCTCGCACGCAGGGTGGTTGGTGTCGTGTGGCTGTTCTGCAGTGTTCAGACTGGTGAGTTAATCCCAATTTGACATGGCTCTCAATCACCTGTCGTAGGGAGAACTGTTTGTTATTACTGAGAACACAATTTCACAAGCACTGTCTTTTTCCCTTTGGAGACACGCAGAAGAGTTCTTTCCTGCTGTTTAAAACTGTAAAAAGTATGACTATGTAACGAGACAGCACTTGGAGAGCACATACCTCCCCAAGGTAGCCAGCTCAATTCCCCACTGAAAACTACCATCCATGCAATAACTGTGCTGATGCTGAAATCATCATCTACACTGATGATGCTGCATTCATTATCCACACTGCTAATGCTACATTCATTACCCATACTGCTAATGCTGCATTCATTATCCACAACTCTGATGCCACATTCATTATCCTCACTGCTAATGCTGCATTCATTATCCACACCTTTGATGCTGCATTCATTATGCACACTGCTAATACTGCATTCATTGCCCACACTGCAAATTATCAGTTTGGATAATGCTGCATTCATTATCCACACTGCTGATGCTACATTCATTACTCACACTGCTAATGCTGCATTCATTATCCATACCTCTGATGCTGCATTCATTATGCACACTGCTAATGTTGCATTCGGTATTCACACTGCTGAGGCTACATCCATTACCCACCCTGCTAATGCTGCATTCATTATCCACACTGCTAAGGCTGCATTCATTACCCACACTGCTAATGCTGCATTCATGATCCACTCGCCTAAAGCTGCATTCATTATACACACTGCTGATGCTACATTCATTACCCACACTGCTAATGCTACATTCAGTATCCACACCTCTGATGCTGCATTCATTACCCACACTGCTAATGCTGCATTCGTTATCCACACTGCTGATGCCACATTCATTATGATAATGAATACAGCATTATCAGTGTGGATAATGCTGCATTCATTATCCACACTGCAAATGCTGCATTCATTATACACACTGCTGATGCTACATTCATTACCCACACTGCTAATGCTGCATTAATTACCCACACAGCTAATGCTGCATTCATTATCCTCACTGCTGATGCTACATTCATTATCCTCTCTTCTGATGCTGCATTCTTTATCCACACTGCTAGTGCTGCATTCATTACACACACTTCTGTTGCAGTAATCATTATCAGCACTGCTGATGCTGCATTCATTATCTATACTGCAGATACTGCATTCATTAGCAAAACTGAGCCATGCACTCAAATTTGCTGTCATCTTCTTCTGAAAAGAACTTTGAATTTGCTTTTTTATTTTATGAAAATGCATTTGATTGCAGTTTTGAGATGTTTCTTTGCGTAATTTTATTTGAATCAGGGCACTTACAGGCCACCGTACCCGCTCTTATCGGCCAGGATGCCCTCCTGCCCTGCCCATGCCCTCATAGTTTCTCCGGAAAACACTATCTGGTCTGGCAAATCGGTTTGCACTCTTGTGTGGACTACACCATTGCTGATGAGTCCAAGGCAGAGAGAGACCCGCTGTACCGGAACCGCACTCGCCTTTTTTACCCTGTGGATCGAGGAAACTGCTCACTGTTGCTCCACAATGTCCGGGTCTCCGATGAGAAAACCTACTCCTGTTTGTACAAGAACAGCGACCAGACACCTACCAACGTTACAGTGGCTCTTCAGGTGGCAGGTGAGACCTGGCGTTTCACACTCAGTCTGTGCTTTAGCAGTCTGCCCTGGAGAGCTGCGTGTTCCTAGATTCCAATACTGAGTCTGTGTCGCCTAAATTCTGTGTTCCCTTAACTTGAAAAGAAGATTTGTGTCAGCACTGACAGAATATTTACAAACTACTGCACTGATATACTGATATATGCTGGCTAAAAAATATTGATGATTGTGTAAAGGCACTTCCATTTGCTGTATATTCCCTAATTAACCCTTAAAGTGCTTAATTTTTACTCACCATATCCCTCCAAAAGTTAAAGGGACTGTGTCAGCCGGGGCGCATGCGCGTGACGAAGCGAAACTTCTTGAAAGCGTTTGGTAAACTATTTGAAGATCTTCAGAGATTTTGTGTAAGCGTTTAAATCTGTTTATCGAGTTCATCCTCGAGAAGTTTGATGAAATTTTTTACCAAAAAACTGTCTTTATTGATCGTAGAGCCTATTCGTAGCATCAGTTTGTCATAGTTTGGGTTTTTGTAGCGTTATTATTGTTTTTAAATCAGCCTGCGTTGATTATGTTGTCCCATGGCGGCCGTCGAACTGGAAGCGGTCGGAAAAGGATCTATGACAGCTGCATGTCAGAAAAAAACGTTGCGACAAACAGGTTCTGCGAACATTAAAGACAGTTGCTTGATAAAAAATTTCCCCAAACTTCTCAAGGATGCACGCGATGCAAACAGATTGAAACTCCACCACGAATTCACCGGTTTACCTTACCTCACACTTTCAATGTGTTTTCGCCCAAAGAAATATGGATGGATAGTATAATTTATTCTTCTTGGGTTTCGGCAAAGATAAATGCGGTTACTGTAGCAATTTCGCGTTTGCAGGCCATCTTCTGTATTTAAAACAGCGACGAAGGTACACTTTATACACGTACTAATGAGCTTGGGGTTTGTATTTCTGCTCCGTTGATATCGCACTGCATGTATGAAAATGTTTATCGACTGGACTCTACTACGCATGTGCCCCAGCTGACATAGTCCCTTTAAACATTCATTATTTAGTCGACAAATAACCTCCAGAAGGACTCACAGGTACCTGTGAACCCTTCTGAAGGTCACTGCCAACTAATTTGCCGACTAAAAAGCGGCAAAACTTTTGACCATTGGAAAGCTGAAATATGACATTTTGCTTCATATATTTTGCTCATTGTGTGTCTATAGCAGTGATTAGCACTTTAAGGGTTAAAATACCTCTGTCATCAATTTCATTTCATTGGGCAAGAATAAAAAATGGACAGTATACAGACCCATAGGAGTTGCTTATCATTTTATTACAAAGTAGGCAGATGATGTAATCAGCAGTGCTTTGGAATAAATAAACACAATAACAGGGACTCGTGAGTACCTGGGAACATGGATGAGCTCCTGCTGTCGCTATGAGCTGATCATGTGAAATAGCTCTAATCCATGTGTATTAACCACATCAATACATATGTACTCAGATTTCATGTTGCATAAAAATAGCGCCCTTTTCATTTGAAGCCTCTGGCTGCCCAACTCACTGTTGGAGACAAAGGCGCAATACAGGTGTGCTCCTGTTCCACAGGACTCAATCAAACACAGTACACGTGTGCTCCTGTTCCACAGGACTCAAACACAGTACAGGTATGCTCCTGTTCCACAGGACTCAAACACAGTACAGGTGTGCTCCTGTTCCACAGGACTTAATTAAACACTGTGCAGGTGTGCTCCTGTTCCACAGGACTCAATCAAACACAGTACAGGTGTGCTCCTGTTCCACAGGACTTAATCAAACACAGTACAGGTGTGCTCCTGTTCCACGGGACTCAATCAAACACAGTACAGGTGTGTTCCTGTTCCACAGGACTCAATCAAACACACTTTGAGTGTTCAGTGGTGTCCTATTTTGGTACAGAAAAAAACACCTTTTAAAGCAAAAACAGAAAAAATACGTAATCACTGTGATATCTTTAAATGTGCATACAGGTTACAAATGTCTGCGTTTGTACTTTGTACCTGTGGGAAATCCTGTCTTAAACCAGCTGAAGCTGGGCTTAATGATTTAACCTACATTTGACGCATTGAACCGATTAACGAACTGTTCACTAGCTATATGCCCTGTGTAGTTGCATAATCCACTGGTCATGTCACCAGCCGACTCTACACGGTTAACCAGCTTTGTCCGACACACAAGCAGCTTTTACTGGCCATCTGATAGCTATCACCTGATGGAAGTGCTGAAAGCACTGCTTAACCTCTTAATATTTTCACTTAAGTTTTCCCTTAAGTTGGTTCAAAGTCAGAAAAAGCTTTTTTTTTCGTACTGTAGGACACCATCACATTCATTTTCTGTATCTGCTGGCTGCACTGCTTCACTGAAGCTGCATCTCACTTATACACACACACACACACACACACACACACATATATTCAGTTATATTATTGAAAAATATTCAAAACCAGGATGCCATGTTTTTATGGCCACAGCATTACATCAAAGGGAAAATATCTAGATCTTGCGCATCATTTTATACACATTTCCCTGTCATTCAGCTGGACATATTAGGGATTGTTTGAAACCTTGGGATCTGCACTAGAATTTTAAATAGGCCTGAAAGTCCACAGTTTCATTACAGCAGCTGTATTTCATGGACCCATATGTGGTTCTGCAGGTTTTATGGAGTTAAACCAGTCAATTAACAATCCTGGCTGGTTTTAGCTGGAATTGGCAGCATGGTTGTCTGCTGTATTTGAACACGCAGTCTTACTCCTGGTGACTGTCCTTAACAGCAGCTGGAGTATTAGCTTGTGTCTGTACCTCAGCACACTGACTTAAGCCTACTGCATACTGCATCCGCAAAATGTATCAGACTGCAGACAGTGTGCATGATGCAATGTTCATCATTTCGTGGCCCATGAAAACTGGACCTGTGTGTGTCGACTGCACTCGTGTGAACGTGAGTGCGTAGTAAGAGGCCAGTCCATAGTTCATAGAGCACAGGCGCTGAACTCCTGCACAGAGATCCATCAGCAGAGAAAAAATCCTTAATTAAACAGGCTTGTCCATGTGCTGACACGTTTTGCAGGTCTGCAAACCATGAACTAGCCTTTAGTAAGTTTCTGACTGACTCTCATATGCAAATGGACATAATCATTAATGTTGGATTGTTTCTGTGTCTCAGCGCATTACAGCCTGCAGTGCTCCAGTGACACCAGTAGAGGGCAGCATCAGTGCAGGGCCAGCGGGGGATTCCCCATGGGGAGGGTCTACTGGCTGCAGGATGGTCACGTAGTGGAGGAGACACAGGGCCTCCTGAGCGAGGTGCACAGTCAGAACCCTCTCACTCACCTCTATGACATCACCAGCACCCTGAGGAACAGCAACCAATCCACATCTCTGCTGTGCGTGGTGGAGAACCCCAGGCTGCAGCAGAACCTCAACTGCTCACTAGGTGAGCGTTAATACTTGCACACTGTGTGTGTGTGCGCATGTGTGTGTGAGATCATGTTGTATAGAGGTGTGTGGGGTTGTTTTGTGCTAGTTTTAGGAGACGTCCCTACTGCTGACCCCTGGGTGAATGAGAGACTGAAGGCCTCCTTGGCTGTGCTCTGTCCGCTGTTGCTGCTGATCGGTCTGTTCCTCACCTTCCTCTTCAAGTTCTGGAAACGGTGTCGCCCAAAGGTAACAACCTTCCCCATCAGTGACACGCTTCAGACTACTCTCGCTCTGGAAAACACACCTCGGACAGAAGCTCCTCTCCCTTTCAAAAGCCGCTTCAGTTATTGCACGACGGTGCTTCTTAATTACACGATGTACAGATGGGTGGCAAACTACTGGAGAAAACCTGATTAACTGTGCACACAAACATGAGAAATGAAGTCGCTTCTGTTCATTTTCCTGGCATGGTTTTGGTCCCCTCGTCCCCGTACAGGAGTCACAGTTATTCCGCATGATCACATGATCACCTCTATCTCCTGTGATGAAGCATTCCTTCGTGATGGGAGGGGTCTCTTCCAGGATGATAATGGCCCAAACCCCACAGGGCACAAGGGCTCACTGAATGCTTTTATTAGCATGAAAATGATGCTAAGCATAATCCACCATCTTCACAGTCACCAGATCACAAACCAACAGTGCTCCCTGTCACCATCATCAAAACACCCAATGAGGGCACGTCTCTTCGAGGACAGGCGCTCCAGCCCCTCAGTAAAGTTTTACGCCTGTAGATTCTAAACCAGGGCATGTTAAAGCTGATCTGGCAACTTGTAGCGGCCCAGCACCTCACTAAGACAGTTTATGTTGATTTTTTCCATTAATTTGTCACCCTTCTGTACATTTTTTACAAATGCCTCCCTCATTATTACAAACAGTTCCTTTTTCAAAAGCAGTTTTCAAGTACTATGCCCCTTTCATGAAATTAAGGGAACATTCTGATATAATCACTTCCTATCTGCTGCTCTCTTTTTAAAAGGTTGCGCTCCTGTGAAATGGTGCCCTTTTACGCTCACCATTCATCATATAACACCCAAATGTGCTGCTTCATAAAGAGAAGCATTTCTGTAATTTGATCTGGAAAGTTTCACATCCTTATTTGTCAGTGAGCCGAGTGTGTGGTGTGTCTCATGAACGGAGTAAAATGGGCCCTTATTTATGCAGTAGAGGAGAGCTACACAATCCTAGATAACAGCTAGAGCAGGGCTGCCCAGCCCTGTTCCCCAAGACCTACCGTCCTGTTGCGTTTGAAACATAGACTGTATTAAAAGATAGACACAGCACTTGGGTCTGAAAAGTGAAGCCCATGCAGAAATCTCAAAAATTTTCATTCTATTTAATGGCCAGCAGATGGCGACGTCGGTGGTTGGAGGAAGAAGTTCAGTCCTACAGAAGTCTATGAGAAAATGACCCTACTTTCCCCACCTGATTTATCATTTCAATGATGATTTTCCACATTATTTTATGGTATCTATCACAAGTTTTAGGTCTCCTTTGATATATCATGATGTTCATTTTTGTAAATTAGGGTCCCAAATAGACTAGAATAAAGGATAAAGGCAGAATATGCTTTAGGGGCGTGGCAATCCTCTGGTCCTCGTCTGATACGGTCAAATCCACCCATAGGTCTACCCCTCGCTTCTCCGTGGATATTCAATTCACGCTCTCGTCCAATAGGAATCGCATCCGGTTTCAAAATGACAAAATGGCCCTGTTCAAATTGCCAAAATCGAGGCTTCCTTAATGGTGTACTGAAACCAATGGGTGACGTCATGGTTGCTTTGTCCATCTTTTTATACAGTCTATGGATTGAAACGCCTCATTGCGCTTCAGCAGCTAGAAATCATGCTGAACTGCTAATTATATCCCCGAAATATGAGTTTCGGGGATGTCATGGTTTCGCCCCACCCGCCGCCTCCGCCATGTCCGCAGATTTTAGGCGTTAGCGCGATAACTCACAAAATACTTTACACTGCCTTCTCATTTTTAGCATATGGGTAGATATGGTAGAGAGGATGAACTGATTAGATTTTGGGCAAGTATGCACTCCTAGGTTTGCCACCAGGTGGCGCTATATATTGAAAAAAATCAGTTTCTTAACCATATCTCTGGAACAATTTCTTACACAGACCTCAAATTTGCCTCATATTGTTGGTCTAGTAAAGGGGAATCTCGTAAAGGGGGCTTCGAGGATTGGGGAATTTCGGGGATATACCCCTTGCTGTCGGCCGCCGACAGCGTAGGCCTAGTTAGTTGTGGTGGTTGTGCCAAAATAGGGTTGTAATGCAGCTCTACTGGATAGTGGATCTGCAGGAACAGGGTTGGATTGCTCTGGATCAGAACATGTCCGCTGTGTATCACTATTGCGCATAGTTTTATCACGTGTGGGAGGGGCATGCTTTGATTGGCAGGCCATTGCTATGACACTGTGTGTTACAGTGCTTTTGTATGTCTCCTGAAGGCGGATCCTGTCCTATATAAACCTGCCTCTTCAGTTGAGGACGGGGTCACGAGCTCAGCGTGCTGATGACGGACAGGCTGTTTCCATGGCTACGATATGAGGTCACAGCGGACGGCGAGGACGGTGGTTGGGCAGAGTGGGAGGGGCTAACCTCCTGACAAGTTCTGACCCCACCCCCATTGAAACCTTGCGGCCGTAAAAGCTGGAACTGCCGCGTTATGAACGCACAAGCCTGAAAGGACAGACTGTGTGTGAGTGTATGTATTTATAATACGTTTACAGAAGTGTATCCCCATGGGATGTGTACTATATAACTCTTAGGGCAGCTTATAATTATTAACCTTTCCAAAGTTGAAGGGGTTCTTATGTAAATGGCCTAAAGTAATCGTTTGTCTGTCTGTCTTTGAACGTAATATACTTAGCGCCATTAAAAACGCACGTGAGGTATGTACTGCATTTGTTGCAAATTGAGAAATCAAATCGGATTTTATTGTTTTTCCACTGAGGTATGAGTGAAATAAAGAAAAACGCGTGGTATTGTTATCCTGACGCGCACCACGTGCACGCACCAAGCACTTCAGTAATAACAAACATTGAGCTGTTCGTGATGTGTACAGTGACACTTGACTTGTTCTTTTGGGTGTGGTCAATAGCCTACATAGAGCCAACAAAAAAAATGAAAAATGCTACGGCTTTCAGAAAATGGCACAACTTGCCACACAGGAGAGAGAAAAAGAGTCTTTGGCACGTTACGGGCAGATCTCAGCCGCCGAGAGGTGGTGCGTCATTTGCACTGTCACCGTTCAACAATCAGTCGGGTGTCTATCTGAGAATGGAACACAGGCACTGTCACTGACCGACCCCGCTTAGGGCAGCCACGAGTGACGATGGCAGCTCAAGGGCGCCACATTGGGTTACAGCCTGAACATGACAGATTCCGGACAGCAACCAAAACCGATCATGAGACGAGGGGTCTGAGATGTCTGAAGGCGAGCGCTAGTACCGTTCGACGCAGTCTACATGAGCAGCACACGCATACACACGTCCCCCACAGAGGACCCATTCTGATGCGCGTTGCACACCATAACCGTCTGTGTCAGGCCGGACAGTTCCAGCGATGACGTTTGAATGACTGGAGCACTGTCCTCGTCTGAGACGAGTGGCGGACTTGTATCGATCGCCCAGATCGCCAAGCATGTGTGGCGCCGACGAGGTGAATGTCGCGCCGATGTTTATGTTCGTCATGGCGACCGCTGGGGTCGCGCGGTTGTCACAGTGTGCGGGGGGGTCACATCACATCGACGAGCCCCCGTGTAGTTATTCACGGTACAGCGATTCATGGACAGCATCATCCGTCCTGGATTGTTCGCGTTTCTCGCAGCAAACCACAACGTCACGAAGTTTCAGCAAGGCGATGCACGCCCAGACTCTGTTCGTCTGTCACTCATTGAACGTCTGTGGGAGCAGCTGAAGACGGCTGTTGCGCGATGACAGACTGCCCTGCGTAACCAGCATGAACCGATCCGTTCTGGAGCAGTGGGAACATAACCCTCTCGTCAACATCACAGGACCACAGCACAGCTTAACCCTTTTAGCGCTAGAGGCAACTATAGTTGCCCAATGATGTAAGCTATCAAAATCAGATGCTGTTGAAAACCTATCATGTGGCAACTTGTTTAAAAGAGCTCCCGCAGGGGAGCTCTTTTAAACAAGTTGCCACATGATAGGTTTTCAACAGCTCAGGATACCTACATTTTTTATTCCTTGAAAATTTATTCGGCGCTCAAAGGGTTAATGTGACACTAGAGGAGGACATACACTTTACTGAAAAACGTCTTTTAGTGTTGTTTGTTGGTGTAATCGGTGTCATTGTTAATGCGTGCTCGTTTAAGTCAAATTTGTGCAAACTGCTTCATACTATATGTAAATAAACTCACACCTGAGAATGAAACCAAGACGGATTTTTGTCCGTACGCATGTATGTGCTACTCGTGCGCTAAGATACCTCTCGTATATGTTTTTAATTGCGCTGAGTATACTTACCAAATACTTGGCGGATTTGGAGCACACTTAGCTGGGTGGTGAGCAATATTAAGTTCTGGAACTGATTTATTTTTTTCATTTTGCACTGTCATGACGTAACGTTGTTGAAAAGAAAATCTTTTTTTCTGCAAAATCTTGAGAACTTTGTATTGACTTGCTGATACTGCTAAAAATCAATTCAATCTCATATCCAAAACCTTTTCATTTTATATTATCACAAAATATTGATGTTTTTGGCATTTTTTTTAACAATGATTTTTTTAAATTATCATCAGAAGTAGCTTTTCTTTATTTTTATGTTTTACATCTGGAGGTCTCCACTGAATTATTTCAATTTAGAAGTTATTAAAGTTATGAAAGTTTAAAAATAATAAATCTTGGGATTGCCGTTCTGTTGGGGAAATGTGCTCAGAGTGCCCTTTGAGTTTGGGCTGGGACAAATAAAACAGCTCTGAAAAAGCCAGAAATTTCCTCATGTTTGATGTGAGACAGATGTAAATGCTGACTTCATGAGACTCAGAATCACTGTTTTCCAGTCCAGAGTGCTGTACATACTTAGCCAGGAAGCACAAATACAAACTGTGTCTGTCCAATTACTTATGACTGCAGTGACTGTCCTGTTTTAGAACACAGTCTGAGATAATGTTCGGCCAAATTATGCACTGAGGTAAAGTATGTGCTTTACACAAATGTGAATTTCCCATAGTGAATGTATATTTTTTTTTGGAATTTTTTGTTAGTGTTTTTTTAATTGTCCCCTAAAAGTCCTGTCTGTTTTTTGCTGTATTCTGTTTCTTTTTTAATGAACTGTTCTATTTTTAATTTGAATGTACTGAGCTGCCCTCTGGGCCAGGCTCCCTCTGCAGAAGAGATTTGTCTCAGGGGGATTCCTGGGAAAAAAATGAATAATATCAAGAGAATGTGTGGATGATGTGTGCGTCACTGACAAGCTGTAACAGCTACAGCTACAGCTCAGCACAGTGTCACTGCGAGTGAAACCGGGAATTCCCTGTCCCGAAATATCAGCTATGTGTAATATTATCTGGAAAACTTGAGGGATCTTCATGAAATGAGCAGATGGCAGTGTGAGCGTTTGCTGTAGTGTGTACTGAAGCGTGTGCTGTATGCGGATTTGCGTTTATCTCTCCACCTCACCTCCACCTCTGGAGTTCTGCTCATGGGTGTTTATCCGGCCAAACCTCGCTATGGCAAATTCCCCCTCTGCAACATGACTGCCGGATCACTCCCTGAATGAAGCAATATACTCATTATTATCATATTGACCACCCCAGCGATACGGCTGCTCTCTAATTTTTCAGTCCAAACTCGCGAGCTGATTCCTGACCTGTGATTTTCTGCTAAAAACGGCTGTGATGTAGCCTCACCCTGGGGATGGGAATGCGCTTTAGGGATATCGAGTGTACGATCTGCCGCAAACCTGATACTGAACAGCAGGGAGAGCGAATAGGGAAATTGAGTCAACAGTGGCGAAACCTGCCCAGGGAAGGACGTGCGTGCCATGGCGGGGTGTAATCAGAGATGAACTCTTGACTTTAGGCAGAACATTCTCACCTGCTTAAACAAGCTACTGATGGGATCATTTACCTTTTATTTGTTAACTGAAATCCCCCTCGTGAGCTGATCGTGTGGTGAAGCCAGCTCAGCGGAGGAAACTTGTGTGTAAAAGTCACGTGTCGCATCGTGTGGGGCAATCAGGGAGTGACCACGGAGGTTACTCTAACAATCCTGGGAAATAATCTCGCACTTCCACACTCCCCCTTTAGTTTTTGGGGAGTGCTTTAGTCTTGCATTCTGATTACGCAAGAAACACTGAAGACTGTATCTCTGCATGGAGAACCTTGGTGGTTTTGCTCTTAATCTAAATATGCTTACATGTGCTGAAACATGATTACGTGCCTTATGACTTCACACTTTCAAAACTGTGTGCTTTTTTTTTTTTTTCAAAAAATGTGGTCCTTGTAAATAAATCATTACAAATGATGAAATGAGTCTATATAGAATGTTGTCTCATGAAATATGTAGTTGGAAAAAAATTTGTCAGAGCTGGTTTCAGATTAAAAAAAAAAAAAAAAACAATACAAAATTACAGGGTAAAGCTTATCACTGATTTACTGTAATGCAAGTGTTTGTGAATTTAATGTTTTAATGGCTTAAATCAATCTCATCATTTGCCATAAATCAGGTGTTTTATTTTAATTGCTGTTCCACTCAATGGTGTTATCCTGTTCTCCTATTTCATGTTTTAAACATGTATTTTTGTTTTCGATAATCCTCTCCTCATCCCAAGTCAAAGCCTTAGTCAATCAAAGCATAAAACATAAGCTTTTAATTAGGTATAATTCAGCATATCTGAGATTGTAAACAACCAATCCCAATTTCTCAACGTGTTGCCAACTGCTTATTTTGGCAGCTGCCCATCTTGCAGAATTGGCAATGATTCAGTTTCTTTTCTCTGGGAATTAGTAAATGACTAATTCCTCTGGCTGTGTGTTGTTAAAGGACCTCATGAGTGACAAAGCATTTAGATGGTGGAAGGAAATTCGTCAGTCATCACTGATGCAGGTTTCGGTTGTTTTCGCAGCTCAGACTGTGTGTAGAGATGGAGGTCGTTCAGCTCTAGATCAGGCACGGCTCTGGGCGCCTGAGGGCCTATGATTCCAGCATGAGAGTGCTTAAAGCAGTAAAGAGTGCCTCGCCATTTAGTATGCCTGGAATTTCCTTGACATTCTGCTGACAGGACCAAACTGAGAGATCTGTCACCTCCCTGTCTTTTGTAATCCCTCTTGAAAATCTTACCCCGGCCTCCTGCGGAATGTACATTTCATGAGGTTTTTTTCTTTTTTTTTTTTGCTCTTTTTGTGTTTAATTTTTTTTTTGTCAGAAATATTGCATTGTATTAAGACCTGAATGACCTGAAATGTACTGTTTGTTTATATATGATTCTATGTCTTTGCTACTTTGTTGTTCAAGCATCTTCACCAAAGATTTCAGTAAAAGTTCTTATATTTTTATGCCTGTGGTTGACTTTTTAAATGTCAATTCATTGCGTACATTACAGTTCCGGTGAGAATTTAGTCACCCCTGTTCAGTGACATGACACTGACTGAAACCTAATGCTTTCTCCTGAGTGACATGAGCTGAGTCAGTCTGCGAGACATTCTGAAATGCTTGAAACTGAATTCAACATTTCTTCCGACCAGCACTGCAGGTAATGTCAGCATATCACATCAAGTCTTGGCAACATAACTTAACACTAAATGAGATTTCCAGTGCTTTTCTTTCAAAGTATGAGAATAAAGACTTAAAATATGTGGTGACTGTGACTGGTTTCATTACGCCTGGCTATTTAGATGACTTATGTTGTACCTTTATATCATGAGGGTATTGAGATCAATCAACAATCACTTCAGACTGGACCTGGACACTGGTAATGCTACCATTGAAATGACTTACATGATCTTGTATAAACCAGTTTTTTTTTTATCATCTCCACAGGACTCTCTCAGTGATTCATCTGGGTTCCCTTCCCGGTGCTGCATACTGTTTAATGCTGCTTAACAGTGGGGAAAAAAAAATTTAATGTTAAAAAAAAAAAATTAGCCAGCTTTAAGCACAACTTGATTGTTTCATTTCAGATGGAATTGGCTCATGATTTTCTGAACTGCTGAACCAAAGCGACAGAGGTTGTGTCACTGACCCAGGGCTCTTGCATTCCTCATGGCAAAATGCTGCCCATGCAGGGTGTGATCTTGTGAGTGTGTGTATGTGTTTATCAGCATTTGGGCGAGTGTGTGCTTTCTCAGCTCCTCTGATCCCTGTGTGTTCGGGCAGGGTATGTTGCCGGGTATTATCTGGCATTTCTGTGCCAGTCCGGAGCAAAGCCTAGCATTTGCAGCAGGTGTGGAGAGATAAGGCTGTGATCTGAGGGATTGAGTTTCATCTTACAGGTCCTGCCCTGTTTGCACTCTTCCTGATGTCAAATGCAGGCTTGTTGAGTATCTCTGTGTAGCAGCTCAGGGTTCGGCTTGGCTGTGGGACCTGAGAGTGTGCCAGCACCCGACTGATTCTACAACCTGCTGTGCTCACGTACATACAAACACGTATAAAAACATGCACATAGACATACATGCAAACACATACAAAAACATGCACATGCAGTGCATACATGTACAAACAAAATTCACATACAGTGATATACAGATACAAAAACATAAGCATACACATATAAACAAACACATAAAATAACATGTACATACATATAACATACAGAACATAAGTGTCATACACATACAAACATACAAAAAAATACACAAATATAAAAACAGACATAAACATACAAACACATGAAAACTCATACACATACATGCATACAAACACATGCACAAACATACATACACATACATAAAACATACACATGCAAATATATACAAACAAAAACATACAAACATACAAAAACTACACATACATGTACACAGACACAAAACATACGCATATGCAAACACATACAAAAACATAAATACATGCAAACTCGTACACAAGCGCATACTTGTATTTGCAAACATACGAAAACGTGTTGGTACACATGCAAACAAACAGTATACGCATAACGATACATGCAAAACACATACAAAAACATTAATGTACACATACATTCAAACACATGCTCATTTACACACATAGAGACAAACACAAAAACACAGAAAAGCATACAAAAACGGAAACACACACTATCAAACACATACACACACATTCACTCGCACACACATATACACACGCACATCGACACAAACTCATACAAACTCAGCCCCACTTCCATGGAAAAACACATACATATGCATACCCACAAATGCAACCACAATTGCAAACATTCTCAAAGAAACCCAGCAAAATATCAACACAAGTCAAAACCACATCAGTGTTTTGAAATAGATGGCCTGTTACTGGACAACGGAAAAGGTGAGCCCCTTGCGAAAATATCCCATAGTTTTTTCTAAGTAATGCCATAATATTTATGGCCTAACTATAGTATTTCTGTAGTTTGCATAGTATAACTAGAGTAGTACTATAGCCATCACATTATAACTATAGAATTACCACAGTCAACAGTACCATGATATTACTATAGTCCATACAACTGCATTGCTGTAGTTTGAATAACTATTGTATCACTATGGCAATACTACACTATAGTGGCGAAAATACCATCCATTTACTATAGAATAACTATAGTTTGGAAGTGTATTAATTTTTCATCGGGGTTTAACGGAGTGTTTTTGGTGACTAATCCCTGTTTATCTCTCTCGCACTCGTTCAACTTTTCACCCACAAATTCATGAACTCATGTCCACTCAGATCTTTCACTGCTTTCACTTGATCCTTTGCTCAGTTGCTCATGTTCTGACACTTTTTCACTCACTCCAATATTTCTCTCTCTTGTTCTACCTCTCTTTCTCAGTCTCACTCCGTCTCTCTCTCTTTTGCTTAGAGTTCCTGGGATTTGGCAGTTTCGAGCTGCATTGCCAAACACATTTCATCTTACTTAAATGGAAGGAGTCTCTGTTAATCTCTATGTGTGTAACATGTGTCTGTCCTTTGATTCTCTCCACACACGTTCGTGTGATCGACTCTACACTCGGCAGGTGTTCTACTGAGCTCCCATCGAAGTCCAGTGCTGAGTGTGAAGTTCTTAAGAAAGTTGCCAGCAGTAATACCAGAGGCCAAGCGATTGGCCCTTTTTGAAGAAGCACGGTTTGAATGGGCATTACCGTAGTTCCTCCTTAAGTAAAGAACGTCGGCCCCAGGCATGTGGGCCGAATCATAACAATTTTACCGTCTTACTCTATGGGCTGGCATCAGCTCTAGCAGTCTCGACAAACAAGAATTTCTCTGGTTGAACAGCTATTGATAAATTACAGGTGACTAATGACCACATGTCTTTCAGCTGCATAATTAATGGCTGACTAAGTAAGATGCCAGCGGCAAGACATAAAAGTTGAGATATTAACACATTTCACCCCCATACAGCTGGCAGTGAGCACACACTGTCGATATTTAAAGTATATGCCGTTTGAGCAATCAGTGTATACTTTCCTGTCGCAGTGGAATATCATGCTATTGTGCACCATTTTAGCCTGCAATACATTATAATGTAGGTGGCAAAACTTTACTGGTTTTAGGCAGTAGTCTCAAAATACTCGGTAAGTATTGAATGAATGTGATTATGAGTATAAACATGAGGTTACTGTATGATTGAAGCCGGTACTGCAGGGCTCCCCAAATCACAATCCTCTCAGGCCAAGAACTGCTGGGGTCCCACCTCCCTTTACCTGGGACTCAGATGTGATGACAGTCTGGCCAACGAGAAGCGAGAGTTCTTCACTCAATTTCCTGGAAGGAAAGAAATCCAGGGCTGGATTTAGATCATAGGGCCAGATATGGGCTGCCCTGTAGTCGTGGTAACGGTTTGAGGTTTACAGTGGCCGAGAGGCAGAAATAAACTCGGGACAGAGATTGCTCACCTGCCATTCATGCACATGCCTGAGGATGACTAACAGTCTCCTGGTGGCGAGCCTATTGGACAGCACAGCACCTGCAGGAAACACATATGAACTCCACACGGAAAAGCTCAGCTCATTTTGTTCAAACAGCAAAATGAGCTGAGAGTATCTAATAAATTATCGAAATTCTGCAAAGAAACCTGCACTAGTGCATGCTGCCTGTAGAGGGCAGAATTGTACCGCTATTTTCTCTGTTTCATTCATGAAGGCCACCGGCAGCAGCAGTAAACGGTCCCTCTCCAAGGCCCCACCCACGCCCTGCTGACACCCGGATCGCCCGTTTGGTTTAATCCTATTTACCACGTACATTTCATGCAAAGACTTACACATCTCATGGTTGCGCAGTTAAGTTAAGCCACTAAAAATATTAGCAACAAATAATTATTACTCGGGCCGGTAGGCCACGAGTCTCAGGGTGCGTTCCAGGCAACTCGTCACCCGTGATTTACCGGTTAAAAGTGGGCGGAGCTACCGTCAAACCTGTGAATTCACGCCGGTGAACACTCCGACTTCCTTGTTTGACGTCACGCAGCTCAACTAAAATGGCGGCACCGGCTTGTTTTCAAGTGGCAAACGGTAAGAAACGTTATGAAGTCGTAACTCGTTACTTTTGCCTGGAACGCTATGAAGTCGTGACTCGTAACTTTGAAGTCGTGATTCACAGGTTCAAACCTCCGCTGGAACGCAGCATCAGTTTCGGCTCTGTTCTTTTTTTTTCGGGGTCGCGATTGTCCTGCTCATGCGCGCACGCAGTTTGGCGATTGGCCCAGGCCTAGACCCGGCCCGAGTACAGGCTCTGAAGAGCCTCTTGTTAAAATGCAAACAGAGGCAGTGCAAAATTTTCCCCAGATCTCTTAAAATTAAGTGGAGATTAGGAATGTGTGTTGTCCTGACTTAGTACAACAATCAGACACACAGTTATAACTTACAATGGTTGACAGAAGCCAGTCTGCACATGTTGAAGAGGGCCTAATCCCACATCCTCCACTCTTGTGTTTTTTTACATTAACGTCACTCTCTTACTTTGAATGGTTGTTGGGTTGGTATGGCCGAACTGTTCAAAAGAGCATCTTTGTTCATGGGGGTGTTATAGTGTGTAGTGGTGTAGTGTTCCAAATTCCAGTGTGTGTCATTGTTCATTAGAGCTTCATTGTGTGTCAGTGCATAATCACAGTCAAAACCGCACAAATGCTTAGGGCTGTACCACAGTTTTCAGAAACATGCTGAGAATGAATTCGCCTCGTCTTAGAACAGTGGTTCTCATTGTCGGTCTTACAATCATGGTTTGAGCAAGAACCAACATGGGCCTCCAGGACAAATGTTGATAGCCACTGCCTTACAGGCAAAGCACAGTTAATGTTTTTACACGGCACTAAGTGTCTGTTTGATGGCATTGTGATAATATCTGTGTTAGCATGGGGAGTGTGTGTGTTAGCTGCGGTAGTTGGCCTGATGTTCACGTCGCTAGCAGGAACAAATAGAAAACAAAGTTAGAATCAATTTCTTTGAAACATGGGAGCAAATTTAATTGGGTTCGACCACCAGAGAGTGTAAACACATCGTCCCATCTTCAATTAATGTGTTTCTGTCCCTTTAGGCATCAGGGTTTCTGCTCTTAAGAGCCAGGGAAAGTAAATTAGAGCTAAAAGAAGACCTTAGAGTCTCTTTCCTCTGGGTCGCCAGCATATCTGTAAGATAAGACTTGGACAGAGGACACATTTATCCACCTAGTTAGTATAGCTGTATACACATCGGGACAAAGACTTTCCAAATATAAGAATTTTAAACAAGTTTTGATGATGGAAAAATGAAAAAAAAAATAGATATAATTTGACTGTTTATTTAACTGCAAAAGTCCAATTAAAACAGTTTCTTTGAAACCACTGCAGGGCTTATTGCAATCAATGTGGACACATGCCTGCTTACATGTGTTTGATAGAGAGAGGATTGAAAAATTGCTTGGGCAAAGATTTGTGTCTGTTATTTTGTGAATTGACTATTGTGTCAACCATGTGTGCAGTGACCTCCTATCATGCTGAACAACTGAACCGATTAAAGTAAGCAGGAGCCAGTTCCCTCCAGGGGGCAACTTGAGGTAAAGGGGCCTTGTTCAGGGGCCCAACAGCAGTAGTTCTCTTACAGGGGCTATTTTAGTGGGTCTGGAGCCAACAGCCCTCTGTGTCCCAGCTTAGCATGTAGGACCCCAGGCTAATGTTCACCCCTGGCAGCTCTGCAATATAGTCTACATGTGTAATTCAGACACCTCTCATTCTATAAAAGCAAATCACAGCCCCATGTAATTCATAAAAACAAGTTTTCATGAAACAAGCCTTCTCTTGTGAAAGAGCCAAAAAATGCCTGCCATCCGATGATACTTGTTTATTATTTTTAAGGGCACGTCTGCCAACGAAATGTGCAATGAGGCGAAACCTCTGGGGGGGAAAAAAAAAAAAAAAAAAAAAAAAAAAAAAAAAAAATCATACCACTCCTTCAGTGATACACATTTTCACTTCAGTTAGCGACTCTGGCACCCATGTTTGTGCTGCTGCTTTTGGAGAAGAAAACAAACCAATGCAACCTGGAGCATGAATGAAAGTGTTAGGTACGGTTCTGGAACCAGACGCGAGAGTCGAGCAGTGAAGGTAAAATGGGATTTTATTGGAAAGGGGGCAAACCCCCGCAGAGCAGGAGGCGACAGTACAAAGTCCACAATCCAAAGAACACAATCCCAGGGACAAAATCCAAAAGTCGAAAAACCAGGGCAGCAATCACAGTAATCGTGGTCGGGCAAAAACAGGTTCGGTACACAGGCACAGGATTGACAGAGAAGCAAAAGCCAAAATCCAGAGGGTGAAATCCAAACCGTTACCAGGGCAGCAAACACAAAAACTCGTAGTCGGGCAAAAAGGGTTCGAAAACAGATGCAGACAAAAGTACAAAAGAGCAGAGCCAAAAATCGTAAGTCGGGCGGTCCAGTCAGAAGATAAACACTATGAGTACAAGGCGAATGATAGCAGCACAGGTAAACAAGAGGAACGTTCTGACGGGGAACTGCAGTGAGAAGACAGCTTAAATACACTCAAGGGAAGTCACATGCTATGATTAGGATCAGGTGATGAGGATCAGACTAATTACGTGGGAGGAAATACAAGGAGAACCTAACCACATGAAATTGGCAAAAAGCCAAAACGCGGACAGGGAACACGAGACTGCCTATGACAAGACATACAGCTCCGGTTAGGGAGTTCTAATGTGCACAGATAATGAGAGGTAGGACAGAGTGGAGCAGGTGCGGAGGATCCGCTGAATTGCAGCAAAGACTAAGTGCAGGCAAGAGGCGGAGACTAGAACAGGGCGAGTGCTGAGAGCTTGTTAATCAATTAGTAAGTGCAGCTATACAATCCCTAGTGCTCGTTAGTAAGTTAGTATTATATACAATGTTAGTCTGGGTTAGTAACTTTAACAAAAATAACAAACTGTTAGTATTGGTTAGTAAAACAGAAAAGAGAGGCGAAGGAAGCAAACGAGATTGGAAGGAATGTTTGAAACCCAGAAACCATGAAATCACCTAAGCATGTGACACGCAGGACTGGGGAGAAGCTGTAGCTTAACAAAAGACCAGACAGGGGAGACAAAGTGCAATGAAGGGCATGAACAAAGACATGGACCGGAATCTAACAGAATAGTGGATTGGGAATGGCAAAAACGAAAACATGGCAAAGTACAAAAACTAAACAGAACATGGCAAAACCTAACAGAACTGATCATAAACATAACAGGGAATGGCAGAAACATAATAAACATGGCAGAATCAGAACAGACAGAGCAGAATCATAACAGAAAGAATGTGAATGAACTTTGTGCATGAACTTTCACATTGAAGGCAAAAGCTAATTTGCCACCAACTATTATGCAAAGCCTGAAGACACGATTGACAAAATGCCAAATTCACAAAAAGAAAATTTTGTGCTGAGGCTTGTTTCTTAAAGCAGTATTACTGAGTTAGCCGGTTAACTGTGCTGAGTAAAGCAGGATTACTGAGTTAGCTGGAAAACTGTGATGAGTAAAGCAGGATTACTGAGTTAGCCAGATAACTGTGCTGAGTAAAGCAGGGGCCTATTGCACAAAAGTCGGATCCTGAGATCCTGGATCAACGCCAAAGCGAGGATCGCCATATCCCAAACAGCGCGTCGCTGGCTTAATTGATTGCACAAAGCCGAGAGCGGGTGGAGGAGGATGGGCTAAATGAAGTCCGGTGCCGCTGATCCTGCTGAGTGCGCGCACTCGGCTACTTCAAATAGACCCTGAGATCGATCACAGAATCGTTGATCATCACCAGGGGCACTAAGTAGCTACAGTAGACGCATGCGCCAGCTATAATCAAAGATCGCGTTCAGACAGAGGGACGATGGTATAGCTGAAATGCCTCTGCTTGCTACTCCTTCAGTATCTGAATGGTACGAGACGTTTGAGAGGAATATTAAAGTGCGCTAAACTAAAGTGAGAGTGAACTCGGGAGGTGTTTCAGCGCCGTCGAAAAGGAGTAGCTGATGCACTTTGGCAATACCGTGAACGAGATGGACCGTCGCTGCCAGACAAAGTTATATAACATCGAGACATATTTAAAGTTGGTTTCAATTGTGCGTGATATGCGTATGTGAGCTGTTATGGAATGTGCTATGCGTCTGAATTTTTACATGCATACATTTTTCCTGTACACGCACTACAATTTTGCTACAAGCCCTTTTTTTGTCCGAGACAAACTGAAATAATAGTCCGATCAAGAAGACGTTTTCAGACTAGTTGAGTTTACTTTCTGCTTTTAATCACCTCTGTTGGAGGCATACTCAAAGTAAAATGTTAACGTCGGAAAATTACGTCAAGGAGCCTCCTGAAAATGTTTGATTCCAGTATCGCGAAGCGAGCACACATATCCAGTACTAAGGCAACGACTCTACCCTGCAGCTGTGCTGTATGAAGGGGGTTACCGCAGCGATTTAAGACCGCGCTGAAACACGGTAACCCACTTTATACATCACTGCTCAAATTCCTCTCTGATGGAAGTCTCAACTTGTGGAATAAGGACAAATCTGATAATGACGGATTCTATATATGGTTAAAATGTGACATGGAAGGGGGACTGATTGAATTGTGATAGTCGCTGTCACATGGATACTTGAATATAATGATCGATTATTGGCTATTTTACTGACATCAATGATCACAAGTTTCTAAGATAATTACGTTGGGCCCACTATAATTGAGATAGCAATGTGTAGTGGACAATTCAGAATGACTATTAAGGACATTGATGTTCAATATGGGTGACTGCTGAATAAGGTGAGGTGAAATTGGCTGGAGGCAGGAGCTTAGCTAGTTCGTAAGCCTGCTCCGGAGCTGGCTAGCTCCGCAGACTTTGTTTCCATAGTAACAAGTGCCAGGGCTTAGCTCCCATGCTCTGTGCAACCGAAATGGGGCTTGAGATCAGGCTAATCCCGTGCCAATCCTGGGCTAATCCCTTATCCCAGCTTCATGCAATAGGCCCCAGGATTAATGAGTTAGCTGGATAACTGTGATGAGTAAAGCAGGATTACTGAGTTAGCGGAATAACTGTGATGAGTAAAGCAGGATTACTGAGTTATCTGGATAACTGTGCTGAGTAAGGCAGTATTACTGAGTTAGCTGGATAACTGTGATGAGTAAAACAGGATTACTGAGTCATCTGGATAACTGTGTTGAGTAAGGATGACTGAGTTAGCTGGATAACTGTGATGTGTAAAGCAGGATTACTAAGTTATCTGGATAACTGAGCTGAGTAAAGCAGGATCACTGAGATATCTGGATAACTGTGCTGAGTAAAGCAGTATTACTGAGCTAACTGGATAACTGTGATGAGTAAAGCAGGATTACTGAGTTATCTAGATAACTGTGCTGAGTAAAGCAAGATCACTGAGTTATCTGGATAACTGTGTTGAGTAAAGCAGGATTACTGAGTTAGCTGGATAACTGTGTTGAGTAAGGCAGGATTACTAAATTATCTGGATAACTGTGTTGAGTAAGGCAGGATTACTGAGTTAGCTGGATGACTGTGATGGCTAAAGCAGGATCACTGAGTTATCTGGATAACTGTGCTGATTAAAGCAGGATTACTGAGTTAGCTGGATAACTGATGTGCTGAGTAAAGCAAGATCACTGAGTTAGCTGGATAACTGTGCCATGTAAAGCAGGATTACTGAGTTAGCTGGATAACTGATGTGCTGAGTAAAGCAAGATCACTGGGTTAACTGGATAACTGTGCTGAGTAAAGCAGGATTACTGAGTTATCTGGATAACTGTGCTGAGTAAAGCAAGATCACTGAGTCATCTGGATAACTGTGTTGAGTAAGGCAGGATTACTTAGCTAGCTGGATAACTGTGATGCGTAAAGCAGGATTGCTAAGTTATCTGGATAACTGTGTTGAGTAAGGCAGGATTACTTATTTAGGTGGATAACTGTGATGCGTGAAGTAGGATTACTAAATTATCTGGATAACTGTGTTGAGTAAGGCAGGATCACTTAGTTATCTGGATAACTGTGCTGATTAAAGCAGGATTACTGAGTTACCTGGATAACTGATGTGCTGAGTAAAGCAGGATTACTGAGTTAGCTGGATAACTGTGATGAGTAAAGCAGGATTACTGAGTTAGCGGAATAACTGTGATGAGTAAAGCAGGATTACTGAGTTATCCGGATAACTGTGCTGAGTAAAGCAGTATTACTGAGTTAGCTGGATAACTGTGATGAGTGAAACAGGATTACTGAGTCATCTGGATAACTGTGTTGAGTAAGGATGACTGAGTTAACTGGATAACTGTGATGTGTAAAGCAGGATTACTAAGTTATCTGGATAACTGAGCTGAGTAAAGCAGGATCACTGAAATATCTGGATAACTGTGCTGAGTAAAGCAGTATTACTGAGCTAACTGGATAACTGTGATGAGTAAAGCAGGATTACTGAGTTATCTAGATAACTGTGCTGAGTAAAGCAGGATTACTGAGTTAGCTGGATAACTGTGTTGAGTAAGGCAGGATTACCAAGTTATCTGGATAACTGTGTTGAGTAAGGCAGGATTACTGAGTTAGCTGGATGACTGTGATGGCTAAAGCAGAATCACTGAGTTATCTGGATAACTATGCTGATTAAAGCAGGATTACTGAGTTAGCTGGATAACTGATGTGCTGAGTAAAGCAAGATCACTGAGTTAGCTGGATAACTATGCCATGTAAAGCAGGATTACTGAGTTAGCTGGATAATTGATGTGCTGAGTAAAGCAAGATCACTGGGTTAACTGGATAACTGTGCTGAGTAAAGCAGGATTACTGAGTTATCTGGATAACTGTGCTGAGTAAAGCAGGATTACTGAGTTATCTGGATAACTGTGCTGAGTAAAGCAGGATTACTGAATTATCTGGATAACTGTGCTGAGTAAAGCAAGATCACTGAGTCATCTGGATAACTGTGTTGAGTAAGGCAGGATTACTTAGTTAGCTGGATAACTGTGATGCGTAAAGCAGGATTACTAAGTTATCTGGATAACTGTGTTGAGTAAGGTAGGATTACTTATTTAGGTGGATAACTGTGATGCGTAAAGTAGGATTACTAAATTATCTGGATAACCGTGTTGAGTAAGGCAGGATCACTGAGTTATCTGGATAACTGTGCTGATTAAAGCAGGATAACTGAGTTACCTGGATAACTGATGTGCTGAGTAAAGCAAGATCACTGAGTTAGCAGGATAACTGTGCCATGTAAAGCAGGATTACTGAGTTAGCCGGATAACTGTGCTGAGTAAAGCAGGATTACGGAGTTAGCTGGATAACTTATCTGCTGAGTAAAGCAAGACCACTGAGTTAACCGGATAACTGTGCTGAGTAAAGCAGGATTACTGAGTTAGCTGGATAACTGTGATGAGTAAAGCAGGATCACTGATTTAGCTGGATAACTGTGCTGAGCAAAGTAGGATTACTGATTTAGCTGGATAATAGTGATGGGTAAAGCAGGATTATTGATTTATCTGGATAAGTGTGCTGAGTAAAGCAGGATTGCTGAGTTAGCTGCATAACTGTGCCGAGTAAAGCAGGATCAATGAGTTATCTGGATAACTGTGCTGATTAAAGCAGGATTACTGAGTTATCAGGATAACTGTGGTGAGCTAACCCTCGGACAGCTCTCTTTGATGTGAGAGGGTTAAGGTTTCACTCAGTGCAGTGTCTCTACATTCTGACTTGTGTGCTCTGTAGATGGGGTTCTGTTGAGTAAAACTGTTTTTTTTTTTTTTTTTTTCAGAGCTGATGCAATGGACTGTAAAATCAGCGGAGGCATTAGGCGTGTGAAACTCCGCACTGAAGCGCTTGTTAACGGGTGCACTTTATTATAGTCTTTAGGGTAATCATTCAAGCCGCAGAAAGCCCTGGCAATAGTGCACTTCAACCTGCAGTCTCCCTGTGTTTGGTGGGCCATTCTTATTCTTACATTTTTGTATTACAAAAGACATTATGGATGTTTTTGAGAATTGAAAACAGCCACTTATATCTCTGTTCCATTGTGCCCACATTAACACCATTTCATTTCTCCTGTCAGGGGCATGATAGATGATACTCTCGTCGTGTTCCTCCTGTTTCCTTTATCCCAGAGAGCAGGTTTGAGTAATTATTCTTCCTTTTTGATCCCTTAAATGCATCTTCATTGGTACAATTTCATCACAGTGTCAAGTTCAAAGGGGAGGAACAAAAATAGAGATTACTGATGAGTGAAAGTTGTGGTATAAAGGTTTTTGATGAGGTCAGTGTCTTAACCCTTTGAGCGCCATAGGCAACTATAGTTGCCCAATGGTGTAAGATATCAAAACCAGATGCTGTTGAAAACCGATCGTGTGGCAACTTGTTTAAAAGAGCTCCCGCACGGGAGCTCTTTTAAACAAGTTGACACATGATAGGTTTTCAACAGCTCAGGATAACTACATTTTTAATTCCTTGAAAATTTATTCAGCGCTCAAAGGGTTAAAAATGTCTATTCAATTAAAGACCAACTTGGAAACCTCAGCTCACAAAACACAGGAAAACTACTCAGTAGTGTCCTCTTGTAATATACCATTATTATTATTGTACATGTGTCACACCATGAGCATGGTTTGTCGGCCATCTTTGAAGATCTTTGCTATAAATGCGTGAAATTTAAAGAACTCCATGTTCAGCGACCTAATATGGAGCTTTCTGATTTTCTCTGTCTAGTTTGTTCTATTTATTAATGCTGTTACACCTGAAATTGCCAGCAGTCAGAAACTAAAGACAGCATGTTCAAGTGTATTTGATTCTGCAGGGCATGCACAGATATTTCTCTTAAAAAGCAGCTGAACACCGTAAATTATTACTTATGAAAGGAACTGCAGCTAATTAGGACAAATTAAGTTCATTACAATCCCGTGATTGCAACTGTGGTCGGAACAAAATTCAGCATACACAAGAGGGCACCAGGACCGAGTTTGAGAACCATGATCTAGCCCTACAGACGGCCCTCTGGCCCCTGTTTTTGAAGTAGCAGGGCAATTCCATGGTAACTCACACTATGTTTTAAGGCTAATGTCAATTTTCAATCAACTGTCATGTCATTGTCAGTCACCTGTGACAAGTGTTTTTCTGTACATAGGTAGATCCCACCCATATACATACACCAGTGGGAAAGAAAAGTGCTGTCCCTTGAAATGTGGGTATTGGAGGCACCAACAGCTTGGTAACTCATGTTACGCAAAAAGGACACACAAAAACATCACTTCATTTCAATTCAAAATTTTTTAAAAGATAGAACTGATACAAAACTGAAAGTCATATGATTGATAACCAACACTCTGAAGGCTCTATTGCAAGTAATAGAATTAATCTGACATAACTATCCATGGACTGAGGCTTAAGAAAGTCCAGGAGGGTGGGTAACTCACGTTACTATAACTCATGTTTCATTCAATGTTGCTTAGCTTGTGGCCCATTATGCCCAAAATTAGGAAGGATCAATGAAAATGGACTTCATATCTAGAAAGGGCTTGCCTTGAACTATCTAAATGTGTTGAGTTTGGAGATATATCACAATTAATGACGGACAAGACTCTTTCCCAATTACAGCAAATTTTGTGCCTCCAAGATGCTGAAAATAACGTGAACGTAAAAACGTTTGGTACTTGGAACATACAAATGAAACCAAGAAAGCAGCATCAGTTTCTGAGCCTCTGATATCCTAGTTTTGCCTTGAACAAATCAAAAATGCAGGAAAATCAATTTGAATTTTCTTGTCCTGTGTCCACATTCTCATGGAACTGCTCAGCAAATACTCTGGCTTGCCAACGTTATAAACTACAAAGGTGGCAAACTCGACCATGGAGAACAGGGCAAGATGGATTAATCCACTGACAATAGCTAAGAAACATGTTAAAACATGACCTGGTGTAGTGATAACAAAAGAATTTTGAAATTTAAGCTTGGTGCTTTTTTTTTTTTGCTATTGTAGCTAATCCTATTGATTTATGCTGTTGTGTGAAGCCCAGTACAGGACAGGACAGGACAGGACAGTGTTTCCTGTAACCATGGCAACTCACACCCATATCCTGCCCTGCGCTAATGCCATTGGAGCAGAGAAGGGCTCGAATCACACCGATGGGTTTAACAGTGACATTTTTGAGGCAGGAAAAGGAAAAAAAAAACCGTACTGTCATGCACAGATTATTGTTTTAACCCTTAGAGCGCTAAATGCAACTATTGTTACTCAATGATGTAAGGCTTCAAAATCAAAGCTGTTGTGGCAACTTGTTTAAAAGAGCTCCCCTTACCCCTTCCGCTTCAAAACACAAGGTCATTTGCAAAGATATACCACCATTTCTGGGCACCTTTCCTCATGCCAACAGCCATATTCTCTCTGTTTCCAAAGCCTTCTGGGAAATTTCTTCCGTGGGCCATGAGTTACCCAGAGTGTGTCCCAAGTGATAAAAACTGCAACCTCCTTTCCTCCCCATCCATGCACAGATAAATTTTAGGAATACATGACATAACCGCGCCCAGCTCAGGAGGACTGGGAGGTGGGTCACTAGCATACACTGGTCATAGAGCCCCCCCCCCCCCCCCCCCGATCCCCTCGAGAGGGACATCTGCCGAATGTCTGAGACCCCAGTACATGTTTTACTGCTGTGGGTGCAGACGTTCATTTCAGATTTATTAGGTTGTCTTTAATCCTGTGTCTTCCTTTCTCTTTTGCAAATAACTTTGTAATTTAATGTACCTCGTGCTAAGTTTGATAATGCTAGTAGCTGATAAATTCAAATGTTATAAATGAAGTATGTGTTGATTTTATATTCATGTCCATGTTTGTTTAATGTAATGCTCTACTGATTGTGCTTTTGTTGGAATCAGTGTTGTTTTTAAAAAAAGTTTGTGAAATGTGAAACTCAATGAAAGCCATTAAGAATATATTACGATTTACACTTGTACTTCTTACTGAAATCAAGACGTTGTCACCTAATTCTCACTCGAGTACCTGGTGTCAAGCAGGTAAAGACTGGGTCAATAACAGCCTGGGTAAATCAGGTTTGTGGGAGAAACGTGAGCTCGATCTCCCTCAGGAAAGCAGGGGAAGTTCAGGACACTGGCATCTCTCAGTGAGTCGCTCGGGAGACGACCCGAAGGCCGACGAGGGAATTAAACGCCGTTAGAATTTCTAACCCAGTTCATTTTCTTCCCATTTCTATGTTAATGCAGTTTAATGGAACTATACTATTCAAAAAAAGTAGGGGATATTTTATTTTGAGATCAAAATTTTCACATATACAAAGGGATACGAAACCATGTTGTATAGTTCCTTACTGAGGAAGCATTTCCAAAGAAATTCATCACCCAAACACATCAATGACACTCTCACGATCTGCACGGGATGCTATTGATGATCAAGGGGTTGTGCCACAAATTTGCATGACTCTGAATTGGAAGGTTAGAGCCACTGTAAAGGAAGATTTTGAAGAGAAAGCATCAGATTATCAGTGGTTGAAGTCGTTAATTAAACAGAGACCATGCGCCGCCTAACACAGGAGGAGAGGTTACGTGCCCTTGGCATGCTACAGGTTGGCACAAGACAGGTCGTTGTGGCAAGGGCAATGAATGTTTCCCAGTCTGTCATCAGCAGATTATGGTCCAGACATCGTGCTACAGGGTCTGTTCAGGATAGACCACGATCCGGTCGACCAAGGGCAACAACTCAGGCTCAGGACAGATTCATCCGCACTATTGTCTTGAGAAATCGTATGGTAACAGCAAATCAGATAAGGTCTCAACTTCAAAGGGATACTGGCTTGGTAGTGAGTGGCCAGACCATCAGGAATCTTCTGCACAGATTTCACTTACACGCCCGGACGTCCTCGTGTCATTCCCTGTTTGAGGGATCGTCACATTAGGGCCAGACTCCAATGGTGTCGTCATCATCAACGCTGGGATAATCGCAGATGGAACAACGTAATGTTCTCAGATGAGTCGAGGTTCACTGTGGACTTCCTTGACAGACGCAGGAGGGTTTGGCGCCGCGTAACGAATGTTTCCATGACGTTAACGTCATTAGACATGATCCGTATGGGGGTGGATCTGTAATGGTGTGGGGAGGCATCACTGCTGCCGGCAGAACAGACTTGCATGTTGTTGCTGGACGTGTCACAGGGCAGTACTACCGGGACAACATCTTGGCACCCCATGTTGTGCCGTTTGCACGTCGTTATGGCCGCCGTTTCATTTTCCAAGATGACAATGCCAGATGTCATAGGGCCAGGATCGTTACAGATTACCTCCAGCAGCAGAATATCACCACATTACCATGGCCAGCACTCAGTCCGGACCTTTCCCCCATCCGAGCATGTCTGGGACATGCTTGGACAGCGGCTACGCCAACGTCAACAACCTCCTGCCAATGTCCAAGAACTTGCTGCAGCATTGCAACAGGAATGGAATAACGTTCCCCAAAATGACCTGGGACATCTCGTTAGGAGTATGCCACGCCGAATTCGAGCTTGTCTAGCCAACCGAGGGGGTTTTACCCGCTACTGACTCTGTTTCACGATGGTGGTAAATTTGCTGTGTGACCCTGTGTTTGTGTCGACCCTTATTCTGGAGAATCTGTCCTTTACTGACTGTACACAGGGTTTCGAATAAATTGACAAATGTTTCCTTAATGTTTTTATGTCATTTGTTTCCTTCCTGACCTCATGATCTGCATTTCATGGTACTTGTAAATCCAATATCCCCTACTTTTTTTGAATAGTATATATATGAACTCTTCATCTTTCTTTACTGCAAACACTATTACGATGCGATTTAAGAGAGAATGAGAAAGAGAGGGAGAGAGAGAGAGAGGGAGAGAGAAGGATTGTAAGCAGGAGAGACGGAGACAATTTTTATTGACTGTTTGTTATGGCAGAGTTGAAGCGCTCTCATTAGATGAGTGAGAGCCCAGAGAAAGACCTAATGGTGTGAGCACTGCTTACAAACTCCCAGAACAGTTGCAGCTCAGTGAGGGCGTTGTGTACACGTGTTTGCATGTTCTTACCCACGACTGCATCACGACATCACATATCTGAATATAAATCATGTAACATTATTTAGTTACAGTATCTGGGAGACAGGGAAGGCATCCCTTTGCCGGAGGAAATTTCAGGAAAAAAGATATGGACAGTGACATTGTTGTTTGATTTTGGAAGGATATACTGTATCTATTTTGACAAAACTATAAACCCTCTTTAGTCATTAAACTGCTTTCAACATGTACAAGGAAATTCAGCCACTATAACACTGAATTCATTGATCTTATTGCATCCGTTTTAGTCAGACCTGCCCCTCCCGTATGATGAGATGCACTGCTTCAGGGAGAAGCCTGTTTTAAAAGGAGAGGGTTTCTCTTCACAGTCCCTTCTTCCCACTCACACTTAATGAGCCCCGTGTGCTTAACTGAAGGGCAGCAGGGCGTTTTTGTCTGCTGACCGAAGGGCAGTGAATTGTCTTTAAATATCTGTGAACTGAAAGGCAGCAGAATGTCTGCGCTCGCCCCCTAGTGGTGGGTCAGGGTAACATCATAAAACAGCATGTTTATCCTGGATAAATGCTTGGGATTTTAGACAGTGATGTGAGCAGAAGTTAAAGTTCGCCTCAGGAAACAGGAACTCCTGCAGTTGGCATCGGACAGGAAGAGTCTTCTCTGCAGGCCTCTCCTCAGACTGTGGTGTGACCCTGGTGATGTTTTCATTATCATGGATCTTAATAAAGGAAAACAGGACAGGTTGTCCCCACTAACACAGTGCAGAGGAATGCATTGGAAGGAAATGGAGATCAGTGGACAGTGATGGAAACTGACATGATGTTTGATGGAGAGGCCCCAGGCCTCACTGACACCACAACCTATTGAATTACTGTCATATCTCCTCACACACTATAACCAATCAATCATCTGCCACTCTCATTGGACAGATTCCCAATAGCCTCATTTTCTCAGTATATTTCATCTAGCTCAGTGCACATGACACAATGACACGGCTGAGACACCACATAATAACACAGTACAACACCACACCAGTCACACAGAAACATACAGCTGAAGGCATATAACACAAATAACACAGGCATTACAATCTATATAATATGCACACGCACACTTCAAACACACACACACACGCGCGCGCCTAACAAAAACACAAAATCCCCCGCCCCAAAAGACACACACACACACACACACACACACACCCCAGCACATACACGCATACCATGACCCCTGAATGCACACACACAGACAAACACACATGCACACATACACCTAACACCTACACATGTAACCCTACGGCCGAACACACACACACACACCAAACACACTCACTCGTTGATCTGCAAAGACTTGGCTAAATTAAGAACAGAACTAATTAACTTTAACTGCGGACCATTTGTGAAGGAGTGATGAGGGAAATGCCAGCTGTATATTGTGTTCACTGATGATGTTTACATTGAAAGTTTAGCTAAACAGTGCAGAGGCCTTGCTTTTAGCAAGCAGAGATTAGAAAATGATTAAGAGTTCAGCAAATTAAATTGAGGACGTCTTTGACCTCAGTTAGAAAAGCACTTTCAAGCTATTAAGAAATACTGTAATACTACAGTAACAATCACACGCTTTGCCTGGGGCCTAAAACTCACGACCAACTGCTGCTGCTCTCGAGGGAAATGATCTCAGCACTGGCAGTATGTCTCCAGATGTCAGATATCAGATGTCACTCGGTCTCAACACACTCTCTGGAGACGACAGTGAAGGACCCCAGATAGCAAGCACCTCCGGTCCGGATCTGCCCCGGCTCCGAGCCGGATCAGCTGGAGTCGGCACAGAGCCGGGGCAGATCCGGAGCGGAGGTGCTTACAGAGTTCTAAAGAGCTAAATGTTATTGGCTCACGCTTTCTAGGCGGAGAATGATTAATGTATTCCTGTATTTTCACTGGCACAAAGTTTAGTCATTATATTCTGAAGTACAATGAGGTTTTACTGAAGTTCAACCTACAAAACTTAGGGCTGTGACTGAAGACTGTCTCTAAACAGCAGCGTCTTTGAAATATGTATTGGCCAGTCAGCAGACAAACAATGACCTACTGCCCACCCAACACTGATGCCTTCACATTACAGCACATTCAGAGCATGGGCTGAGAAAGAGAGAAAAAGAGAGAGACAGAGAGAGAGAGAGAATACAGGAGTAAATTCATATATATATATATATATATATATATATATATATATATCAGAGGTCTACAACCCTGCTCCTGTAGATCTACCATCCTGTAGGTTTCACTCCAACCCAAACAAAGTTCACCTCATTCAACAGCAAGAGCAGTCCTACCCCGTTCCTGAAGAAATACTGATCTGGAGAAATACTCAGGCCATCTCCCCCATTTAACTTCTTAGTGTGAGCACCGCTCAGCAGCTGTGGGTAATGCTGACATTAAACTCTGAGTGCAGACACAGCCAGCAGGGGTCCGACTGGAATTGGGTTTGAGTGAGTTTTATGAACACAGAGATTCATATGGCACAGTAGAGGGGAATATCGATCCTGGTGTTTAATTAATGCAAAACAGCACTGAGGTAAAATACAGCGGCCGTAGATGGCCCAGTCCAATGGGGTTTGTTGATAACAGACTCAATATACATGCCTTTTCTTAAAGCTTAGGCTGCTACATCATCGCAGCCTGTTTCATTGTGAAGATGCCTTTGAATACAGCTGACAAATGCAGCCTACTTCTTGCCTGTTATCAGACAGAATAGTGAACATGGAAATGTTGTGTAAACTTAAACTATCAAGTCTAATCTGTCTTTCATAAATTGCACGTGGAGATGTCACGGTCAAATTGATATATCTGTTGTCAAGTGAAACTTCGTCTTTGCTTAAAGATGAGATATTTTCCTCTTTAACCGCATGTTCACACGGACAGCCACACCTGCGTCGTAAATGAAATCGTTCACTTACTCATTTACTTTATGTGTTACTGAGAGATTCCACTAGAGGGCACACCTGAGCCCTAATAACCACAATTCATAGGTACCAAAAACGTCACTTCCGATGTTCCCACCGCCATATTTGTGTCCGATTCCACTTTTCTCCCTCGCTCATGACAGCGAACATGGTACATTTAAATGAGGAAGAGAGTCAGCGTTATTCAAAAAAAAAAAAAAAAATCAATAATCGGTTGTGATCCATGTTTAGTACCCCTTATTTTATTTTGTCTGTTACCATTTGCGAAGTGTCCACCCAACTAACGTTTCCTGAAATTTATATGGCTTTCAAAAGTACGGATGCCTATCAATATGCAGTTGCAGGATTCGTGAGCAACACTAGAATATGGAGACAAAAAATGTCTACGTGATAATAGGACATTAAGTAATTCAGCAACAATTAGCAGCCGTGTTTTCTTGGCGGTGATTACTACTTTTAGCTTGTTTGTTTTGAAGTAGGCTATGGCTGAGGCTATGCAGGCTACAGGTGCAACTACTCATGTGGTGTATTATTATGGTCATTTGCCTATTCTGATCTTCAAACAACGGACTACCACACGTTTTTAGATTTGCGTATCAGTATTTATTTGAACGATTTTGTTACCAGTTGCAGGTTTAGGCAGTTTAATGTTTTCTTCTGTAGCTATTCTGTTTCTCAATCTTAAAAAGGTAACCTAGCTAATACTCCAGGCTGTTTGTTTATACTGGCAGGTCTAAGCTAATTTGTCACTATTTTAAAACATTGCTTTCTGTGTCAAACCATCAAACGTAAAGAAACGTTCACTAGAAATGAAATGTTAGAAAGAGAAGTATATGTTAATGAATGCGATATGCCACTGTTTGCAGTCCAGCTTAAATGAAAGTTCTGCTTAGCAAAGCTAGTGTTTGTCTAACGCAACGTATATACCAAAATTTATGTCTTCACTCGTTATAATACAGTCTCGCTAAGTTAGCCAACGTTACCATTAAGATAAGCGAAACCTCTGAGGAATATTTGTGCAGATAACGGAAGAGCTATCACAGGAACAAATGCATGCCATTATATCTCGCAGGTAAGCATGCCTAAGTTACCATTTGTGGCTAACTCATTCAAGTTCTGTAACGTTACGCTACCTAGCTAGCAAGCGAACAATGTTAATTACTGCTTTGTCTCCTAAAATATCAAGAACTGGTTTGACAAACTGAACAATTCATAGGGCGAGTCAATTACAGTTTCCCTGTAAGTTAATTAACTGTATTTGAGCATTTAAAGTGTTTACCTAGAGTTTTCCTGGCAAGGGGTGCTAAAGGATAACAAATAATAATTAGCTAAGTTGAGGACAAACTGAAAACAAAGCGCTGACAGCACAATCACTGGGAGTTAGATGCAGGCTTCCCGTGGTCCCTTCTGAAGGAAGCCAACCATTTATTCTGCCAGTGTAGCGAAGTCTTTCGCAATGGAATTAAACTGTTGTGTGGAGTTTCTCTGATGACTGTTGTTACAGCAAACTGTACTACATATCCCGGGCATATTGGATTCACTTCATTTCAGTATTTCGTACATCTTCATGTCTCGTCTGTCAACTGCAGTCAATGGCTGTGGGATGCAGCTGTGACCATTTCGGGCACAAACTCGGTCTGGGCGGCCCCCATGTTTATGCTGGTTAATTTGTTCTACTTGGATACAATTCATGTTTACAGGCATTATTTACTGTCTGAAGCCACGCCATGACTGAAATATCCATGTGTGCCATGAAGAATAAAAGACCCTTAGACATCTCATGTTTATATTTCTATATTACAAGCAATTTCAAGGAACAACCCTTTAGAATAGATCAAATAAGACACTGAGAAAATCAGTAAGCTCCAAATTTGGTTGCTGAACACAGGTGTTCAGAGTTCTTTTGAAATGATTTGCTAAAGTGTGTGTGTGTGTGTGTGTGTGTGTGTGTGTGTGTGTGTGTACAAAGTGTGTGTGAGTGTGTGTTGTTAGGTGTTTTGGACTGTTGAACTCAAAGCACGTAGGTTATGACACCCAGGCTCCAAATGTCATCTGTTTATTAAACAAATTCCTGTTGAAACCGTATTCTCTATTATTCATACTGGACAGCAGTCATTTTAGTGAAATAAAAATGTCAGTCAGGTACAGAGATCCTTCAATGGTGAAACGCAGGACAGGCCTGTTTGGGAATGCGGGGATGAAGAACACCCTTCCAGTTGTCTTTATCATTCTAACCAAACAAATGAACATTTTCAGCTCCATTCTATTACACAACATCAAAAGAACTTTTCATTTTGTTGGCAGTGACTTAATCATTTACAGATCTATTCTATCTCCATCATGAATTCAAAGTTTCGGGCCCCCTTCCTTCCTTCCTGAAGTGTTAACTTCAAGTGTTAAGTATTTTGCAGCAAGTGAGCCCTTTTGGGAAATTATTCTTCAAAAATGGGAACTTGAGAACTTACGTTTTGTGAAACTTGGCCAAACATTAGAGAAAAGCTGTAATTAAAACTGTATTAATTCTTAACATTGTATCACTTTCAGGGAGCTCGTTCATTAACATTGGCAGTAATTGCTGAACTTCCATATTTCTAAATACCTTATTTTCAATGACAGCACATGCACATGCTGAATTTGCCCAAATCTCCTTAAGCAAACACAGGGTACAATCAGACATGCTCTCACTCACACACAGACACTCACAAATGTGTGCTCACACATGGACACACACACACACACACACACACACACAAAACCACACAGGCCTAAACACATTTAATTTGACTGACTGCCCACAAATTGCCAATCACATCACTGTCATCTCAGGCGATGAGGTCACGCATGCCTGCATTGTTCTCTCTCATTGTTAGAAACGGTTTACTGAAAAAGTGTCGACCGTGACCGCGTCAATCACAGCCCACATGCAGGTTGGCAAACAGCCCGACGGCGTGAGCAGCCAGAAACGACACATCAGTACATCACACGTCACGCGAACGCCTCGTCGCATCAGGAAACCTGTCGTCAGCCCTGCCCGTCCGCGGCAGGAAATGCGGGGAGCGTGATTACATATGAAGTCTTCCTGCTCTCAGGCGCTCTGCGTGGTATCCGATATCAACCAGCGAATCACTCATCATAGCCACCAATCCCTCCACACAGGCATTAAGGATATTAGACTGAGTGTGAGATTCTATCAGGGCTTTGTGTCCTCATGAAACGCAGCACAGAGTCTCATTCCATCTGACAAACCTGAGAAATGTAACCTGCGACCGTCCTGTGATGGGAGTGAGCTCTGATATGGAATAGCATGGATCTTGTGCAAAGAGTGATCCTGACAATTATTCTCCTCTGTGGTGAAGATCTACACAATGTGCGAAACATCCTCTTTATCTGTGGGGCAGAGGGTCACGCAATGCGGTTTCCCATTGCTGACACACAAGAGATCATGTCATGCCTCACTACCCCGTAAATAGGAAA
This sequence comes from Gymnothorax javanicus, assembly GCA_029692085.1. Classification (NCBI taxonomy): domain Eukaryota; kingdom Metazoa; phylum Chordata; class Actinopteri; order Anguilliformes; family Muraenidae; genus Gymnothorax; species Gymnothorax javanicus. The sequence goes on along the minus strand of CM056210.1, from coordinate 15,282,126 downwards.
GTGATGTCATCACACTGGTCTTTATTGCTGAAGGGCAAGGGATGATGATGTCATAATGCGCAGTCCAGTAAGTTGCATTGTGGAAAGTAATAGTTTGAATAGGAAAGTAATACTTTTTCCTCAATCATATTTGTATACTTTAATTTATGAACAGAAAAAGGTGTATTTGGATGTTGTGGATGATTGATGATCTCTTCTCCATTCTGAGATGATTAACTGAGTGCTGGCTGTAAGTGGGCACACAAAAATGTACCTTTTGTCTTGAGAGTAGTTCTGTGAGAGTTATGTTAAGGGGCCCTCAGGGACCTTCCAGCAGTCAATATACAGTAACTATGGGTTATAATCACGTTCGTCGCAAATGTATGCGTAGGTCTGCTTTCCCACAATGCACAGTGGTGTTATTTTTCTTCCTTACGTCCCCTATGTAACTGCAACAGCATATATACACAACAAATTATTTGCAACAGTGTCTCTCCTTTGGCTTCTGACTGTATTTAAGCACTATGCAGTTTTGAATATGCTCTTGCTTACGTTTATTCTCAGGACGCCACACAAAAAATTGGTCCCAGAATATGCAATAGATAGCAAGCTATTTCTTTCATGTAGCCAGCCCCACACTCACAGAGTTTCTTGCTTTATCTCTCACTGGAACTTGGGTCCCGACTCCTGGCAGAAAAAGGTAGGCTGTGATGTTTGTTGTAGGTTATAGATAAAAGTTTTTTTTTTTTGCCAAATATTGATGTAGTTAATGTTTTGTGTTGAAAGGCTATGTGATGATATAGCCTACGTCTTTCACCAAGCAGGTTAATGTGATAGAAAACTGCAACTACACTTTAGACACAATATCTCTCCTGTTATAGCACCTTTCCACAACTGTTGTCTTTCTTTGATTAGCATGTATGTTTTGTCACCTGCATTTAAAGTAATGATTGAGGTTTTATAATAAAGAAGGCATTTGATGACCCCTGGTACAGCGAAAGTGATATATTTTCACAATGAAAGAAACGTAAGGTTGGGAAGTAAAATTGGCTGAGTACTTTCTGCAGTTTTGCCAATGACTCTGTAAGAATACAACACATAGATGCCAGTTACTTCAGTGCCATAACATATGGATGGCTTTCTAAATATATGTACCTTAGATTAGAGCTTCCTAGACAAACCTTACTCAAGAGCTCCCTGAATACACCTTACTTTAGAGCTCTTTGAATATAGCTTACTTTAGAGCTCCCTAAATAAACCTTACTGAAATATACCTGCTGTAACTGTTGAATGAGGTGAGGTTTTTCAATGTAGGAGTGAAAGCCTACAGGATGGTGGATTCTCATGAACATGGTTGGACAGTAGGGGGCACTGTGTGGACAGAACACATTCTGCATATTTAAAATTCATGTCAAATAATTAAAGAAACAGGAGGAGACTTGTCAGACTGAACAGAGGCTTTGACTCTGTGCCTTGTGCATACTGCAGCAGATGAGTGAACAGAGCATGTGCAGTAACCATCATCAGCCATGCAGGGCCTTATCTCTGCAAACCCTCCGCGGCGGATCAGAGCCGGGGGAACAGATGCTGCTTCAGTATAAATGTAGTTTCATTACAAATGTGGTTTCATTAACAGGCTATCAGACATCATCTGCGCTACCCCTATTCCCTAAGAAAACAAGGAGCAGCCGACTGGAACACGCCGGAGCCTGAGGGTGGAATAGGGCAAATGTTAAACATTAAATTACATTAAATGACACAATGTTTGGAGACGGAGGGACTGAGGGAGGCAGCCCCTGAACTCTCTTGGACAGGCGGCCCTTCCTTTGCCCTCCATCTCTCCTTGACCTCTCCAGAAAACTGCACGGGAACGCTGGCGGGGGATACTGAAGGGTCCTCAGGACATATGTGTTAAAAATCGGATGTCCTTTCCTTCAATACTTCATGAGCCCAATGGCAAAGGTAGCCTTTACAGTTTATCAAGAACTTCAGGACACAAATGATATACTCAGTCACTGCTGCTGCAAAGGATTGTGGGCCAGATTTTTCTTGCCTTTCTTCTGAGTTTGGTTCTGTGTTTCCCTGCTGGAAGGAAGAAACTATGGAGCTAATTCCCTCCTTTACTTCATGAAATAGGCCATTTGGCTCTCCTTATCATGGACACAGTATAGCCGAGCTATTTCCTGTTCATGTCTGCTTGCGAGGAAGGTTCCTTGCTCTTTAAAGAATTCAGATGCGCCCAGAGAAATAGAATCGGAAAATCCCTTCTAATGCCTCAGACCCGGCTAATTGAGCAATTAGTTTGTGGCTGGTCTCTCTGATAGCAGAATTCTGTTCGCTCTTATGAACAGAGGTGTGGTGCTGAACTCTAACTGCCTCTGTAGAGATCAAGAGGGAGCGTGATCCAGCCTGTAAGGACCCAAAACCAACTGACATATTCTTCATCTCCAGTATTTACCTTTCCTTTCATCCATGGCTTCCCATTCAACTGAAATCGAAGAAGAAGAGGAAGAAGTTTATTATGTCACACACGTAAATATAAGCCCAGTTAAAATCAAAGAAAATCAAAAAATACTTGCGAAGGACATAAGCTACCTAGAAATAACTAAAGAGCTAATCTAGCTAGGTGGCAGAATATGGGAATGTGCACAAAGTGGACGGAGGTACAAGGACAAAACAAGCAAATAGAGAGGAAACAAAGAAACATATGAACAAATGAACGACAAGCATTTAAGCAGTAAAAAAAACCTTAGCTAGGTATTTGAAAGAGAGAAAAAAAGTAGAACTTAATATAGTGAAATCAAGAATCTCTTTAAAGATTGCTTGAAATTGCGTAAAGTGAGACTCTTTAAAGATTCGTCAACACTGTTCCAGATGACAGCTCCCTGAAAACGAATATTAAATTTACCATAATTGGTTCGAGCAGATGGAATACAAAAAGAAGATCTAGAGGCCAGCCTGGTATTATAATTGTGCCTACTTGATAGACTTTGATAAAAAAATTATTAAAGGCAGATGGCAACATATTTGAATGAAATTTAAACATAAAGATACAATTTAAATAATAAATGACATCAAGAAATTTCATAATATTCAGCTTCTTAAAAATAGGAGAGGAATGGGCAAAGAAATGCGAAAAATAAATTATTCTTACAGCCCTCTTCTGCAGTACAACTATCAGTTCCAAGGTTGTGCGATATGTATTGCCCCATGTAGTCGCACCATAAATCAAAAATGGGTATATAAGTGAGTAATATAATTGAGTTAATATTTGAGGTGATACATAGTGACGAAGCTTTGCAATGATTCCAATACCCCTGGATATTTTCTTGCTAAGGTGGTGGACATGTTCTTTCCCGTTTAGATGAGAGTCAATAATTATTCCAAGATACTTGACATGGTCCTTCTGCTTGATTGGTTTTTGGTTAGCTCTAATAGAAATTATGCAATTATATTTCTTTTGTGGTGGATGAAAAATTACAAAATTTGTTTTATCAACATTCAAAGACAATTTATTTGCACAAAGCCATGTATGAATATTTTTTAGCTCAATACTCACTCTAGATTCAAGAGATTCTAGACTTGAATCAGCTAAAAATAAATTTGAGTCATCAGCAAAAAGATGAAAATCAAATATGTTAGAGCAGTCATTGAAATCATTGACGTAAAGGAGAAACAAAAGGGGGCCAAGCACTGAGCCTTGTGGTATGCCACATGAGATTGGTAAAAATCCAGATGAACTATTATCAATTGATACATATTGCTGTCTATTGGATAAATATGAAACAACCCATTCATGGGCAATGCCACGGATACCGTATGAGTAAAGCTTTGCTAAAAGAATGTTATGATCTACGGTATCAAATGCTTTACTTAAATCCATAAAGATACCACAAGCAAACTGGCAACTTTCAACTGCTCTTTGAATTTTGTCAATAATCAATAAAAGGGCATGCTCGGTTAAATGGTTTGCACGAAAACCAAACTGACTAGGATGTATTATGTTGTACTTATCTAGAAAAACAATTAATCTCTCGTACACTAATTTTTTGAGAATTTGATTAAAGATTGACAAAAGAGATATTGGTCGATAATTCACAACAGATGAAAAGAGTCCAGCTTTATGTAAAGGTATGACAAGAGCAATCCTGTAAAAGTCTGGTACACAACCAGAGGAAATAGAAAAGTTATACAATATCTCAAGGGGCCTTGCAACCACAGACTTTAAAATCTTCAGCAATGGGACTGGAATGCTAAAAGGACCACAAACTTTTCCAGATTTCAGACTCAAGATAATATTTTGTATTTCATATACTGTTGTAGGACTGAGAAGAAAGCTTCTAGGATGAGGTCTAGGTAAGAAAGCTGAAAAAGACTTTTCAACATCAGGAATGGTCTTACTTAAAGTTTTCCCAATGTTCGTAAAATAATTATTAAATTTGTTTGCAATTTCATTACTGTTAGATAAAATTTTGTCGGAAGAAGTTATTATTCTGGTAGGAGTTACATAGCCCTTGGATTTTAGGGTTATTATTTGTTTGATGCATTTCCAGACATTTTTCATATTGGACATATTTTGTGTAAAATAGTTTTCATAATACCTCTTTTTACTAATAGCAACTAGATGATTTAATTTATTTCGATACAATTTATATTTAACAAATAAACATTGATTTTGACTCCTGATAAATTTCTTATATAGTCTATTCTTGTATTTGATTGACGTTCTAAGACCAAGAGTAATCCATGGCTTAGTCGTAAATTTTATTTCCTTTCTAGACAGTTTCTTGAAAGGCACATGAGAATTAATAATCTCATTAGATATATTCAGGAAGCAGGAAAAAATGTCATGGATATATCTTTTCCATAAAATAAACTAGACCAGTTAATCTGTGAAAAGTCTTCAATCAATGCTTCTTGACATAATCTATTTAAATCCCTTCTATAAACCTGCCACAACTACCTGTGAAATCCACGACTACCTGTGGCCTTGATATAAAGAAGGCCATTAGGATGGGTGAAAATGCCCCCAGGGCTAAATTTCCACACCTGGCAATGCAACACAACATTATCATTAAACCCAATGAAACACAGAAACAAAACATAAATATTTTGAATCCCACATGACAAAAATATTTTAAAAAATATATTTTCACGACTTAGGAGACAGAAATTCCCCAGCACAGACATCATTATCGCGGGATATATATATTTTGTTTCTTTTCCTTTCAAACGAGCAGCAGTCGGCATTTGTTTTTCTTCTCAGGCATCTGAAAACCAAACTTTTCCAAGGGCGTTGATGATCAGAGTGTTTCTAAGATACCGTCTTCGCTTCTGACATCTCAGCAATACCCGGCGATGTCTCTGATTTGTTTGGGATCGCTGTTCATGTTAAAAATAGTTTTGAGATACAGTAATTACGTATGATACATAAAATCATAAGCAATTTACAACACAACACTGGAAGCATGATTATGAGGAAAGAGAAGTATCACTGCGTCCGCAGAACCAGTGTAGGACGGTGGGACCGATGGACTCGACAGCTCAAAGCATTTTCTCACCATTTGATGCAGCTTCGCTTTGTGTTTGTTTTCTATAGAGAATCAGCATTATCCCAAAATATCAACATGCCGCTTCTGAACGGTTTCACCTCAGAATATTTTACGAAAGCACCTCATTGGACGCCGCATGCTCCTCCTTCAGCGTTTTCTGTGGATGAATATTTTACATCCCCGTTCCCATGCAAATATGTAAAGCATAATAATATACATGCCTATAATTTCCAAAGGTATTTCCAGACAAGCCTTTGGAAAGATTTAATAGCATTATCTTTATATGAAACTGAATCAACCGGCAATAATCCTTAACCATCATCCCTTTCATTTGTTCTGCACTGCAGTGAATTCCTGGGGAAAATTATAAAATGTCACGACCCCCCCGGGCTCTACCAATACTAGGGGCAGTCATTAAAGTATGATTCACTAAAATGAATTTATAAACATACCATATTTCAGCCTGCTAGTACAATAAAAGCGAATGTAAAACTGTAGAAACGATATGCGACGGGATAAGATTTACCCCACGTTGTAAAGGTGGCAGATCTGCGCCTGCACTTTGAATGCTCTGAGTTCAAATCCCCCATGATGCACTGTGATGGTACACTGGACACAGGGCTCACCATCTTACCCTTCATTGTTTCGGGGGAAAGAAAACATTGCTTCAACACAGACATGTAAAACAAAGCATAGCCTATATAAAAACAATTTAATGCAGAGTTTTATGGAGCTAGAACAGTCTCAAAATAGACAAATGCCCAGAAAAAATTCACAAATGTATTTGGGGATTTATATATACGTATGACTCAAAACACAAATACATTTTCAATGCACACACAAATATGTTTCATACACAAATACATTTTCAATGCACACACAAATATGTTTCAGTCCATATATAGGTAAAAAATATCCACATATAAAAAATTAAATTAATAAGCATATTTTCGATACACACACAAATAGAAAAAAAATTCACAAATATATGCATGTAAAAGTATTTACAATCTTCATCAAATACATATGTGGAGCTTGTTACGTTCATATATGAAATGTTGGATCTGCATTTACAAAGTGTTTTAAATTTGTAAACTTCGCTGCATTTGTGTGTGAGACTTTTGAGACTCCCCTGACGTGATTCCGATCCACAAATGCATTTTCTCTAAGAGGGATCGTCTATAGCCAATCAGATGTCTCACTCCTTTACAGCCAATCACTTGAGTGCCTCCCCAAGAGGGGTGTTTTATGACGTCATTAAAATGCGCGTAGGCGGCCAGAGGCTGGAGGTTTTTAGGGAAGCCGCACCTGTGATATCACCTTTAACATACAGGCTGTGTCACACCTGGGCAAAATATTTATCAGTGGCAGCAACCATTATCACCAGCAGCAGGACTTACATTTCTGTACCTTGCTAATCAAGCTAGGTATCGCGCTAATAAAATTATTCGCAGTCCAGTCGAATCTCGATGACGTCTCAATTATGCAAACGATGTTTGCTTCGTGTTTCTGGACCTGTTGCAGGACATTGCACTAACGTCACCTTCGTAGCAAGCTAGCTGGCTGGCTAGAAACGTTACAAGAAAACCGTAGCTCTCATTTAGCAGCCAGTGTTTCACGTATCTTGGTGGCTAGCTTGCTTCTAACAATTAGCTTGTTAACAAAGATAGCTAGCATCTGTGTAAGCACACAAAGGCGGTGTAGAGTCATCATTGCGGCTGTTGCGGAATCTGTGTAATAGATTTAATTTAATTCAGTAACTCAGTAACAAAATACATTCACAAAAATGAAGAAATTACACAAGATCAAAAATATGCATATGGTCTCCCGGAGCATCTAATATTGTGATCAAATATTGTAAATTTGTTTCCAATGGTATCATTTGAATATTCATCAATGTAAGATGCATATACAGTGTACATAAACGTGGTATTAATGCTTTTCTGCTCTGAAATACAGATCTTGGCCGTCCGTGGAAATAATTTGCATAGCGTGGCCAATATCGCGTTTATGCACACAATATATGCATCTTATATTGATGGACAGTCAAATGATGCTATTGGAAACAAATGTACGATATCACTTTGATCACAATATTTGATGCTCCAGGAGACCACATGCATCTTTTGAGAAATAATTTTTTGAAATTATTAAAAGGCAGCTCTCCAGAAGAAAATAAATATAAAGGACAGAGAATTGGAAAAAAAATTTTAATAGACCAAATTAAGGCACAGGGCAGGAAAACAACAAAAGGGAAGAAATGGGGCAATGAAACAAAGTATGGGTCCAACAGGCTATAAAATCTCCAGGTCTTCAAGGTGTTCCAGGAAACATGGGAATCCTATTAATGGACCTAAAAAAGAACAAGATCGATGGAAAACCAAATTATATAGGTGCCATAATTTTCACTACTATAGTTTTCACAAGCTGGTTTGAACGCAGCATTTATAACATTACACCTCATAGTAACTTTAGAGAATAACGTGATAAGCTGTCATTCATGCCAAAAGAGACTGATGATGATGATCGATCATTATTAGTAGTTCAAATTACTTGAATAACCACGAACATTTATGCTAAGATAACTAACGTTGACGGTTCGCATGGTCAGCATAGCATGCTAGCGTGTACGTTTTAGTTATTAGGCCTATAATGTTATATTAACTATTTAGCATTATTTAAAGCTTTAAGTGAACCATATAACGTCAATTCACACATCACAGAGATACGCTATTAAACTTTATTATAGCTCAGTGAAACGTTTCGTTCACAGGCGTTAAGCACAGTTAGCAAAGACGGACAAAGCCGTGTCAATCTTTGCTAACTGCATTATATCTTAAAATCTGCTCGAAAGAGACGAGCTATAATGTTTTAAATCACACCGTTAGTTCGGTTAAAATTTGCTTAATGGTTATCATAATACATTGACCTGCTACTTCTTACCCTTAAATAATCACTTAGAAGATGCGAGACACACGACTTCTCTACAGCAATACGGTTTCTCAGGAAGCTTTGTTTGGAACCATTGGACGCCTCCATGATCCGCCATTGCAGTGGTCCATTGAAGTCAATGGAGTTGTTGCAACTCTGTTTCTCTATGGCTCTGGGATCCATGGCTAAAAACCTCCAGCCTCTGGCCGCCTACGCGCGTTTTAATGACGTCATAAAACACCCCTCTTGGGGAGGCACTCAGGTGATTGGCTGTAAAGGAGTGAGACATCTGATTGGCTGCAGACGATCCCTCTTAGAAAAAATGCATTTGTGGATCGGAGTCACGTCAGGGGAGTCTCAAAAGTCTCACACGCAAATGCAGCGAAGTTTACAAATTAAAAGCACTTTGTAAATGCAGATCCAACAGTTCATATATGAATGTAACAAGCTCCACATATGTATTTGATGAAGATTGCAAATACTTTTACATGCGTATATTTGTGAATTTTTTTTCTATTTGTGTGTGCATCGAAAATATGCTTATGAATCTTATTTTTTATATGTGGATTTTTTTTACTTATATATGGAATGAAACATATTTGTGTGTGCATTGAAAATGTATTTGTGTATGAAACATATTTGTGTGTGCATTGAAAACGTATTTGTGTTTTGAGTCATACGTATATATAAATCCCCAAATACATTTGTGAATTTTTTCTGTGCATTTGTCTATTTTGAGACTGTTCTAGCTCCATAGAGTTTCTTCGCAGCTAAGCATTTTAACGAAGGCCATGAATTAACTATTTGCTCTTTCAAAAATCGGAAAGATGATCATTCTGTTCTGCAGATTTAGTGTGTGTTGTTTGGAGCTTCGATTTTGAAAGATATTTATCATTTTTATGTAAGCATCGGTTGATGTGCCACTTTAGCGGATACGCCTGCCACTGGGTTCAAGCTATTTGGTCCTTTAGCAACCCGATCATGGGGAAATAACTAAATGACTCGCTTTTCACGATGAAAATTTGCCATGAACCGTGTATAAATCAACAGGTTCCAACAAGGCAGCCATCAACGATCACAGACATGCACACCAGCATTACGGCGGGGTTAAGCACACCATAACCCAAACGTGTTCCAAAAATAATACAATATCATAAGAAAGGCGCAGTGTCCCTGTGCACTAAAGTTCAGAGGTTTCATTGTTTTTCAGCAGTACGAGTCACCTTCATAATGCGTTTAAATGATTTAAAAATTTTTTTCCCCAAAATTATTCGCAGAGGACAATTACATATAAACTCCAAGAGATAGAAATTGCTTTATCGTAATAAGCCAGTGTAGAGTTAGTTATGTAAATAAAATAAAAATGAAATAAATTGTATTTTACTAAAATTTAATACATGCAGATTTGGATTCTGTGGTGCACAGGTCAATCTGATAAATCTTTAGAGGTGCGCGTTTCCGAGGTAACGGGGGGATGAAGGGAGCGTGAAAGAGAGGAGAAAGATGTTTATTCCCTTTTCCTGTGGGAGAAAACAGAATACAGCGAGAGAAAATGGAAACGACTAAAAATAAGTTCATCTGAAACACTGGCGCTGAGATTACTCACAAACCAACTCTCCCTAGGGAAATTGCCGAGAATGAAACACCAGATGTGTCTGAATGTGCCGTTGCGCTACAATTCTTCTTCTCTGCTTTTTATGCTTCAGGACACAGAAACGGTGAGAGAACAAGGCTTCTTGCAGGATTATTCCAATTGTTATGCGACAAAAACATTTGCCAAGAACTATGGCAAAAAGGCCAATCATCACTGATGTCCTCAATAAAAGCATCTCCATAGAGGAATCCTTTTTTCCTTTTTGCATATTCCTCGTCGGTGTGAAGGGATTCATAGCTCCCAGACTAAACCACTTTGCTTGACAGGAAAAACAACCTTAAACTAGATAGGGCTCCTCTATGGAATCACAGGTTTCTTTAGAAAACTTTTACCTAAAAGTATCCCGGGGCCGCATGTAGAAGCATTGCCCACCCTAATTTTAGCTATACCCACCCTATTGGTTTGATGTGTTCTACACATTATGAATCAATCAATTAGTTGTATTGGTTTGCCCTGCAGGGTCTTCTGTGTCTTGGAGAGGTGTTTATAATTTTTGATTTGATGGTTAGACATAGGGTTGCTAGATTGTCCCTGGGTAAACTTGGACGTATTTGTCATGACAACAGGGTGAGGCTACAGTATGTGTTCACTACCATCAACACTGGTAACATGCAGACAATGTTCTGTTCAAAAATGCTGCTATAGTTTATATAATGTATTGCGTTGGATGGCCGATTGTATTGAGAAGCTACTGCAATCAAACATTTGAGATAACTGGCAATGAGTCCTTTGCATCTCCGTTGAGGAATGTTGGACCTTACTTTCTGGCAGAATTATTTTAATTCAGCCACTTTGGTGAGTTTTTGAGCATGAACAACCTCCTAAGGTCATACAATAGCATCTCAATCTGTTTCAGTTCGGGACTTTGAGTAGCAACTCCAAAATCTTCATTTTTTTTTTTTTTAATCATTTGGTGGACGAGCTTGTGAACTCTGGATAATTGTCCTGCTACTCAACCTAACTGCGCTTGAACTTTAGGTCATGAACTGATGACCTGACATTCTCCCTCAGGATTCTCTGGTAGAGAGCAGAATTTATAGTACCATCACTAATCGCAAGTCGTCCAGGTCCTGAAGCAGCAAAGCAGCCCCAGAACATCACGCTACCAACCACCGGGTTTGAATTTTGGGATGATGTTCTTATTATGGAATGTTGTGTTAGCTTAACGCCTGAGGTAACAGGACTCATGTCTTCCACAAAGCTCCACTTTTGACACAAGTCCACTAAATATTATCTTAAATGACATGGGGTCATCGAGATGTTTTTTTTTTTTTTTTTTTTTTTGGCAAATTAGAGGAAAGCATTTGTGTTTTTAGTCAGCAGTGGTTTTTGCCCTGCAGCTCTCCTGTGGATGCCATTTTTGCCCTGTTTCTTTCTTATACTGGAATCCTGAACATTGACCTTAACTGTAGTGAGGCCTGCAGTTCTTTTAATGTTGTCTTGGTTCTTTTGTGACCTCCTGGATGAGCTAATGATGCGCTCTTGAAGGAATTTAGAGCAGACCAGCCACTCCTGGGAAGGTTCACCCCTCTTCAAGGTTTTCTCCTTCTGTAGATAATGGCTCTCGCCATGGGATGCTGGAGTCCTAAAACCTCAAAAATGACTTTTTTAAATCTTTGTAGAATGACAGTTGTCAACTAGAGATGTTTCTCATCTGCTTTTGAATTTCTTTATATCGCAGCATCACATGCTGCTTTTTGCCTACATAACATTGCCAGACAGATTCTATTTCAGTGATGTTTAGATTCAACAGGCTTAGCATTAATCACGCCTGGGTATGTCCAGTGAAACTGAAAACATTTTTTAAAAATTTAAAAACTGCATTTTGTGTTCACTCAAGTTGTCTTGTCATTTATTAAAATTAGTTTAATGATCTGAAACATTTAAGTGTGAGAAAACTTTAAGAAACTGGGAAGGAGCAAATACATTTTTCACAGCACTGTAGTGTGTATGTGTGTGTGTGTGTGTGTGTGTGTGTGTGTGCAAGAATAGCGTTTCTTTCTTCTTATACCATTTTTGTAATAACCAACTGAAATCTTGTGGCAAAATATTTATAGCAAGTTCATGATACAACACTACAGTTTAGAATTAATTCATGTATCAAACCAGAGATAAAATATGTGATTTACAGCCTGAGAACCAGGATAACAGCGTATAGACTGTAGTAAACCACAGTCATTTTTTGGCTCCCAAATCTCTGAATTCCCCCCAATCAGAGGAATCCATAACCGGGACTGGTGTATCCAATAAGGGAGCACCACTGGTCAGAGCTCCAGTCCATCCGTTCAAGCTGATTAATGGACCGATCATGTGACTCCTGAAGCCAAAGCCCAGGAGAAACAATCAGGAAGTGATTCAACTGACTCAGATGATGAAGCTGTGCAATAATAATATTCGACTCATTCTCCCTCACCGCTAGTTTGGATTCCTCAGTGAAATTAAAGTGAAAGCTTGTAAATACAAAATAAACTGGACTAATTGAAGACTACCGCCCCCGACAGCCTTTCGCTGTGAGTGTGATGGATGGTTAGCATCAGTTATTGAGGTCACTCCTTACAGGACGTGTAATGCTAGCGAAACACTGTAGAAACTGGAAGCAGTTAAGTACACAGCCCTGCTCTCTCAGCCTCTGGTACTCAGAGCAACTGCTTTCTCTCCCAGTTTATCCTGAGGATTACACTTTAAAGGTGCCCTTTGTAAGAATTGAGGTCAAAATATCCAAAAAATGAGCTAGACACAGCAAAAGAATGAGAAGAAATAAGGGCAATGATGTCATAAAAAAGATGACAAGGTATAGTGCTGCAGAGATATCAACCTGAATTAGCACGCTAAATCACTAGCTGCGCACCGTCCTGTGTCATAATACCAGTTTCTGCCATGGGTGGCGGTATGCGGGCAACATAACAGCCAGCCAAACTGCAGTGCACGAATAAATCGCACGGCTTGAGGGCGTACTTGAACCTGACGTCAAATCGTGTGGAGGGTACATTAGCTAAGAAGCTTGAAATGGCTTCGATGAGAATGAACCCTAAATGAATGCACTAAACGTAACAGAAAACATTGCATAATGTAATGAAACATGACAGAATGTTTAGTTGTGACTAATGATACTTGATTGCTAGAAGAGGTCTTGCTAATGAAGACTGCACATCAGACAGACTGGTTGCATACTGTGAAATTAGCATCAGGCGGGCGGCATACGTAGCGTTCTAAAATGATCTTGTCCCTAGTTTTACTTGTACATGTGCAGCTAAGATTACTTCATAATTGTGAACTCCGCTATAACTGTTTTGATGACGTACGGTAAAGTGATGGTCAACTAACAGTGGCGATCAACTGGCCAGCTGATTTTAGGAGCAGAGACTGGTTATGGTAAAGTCCGGCATTAGATAGATTTATTCATACTAATGTTGGTTCAGCATTAGCGCTTAACATTAGCTAGCGTTACGTTGACGCTAGCTTGCTCAACAACAGCGAATGTTATCTAGCAAATGATTTTATTTCGAATGAACATTGACACGTAATTTGGACATATTTGCTGGATCAGGGGAAGGGGAGTAGCTTGAAGATCAACTGACGTTTGTTCATGTGTTTATATCTTAGAGTTTTGGAGTCAGAGCGGCTCTGTTTGGATTGTAGATAGTCGGCTATGGCTCTGGGGTCGTTGGGAAGGTGGGGGCGGAGCATGGACAGTAGGCTTGATGGGAGGAGGGACTGTGCCGTTTCTCGATTGTTACGCTAGGGTAGACCAACTCACTTTCTGCAGGTATACTGCCCCCATTTTCTTTGGAGTGTGTAGAGTATGAATTTAATTTTTGGTTGCCATTACACAGGGCACCTTTAAATGCTCTCTCAGCATGCTTGACAAGGCAATCAGAGATGGCAAACTTCACGCCATTCATGCAAATATTGGCAAGTGCGGAAACACAAACAAACACGCAGAGCCACTAGATGGCAGAGTTCACCCATTCACGCAAATATTGGCAAGTGCGGAAAAACAAACAAACAAACAAACAAACAAACAAACACACACAGAGCCGCTAAAAACAGTACTTAACGCCCACTCCGTGGGGTGAAGTAACTCTGCAGAATTCATTCATTTTTAAGTGCTTAGTAACAGTAAAATGGAGCAGGTCCTCAGGATCTGAGACAGGACTGAGGGGCAGAAACACAATTACTTATTAGGGGCCTTTTCTGGTATAAACACTGACCATGTGGGGACCAGTAGTCTTTATGGAGACCGAAACCTGGTCCCGATGCCGCAAACTTCATTGCTGGGGTCATGATTAAGGTTAGGGGTCAGTTGTTGAATGGAGTTTAGGTTAAGGTTAGGGTCACGCGTGATTTGGTTATGGTTATGGTTAGGGTTAGAGGAAGGGTTAGGCTGTCCGTAATAAATGGAAGTCAATGCAATGTCCTAATAAGGATAGCTGTTCAAATGCGTGTGTGCATGCGTGTTTGAGTGTGTGCGTGTGTATAAACGTGGGTGCGAACAAGTGTTTGCATAAGTATGTCAACTGAAGTCATTTGCTCTCTATCTTTTACTGTCTCTCTCCCACCCTCCCTCTCCCATTTTTTTATCCCTCCTACTCTCTCCATCTCTGTCTCCCTCCCTCAATCTCTAAATATCTCTCACTCACTTTCTCTTTCTCTCCCATAACCTTCTGAGATTCCAAGCACACTAAAAGCAAAACAAATGCTGTCGTCCATGAATGGCACTGCCGCACCCTTTCTGTCAACCAAACCACAAAGAAGCAATGATGGAGAATAGCCTGTACTATTTTCAGACTGGGCATGCTCAGAAAAATAAACTCTCTTCGTATCTAATAAGTGCAGAACATTTGATATTGCGCACAGAATTATTTGCTTATCAGTTCATGAAATTTTCCACAATCATATCTCACTGGCTCGGGACACTCATAAGAATCAAAGAAATACTTTTTTCAGACCTGAATTTTTTCATATATTTTTCTCAGATTGCCTCATTTCTGAGATATTAAAACAGCTTACTGTGGTCCAAGTCCTCCCAAGCACTTCTTTGAGGCCAAATTAAGTGAATCAAAGTGATGTGTTTCACTGCCACAACAAGAGTTGATTTGAAATGTATTTTACATTCATGGCTGCTGATTAGATGCTTAGCCTGAGTTAAGTAAACTGGCACCATGGTAAATGCTCTGATCTGGCAATCCATCACATAATGCCATCAATCTTACATGCACAGTTTTAATCAATCTCGCATATGCAGTTGTAATCATCGGCACATGTCGTTTTAAATGCATTTTAAATTCAGAGGGGTACTTCAGTAGTTATTCTGCGATTATCTCTCCTTATGAAATACAACAGCTGAAGGCTTTCAGGCCCTTAAAAAGCTAGTTAACTGAAACATCGCTATGACGTCTCATAGGTCTTTTAATTATTTTCACCTGAACAGCCAGAGAAGCCGTAGAAAAGTGCATTTGCAACACTTGTGAACAAAATATTCCCTTAATGGTGCTAAAACAAAGATGCGTTTTAGAACAATGTTTCGCCGTGGATTCCTACAAATAAAAAAAAAAAAATCTTTTTCACAAAATTAATCCTGATGACAATGCGGTTGAATCAGAATCCACAAGACTGAGCCAATGAGAGGAGATCTGTGATTGGCTCACTGAGTTACAGTCCACAGATGAGCTGGAGAAAGATGGTTTGTGATTGGCTCACAGAGTCAGATACCACAGATGACCCCAAGAAAAATGTTTTATGATTGGCTCCAGGCCTTTCATTAGCTC
The DNA here is from genome assembly GCA_029692085.1 of Gymnothorax javanicus. Classification (NCBI taxonomy): domain Eukaryota; kingdom Metazoa; phylum Chordata; class Actinopteri; order Anguilliformes; family Muraenidae; genus Gymnothorax; species Gymnothorax javanicus. The sequence goes on along the minus strand of CM056210.1, from coordinate 15,266,242 downwards.
ACAAGTGGCTGGGTACAGAGCAATTAATCTATTTACTGTCAATGAGGCTCTGCATGTGTCTTACTGGGAAATCAATGCACACTTAAGGGACTGTGATTAGTGCTGATCCGAAACAACTGAGTGACCCGCAATAACTCTGCCTGGAGTGATACTGTAATGTTTGGGGGGGCTCACACACAGACACATACACACACGCGCACAGACACACACGCGCACACACACAGATAGACACACATGCGCACACACACAGATACACACACACCACACACACACACACACACACACACACACACACACACACACACACACACACACACAGACACACACACACACACACACACACACACACACACAGATATACACACACACACACACACATAAGGCAAATGTAATGGGAGAGGAGCAGCAGTATAATCACAGAATCAGATTCATTATAAACTGCGCAGACTGGTGCTGGAGACCAGTTTAAAACGCACCAGGAGTTACACACATTTCACACACTGCATACAGAGCATGAGGACTATCAAACTCTGAGTCTGAACCTGATCAAATCTGGTGACCAGGCAACAGAAGAACAACATACTTCCTGCATTAAACATTAGCGACACATCCAGGGGTCAGAGAGTGTCGACTGTGCCATTTATCTCTTACACCCACAATCACTGCCAGCTGACATATGTCACCCTTCAGACTGAGGAGTTACACGGTCTGTAAATCACGGTTCGTAAATCACTGTTCGTTAATCATGGTTCATAAATCACAGTTCATAAATCACTGTTCGTAAATCACGGCTCGTAAATCATGGCCACTGTGGCAAACAAAGAGAAGTAAGGCTTCCAAACCTGGAATTTTACGACTTGCAAAAAAATAAAAAATTGAATAATTTTTCATTTTGAGTTGATTGACACAAATTCGTTTCCATGACCAAGACAGGTGTACTTATTGATAATCAATAAATCAGAGCAGCATGTCGGGACTCTTGTAATGAGACCCAAAATCCCGTGAGGTAAGGTGCCCAAATTTCGCCCACCCCTTCAAACACCGCAAAATCAAACATAGCCTGGTATGGGCGACTCCATCAGCTGGCATGGGCAACATTACGGGTGGGCAGAAATCAGGCTCTAGGACTCTTCATCCCCGAACTTTTTGTCCCCAGACATTTTGTTCCCAAATTTTTCTTCCCTGGATGGTTCATCCCCCAATAATGCCTTTGCCCTCTTCCTGCATTATAACACTATCCCTAACCCTAACCCTTATATCATGGTGATCTATCAGTCGTCCGTTCGTCTATCCGTCTGTCAAAAATGGTGGTACTTTTTTTTTTATCATTACAGGATGAAAAATCCGGGGACAAAGAGTCCAGTAACCCAGAAATCGGGTGTGGCTGAGATGAGGGCACTTTATGCTGAAGCCTCTCGGCCTGTGTTCTGTGGGTGAGCTCACCGAACCACAGCGATCGGCACAGGAAAGTGAAAAAAGGTACGTGATCTGCAGGATTTATGTTTTTCTGCAGGATGATTTTATGCGGTGCTTTCTGCAGGATGTTTTATGTTGAGTACGTTGAACGCTGAATGCTGGACTCCAATTTAAAGACAACAGCTGCAACTCTAATGAACAACTAATGAAAGCTGCAGTGTGAATGATACACATTCCACTGGAGTCTAGATACCTGTAAACTTTATCTCTCACCCTGCCTTTAGACTGTCAATACTCCACACTGTCTGTGAATGACACTGCTGCACCCTGCCTTTAGACTGTGAATACTCCACACTGTCTGTGAATGACACTGCTGCACCCTGCCTTTAGACTGTGAATACTCCACACTGTCTGTGAATGACACTGTCTGTGAATGCACCCTTGCCTTTAGACTGTGAATACTCCACACTGTCTGTGAATGACACTGCTGCACCCTGCCTTTAGACTGTGAATACTCCACACTGTCTGTGAATGACTCTGCTGCACCCTGCCTTTAGACTGTGAATACTCCACACTGTCTGTGAATGACTCTGCTGCACCCTGCCTTTAGACTGTGAATGCTCCACACTGTCTGTGAATGACACTGCTGCACCCTGCCTTTAGACTGTGAATGCTCCACACTGTCTGTGAATGACACTGCTGCACCCTGCCTTTAGACTGTGAATACTCCACACTGTCTGTGAATGACACTGCTGCACCCTGCCTTTAGACTGTGAATACTCCACACTGTCTGTGAATGACACTGCTGCACCCTGCCTTTAGACTGTGAATACTCCACACTGTCTGTGAATGACTCTGCTGCACCCTGCCTTTAGACTGTGAATACTCCACACTGTCTGTGAATGACACTGTCTGTGAATGCACCCTGCCTTTAGACTGTGAATACTCCACACTGTCTGTGAATGACTCTGCTGCACCCTGCCTTTAGACTGTGAATACTCCACACTGTCTGTGAATGACACTGCTGCACCCTGCCTTTAGACTGTGAATACTCCACACTGTCTGTGAATGACTCTGCTGCACCCTGCCTTTAGACTGTGAATACTCCACACTGTCTGTGAATGACTCTGCTGCACCCTGCCTTTAGACTGTGAATATTCCACACTGTCTGTGAATGATCCTGCTGCACCCTGCCTTTAGACTGTCAATACTCCACACTGTCTGTGAATGACTCTGCTGCACCCTGCCTTTAGACTGTGAATACTCCACACTGCCTGTGAATGATGCTGCTGCACCCTGCCTTTAGACTGTGAATACTCCACACTGCCTGTGAATGACTCTGCTGCACTCTGCCTTTAGACTGTGAATACTCCACACTGCCTGTGAATGACACTGCTACACCCTGCCTTTAGACTGTGAATGCTCCACACTGTCTGTGAATGATCCTGCTGCACCCTGCCTTTAGATTGTCAATACTCCACACTGTCTGTGAATGACACTGCTGCACCCTGCCTTTAGACTGTGAATACTCCACACTGTCTGTGAATGATCCTGCTGCACCCTGCCTTTAGACTGTGAATACTCCACACTGTCTGTGAATGACACTGCTGCACCCTGCCTTTAGACTGTGAATGCTCCACACTGTCTGTGAATGACTCTGCTGCACCCTGCCTTTAGACTGTGAATACTCCACACTGTCTGTGAATGACACTGCTGCACCCTGCCTTTAGACTGTGAATGCTCCACACTGTCTGTGAATGACACTGCTGCACTCTGCCTTTAGACTGCAATCATTCTGCATCACTTTGCCCAGTAGACCTGCTCTCGCTCCCACAGATGTCTCCCTGTATCTTCTCCTCCAGTCTCCTGATGGTGGACTTGATTTCCCATGATCCATTAGGCTGGTAGATTAGTACCTAATAATAGCTTCTCTTTATCTGACAGAGATGTGTTTCTTTATCGGCTCTGTATGTGAACTGTAAAATTATGTCTCTTTGGAGTAAAGCATCTGTTCACTGGCTGAAATGCAATGTGATCGGTCACAGCTCACTTTAGTTTTCCTTGTTTTTACCATCATACTGCAGATTTATTTTTGGCTGAATTCTAGTGCTTGCTTTTCAGAATTCATTCTGCAAAAAAGTTAGTCTTAACTAACTGCTCTCTAATGCAATTTTTTTCCTCTTGAATATAAAAACAAAATGAGCCTGTTTTAAATTACAGCTGGCTTGATGACTGAAAATTTCTTGTTCAAATCTTGAAATTAGTAAAATCATATCACCATCATTGCGTGTCTTTTTTTTTCCCCTTTTGTCTGTTTGAGTGCAGAAGTAACAGGAATACTATTTAAGTCTAAGACCATAAATATTTTTGAGATTGATTTATTTTTCTGCTGTTTGTTGTGCTCGTGTTGTCAGTTGCGGTGGACGGAGGAGTAACAGAAATGAGCTGTCAATCAAACACACAGAGGAAGCCCCAGTCATCCCCAGGGACAGCTGCAGATCCGACAGGCTGATTATGTCTCCTGATCACTGCTGTTTGCTGAATGCAGCCTCTCCTAACACCGTAATCTTCATCATCTGACTGCTGCGTTTGTGTGATAGCTTCAGCGCTAACCAGATGCAGCCCTGCTTCACAGCAGCTATTCGGCAGGCTTCGCCCTTAAAAAAAAAAAAAAAGCCTTGAGAGAGATTAACAAACATCCAGGCAGCCATTATGAGCCAGTTTACATCTGCACTCTTTTATTTACAGGAGGAATTTACAGTGGACTGTGTGTCCACTTGTGTGTGTGTGTGTGTGTGTGTGTGTGGGGGGGGGATTCTGTCCGAAAGCCAGAATGAAACACTTCAGAAACCCTTCCAGGAGCAGAAGGGCTGGAGCGGGGAGAAGATTGAGGCCATAAATACAAACATCACAGTATAAAGTACAAACATCACAGCTGCCAAAACTGCAGTCCCATTCATTACCAAAAGCCTTGTCAGATGCTCAGCCAAACAGGATTCTGTGGGATTTATGCAAACACTGCAAGCTGGTTTACTTTCTGCTTCTGTGCACATTTGGAAAGAAGAAACAGTTTCGCTCCCCAAATCACAGCGTCTGTGGGATTTGGATGGTGCAAATATTTATGTAATCAGCCGACAGTCATCGTGTAGCAAATGCTAATCCACATTCCAGCTTTAAAGAATAAAGTGACAGACCTAGATTTAGCTATTACACTAAAAACAACAGATCAAATACATGGTATGTCAGTTTCACCTATTGATCATGAAACAGACGATTCCTGAGACAGAAATTTCAGTCTTTAATAAGCAGAAAAGTCAGCATGAAAGAAATGGTGATACCATGATGCTTATGATTTAAAAATCTTTTGTTTTTAAAGAGTTTCTCTATTTTCATAAAAATCACATCCCTGGATAAGGCATGTAGCTGCATGCTTCTCCCGATGGAAAACAACATATGACTGGATATCTACTATCCTAAAGCTTTATCATTTCAAATGGTATTTCAAACACCAGATTCTACAAATCAGCAGCTCAGCAAGCTCTCCATCTGTGGAACAAGTTTCGTTAGCCCAGGAGTAAACTCCTTCAGGATGGTAGATCTCCAGGAAAGGGGTTCGGCAGCCCTGCTCTAGCTGTTGAATGAGGTGTGCTCTGTTCACGACTGAAGACCTGCAATATCTCCAAGAACAGGGTTCATAGATCTATCCCATAGTCTCAGGTCTAACTGGTAAGTACAGTGGCACATAAGTAACAGATTAAAAACCTGTGACAGCAGAAAGCTCAAATTAGTTTAGCTGGGGAGTCCTCCAATCTTTTAAAGTGAAAATGCAATGAGACTACATTTCCCAGCATCCTGCTCACATAATCTGGCTATTGGACATCACAGCATGACATCATCACTCACATTAGCGTAATATTTTGCCGAGAAAAAAAGTTGTAGCAACATCAGTGAGCATAAGACTACAAATAGTTTTACAGTGCAATAGTTTGGCCTTTCCATGTGATGAAGGTTGTAATAATGATGATAATTAAGGAGATGATGTCGGTAACAGATGTTGGATGATGATAACTGACGTTCACAATGATAAACGATGATGATTGATCAGTAGTAGGACAAAGCTAGTCACTCATATTTAAGTGCATTATTTAAAACCCGGGCAGCTGTCTCAAAATATCACAGACTGCTCGTGGTGCTGCATATTTCCACAGATTGGATATTCTTAGAGCCTTGGTAATGTCAACATAAATCTTAGTATTTATCCTTTAAAACACATGCATTGTGTTTTGGTGAGCTTCTCTGAGGGGGAAAAAAAAACTTTGTGAAATATGTTATATTTAGAAATATTAGGCCTGTAAGAATGACTATCTGACCTTTATCTTTGGAATGATTTGACAATTTCCCAGTGATATTATTTCTCTGATTTTAAGACTATTTACACAGTACATGCTGTACACAGTCAAAGGAAATAAGTGCCACAGAATCAAATGCCTCTGGACAAATATAAGAAATACAATGTGTTGTGTAATGAAAGTACATGCACTCAAAACCATAGAAATATGGTCTGTCTGCAGATACAACGCATATACCGGCAAACTGTAATCTCACCACAGTGTATTCACTGGAATGTCGTGATATCCCCGCAGCATGCATACTGGCATTTCATGACATGACTGCAGCTACATAAAGGCATGTCATGATATCACTGCAGCATAAATATTGGCATGTTGTGATGTCACTGCAGCATACATACTGGCATGTCATGACATCACTGCAGCATACATACTGGCATGTCAAATCAATAAAGCATACATACTGGCATGTCATGAGATCACAGCAGCACACATACTCGCATGTTATGATATCACTGCAGCATACATGCTGGCATGTCATATCACTGCAGCATACATGCTGGCATGTCATGATATCACAGCAGCATACATCCTGGCATATTGTGATATGACTGCAGTATACACACAGTATGGGCATGTCCTAAAATTTCCGCAGCATAAATATTGGCATGTTGTGATGTCACTGCAACATACATATTGGCATGTCATGACATCACTGCCGAATACATACTGGCATATCATGACATCACTGCAGCATACATGCTGGCATGTCATGATATCACTGCAGCATACGTGCTGGTATGTCATGATATAACAGCAGCATACATCCTGGCATGTTGTGATATCACTGCAGTATTCATACGGGCATGTCATGATATCACTGCTACGAACATACTGGCATGTAGTGATAGGACTGCATCATGCATTCAGGCATGCTGAGACATCACTACAGTATACATAGTGTCATGTCGTGATATTACTGCAGCACACACACCGGCACGTTTCAGTATCACTACAGCATATTCACTTATATGTCAGGATATCAAATAAAGCATACACACTGGGGCTTGTTGTGATAGTACTACACCAGACAATCACACATATTATTTTGATTAGAGAATATACAGTTTCACATCATGAGATCCAAGTAGGATATGATTATTGAATGGCAAAATTGTAGACTTCACACTCACACCATAACTATGATGAGTGAAATTATTCCACTACCATGAGTCATGACATCAAAATACTATCAGAAATCACAGCACAACTATAACATGCAGTCATCATGTGAAACCAGAATGACCCACATATTCATACGAGAAAAATTTTCACCTCATGCACACTCCTGTCATGAGATTACTATACAGCCAAATCACATCACATGACACACTCAGGTCATGACATCACTGTGCTCTACACCCCCCCAGGGCACCAGATTCATTTCAGGAGAGCTGGAGCAAAGGCAAAAACCAGAAGTCAGATTTATAATAATAACACACAACGCCAAATCAAAAACAGCAAAAGCTTATCGAATGGCCACCCTTTGCAGTTATTTGCTTGTGCCAAAAAGTCATGGAAAAATTTAAAATAAATAATGCTAATTTATGCATTATGGAGTGTCTTTCTTTTCTAAGTTAGTTTGAACCTACATTATGGGTTCAGAGGAGCAGGGACTTCTGTAACAACGGCGATGTGTTCAATCAGCAAAGCTCATCGTCTGTCCCACAGACAAACATCACCACCAATAAGAAAACTTTCCACCGTCATCAGATTCCAAATCATTTAGCAGATTTCTTTTATACCCTAAATATCACCGGTGTGTGCTGCATCTGGATTGACTTCATCAATATTCTTACTGACGCGTTGCCTGACCTCGTTTGACAGGCTTCACATGGTTGGCATCTGAATAGAAAATAAGTGCTGAAGCCAAAGGAGGTTCAGACACTTTAATACCCGACCTCAGAAGGCTGTCTTCTCCTCCCATTGAAAAGGTCATGAGCTGCTGAACAGCAGCAGATCTGTTTATTCCACTGATAGGTCCTTTATGACTTCTGCAGATAATCACCTGCTCTATATTTTTGTTCCATTCTGTGTTGAAATGCCTTCCTACCGGTTAAAACCTAGGAGGTTCTATTTGTCAATAATTAGCAGCACTGCCCACTTTAACTGTAACTATATTCTGGGTAGGGCAGTGATCCTGCACAGACAGAGCTCATGTTTGGCGATCCTGCACAGACAGAGCTCATGCTTGGTGATCCTGCACAGACAGAGTTTATGCTTGGCGGTCCTGCACAGACAGAGCTCATGTTTGGTGATCCTGCACAGACAGAACTCATATTTGGTGATCCTGCACAGACAGAGCTCATGCTTGGCGTTCCTGCACACACAGAGCTCATGTTTGGCGTTCCTGCACACACAGAGCTCATGCTTGGTGATCCTGCACAGACAGAGCTCATGCTTGGCGATCCTGCACAGACAGAGCTCATGCTTGGCGATCCTGCACAGACAGAGCTCATGTTTGGTGATCCTGCACAGACAGAGTTTATGCTTGGTGATCCTGCACAGACAGAGTTTATGCTTGGTGATCCTGCACAGGCAAAGCTCATGCTTGGCGATCCTGCGCAGACAGAACTCATATTTGGCAATCCTGTAAAGACAGAGCTCATGTTTGGTGATCCTGCACAGACAGAGACTCATATTTGGTGATCCTGCACAGACAGAGCTCATGCTTGGCAATACTGCACAGATAGAGCTCATGTTTGGCAATCCTGTACAGACAGAGCTCATGTTTGCCAATCCTGCACAGACAGAACTCATATTTGGTGATCCTGCACAGACAGAGCTCATGCTTGGTGATCTTGCACAGACAAAGCTTGTGCTTGGTGATCCTGCACAGACAGAGCTCGTGCTTGGTGATCCTGCACAGACAGAGCTCATGTTTAGTGATCCTGCACAGACAGAGCTCAGGTTTATTGATCCTGCACGGATGTATTTGTGACAATGAACTGGGTTAAGAATTACCATCACCTTTTTGTTCAAATGTTACATTTTGCTAAACTTTTTCAAGTGGACAGTTTTTATGTCGCCAGAACTGGCCTGTTTATAGCAGCCCTGACACACCCATCTCATGTCATGACAACAAATCATCACTCTCACACTCAGCGTTACAATGGACCACAGTGTCAACACCGTCGCAGGTCTTCAAATGGGGCGCTTATGACACCATTCCTGGGTTTGGGAAGAGGAATGACATGGTTTTTCCTGCCTAAAAAAGGCAGGATGGAACACAAATCCCCCCCCCCCTCCCAATGAGATGAAGATCCTGAGAACATTAAAAAAAAAGAGAGCAGACAACAGCTTATAGAGACCAAAAATAAAATTCCAGATAAAAATCACTGAAGTCGTTTGAAAAACACCCCCCTCCCCCTCACCCCCCATAGTAATATGCTCATTTAGCCTGCAGCTGGATGCTAAACCACCTCGGGGGGCTGTTTCTTTTTGTTCATCACCATGGTAACAGGGGTTCGCCATGAGAGTCCATTTGGGGCGGGGCCATAGGCCGGTGGGAGGGGCCTCAAGCATGCCCATCCTCCAGCAGGTCTCCACCATCGTCCCTCGAGCAAATCTCCATCACCTCAGTCCGCAACACCTCTCTCCCATTCTCCTCTTTTAGTGGCAACTTCCTGTGAAAACAGGGAAAAGTTTCATGCAACTTCCTGTCAAAACAAGAAGTATGTTTCTGGTAACCTCCATCCAAAGCAGCAGGCGCATTCTGGGCACATTTCAGCACTTCTCTCGAAAACAGGAAGCAGGCAGCAGGATGAGTTTGCAGGAAACACTCACAGGTATGCGGCCTTCCCCTCCTCCAGTTCCTTGCCCTTGCTGCAGGTGGCGCTCTTCTTCCCACAGAGTTTGCGCGAGATGCACATGAGCACGCCGCAGCGACGCAGGAAGAAGCAGCTCAAGTCTACGACCACCAGGAGGAGCAGGAGCGCGGCCACGCCGACAGCCGCCACCGAGCCCAATCCCAGCTCACTGAACAAGGAGTCTGCTGAGATCAGAAGAGAGCGAGGACACACATGCGTTCACTGTCCCTCACTTACACCAAACACAGCCAATTCTACCTGACCTACACCAAACACAGCCAATTCTACCACACCTACACCAAACACAGCCAATTCTACCACACCTACACCAAACACAGCCAATTCTACCTCACCTACACCAAACACAGCCAATTCTACCTCACCTACACCAAACACAGCCAATTCTACCTCACCTACACCAAACACAGCCAATTCTACCTCACCTACACCAAACACAGCCAATTCTACCTGACCTACACCAAACACAGCCAATTCTACCTGACCTACACCAAACACAGCCAATTCTACCACACCTACTCCAAACACAGCCAATTCTACCTCACCTACACCAAACACAGCCAATTCTACCTCACCTACACCAAACTGCCAATTCTACCTCACCTACACCAAACACAGCCAATTCTGCCTCACCTACACCAAACACAACCAATTCTACCTCACCTACACCAAACACAGAAAATTCTGCCTTATCAGACATTAGCAAGGTTGGCATTGAACGTTGTAATTTATAGTTTCTCGAACAGCTGAGCCATTTCAGCAAACATGCATGAGCTAGACAAGGTTTTTAACGTGGTGGTTAGCCAGTGACTATAGCTAACCATGAGCTTAGTTAACATTAAAATGACATTTGTTTGTACACTTTGCTAATGTTTCTTGTCGGTTTTGTTAGCTAATCTTCTTTTGCTGCTGTTCTCACAATCGATATAACATTATTAAATTCCTGCTCTCTTGACACCCGCTACATTGTACAGGGTAGAGATTCCTGTGGGACCCGAAGGATGGAATCCATCGCAGAAGTGGAGACAGAGATGCATTCTGGGAGATAAGATACAGAGATGGAAATGTAGGTTCAACAAGAATAAAATAATAATAAAACCTCACACTTGATACATTCTAGCGAGAAAAACAATGCGATAGAGGAGAAGTTACCGATCTAGCTAGCCAGTCTTCGTGAGATAAACTATTAAATCAAGTGTGTTGCGTGAGACTTCAATCATTTTTTGAATTGCTTTGTGTAACTACGACGTTGCATGGAAATTCAGTCGCCTGCAATTCGCAACCTGCAAGGAGTTGCGCGAAAGTTTCAGCGTGTAAAGCCAGCAATAGTTGATGGTTTGAGCCCTCATTGGGACTCGGGATTCTGACTGACAACTGTTCTATCTGCCATTTCTCCCAGGGTGTCCTTGTAAAAGAGAAATATGTTCTCAATGGAAATTTCCCTGGTTCAATTAAAAACTTGGCTTTGTGTTGCTCACTACTGCACTCAACCATATCCAGGGATTCTGAACAATTTAGGAATCAAATCTCACCTGCTTCACTCACACACACACACACACACACACACACCTACAAACACACACACACACGCACACACACAGTGCGTAATGATTGCAAAACTACAGAATAACAAGTTTAAATCTGGTTCAATACCTTTAAATAAAACTCCAAAACTTTCATTGAGTTTACTCAGTGGCTATGCACTTCAATTAATAAGTTCATCTGTGCAAAATTTCAGCGTTAATTCCTGAGTTCACAGTGGAAACAGACCGCTGTGTGCTGTTTCATCAATATCCCCCTCTGCTGAGAACCAGCCGTTATTGGCTTAACTTTCTCCTTTTAAAAACAAAAACGAATCAAAGCTCTGGGCTCAGTGAACACATTAGCCCGTTTGGAGTGAGACAAACAGGACAATCTTTCTGCAAAGGTAATTGCCTTTTCCTCAGAATCGATCTCCAGTGTTCCTTTGCTGTAACTGCAGAGATAAGCTGAACAGAAGTTTGATTTTGAGCAGTGAGTTTCATAGGCTCACGTACATCTAACTGCTGGGCTCAGGATGGGTTAAGGTAAGGGTAAGGGTTTGGGTTAGGCATATGTTGCTTATTGTTAAGGTTACAAAAGGCTGTAAAGACATGAAGAATGAATGGAAGTCAATACAATGTCCTCAAGAGGATAGATGTAGAGGGATGTGTGCACTCATACTGCTGATGTCAGATCTCCTGGGCATGCTGAAGTGGAATACTGAATATGTGTGTGTGTGTGTGTGTGTGTGAACTCGTACCTGTGATGTCAGGTCTCCTGGGCATGCTGAAGTGGAAGACCGTCGGCTCGGACAGACCCTTGACGTTTCGGGCTGTAACTTCCACCTCATACGGAGTGTCCCACTGCAGCGACTGCAGCAGAGCCCCCTCACTCTGTCCTGACACCAGCTGGGTCACCCAGCGCCGCTGCTTCTGCTGCAGACACACACACGAACACGCACACAAACACACACACACACACACACACACATACACATAAACATACACACGCAAACACACACACACACACACACACACACAAACATACACACACAAACACACATACACACACACACACACACACACACACACACACACACACACACACACACATAAACATACACACGCAAACACACACACACACACACAAACACGCACACACACACATAAACATACACACGCAAACACACATACACACACACACAAACACACGTACATACAGACACACATACAGACACACACACGCACACATACACACACACACGCACACACACACACACATACACAAATACAAGCACACACACATATAGAAATACATACAGAAACACACACATAAATGCACTCAATCATACAGATACAGCGCCCTCCATAATTATTGGCACCCCTGGTTAAGATGTGTTCTTTAGCTTCTAATAAATTCAGTTTTTTTCTAAATAATATAGGACCACAATGAAAAAAAGAGGAAAATCCAACCTTTAATTCAAGTGTGTTTATTCAGTGGGAAAAAAATCCCACATTAAGAAATAATTCTTTTACATCAAATCATGTGTGCCACAATAATTAGCACCCCTGACGTTAATACTTTGTACAACCCCCTTTTGCCAACAAAACAGCACCTAATCTTCTCCTATAATGTTTCACAAGATGGGAGAATACAGAAAGAGGGATCTTCGACCATTCCTCTTTGCACAATCTCTCTAAATCATCCAGCGACCTGGGTCCTCTCCTCTGCACTCTCCTCTTCAGCTCACTCCACAGGTTTTCAATGGGGTTGAGGTCTGGGGACTGAGATGGCCATGGGAGGAGCTTGATTCTGTGTCTGGTGAACCATTTCTGTGTAGATTTGGCCACATGTTTAGGGTCATTATCTTGCTGAAAGACCCAGTGACGACCCATCTTCAGCTTTCGGGCAGAGGCCACCAGATTTTGATTTAAAATGTCTGGTATTTCAAAAGCGTTCATGATGCCATGCACCCTAACAAGGTTCCCAGGGCCTCTGGAAGAGAAACAGGCCCACAGCATCACCAATCCTCCCCCATACTTCTCAGTGGGCATGAGGTGCTTTTCTGCATACTCATCTTTTGTGTTCCGCCAGACCCACTTAGAGTGTTTGTTGCCAAAAAGCTCTATCTTGGTCTCATCTGACCAAAGCACACGTCCCAGTTGAAGTCTCAGTACCGCTTTTAGCGAACTCCAGGCGTTTGCGTTAATGATTGTGAGTGAGAAAAGGTTTTTCCGTGCATGCCTCCCAAACAGCTTGTTGGCATGTAGATAGCACCTGATGGTTGTTTTGGAGACTTTGTGACCCCAAGATGCTACCATTTGTTGCAATTCTTTAACAGTGAGCTTTGGAGAAATTTTTATTTCTCTTACCATCCTCCTCACTGTGCATGGTAGCAAAATAACCTTGCGTCCTCGTCCAGGCTTGTTTACCACTGTTCCAGTTGTTTTAAACTTCTTAATGATTCCTCTGACAGTAGATATGGGCAGGTGCAGGCGAGTAGCTATTTTCTTGTAGCCATTGCCTGACTTGTGAAGGTCGACACACATCTGCCTTACTTGAATGGTGTGTTCCTTTGTCTTTCCCATGTTGAAGAGTGGATAAGAGAAATGGCCTCTGTGTCACATCATATTTATACCCCAGGGAAACAGGAAGTGATGAATTACTAATTAAATGTTCCTAGATACTCTGAGCAACTTTGTAAACTACTGTAGAAATGACAGAAATACTTCAATTACATTTATTTCCTTGGAATTGTTAGGGGTGCCAATAATTGTAGAACAGGTGATTTTATGAAAAATAATTATTTCTTAGTCAGGGATTTTTTTTTTTTCCTTAAAATTCACTTGAGTTGAAGGTTACATTTTTCTACAACTTTCAGTGTGAGAGTATGCTTCTGCAATAAAAATTGAATTTATTTTAAGGCTTTTAACACATCTTAACCAGGGGTGCTAATAATTATGGAGGGCGCTGTAGATACACACAAAAAATGTACAACTGCTCATAGTAGTTGCATCACAGAATTGTACCTGCGTGCATGTCAATGTTTGAGTGTATGGGTGTATGTGAATGTGTGAGAGAGTGTTTATGTGAGTATGTGAGTGTGTTTGAGTGTTTTCTTTCTGTGCATGTGTTTGTATACAAGATTGCGTTTATGTGAGTATCTGTGAGTGTATCTGAGTATATGAGTGTGTTAATGTGAGTATATAAGGATGAATATGAGTATGTGAGTCTGTGCGTGTGCACGTGAGAATCTCACCATCCTGTACTTGATGATGTACTCGAGGATGGGCGTCCCCCCATCGTCCTGTCTGAAGAGGCCCAGTCTGTACGCACCCCCGACCCCCCTCTGCCCCCGCACCAGCGGGGGGCTGGGCTTTCCTGTGCAACACAGAATACAACACTGTAAAATATACTGTACCTGCTAAATTTACTAAAAACACGCAACACTACACACTAAAGTACACCAGAGGGATTGTATTTAAAAGCACACAGGTAACACACTCAAACACCTACAGGCAGCTGAAACGGCTCATGCTGCGGAGGAGCGCGAGGAAGCGAAGGGGACTCACGGATGGCCAGCGTTTGGAGGGTCTCAGTGCGGCTGAACTCTCCCTGACCCTTCCCATTAACCGCGGCGACACACACCTCATACGAACTGTTGGGCTCCAGACCCGAGAGCTGCACCATTGCTGCAGGAATACATACGCACACACACATACACGCACACATATACACACATAAAGGAACAAAGGATGTAAATTTCAGTGAATATTACACAATAGCCGTACCCAGATTGAGCCTCACAGGTGCACACATCAGGCAGTATCACTCACTGCAGCAGAACAGTATTTTGGACTGAGATCCACTGTCTGTACCAATGTGTCTTTTACCACAATTTAGTGTCAGTTTGCAGTCAGTTAGAGATTTTATATGAAGCCCATCTGTGGCTACAGTATCTCTGTGAATCTGCAGGGGCTGATGAGAAAAGCCTTCTCTCACTCTCGTTCACTCTCTCACTCCCTCTTTCCCTCCTGTCTCACGTTCTTTCTCTTCATCTGTGTGAGCTTCCAGGAAGCAGAGCGGCGTTCCCCGTCACCAGCAGAGCCAGGCGCTTCGCATTACTGATGCACTTGAGGCTCATGAGTCATCATTTTATCTTATTTTTTCTTTATTTATGTAAACCTTATTAAACCAGGGAAGTCCTGTTGAGATTGAAATCTCTTTTTCAAGGGAGCCCTGGGGGGTGAGGTGGGGAGGGAGAGGGCAATATGCACAGCGGGGATGGTTAGGTGGCAGGTGGAAAGAGCCAAGTTGGGACTTTATCCATGACATCAGGGAACCCCCTACTCTTATAGAAGAGTATCTTAGGATTTTTAATGACCTCAGTGAGTTAGGACCTCGGTTTAACCCCTCAGGCGTATCCTTCAGTACAGTGTCCCCGTCACTGCACTGGGGCATTGGGGATTATTCAACCAGAGGGAAGATCGCCACCTACTGGCCACCAACACCTCTTCCAGCAGCAACTTGGTTTTCCCAGCTGGTCTCCCATCCAAGGACTAACCAAGCCCACACCTGCTTAGCTTCAGCAACACGGCTAGAGCAGATTGAGTAGTGGTATTATATTATTGCAGTCATTATTACATGTTGCTTTTAAATAAATCATTAAAAATGGATTCTCTGCCCTGCTACAGGACCCTTTACCATTTGTGCTCCATAAAAATAATCTCACGAGCACAGCTTCCGCTGTTCAGACAGTTTCAGTGGAACCATACTTCAGAATCAGCGGTGATGTTGACGAGCGTGTCTTAGAATCAGCATTTTAAGTAAGCTAATGCGTAAGTATGCAGGAGATGAACACAAACATAGTCACCATTAATCCTCCACACTGAAAAACTGCAGCCAATGAGCAGTCAGCAGCACAGTAATAAGCATAGATCCCTCTCTCCGTACATTTCAATTACAACGCGCAACACGTGCGCTCGCAGCCTCAGACTGAATAATGCAGCCACGCACACAAATAATGCTCATCGTATGGAGTGAGAGCACTGAGCGCTGCACCGTCAAACACCAGAAAATTAACTCCATAAATACATATTTCCAATCTGCTTGCGCCAGTAAAAATTGATATAAATGTTAAGCCTTGGCCAGTTTACAAGGGAGACACAAATGGGATGTGTTTGCGCGATGTAGTGCCAAACAGCTACTCACTGAGTTACCGTGTACAATCTTGCCAGAGGTGAGTCAGTAATTAGTCTGTGATCACAGCTCTTTCGAGGCAGAGCGCTGGACTATGGCAATCAGCACTTTCCCGTATAAAAACTCCAATGCATGCATTTTCCTCCCACCACTGAATGCAAAGATATTTTATACGCAGCATAAAAGCCTTCAAAAGAGTTTATAAATATTCATCAGAAGCCATTTAGCGGTAATCAGCGGTTTCTGGGCAGTCGATAAAGCCTTCTTTCGTTTAAGGGTTGCTGTGTTCCATAAATGGCTCATCTGTGCCGACCCCCGTTTGAAGTGCTGTTCTGAAGCCCTATCTGGTCACTGGGTTTACAGCCAATGCAAATGAGACGCTCATGTTTAAATGCAGAAAATGTATTCAGAACAACTCACATTAAACGGCCTCTTTGTAATATGACCATTAAATGGGTTTAACAGAAACTGAACGAAAGTGAACAGCCCTTGGGACCTGGAACGATTTCATGCGTATCATGAGTTCAGTACAGCGAAGAGCAATGATGCTGCAACGCAGCACTTCCCAGCGTTCATAGCCAGTGCCAAAAAGCAAGAAACTCTCCAAATTCAAGCCTAACACTGAACTCCCTGTTATGTTATGTTATTTTTGCATATAACATTTTGTCTTTAATCTTTTGACTTGGTGGTTGTGCTGAAGTGCATGATGACAATGGTGACAATGGTGATGGTGAGGACAGTTATGGGAAAGATGGCAACAAAGAGGAGGATGATAATATTTAAAAAAAAAAAACTCACTCTTCAGTCAAACGGACTGTATTACGGTATAACGATGGACCTGTGATGATTAGAGTTGTGACAATTATGACTATGGAGACAATGATCACGATGAAGAAGACAACGTTGGAAATGAAGCTGATGATGGTGATAATGGAGATAATGATGATGGTAATTGACGATGATGATGATGGTAATTGACGATTATGGTGATAATGATGATGGTAATTGACGATGATGATGATGATGGTAATTGACGATGATGGTGATAATGATGATGGTAATTGATGATGATGATGATAATGATGATGGTAATTGATGATGATGATGATAATGATGATGGTAATTGATGATGATGATGATGATGATGATGGTAATTGGCGATGGTTGCAGCTGCCTCACAGGAGATACTCACTCTCCGCTCCTTGAGACAGAACTTCTCTCCACTGCTGCGAACCGCTACTCCGGTATCTCACCAGGTAACGAGCGATGGGGACGCCGCCATGAGACTCAGGCTTCGAGAAGGTAACTATGGCGCTGCGCTGGGACACTGAGCCAAAACGCAGCAGGGACGGACTGGAGGGCACATCTGCAACACCATCACATACACTGCACACTGGATACTCCATCACCATCACATACACTGCACACTGGACACTACAACACTATCACATACACTGCACCCTGGATATTGCAACACCATCACATACACTGCACACTGGATACTGCAACTAATCACATACACTGCACACTGGATACTCCATCACCATCACATACACTGCACACCGGATATTGCAACTAATCACATACACTGCACACTGGACACTACAACACTATCGCATACACTGCACCCTGGATATTGCAACACCATCACATACACTGCACACTGGATACTGCAACTAATCACATACACTGCACACTGGATACTGCAACTAATCACATACACTGCACACTGGATATTGCAACACCATCACATACACTGCACACTGGATACTGCAACACAATCACATACACTGCACACTGGACACTGCAACACAATCACATACACTGCGCACTGGATATTGCAACACCATCACATACACTGCACACTGGATATTGCAACACCATCACATACACTGCACACTGGACACTACAACACTATCGCATACACTGCACCCTGGATATTGCAACACAATCACATACACTGCACACTGGATACTGTAACACCATCACATACACTGCACACTGGACACTACAACACCATCACATACACTGCACCCTGGATATTGCAACACCATCACATACACTGCACACTGGATACTGCAACTAATCACATACACTGCACACCGGATATTGCAACACCATCACATACACTGCACACTGGATACTGCAACACCATCACATACACTGCACACTGGATACTGCAACACAATCACATACACTGCACACTGGATATTGCAACACCATCACATACACTACACACTGGATACTGCAACACCATCACATACACTGCACACTAGACACTGCAACACCATCACATACACTGCACACTGGATACTGCAACACCATCACATACACTGCACACTGGATACTGCAACACAATCACATACACTGCACACTGGATATTGCAACACTATCACATACACACTGCACACTGGATACTGCAACACTATCACATACACTGCACACTGGATACTGCAACACTATCACATACACTGCACACTGGATATTGCAATACCATCACATACACACTGCACACTGGATACTGCAACACTATCACATACACTGCACACTGGATATTGCAACACTATCACATACACTGCACACTGGATACTGCAACACAATCAGATACACTGCACCCTGGATATTGCAACACCATCACACACACACTGCACACTGGATACTGCAACACTATCACATACACTGCACACTGGATACTGCAACACCATCACATACACTGCACCCTGGAAACTGCACTGTATTTCTACATAACATTTTAATTTATTTTGTCTTAATTTTTAAGCTCCAATAAGTTTATTTTTCTGTGACACACCGCGCAATGCAGCTTGAATAGTGCTGTCTAACAATAAGATAATAAATTATAAACATATAACACAACATTTACATACAATTTACAAAATACAGTCAACTGTGCAACAACATTCATATTCATATTCAAACACATTAAAACTTCTAGAATAATCTGTATATTCAAGTTCAATTACAGCCAAGCACAGGAGATATGAGATACAGCATCTTACTGTTTTCAGGGGTAAAGTGTCCATAGAATTCTTTAAACCAAATACATCAATGGATACAAAATATTTCAGGGGATCCCAATGTCATCAATATAGCCATTTACTGTATGTCTGTATATATACACATATACTCAAACACAAAAATACAAACTCACTCACAACATGTACACAGACAGGAATGTTTTTCTATATTTGTGGGGACAAAATTATTTTTTGCACCAAATCTTATTTCCAAACCCAAAAATCAACACAACAGTTAAACCCTTACCTAACACTCAGCCAAATCTCAACCCTAACCATAACCCAAGATCTACAGTCAACCCCTCTACCCTGCAGAGCAGTGTTTCCCAAACCCCTCCTGGAGGCCCACCTGTCCTGCATGTGTTAGATCTCCTCCTGCTCCAGCAGAGGTGATTCAAATGATCAGCTCGTTAATCACCCCCTAAAGCTGATTGATGACAGCCTGATCATTTGAATCACCTGTGCTGGAGGATGGAGAGATCTAAAGCCTGCAGGACAAGTGGTCCTCCAGGAGAGGTTTGAGAAGCACTGATATAGAGTAACAGTAAACCCCTCCATCCTACAGTGTGGAGTTGGCGGAGTGTAGCCGCGTTCTCACCTGCCTGGGCGAGATGAAACTCCCGCACTCGAGTCCCGATGCTGTTCCTGGCTGTGCAGTCATACCTCCCAAAATCACGGTCCGACAGCGGGGTCACCTGGAGGCGAGCCAGACCACAGTGTTCTCACAAAAACAAGCTAATGAATGTTCCATTCAAACTTGTCAGAGTGTGTCTGTAGCATTGGGTGTCTGTAGCATTGAACAGTGAAACATGACTCCTGAGCCACAGAGATCAGCACTCGTACACATGGGTCACAGGATGTGCAGTAATGGTGACATATGCTCTACGAGAGAGGTGTCATCACAGGATGAACGAAATATGGGGGTTTTGAATACCTGGTTGATACAGTGTTAAATACAAGCTAATTCCAGGAAAAATAGAGTTCTGTGCAGTTCAGTGGCGGGAAGACAATGAGCCTTATTGGGCTGACAGCCTGTTTTCTTCCATGTTATGTCACAGCATCATTCATTATAAAGCAAAAAAAATCACTGTAAGAGCAGTTTTTGAGGTTCTATCTTATGTAGTGTAGATTAACTAGTGTTCACGGTACATGAACAACAATCCCTCATGGTTTCCCACAATGCATCAGTGAGAAAGATCACCTCCAGAAGTGAGTGGCCATCTGCTTTGTAGACTCGAGTGTTGCTGAGACCCTCTGTTGCTGGGCCGATGGTCAGTTGGTCTCGTTGCCATAGCACCACAGCAGGTGGGTGGGACTGCACCACACAGCTGAGGTTCACGGCATTTCCCTCCCAGGAGTAAAATGTGGTGTGATTGGTCACAAAAACTGGCACATCTGAGCAAAGAAGGCAGTGATTGGGTATAAATATTGATTGGTTTTTAGAGAGTGATTTCTCAAAATTGCGGGCATTTTGTCAGGAGTATAAATCTGTGCATGTGTGTGTGTGTGTGTGTGTGTGCGTGAGTGTGTGTAGGTGTGCATGTGAACATATGGGGTATGATTCCTACACTGGATGTCGAGGTACATGCTCCTCTGCTGGCCTCCTATTTGGCTCAGAGCTTCGCAGTCAAAGCGGCCGCGGTCCTCCAGCCTCACGGAGGAGATCATCAGGGTGGATTTCCCATGATGCCCCTTAACCTCCACCCGCCCATCAGCACTCTGCAGTGATGGAGGGACAGACAGGAGAGAAAAAAAAAAATAAGTAAAGCTGGAGTAACTATAACATATAAATACAATGCAAAATGAAGATGGATTAGCAACGATGGAATCAGATTTCGACTTGCAGTTGAGCTGATTCACTTTGATTGATTTGTTGTTATGCTGAACAGTTTTCAAAGTTTTGAGCACGTGCAGTCACTGTGACTCTGCTCTTCACTTAGTCTTTGGCGCTTGGACTCAACAGGGAAATTTTGTAACTGAGGAGCTTCTACCCTGAGCCGCAGCAGGATAAATCCCCCCTGGAGCCCAGATACTGGTGGTGGTTGATGACTCTGCAGACTGATGGGCTGATGAGATGATGAATGATGAAGCTGGTGACTCTGAAGACGGGGTGGTGATGGGGAGGTGGAGGGTGTGCATGACAGCAGCATGAATGTACTAAAGGCAGAGAGAGAATCATATTTCAAAAGACGGCAGCGAGATGATAGGCTAACGGCGTAGGTGTGAAGCAGTGGTACTGAATGGATGTGATTGGCTGATAAGACAGCCCCGCACGATGACCGCTGTGATTATGAGCGAGCTTGTGTGAGACGAGTGAAAGCAGATTTAATGAAATTAAATGACAGGCCGGCCGAAGCGTGCAAAAGGAGGAGTGTTCCTGACAGAACTTCTGATCATGGTATTCAGCTTAGGCTTGTGCCCTCGGCCATGTCGGACAGAAATTCCTCCACAAGAAAGAGAGAGAGAGTGTGTGTGTGTGTGTGTGTGTGTGTGTGTGTGAGTGAGAGAGAGAGAGAGAGAGAGAGAGAGAGTGTGTGTGTGTGTGTGTGTGTGTGTGTGCACACGTAACACACCTTATCTCCGTGTCTGAAGATGCGTCCGTCACTGGCTCGTCTCCAGTTGATGTCAGGTAGTGGATCCCCCTCTACAGTACAGGAGATCACTGCACTGCTGCCCTCCACTGCAGACACATTACCCAGCTGAGATATACTGGGCTGCACTGGAGAGAGAGAGAGAGAGAGAGAGAGAGCTCATGAAGGGACTCTGAATGACATGGGAGTTTGTGTGTCTTTTCGCAATACTGGAATGATTTCAGGGATAGTTGTTGTTCATTGTTTTATTATCAGCAGATAACGATTGATACTTTTAATTATTGTTTATTTTGTTTAACACACATAAGAGGTATAGTGAGGATAAAACTACCATTTAAACCCAAGCAGGTTTTTTACAACGTAATTAAATTAATTAAAATGATTTTTGGCTCAAATAAGGACACCAAAATGTGACATCAAAAAGAGTTTTTATCAAAAAGGATGTGGGAGATTAGATTAGTAAGTATCATGAGCAATTGCTCACAAGTTATTCACTCACAGTCCAATGAATAAATTCCACTTTGTTGCAAAACTTTTCTGGTCAGAACAGAGGACGATATCACACTAAAATTATTGGGTTATGGTCATTGCCCGATGTGTCTGCTGTGCTGACGACTGTTACCATGGCAGGCAGGTTTTGAGTGAATTGCACTGCTCAAATATACTGCTAGTCTGCAGAAGTACTGACTTTCCTTTCGCAGACAAACCAATGTTTTGTCAGCTAATTTCTGTTGATTTTGAAAAATATTAACTCAAATACTAAAAATCTTGTCATGTCTTGTAAATCACGACTGTTACCGAAGACAAAGATTGGTTTTTATTCTTTGATTATACGCATCAATTTATTGATTTTTCATGTTCTATGGAATAACTCTGCTCGCGCATTTTATCAGCAACGAAAGTTTTCCCGTGTGCTGCTGTGAGTCGGCTGATTTCCGTGACCATACCTTTCGTGTCCATAATTTTGTATGCAGCAACGACTGTTAAGTGAAAAGGGAATTATGATAAACATAGTCTGAATCCATCCTTATTCTTGATCATTGTTCTGCAGTTGGCCATACTCCTGCAAGGTAAGACATCACTGACTGCTGTTTTGTTTCATGAGTTTTCCGAATAATTTGCGTTATTGATTTCATATTTTAGGATAATAACACGATTTCTTATCATGCAGTGATGGATTCATTTGTACCCATTTCTTGTCCACTGTAATCCGTTGTGATGAAAATTATTATTCAGAATAACGTTGTTCTATAAAACATCGCATGAATTTATTGGACAGTTGACGTTACTTGTAAGCAGTGATAATGACCTTTGAAATTCAATATGACTCAATATGAATATGTTTTCTTGCTTGTTTCGTGGTCAGGCTTTTGTTACCCAGTATTGTGAAAAGACACACATATATTCCTTACAGTGATCCTCACACTCCTCATGGTCACCATTAATAATAAAAATCAGTCACATGATCTCTCCCGCATCTCAGCGCTCTAATCGGAGGACAGTGGTTTTCCTTGAGGGGGAAGCGGTTTAGCGCGCTAACTGCAGCCCAGTGATTAGCCTGATAAATATATGAAGAGTTGGAATGCAAAACCCACAATGTCCACTCAACCTCTTTTGTTTTTAATTGAGCTTTTTTTTACTCAGCATATTATGCTGGGTAAAAAAAACTCAATTTAAAACAAAAGAGGTTGAGTGGACTTTGTGGGTTTTACATTCCAGCCTCTATATATTAGACACACAAGGCACTCCACTAATGCAATAATGCAATTAAACCACTAAGCAGGGCACAACCCTGTCATGTTTCTCACTCAACATATACAATCACCTCTGTTATCCAGTGTGTGTGTTTGTATGTACCTGTAAATGTGTGCATGTGCGAGACCCTATGTGACCATGTCCTTGTGTTTGTATGTACACGTGTGTGTGTGTGTGTGTGTGTGTGTGCGTGCGTGCAAGTGTGTGCGTGTGTGTGCAAGTGTGCAAGTGTGCGTGTGTGTGTGTGTGTTTGTGTGCGTGTGTAAGTGCTTGCTCCAGTGTGTGTTCCAGCATTTGAATGTGTTCTTGTGACTGTGTGTCTGTCTGTTCCAGCAAGGGAATCCGCATGAGTGTATTTGTGTGCGTGTACATGTATATTCATGTATATTCATGTGTATGCGCGTGTATTTCTGAATGCTGTATACCTCATTAGTGCGTGTGCACGGGTGTGGTTGAGTGCATTCCATATGTGTGTAGATGCCTACTGTTAATTTCATGTGTGTGCGTGTGTGTGTGTGTGCATGTGTGTGTGTGTGT
Source organism: Gymnothorax javanicus (assembly GCA_029692085.1). NCBI lineage: Eukaryota > Metazoa > Chordata > Actinopteri > Anguilliformes > Muraenidae > Gymnothorax > Gymnothorax javanicus. The sequence continues at coordinate 15,241,952 of CM056210.1, read as the reverse complement.
GTGTGTGTGTGTTAGTGTTGATTTTTAAAACATGGCAGAGGATGTGGAATCATGTTTCCCAGCATAACTCATGCATGTAAACAGGAATTTCCATGGTGAAGGGCAGAATAAAGGCCCAGGATTGGCCGGTTGCACAGCGTAGAGGTAACCTGAGGGACGTAAGAGGCTGGGAGCTGATCACACATTTAAATCCCCACAGTGACATGTGCTTCCTGTCAGCTTTAGAGCTTAAGCACTGCGTTACACATCATTGAGCGTCTGACAGAAACACACACATAATGTCTTCATCCCTGAGCAGGTTAGATACACTCGCAGGTGTGTGATGTGTTTTATAACGACGCCAGAAGCAACCTGCTCTCTGCCTCAGGGCGGGGCCTCCCAGCTGCCTTTTCAGCAAAGAAAAAATAATCTATTTCTATTTCCTAATATCCTCTACTCAGGAAAACTTAATTTTATTTTTTATTTATTTACAGCACCCTCCATAATTATTGGCACCCCTGGTTAAGATGTGTTCTTTAGCTTCTAATAAATTCAGTTTTTTTCTAAATAATATAGGACCACAATGAAAAAAAAGAGGAAAATCCAACCTTTAATTCAAGTGCATTTATTCAGTGGGAAAAAATCCCACATTAAGAAATAATTCTTTTACATCAAATCATGTGTGCCACAATTATTAGCACCCCTGATGTTAATACTTTGTACAACCCCTTTTGCCAACAAAACAGCACCTAATCTTCTATAATGTTTCACAAGATGGGAGAATACAGAAAGAGGGATCTTCGACCATTCCTCTCTGCACAATTTCTCCAAATCATCCAGCGACCTGGGTCCTCTCCTCTGCACTCTCCTCTTCAGCTCACTCCACAGGTTTTCAATGGGGTTGAGGTCTGGGGACTGAGATGGTCATGGGAGGAGCTTGATTCTGTGTCTGGTGAACCATTTCTGTGTAGATTTGGCCACATGTTTAGGGTCATTATCTTGCTGAAAGACCCAGTGAAGACCCATCTTCAGCTTTCGGGCAGAGGCCACCAGATTTTGATTTAAAATGTCTGGTATTTCAAAGCGTTCATGATGCCATGCACCCTAACAAGGTTCCCAGGGCCTCTGGAAGAGAAACAGGCCCACAGCATCACCGATCCTCCCCCATACTTCACAGTGGGCATGAGGTGCTTTTCTGCATACTCATCTTTTGTGTTCCACCAGACCCACTTAGAGTGTTTGTTGCCAAAAAAGTTCTATCTTGGTCTCATCTGACCAAAAGCACACAGTCCCAGTTGAAGTCCCAGTACCGCTTAGCGAAATCCAGATGTTTGCATTTATGATTGTGAGTGAGAAAAGGTTTTTCCGTGCATGCCTCCCAAACAGCTTGTTGGCATGTAGATATCCTGATGGTTGTTTTGGAGACTTTGTGACCCCAAGATGCTACCATTTGTTGCAATTCTTTAACAGTGAGCTTTGGAGAACTTTTTATTTCTCTTACCATCCTCCTCACTGTGCGTGGTGGCAAAATAACCTTGCGTCCTCGTCCAGGCTTGTTTACCACTGTTCCAGTTGTTTTAAACTTCTTAATGATTCCTCTGACAGTAGATATGGGCAGGTGCAGGCGAGTGGCTATTTTCTTGTAGCCATTGCCTGACTTGTGAAGGTCGACACACATCTGCCTTACTTGAATGGTGTGTTCCTTTGTCTTTCCCATGTTGAAGAGTGGATAAGAGAAATGGCCTCTGTGTCACGTCATATTTATACCCCAGGGAAACAGGAAGTGATGAATTACTAATTAAATGTTCCTAGATACTCTGATCAACTTTGTAAACTACTGTAGAAATGACAGAAATACTTCAATTACATTTATTTCCTAGGAATTGTTAGGGGTGCCAATAATTGTGGAACAGGTGATTTTATGAAAAATAATTATTTCTTAGTCAGGGATTTTTTTTTTTTTTTTTCCTTAAAATTCACTTGAGTTGAAGGTTACATTTTTCTACAATTTTCAGTGTGAGAGTATGCTTCTGCAATAAAAATTGAATTTATTTTAAGGCTTTTAACACATCTTAACCAGGGGTACCAATAATTATGGAGGGCGCTGTATTCATTCTTTCTACCAAGTAATAAAACTCTTGATATCAAAAAGGGTCATTCCACATGAACTCAGTTAAGAAATCTTACATGACCACTGACTCAGATTCGGCTGATTTTTATTTATTTATTTTTCTGAGAGTATCTCTCAGTGTATCATGAGCAGAAGCAAAACTCCTCACGGTTATATGCCCCTCCAAAAACGCCAACATTTTCGCAAGTGTTAATTTGTCAGGGGTTTGGGAGGCCAGTATCTTGGAAATAAATCATAGTTTTGGGCTGCTAATTTCTACCCAAGATAATTAGTGCCCAGGCTTTCAGAATCTGCTAACCAAAACGGGTCAATTTTCAAGGACCCCCAGTCAGCCTAGGATCTGCTGGGTTCCTTCTTTTAGGCACAGGTCTGTCTGCCATAAATATTTGATTGCATTTAAGGCGAAATATGGGAGCTATGAGCCTCTGCAAAGGGCAACAGCTGAAAAAAAAGGCTCCCCCAATTTTTGGTTAACAAACCAGCAAATTTTGATGGCAAGCCCAAGGTCTGCAGATGAAAATTCTGGGGAATTTACAGACAGTGTGATTGATGTGGACAGACCTGCGCAAACAAACAGACAGACACACTGACTGAAATACATGGATGGAGAATTCTAAAGGCACAGGACACACCTGCAGCTTTTAAAGATAGAACACTGCGTCTGTTCATAATCTGAGGTTTCAGGCGCCCCAACTCAAACACACAGACTCAGGCCATCATTTAGCCTCCTCTGTCGGGATCCGTCAGACGACAGGTGCAAACGCCATGTTGAAATGTCTCTTTAAACTTGCTGCTGCTAAAACAGGACCTCACATGTGAAGCACACGCACAGAGGTGTGAAAGTCTGGCCCCGAGAGTAAAAATCCAGCTCAGGATCTTATTCCAGTCACCTGGATGTGCTAATTAGCACAAATAGCACAATTTCTCGATTAGGAGCCCCACCTAATTAGTCACATTAGCTGATGGAGTTCACAAATTGTACAAACACATCTCTCAAACCTCATAAAATTCTCACACACGTCCTGGCAAGAATCAGAAATTAGCATTACTGATTAGCATTATTCATAAATGTCAAACTGAGCTAAAAATTGTGTACTTAATGATGAAAGTTGTGCATGACGCCATATCTTTTGAGAGAGGTGCATGAGGGAATGTCTTTCGGAGAGTGGTGCATGATGGGATGTCTTACCGAAGACCTTGAGGGAGAGTTCTTGCTGAGTGGCCCCAGCCTTGTTGTGGGCGTGGCAGATATAAGGTCCCTCATCGTCCTGGGTGATGTGTTTGACTGTGAGGGAGGTTCCCCGGTTCTTCAGGGCGTACCGCTCAGAGACCTCGATCCGCTTTCCTTTCCTACATGCACACACACACACACACACACACACGTTTTTCTGTTTGTGTACATGTACAAATATTTGCATGCATGTGTGAATAGACATGTAAGTGGATTTATACAAGTATGTGAGTGGGTAAAAGTATTCGTGCATGTGTGTATACAGTATAAGTATGGGTGTATTTGTGTATATATATATATGGTGTATGAGGGGGTGTGTGTGTGTGTGTGTGCGTTTGAGTATATAAGTACAGTACCAGTCAAAATTTTGGACACATCCACACTTTTCTTACTATATATGTTCAATACAGAAATAAGCAGCCTTTATTTTGCGAAAAAAGGATCTAATTCTTAAATCCATCAAACTAACCATCATTTGTTGTCATATTTGCAGTCCATTCTTGCATTTTTTTTTTTACCAAGGGCAGTCATATGACCATAATAAATTTGCAGCAGCACGACTGTCTGACTTCCTAAAGACGTGCTGCACTTGAAGTGGCTCTTCATCAACCTTTTAGCCAAAAAGTCCCAAAACTGCTTGACTTTAATTCAGCAGTTGGAAAATAGGAACTTATTTATCTGTTTACTTTGCAAAACATGGCTTCTTTGAGAATTCCTAAATTTTGGACACTATTCAAACAAGTAAATAATTCTCTTTTCACTTCTGACTGTTTACCTTTTACAAGATTCCATTTGAGATTATATAGAGAAGTTAAGCTGTTTAAATTTCTCTAAAAACAGTGCTGTGACATTAGCAAAGTGTGTCCAAACTTTTGATCGGTACTGCATATGTATGTATGGTGTGTGTGTGTGTGTGTGTGTGTGTGTGTGTGTGTGTGTGTGTGTATGAGTTTGGTTCCAAAACGTGTAAAGGCCAAAATTATAAAAATTGAGATAATACCATAAAGCAATAGCCCTGTGTTTGTGGTGCAGAGTTTCTTTTTTGAAATTCATACTATAGAGTGTATTTTTTCATGGTCAAAGTTTGTGTTTCTCTATGTGTGTGTTTACTGAGTAAAATGGATATATTGTGTTTTGGAACCAAACTCTTCATATGGTGTGTGTGTGTGTGTGTGTATATATATGGTGTGTGTGTGTGTGTAGAGAGAGTGTGTGTGTGTGTATGTGTGTGTGTGAGTGTGTGTGTGTGTGTGTGTGTGTATGGTGTGTGAGAGTGTGTGTGTGTGTGTGTATATATGGCGTGTGTGTGTGTCTGTATGGTGTGTGTGATGTGTGTGTGTGTGTGTGTGTGTGTGTGTGTATACAGTGTGTGTATATATGTCGTGTGTTTGTGTGTCTGTGTGTGTGTGTGTGTGTGTGTGTATATATACAGTGTGTGTGTGCGTGTGTATGGTGTGTGTGAGAGTGTGTGTGTGTGTATGTGTGCACATATGGTGAGTGTAGCTGACCTCTCCCAGGTGACCTCCGGCTCCGGTGCTCCGTCAGCTCGGCAGGTGAGGGTCACAGACTCCTGAGACTCAGCTGTGCTGTTAAACAACCTCTGAGGCACAGAAATCACAGGAGGAACTGAGAGAGAGAGAGAGAGAGAGAGGGGGGAGGGAGAGAGAGAGACAGAGAGACAGAGAGAGACAGAAATATAGATATGTCTCGATAGTAGCAGCTCGCTCTCCTCCAAAATCTCTTTGATGTGTTGAAGGCTGTGATTTCTGGAGTGAGACGCTTAAACTGAAATGCCCCTCATGTGAAACACAGCATGCAGAGGGAGAGATTAAAGCTGAGCTGCTGCTTATATCATTCCACAATGCAGGACGGACAAATGGACAGATGTATCGATGTGCATACATGCATACATACATATATATTGCTCCTTCTAGACAGTAGAACGCCATCTCTTCATTTTAATGCCCATGCCCATGTGCCTGCAGGTGACCTCTCAACCCACATTCCTTCTTGCACAGACGTTTAAAGATGTGACACTTGAAATTTCCATCTTTCGAAATTGCCCGTTGAGGAGCATCTTTCTGTATTTTAGAGCGCAGAGTCTGACCACCAGCTGACTGACAAACTGAGCCACATGTAGGACACGTGTACCTCAGCAGATGTAGCATTAAAGCTTCCTCACGAACTGTTTGGTATCGCCTCCGTCCATCCAGTTTGAGGTGATTTCCAAAGACTGCTCTTGACAGAAGGAAACATCCACACATGTTGCACCTCAACTCATGCTTCAATCCAGCCTGTTCCACCCGCTTACATTCAAAGTGACCACATCCGTCCCTGATGAGCTTCCTCCAGGATGCATGATTATTGGTTAATGCTTTCCAATCGTCCACACCAATCTCCAGTGCTTTGTGGTTCCTTTTCAGGACAGCCTTAAACCACTTCCTTGTTTTGTGCTGTGGCCTTTTCCCTCAGGTCAGCTCACCATAGAATAACTGTTTGGGGATCCTCTCATATTCCATCCTACCGATGTACCCCGCCCAACGCATCTGGTTCAGAATGATCCTGCTCTCAATACTAGTTCTGTGTGCTCTCGCAAAAACAACTGTGTCTGATGTGTAAGAGGACCACTTGATATTTAGGATTCTCTGTATGCAATTCTGATGAAACCTTTCCAGTCGCTTAACATGACGCAGATAGGTTGTCCATGTTTCAGAGCCATACAACAAGGCTGTAAGGACACAAACCTCAGATACACTGAGCTTCATCTTCGTTATGATGCCACAATCTGACCAAACTTGTTTCTCAAGTTTCCCAGAAGCAATGCTGGTTTTCGCTATTCTGTGGGCGAGGAAAATCAAGTCCAAAGTACCCCATCCAGCCCTGAATCCACATTGGCTTTCTGAGATGACGCCAGGGCAGATCCACTCTGTCAGAGGATTTAACGCGACCCTGGAGAAAACGTTCCCCACTGCCTCTAACAAGCTTATTCCTCGATGGTCACCACAGTCAGGCTTTGTAAAGACACAGCATAATTGCATCTACCCAGTCCTGAGGAACAGGATTACCCTGCCAAACAGCAAGAATAAGCACATGAATGGCAATAGCAATGTCTTCTCCTCAAAAGTGCAACAGTGAAACAGGTGTTCCATCTAAACCCGGTCCTTTCTCTCTGTTCGCTTCATTGATGGCAGATTTTATCTCATCAATAGTGGGGTCAGACATCATCTCCTCCATGAGCTCTTTTTGTGGCAACTTGTTCATGACAGATTCATCAATTGCTGGTAAATTGTCGAATAGATCTGCAAAATGTTCAGTCCATCGAGCCAAGATACCTCCAGCATCTTCCATGAGGGCAGAGCTGTCCTTTGACTTTAAAGGTGCCATCGTTAAGGGTTGTGACCTGAAGACTTGTCTGTGCTGTACGCTGCCTACGAGCCTTTGCAGTCGAAAACTCTCTGCATTAACATACATACATACAACTACATACAGTACATGTATACACACACACACACACACACACACACACACTGCTGATCATCGAAACTGACTTTATACAGCTGTGTTATTTCGTTTTTCTTGAGGCGAGTTTGACAGAATCCTGAAAGAATCAGACAGCTCATTTCGCTCATGTGTCACAGCAACAGACTCCAAGGCGATGTCTATCTGTGAGGCCTGTTTGAAAGGTAAGATCAGACTCTGCAGGTGGGAAAGAGCTGGATCTCAGTGTCCAGGTGTTAAAGTGAAGTGACAGGTGATCACCTGCTGATCCACAGCCTGCAGATCTCACCCAGGGAAGAGAGCGACTCGCTCAGCTGTAAGAGCTTGCCTGACACCTCCTGCTCGGCTGCCTGCAAACTGCTCATCGTTATTATTTCCGCATCCTTCACTGCCGATGTAATGCTCGAAATTTATACAGTTTCCATATTTACTCACAGTCTCACAGACTGCTGTCCTCTTACGATTCTTCACAGTACAGAAATACTAAAACTGATCTCCATTAGTACAACTTAAATCTGAAAGTTTCAGTGTAATAAAAACAGAATCCCAAAGGGGAAGCCACACGCATTCGCTGACACCGGAATAAAATATCCCTAATTGGTGAGTATTTCTAATAAAATGCTGCAGCTGATCTGATCATAAAAAGCACGTTTTACATGTGGGTCGGTCTGTAATCAAGCTGGTCAGGCTTACATTATCTCGATAATAAAAATCATCCGACACAAGATTGGGTTTTTGATTGTCCTGCAGCACCTTACCCCTGAGCTCTTATCTAAAGCATGTGATGAACATGCCATGAAGCAAGAGATATTTTACCTGTATCCACCTGAACCCATTCCACTGATGGGTTTTGCTGGTGAAGCCACCATGGTTTAACTGCATCAGGGACCCCTGCTGCAGTCCGGTGTATGTGTGTATATTATTTTCAGTGACAGGTGTGCGTGTGTGTGTGTGTGTGTGTGTGTGTGCATGTGTATGTGTATGTGTGTGTGTATGTGTGTGTGTGTGTGCGCGCATGTGTGTGCGTGTGTGTGTGTGTGTGTATGTGTGTGTGTGTGTGCACGCGCGCATATGTGCGCATGTGTGTATATGTGCGAGCTGCAGGACCGCTCTCTCACTGTTGACAATGACGCTGATGTCTCTGAAGTCGATCTCTCCTCTGGCCTCAACTCGAGCCTCACAGCGATACACCCCCTCATCCGACACGCCCACATGCTCAATCTGAAGCGTGTTATTGGACAGCACCTGGTACCTGTCTGCAGAGAGAGAGAGAGAGAGAGAGAGGGAGGGGAGAGAGAGAGGAGGAGGAGAGAGAGAGAGAGGAGGGAGAGAGAGAGAGAGGGAGGGAGGGAGGGAGAGAGGGAGGGAGGAGAGAGGGAGGTAGAGAGAAAAAGAGGGACAGAGAGAGAGCAAGGGAGGGGAGTGAGAGAGCATTTAATAGAGAAAGGGGTCTGATGTCTCATTAATTTTGAGTCACTCAAGTGGTAAGTGCTAATCATGTTTAATTAATTTTGAGTTACTCCTATGGCAAATGCCAATCATATGTGATTAATTTTGAGTTACTACTGAAGAAAGTGCTAATTATATTTAAAAATTTTGAGTTACTCTTATGGTAAGTTCTAATCATATGAAATTAATGTTGAGTTACTCGTATGATAAGTGCTAATTAATAAGATCCTTTTTATCAGGCGCACACCCTCCACCACTGAAGCACAAATATCTTGTACTCATCAAAACTGGTGATACCGATCTCCAGAATACAGAAGAGTCTGATCACTTCCTGTGATGATAAGGATCTGTCGAACACGACAGACACTGATCTCTTCCCTGTGATGATAAGGATCTGTCAAACACGACAGACACTGATCACTTCCTCTGATGATAAGGATCTGTTGAACACGACAGACACTGATCACTTCCTCTGATGATAAGGATCTGTTGAACACGACAGACACTGATCACTTCCTCTGATGATAAGGATCTGTTGAACACGATGAACACTGATCTCTTCCTGTGATGATAAGGATCTGTCGAACCCGATGAACACTGATCACTTCCTGTGATGATAAGGATCTGTCAAACACAATGGACACTGATCACTTCCTGTAATGATAAGGATCTGTCAAACACGACAGACAATGATCAATTCTTGTGTTGATAAGGATCAGTCAAACACGACAGACACTGATCACTTCCTGTGATGATAAGGATCTGGCGAAAACGACAGACACTGATCACTTCCTGTGATGATAAGGATCAGTCAAACACGACAGACACTGATCACTTCCCATGATGATAAGGATCGGTCAAACACGACAGACACTGATCTCTTCCCGTGAAGATGAGGATCTGTCAAACACAACAGACACTGATCACTTCCCGTGATGATAAGGATCTGTCGAACACGACAGACACTGATCACTTCCTGTGATGATAAGGATCTGTCGAACACAACATACACTGATCACTTCCCGTGATGATAAGGATCTGTCAAACATAACAGACACTGATCACTTCCCTTGATGATAAGGATCTGTTGAACACGACAGACACTGATCACTTCCGGTGATGATAAGGATCTGTCGAACACAACAGACACTGATCTCTTCCCGTGATGATAAGGATCTGTTGAACACGATGAACACTGATCACTTCCTGTGATGATAAGGATCTGTCGAACACGATGGACACTGATCTCTTCCCGTGATGATAAGGATCTGTCGAACATGACAGACACTGATCACTTTTCGTGATGAAAGGATCTGTCGAACATGATGGACACTGAATGTTATCTGAGACAGAGCTAAAGTCCCTCAGAGGCTAGCGATACGGATCTCGGCCATACATTCGTTTTGCGATATCGTCTTTCACACTCTCATTCGCAGCTTATCTCTGCTGCTCCACTGCACAGACAGTTTCCCTCGGCCAGTACGGCGCTCGACGACATGTTGTCCGGCTCAGTTCCAGGCTACAATGCTCATGGGATTAATGAGACAAGAGAAGTCCAAGTTTAAGGCTCCAAAAGATAAATGCCTGTAATTGAAAGGGGAACCGATACGGATTAGTTTGTTAATAGAGTGCAGACAGTAATCAAAGCATTGTGTCATGAAATGATCCCCAGCGTCACCACGCAAAATAACACAATCAACATCATTCAGGAAGAAGCAACCATTTTGATCACCAAAATAAAGCAAAATTTCAGAATAATTTAAACAGGAATTTCATGGTGAACATGATTGAAAACACTTTTGTCACAGTGAGTTTCTCAACGATGTAATGCAATTTACTTCAATTTATCATTTGCAAGATGGCTGGAGTGTAATTTTTGTGTATACATGTTAACTTGTTAGTTTCTGTAGACCCTTTGGTCCAAAACAACCAGAAAACTCAGGAAATATTTTAATTTGATTGACAGGAGAGATGATGGTTTGATTGACAGCAGTGATGATGGTTTGTTTGACAGGATTGGTGATTTGATTGATGTACCTGAGAACTCAGGTGTGATCTCCTGCTCCTTGTAGAACCAGGAGACGATTGGTACAGGTGAGCTGGTGACATCACAAACCACCTTGGCTTCTTCTCCCTGTCGAAATTCTTGCAGTGACTGGACGTACCGGAACGTCAGCTTTTCTACAGCAGGAGAGGGAAGAAGTGCTCGACCCAGCATGTTCAAGGCACACACACACACACACACACACGCATACACAAACACAGATACACACACTCTCACACTCTCTCTCTCTCACACACACACACACACACACACACACACACACACGTACACTCACACTCATACTCACACACACTCACTCTCTCTCTCTCACACACACACACACATACACACACACGCATACTCAAATTCTCTCACACACACACACACACACACACATACATGCACACACAGATACACGCACTCTCACACTCTCTCTCTCTCTCACACACACACATACAGACACAAACAAACTCACACACACATACACACACTCATACTCACACACACACACACACACACATGCACACTCAGACACATTCACACAACACACACACACACACACACACACACTCAACATTAGTTTTTTCCCTCAGCTGCTCTCATGTATAAATGGAGAGCAGCTCCTGTGTGTGATGGAGCGATTTCACAATAGAAATGCTGCACCAGTGAAAACAGAAAGTGCATATGTGACTGACAATGTAAAATCTCAAAAAATAAAACAGTGTGGGAACAGGAGAGATATAACACGAGGGAGAGAGACAGAAAAGACTGTGTGTGTGTGTGTGTGTGTGTGTGTGTGTGAGTCTGCGATAGTATGTGCACACCTGCAGCAGTGTGAGGGGGCTTGTGATGATGGTGTGTGTGTGTACATACGGTGCAGTTTGTTTGTGGCGTGTGTATGCACGCACTGTGGTGTATTTTATGTATTTGTGCTCTTGTGTGTTAATGTGTGTGTTAAATGATGTGTGTTCATAGCGGTGACTGTGTTTGTTTGCTTATATCTGTTCGTATGCGTTTCTGGTTTTGTGTATGTTTGTGCAAGCCTGTGGTGGTGTGTTTGTAGGCGTGTTTGTGTGTGCGCATGCATGTGCATATGTGCGCGCGTCTGTGTGTGTATGTATGTACGTGTAAGGTTCCTACTTTGATATCCTAAATGCAGTTAGCGAACGCAAGTGCTAACAGTACTGCAGATTACAATTGGGCAACAGCGCACTTGTGGCGCTGTTATCAAAAGGATTAGACTAAAATGAATTAATCACCAGTAGGTGTAGAGAGGGTTTGGTTCCATAAAAGATAATCAGACCAGCCAATGTTATTCCTTTTAAAAACCAGTGCAGTCATGCAATAACGACCAGGCAATTTCATCCCATGAAGAACAAGCACCAAACCTGAGCGGCTGCCAGCTTCAGTCTGCTAAGAACCGGGCTGCAATGTCCTAATGAGTGGAGCCATTTGCGGGACTAGAGGTCCATTCACCAGGTAATAACTTTTGTATCAAAGATGTGGGCAATCTAGACCGAATACAAAATGGCACTTGTGGTATTAAAACATTGGCAAACTGAAGCTAATTATCTGTGTTTCCTCCCACAGAAAGAGTACATTCACATGTGTAAAAATATCCCTTCAATCCCCCATTACAGTTAGACCCCACCACAGTTTTGTCGGCATTATTCATGGGATACATAAAAGTAAACAAGGGGAGGGAAACAATTCACACTTATTTACAACCAGCTCTGCAACTCAATCCGATAAAATTACCCTAGAGAACAGCCTTCTTAAAAGGTGGTTTTGGTGAGTCAAAAGGATGTGTGTGTGTGTGTGTATGTGAGAGAGAGAGAGAGTGTGTGTTTATCAGCAATACTCACGGTAAATTTCCAGCACCACAGTGGCCTCTTGGCTGTGGCCATTAGTGTCGGTTGCCAGGCAGCGGTAGATACCGGCATCCTCCACGTTGACGTTGTAGAGAGTGAGTCGAGACCGAACTCCCTCACGGTGCAGCGAAACCCGCTGGGACGGAACGATCTGCTCGCCCTGAGGGTTGAACCAATCCACACTCACAGGCTCCCCGATTGCTGTGGGCACAAAAACACCGGGATATTCATAACAGGAGACAAACAGGAAGTGACCTAAAGACACATGGAGAATAACAACAGGAAACACACAGGAAGTGACCACAAAGACAAATGGAGAATAACAACAGGAAACACACAGGAAGTGACCTAAAGCCACAAGGAGAGCCACAACAGGAAACACTGTGCAGTAAATTTGTCATTACCTGTACGGTATATGTGTAGTTACCTGTGCAGTAATTTTATAGTTAGCTATGGAATATATTTGTAGTTACCTGAGCAGTATAATTGTAGTTTCCTGTGCAGTATATTTGCAGTTACTAGTGCATGATATTTGTAGTTACCAATGGAGTACATTTGTAGTTACCTGTGCAGTAATTTTATAGTTAGCTGTGCAATATACTAGTAGTTACCTGTGCTGTATAATTGTATTTACCTGTTCGGTATATTTTTACAATGTAGTTACCAGTGCACTGTTTTTGTAGTTACCTGTGCAGGTGAAGAACTTGGACTCTCCCACACTGAGCTCCACTTTGCTGAGAGATATGGACACCTGTAAAACAGCTGAGAGACAGACAAAGCTATTAGGAGGAGGCAGTCTGTTATTCCCATGTTCTCTCTCTCTCTCTCTCTCTTCATGTTTTTCCTGCATCACAGTAACACATTCAAATTAAAGCTCATCATACTGCCACTATTTAATATTCACAAACACACACACACACACACACACACACACACACATACCCACAAACAGGCACACACATACACACACAAGCACTACACACACACACACACACACACACACACACACACACACACAGACCACAACACCCCCTCTCCACCCCCACCCACACACACACACACACACACACACACACAGAGTAGCACAAATAAACCATAACAAAACCTCCATAAGTTAGAATGGAAGACAATGCAGCAAAGCCAGCTCTGTTTACAGTCATTATCAATCAGCACTAGTCTGCACCTATCAGATGAAGCCGCTTAAACAACCTTGGATTTCTGTTTTAATCATTCAAAAGCAACTCCAATATCAAGGAACAATAGCTTTTGAAGTTAATTACAGCATTCAACAGAGAGCACTTTATCTCAGACAGATACCATGTGCTGTAATTAAATTGATAAGAATCAGAATTGTTTCAGAGCCTCAGACCACAGCTAATTTCCCAGCTTTAAAAACAACAGCCAATCAAATCTTTTCAAAGTGAAGAGATTACATCTCCTTTCATTTATTGTGCGATATAAACACAGCACATAAACTTTACAGAATCAGAACAGCATGCAGCCAGATTCTAATGGCCACAACAAAAGACATTCATAAACTAGAGGGCACACAGAGAGCGCATACCTCCCCCGGCAGGTTTTAGTCAGCTACAGAATCCGGATCTGTATCTGAATTGGTCTGGAAATTTAATCACCTCTTCCTACTCACACAGTCCAACTTCCCATGAAATATCATGGTAATCTGTTAATCCTGCTGACAAACACACACGCACGTGCACACAAACACACACGCACATGCGCGCGCACACATACATGCATGCACACACACCCACACACATGCACACACACACACACACACACACACACACACACACACACACACACACACACTCTCAGCAGTGTTCACATCTCACACTTCGCACATTTAGTGAAATTTAGTGCCGTCTTTCATGAGTTAAGAGTGATTTTTTTTCACAGACAGGCGCACAGGTGGAAAATCGCCATGTCAGAATCAGGCTGTTTTTCCAGGATATGGAGGGTAGAGATCAAAAAAGAATATTCAGGAGTGCCTGTTCAGATTAACCCCTCATCTGCCAAGCTGGCTACACCCAAAGACGCAAATACTTGAGACAAAATTGGATTTCAAATCGGTTTATCTCAACTCTGCAGCAAACCTCTGTGAAGATCTCTGGTGCTCATACAATAAGTCTTTGGTGTGTACGCATCTGACACAAGTGCTGGAACTTCGTTGCAGATCTCAGGTCAGAGGTCAAACATCAACAGATGGGCGTGAATCTTTAACTTTGAGGCCACGCCCACCAAGGCTGCATCAGGGCACAGACAATCCCAGAGTGCTGAAAGATGTGACAACATGTCCACACTAATGTACAGACCAGAAAATAACAGAACCTCCTTAACCCTTCGAGCACTGAAATAAATTTTTAAAAATATAAATTTAATTATCTGGTGCTGTAGAAAACCTATCATGAGGCGACTTGTTTAAAAGAGCTCCCCTGGGGGAGCTCTTTTAAACAAGTCGCCTCATGATAGGTTTTTAACAGCTTTGATTTTGATATCTCACATCATTGAGCAGCAATTGCTGCATCTAGCGCTCTAAGGGTTAACCTCTGCTGTTTTTGACTCTTTTCTGCATTGTTTTTCTCTACATACTGTCAGCACATTGGCAATGTATAATGTACACTAATGTACAAGTCAGATTATGCACAGTCTCCAATTTTAACAAGAGATGACTATTTGCTGTCGCATGAGTACAGGAGTCATGTTAGGCAACGGCTTAGTTAAAAACAACCCAGTAATCATGCTGTTGCAGCGATCTTAAGTTTTGAGTTTGACAAACATTTTGAATTTCATGAATTACAGGCCCTCAAATGAGCCATCTAATGTCTGTAATCTTTGCAGAAACTGTGATTAAATTTAAAGTTATTTACAGATGAAAAGCAGTGAAACCGGTTCATTATGTTTACTGCTTACAGCCAATCCCACCCAGGCATCTGCTAAGCTGTATCAGTAAACACATCAGTCCGTCCGCAGCTAAACTATTATTACACCAAAGTAATGCCGCAGTTATTTACTGCCAATGTTCAACATGTACACTAATTAAAAGAAGAAAAGCAGTTTAAAAAACAAATCTCTCCGAGATGGGGCTGGAGCCTTGCGGCGCTGGGCAGATGACAGACATCACGCTCCGTTTCAAAAGATCTGTCATGCAAAACTTCAGAAGTACTCAACTAAAAAAACATTGGAGAAAATATCAGGGAACGACTAGCCCCGCTGTCAGTCATCATGATGACTATTTAAGAGCCAAGTAACCCGCTGTTCCAGAAAAAAAGAATGTAATTGAGCTTTGCTCTCAAGCTGTCAGCAAAACTGTTGACAGGCAGCAGTGTTAACCGCATAACGTGATTGTTAGAGAGAACAGAACGAGCAGAACTTCCTGTTTATTAGCAACCCAACACTTATAAAGTCTACAACTGACACTACTAAATATGCTATGCACCATGATGCACCTATACACTATTTTCAGATATTTAGGAACAATTACGGGACTTTTCGTCCCCAGATTTTTCATCCCTGGACTGTTCATCCCCTAACAATAACAAAACATGTCACCATTGTTGACAGACGGACGGACAGATGACAGACGGATCACCATGATATAAGGGTTAGGGTTACAGGGTCAGGGTTATAATGCAGGAAGAGGGCAAAACATTATTGGGGACGAACAATCCAGGGATGAAAAGTCTGGGGAAGAAGAGTCCTAGAGCCTTTAGGAACATGTCGGCTTTGTTCATATTGTGGAATAAAATATCTCATATGTGTCTGTGCAGTTGATGTACGCATAATTTGATTTGTTTTCATTGGCAAAATTAAAAAAAAAAAAAAAAAAACTACTGTTGGAAAAACCTAATGGCCCTGTTTTATGCGTCTTTGATCCGTATTATGACCGGATATGATTTATCCACATTCCATTTACACACTTGGCTACATCAGTGGGTCTGTGCTCGACAGATACAAATCCAATTTGCAGTTACCCGCACAAAATGTAAATGTCACTCGGCTAACAGTTTTTTGGGGAGAGGGGGGCATTACTGGGATATTCTGCCTTGAGTGAAGATGACCTCATGTGAAGAAGGAAATTAAAAATCTTTTGCTGATCTGACGAATCCTTACAGGCTAAAGAAACTGTTTCTCTTCCACCTACATCCTTGTAACATAACCAGAAGGGTAATATTTTTGGTGGAAACTGTTTTGTATCTGTGCATAGATCCATTTAATTTTGATCACTTCCACCTACATCCTTGTAACATAACCAGAAGGGTAATATTTTTGGTGGAGCGTAGCGCTGACGTGGTATGTTGTATCTGTGCATAGATCCATTTAATTTTGACCACTTCTTTCCACAATGCATCTTAAGACTCCTCCCGATGTGGTCTGAGAATAAGATTTAAATCTACCCCAAATGGGTGACTTGAACTTTTAGCTGTCCAACTGCTGTCTGATCTGCTCTCGACGCATGAAGCGAGAGCGAGGATGACGGATACGGAAATTCTGTGATTAATCAGAAAGATGCTGCTGAGAATCAGGCTTGGAGATGTTTGGAAAAGTAGGTCTGATTTATGAAATCATAAAGAAGATTCACTGGGATGGGAAGGTGAGGTGGAATAGGGCGCTAATGAGAGCAGCTTTTTAGAAAGGAATTAGCACTTTGAGTTAGCACCGGGAGTTAGCACTGTGAGTCAGCGCAGTCAGTTTGTGCTGTGAGTTAGCGCTTTGAGTTAGCGTTGGGAGTTAGCATAGTAGCCAGAGCTGGATGAAATCCAGATGAGGGAGAGGAGTTAACCTACAGCTATTCATCCTCTACAACAACAACCTACAACAAATGCAGGAGACAAGACCAATACACTGTGTGTTCCACTGTTCTGAGGTCAGTGCGGTGCACAGCATGGTCTTCAGATGCATCATTACATCACACCTCCTGAACCGGAACTTTTGTCCAGAGCAGTACGTGATAATCACACAGCGAAGGCTACTTAAACAGTGACAGATACGGCCCTGTGGTCTTTAAGCATGTATCACCCACAATCAGCAGCACTTCGCGTTTCCCACGGTGATTATGAGCTGTCAGTACACACCTGAGGTAAGGCCTGACTGTAACTGGGCAGATAACCCCTCTTTCCTCATGTGAATGAGCACTGATCTGGGATCAGCTGCAGGCAAATTATATTACCATTTAGGATTTAGTCTTTTTCCGACCTTCCGAGAGCTTTTCTGGTGAATCTGATTGGAAGCGATGGCTTACTCCGGACTGGTTGGGCTAAATGACACCCGGCAAGATCAATCGAACACAGAAAAGCATCTAAATCTAAAAGTACTGTGTAATGGACCCAGGTCAGGTTAGCGGCATCAACACCATTTTGGGATCAGCCCTATCAGCGGTAGACTCCAGCTCTACAGCCAGGGGCAGGAATATTCCGGAGAGCCCAACCCATCAGGCAGTTGGAAGCCTGAAGCCTGGAGGAACCCCCTATGAACACAGGGGGAACCGACAGGCCTCTTTTAGTAGAGCTGCAAAATGAACTGCACACCCCGGCCCCAGCAGTGAGAGGCGGAGTCTGACAGGAGCGCAGCTGAGACGATCCGTCTCTGCCTGCTGTTCTCCACCTGCTGTCTCCCTGCTGCTCCTCAGAGACCAAATTAATCAGAGCCATTATCCCGACAGCATCCCGCATCCGCAGAGAGACTGTTACTCTCTCTCACACACACACGCACACACACACACACACACACACACACACAAGCACAATCACACACACATGCATATACTCATGCACATTCACACTTTCTCACTCACAAGCACACACACACACACACACACACACACTCTCTCTCTCTCTCTCTCTCTCACACACACACACACACAAACACACACTGGCTCCTCATCCTAAAAGATACGCCTAGGGAAAGAAAGACAGTAGTTTGAAAAGCTTGTTGCCAAATGGGTCTGTGGTTTCGCCAAAATATCAGCTCATACTTTAACCTGTCGACTCCACTTTAGAGAAAAATATCAGCCCCAGACACTCTACATTCCACAGTCTCATTTTACAGTTTTATTCTACAGTCTCATTCTCTAGGGGACAGAAAATCCCCTTACTAATTCTTTCCTTCCCTGTAATTTTATTTCTAATGACGTGCACCACTGGTGTTTACACATCCTCACCCTGTTACAGGAGCTCACCGAACCCCAACCCAAACCCAAAATAACCACCCCTGAGCTACAGCCAATAGCTGGACTACCCACGACAGGAGCCAATAAAAAGTGAGGTTTCCACTCTTTCCAAACAAGGCCCTACTGACTGTGGGGACAGCGGGTGTCATCCAATCAATAACCCTTAAAGAATGAGGATTTCCTGTCCAGAACAACCAATCAGAAGCCAATCTCTTCGCTTTCTGGCTTTCTTCCTGTCATCTCTCTCGTTCCTCCTGTTGTTCTGTCGTTTGCAGTCTGCACACACTCAGCTTCATAACCAGAGGCACAGAATCAAGGTTTACAGAGGAAAAATCCTTCTCTCCATTTTGCTACAACACCCAGGATTTGCCAATTAGCTAAATTCCTCTGCCAGAAGGTGGGACTAATTAGTCAAATTAGCTGGTTGAGTTAATGAGTGGAAGAGACTCATGACCCCTAGATATAACAGCATCTGCTCATTACCACATACATAATCCAAGAGGACCAGTAACTCTGTGCAAATTACATAATCCAACCAATTATATACACATATAATGACATTCCATAATTGCAAATTACATATATGAATTGGCCTATGGACTGTATTCACAACAGTATAGAAAGCTGAAAAAACAGCATTACACATTTTGCTAATTATGACAGATAATAACAAAAGTCAGCAAAACAGGCAGAGGGTGGGGGTGTGTTTCTCAAAACAGAATCTCTGGATTTGCTAAATGACAGCTGTGTACCACCCAGAAAAGCTATTTTCACTTGGGTTTTACAACCCCCATTCAGAAATAGTTGGGACGAAGTGTAAATTGTGAATAAAATCAAAATGCAATGAAATTCAGATCGCATGAGCCAATATGTTATTTACAATAGAACACAGATAACATTTCAAATGTTGAAACTGAGACATTTTACATTTTTATCCACAAAATGAGCTTATTTCAAATTTTCTGGCTGCAACAGGTATTAAAAAGTTGGGACACAGGCAAAAAAAGGGCTGAAAAGGCAATTAATATAGAAGAGAATCAGCTGAAAGAACATTTAGCAAGTAATTAAGTTAAATGGCATCAGGTGTGTAACATGATTGGCTATAAAAGGGATGTCTTAGAGAAGCTGAGTCTCTCAGAAGTAAAGATGGCCAGAGGCTCTCCAACCTGTGAAGGCTTGCATAAAAAAAATTGTGGAATACTTTAAAAACAATGCTCCTCAACATCAAATTGCAAAGGCTTTGAAGGTCTCATCATCGACAGTGCATAACATCATCAAAAGATTCAGAGAAAATAGAAAAATCTCTGTGCGTAAGGGACAAGGCCAAAGACCTTTATTGGATGCCCGTGATCTTCGGGCCCTCAGACGCCACTGCATCACTCACCGGCATGATTCTGCCATTGACTTACTAAATGGGCCCAGGAATACTTCAAGAAACCACTGTCTGTAAACACAGTCCGCCGTGCCATCCGCAGATGCCACCTAAAACTCTACCATGCAAAAAGGAAGCCATTGTTGAGCATGATCAGAAGCGCCGCCGTGTTCTGTGGGCCAAGACTAATTTAAAATGGACTGTAGCAAAGTGGAAAAGTGTCCTGTGGTCAAACGAGTCCAAATTTGACATTCTTGTTGGAAATCATGGGCGTTGTGTCCTCCGGGCTAAAGAGGAGAATGACCACCCCTCCTGTTATCAGCGTTCAGTTCAAAAGCCAGCATCTCTGATGGTATGGGGATGCATTAGTGCATATGGTCTGGGACACTTACATGTTTTAAAAAGCACCATGAATGCTGAAAGGTATATAAAGGTTTTAGAGCAACATATGCTCCCCTCCAGACGACATCTATTCCAGGGAAGGCCTTGTGTATTTCAGTAGTACAATGCAAAACCACATACTGCAGCTATTACAACAGCATGGCTTTGTAGTAGAAGAGTCCGTGTACTGAACTGGCCTGCCTGCAGTCCTGATCTTTCACCGATTGAGAACGTTTGGCTCATAATTAAACAAAAAGTCCATCAAAGGAGACCCAAAACTCTCCAGCAGCTGGAAGCCTGTATTAAACTAGAGTGGGATCAAATTCCAATGGCTAAACTCAAAAACCTTGTCTCCTCAATGCCCAGACGCCTCCACTCTGTGTTAAAAAGAAGAGGGGATGCTACACCATGGTAAACAGTCTCCTGTCCCAACTTTTTTGAGAACTGTAGCAGCCATCAAATTTGAAATGAGCTCATTTTGTGGATAAAATTGTAAAATTTCTCAGTTTCAACATTTGCTTTGTTATCTCTGTTCTATGGTGAATAAAATACTGGCTGGTGTGATTTGAAAGTCATTGCGTCTTGATTTTATTCACAATTAACACTTTGTCCGAACTATTTCAGAATTGGGGTTGTACTTTGTGTTTTTATCCAGTGAACTCTGTAATCCTGCTTTGTGAAACAGGGCCAAGCTAACTTGGTAATCCTTCAGTTCCTCTGATGACCATTATTGACAATTACATCACTTCCTGCAGTTACACCTGGGATCTGTCACTTCTCTGATTGGGTCCTGGATGACCTCTGCTGTGATCTGGCCGATCATTCCATGGTAGTTCTGAACCATGATCTCATTTCCTGTGTGTATCCAGACTAGTAACGGACAGTAAAAAGAAAAGCAAAAGGATTTATGAGAGGGGGGAAAACAGGGCTGATTCCTGCCAGATGAAACCCAGACACCCAGGCTGTAGAGCGACGTGTCTTACAGTCAAATCCCACTGAGACGGTCAATGAACAGAGGACTGCTTCTGCCTACTAATTATTCAATTACTTCGCCGGTGTGATTAATTAGATCACATTAATGAACTTGGACACCCTGGCAGCAAGACAAGAGCCTCTCCAGAGAGCAGATGCACAGGGCAAAACAGCCCATTATTACAGGAGCTCTGTGATGCAAAGGGCAAAATAGTCCATTATTACAGGAGCTCAGTGATACACAGTGCAAAACAGCCCATTATTACAGGAGCTCTGTGATGCACAGGGCAAAATAGTCCATTATTACAGGAGCTCAGTGATGCACAGGGCAAAATAGTCCATTATTACAGGAGCTCAGCGATACACAGGGGAAACAGTCCATTATTACAGGAGCTCGGTGATGCACAGGGCAAAATAGTCCATTATTACAGGAGCTCTGTGATGCACAGGGTAAAACAGCCCATTATTACAGGAGCTCTGTGATGCACAGGGTAAAACAGCCCATTATTACAGGAGCTCAGTGATGCACAGGGTAAAACAGTCCATTATTACAGGAGCTCAGTGATGCACAGGGCAAAATAGTCCATTATTACAGGAGCTCAGTGATGCACAGGGTAAAACAGTCCATTCTTACAGGAGCTCAGTGATGCACAGGGTAAAACAGTCCATTATTACAGGAGCTCAGTGATGCACAGGGCAAAATAGTCCATTATTACAGGAGCTCAGTGATGCACAGGGTAAAACAGCCCATTATTACAGGAGCTCAGTGATGCACAGGGGGAAAGAGTCCATTATTACAGGAGCTCAGTGATGCACAGGGCAAAATAGTCCATTATTACAGGAGCTCTGTGATGCACAGGGTAAAACAGCCCATTATTACAGGAGCTCTGTGATGCACAGGGTAAAACAGCCCATTCTTACAGGAGCTCAGTGATGCACAGGGTAAAACAGCCCATTATTACAGGAGCTCAGTGATGCACAGGGCAAAATAGTCCATTATTACAGGGGCTCAGTGATGCACAGGGTAAAACAGTCCATTGTTACAGGAGCTCTCTGATGCACAGGGTAAAACAGCCCATTACTACAGGAGCTCAGTGATGCACAGGGGGAAACAGTCCATTATTACAGGAGCTCTGTGATGCACAGGGTAAAACAGCCCATTATTACAGGAGCTCTGTGATGCACAGGGTAAAACAGCCCATTATTACAGGAGCTCTGTGATGCACAGGGTAAAACAGTCCAATATTACAGGAGCTTTGTGATGCACAGGGTAAAACAGCCCATTATTACAGGAGCTCGGTGATGCACAGGGCAAAATAGTCCATTATTACAGGAGCTCTGTGATGCACAGGGTAAAACAGCCCATTATTACAGGAGCTCTGTGATGCACAGGGTAAAACAGTCCATTATTACAGGAGCTCTGTGATGCACAGGGTAAAATAGTCCATTGTCACAGGAGCTCAGTGATGCACAGGGTAAAACAGCCCATTACTACAGGAGCTCAGTGATGCACAGGGGGAAACAGTCCATTATTACAGGAGCTCGGTGATGCACAGGGTAAAACAGCCCATTATTACAGGAGCTCTGTGATGCACAGGGTAAAACAGCCCATTATTACAGGAGCTCGGTGATGCACAGGGTAAAACAGTCCATTATTACAGGAGCTCTGTGATGCACAGGGTAAAACGGCCCATTATTACAGGAGCTCGGTGATGCACAGGGTAAAACAGTCAATTATTACAGGAGCTCAGAGATGCACAGGGTAAAACAGCCCATTATTACAGGAGCTCAGTGATGCACAGGGGGAAACAGTCCATTATTACAGGAGCTCTGTGATTCACAGGGTAAAACAGCCCATTATTACAGCAGCTCTGTGATGCACAGGGCAAAACAGCCCATTATTACAGGAGCTCTGTGATGCACAGGACAAAATAGTCCATTATTACAGGAGCTCTGTGATGCACAGGGTAAAACAGCCCATTATTACCGGAGCTCAGTGTTGCACAGGGTAAAACAGTCCATTATTACTGTAGCTCAGCAATGTACTGGGCAAAATAGTCCATTATTACAAGAGCTCAGTGATGCACAGGATAAAACAGCCCATTATTACAGGAGCTCAGTGATGCACAGGGCTAATATCCCTCTACAGGTTACTGCACACTGAGCCACGAGGATAACTGCAGGTAAACCAATGCACTAGATAAACACACACACATGCACGCAAGCACAAGTGCAAACAAATACACACACACACACACACACACACACGCATATACAAACACACGCACGCGAGCATAAACACATGCACGTCATTGGACTTCCATCCTTGTGTGGACATTACATTGACTTCCATTCATTCTCCGTGACTCCTTACAGTCTTAGCCTTTACCTAATCTTAGCAAAAAGAAAAGTATGCCTAACTCAAACATTTATCCTTACCTTAACCGATCCCGAATTCTAACCTTACCCCTAACCTTAACTAGCACAATTAGCCTTTTTAGTCGTGAGGACCGGCGAAAATGTCCTCACTTCCCAATAGTGCGAAACAAAGTATTATAGTTCTCACTGTTTATCAAGTACAAGAACACACGCACGCACACACACTCCGACCATGGTGGTTGTTGGGCTGTGATTCCAGTGGGTTAAGGGTAAGAGGTCATGGGAGGATTGAATGAACAGACCAGCATCACTGTGAGGCTCATCAGTACTGACTGACATGAGTCACTCAAACAGCGTCTGTGTATAAGCCGCCGCTAACGCTAAACCAATCATCACCTCCAGTGAAGGGCCAAATTCAGCTCAGCCCGGACCAATGCCAGAACATCCTATCAGTGTCATCTGTGTGTGTGTGTGTGTGTGTGTACTGGCTACTTATGGAAATATGATAGTGATTGAGGAGAGAAGGGAATATGTTTTTGAGCTCTCAGTACTTATAGATAGATGATAGCAGTAGTTATAACGGTTTGTTCCTGGCTCCAGCAGTGCACTGAATCACCTGTCTGTAAGAAAAATAAGTCTGGTCATAGCAGGCAGGCATTTGATCCCTCAGTAAGATTACAGTGGCAGGAATGTATTATATTTCACTGGAGATCAGTCCTTTCTCCGCTGTGCAGATGTTACGTGGAGAGGCCACTGTACATGACACGCTGAGAGCAGATCTCTATCACACAGGCTGCAGCTGCTTTATTACAGTCCAGTGACAGATTAATCTGTTCTTTACTGTCTCTGTTTGGGATTGTGTTCAGTCTACTGCTGCCAGGAAAGAGTTAAACATTCTTACAGTATCCGTGTTCAAACATCCCATCCAATCAGAGTCCAAATGTACAAAGAGAGAGAGAGAGAGAAAAATTGCAATGAAAGAGAAAAGAGCTAAAGACATTATCTGAAATCATGAACACAAATCCCGTGGAGCAGCACCCTTCCCAAAAACATTTACATCTGACGCTCCTCAGGTGTGCAGGTCTCAACTCTAAATGACCAAATGGAGCTTCACTCCGTCCCTGAAAGTTTGTCATTTCAAGTTCCCAAACCCCTGCACGAAAAATCAGCCGCACCGGCCCCCGTGTGTCAAGCCTTAGCCTCCACACACTGAGAAACTCTAAACCTTAAAAATTAACCGTGTGAAATTAACCCCCACCCAACCACAGATGCGCAATGACAGAATCAGCAGGCTGGAGAGAGAAGTCAGCTGACGGAGTCACTCTCTGCATCTCTGCTCTCATTACGCTGATTATCTAACATACAGTACATTACCGCTGCCAATCAGCACTGCAGAGATCGCCTCATCCACACACATATCCAGGAGAGACATATGTCACTTAACATCGGAGCAGCAGGGTTGCCTCAGCGCAGCGCGTGACTGACAGCTGTACTGCGGCTGGATTGGGAAGGGGTTTCTGACCTGTTTCTAAAGAGATACACTACAGGCCAGAAGTTTGGAAGCAAGGCCAATACAGGTCAAAAGCATTCTTCCCTTAGGACCCTAAGCATTCTTCCAAGGTCTGTCAGGGTTACCTAGACAAAAAAGAAGAGGAAGGTGTTCTTCGAAAGATGGTTTTGCCCTCTCAGTCTCAAGACCTCTCTCCAATTGAGCTTTTGTGGGACGAATTGGATCGATCTATCAGAAAAGTGCATCCCACGAATCAGCAATCTCTCATTGATGAACTTAAGAAAGCTTGGAATGCAATTCCTGGCACATACCTTAAAAAACTTGTGGAATAATGCCTCGTATATGCCATGCTCTTGTTAAAGAAAGAGGAGGTTACTTTGAAGAAAGCAAAGTCTAAGAAAAAAAAAAGAGGAAATAC
Source organism: Gymnothorax javanicus (assembly GCA_029692085.1). Classification (NCBI taxonomy): domain Eukaryota; kingdom Metazoa; phylum Chordata; class Actinopteri; order Anguilliformes; family Muraenidae; genus Gymnothorax; species Gymnothorax javanicus. The sequence goes on along the minus strand of CM056210.1, from coordinate 15,216,530 downwards.
CTGATGATTTGAGTAAAAATGTATTCTGATAAGTGACTCTTTATATAATAATCATGTTTATTTTGTTGCAAAGTATGCCAATGAAACTGATTTTTTTTTTTTTTTGTACAAATTTGATCTTGCTTCCAAACGTTTGGCCTGTAGTGTACATTTGAGAAGAGTATTGCAGATTTCCGAGTTACGGAATCACAGAATTTGATAATAAAAATGGCATCAACTGTGAAACACGGGATATCACAGGATTGGGCCAAAATGCGATGCAATGTGATGAAGAGTTTATACATTATCAGGAGATGAAATATGTTTTTACATTACATTGCATTTAGCAGACGCTTTTAACCAAAGCGACTTACAAAAAGGAGTAAATCAAGCATCAGAGGCAATGTGCAATAAGAAAAACATTATCAAGTGCACAAGAAAAAAAAAATAACTGGGTGAAGTGCAATTACAGCAAAACAGCAGGACAGAACAAAATAAGCACCAATGGGATTTGTTTAAGGAGAGAAAGACAAGAGTGAGTTGGTTAGTTGGTTAGGAGAGAAGGTGGACCCAGAAGAGGTGAGTCTTCAAGAGCTTCTTGAAGCTAGAGAGGGACGCCCCTGCTCTGGCTGCGGCTGGCAGGTCATTCCACCCGCGTGGAACTGCCTGTGAGAATTGTCTAGCCTGAGAGTGCCTTGTGCGTTGGGATGGCACTGCCGGACGGCGTTCCTGGGAGGAGTGCAGTGATCGGCCAGGTGTGTAAGCCTGTATGATGGGGTTGAGGTAGGATGGAGCAGACCCAGATATCACTCTGTAGGACAGCAGAAGTGATTTGTATTTGATTCGAGCTGCAACAGGAAGCCAGTAAAGGCCGATGAGTAGTGGAATGATATGAGCCCTTTTGGGTTCATTGAATACCAGACGAGCCGCCGCCGCGTTCTGGACCATCTGTAGAGGTTTTGCAACACAGGCCAGGAGGCCAGCCAGGAGGGCATTGCAGTAGTCGAGCCGAGAGATGACCATTGCTTGGACCAAACTTGCATAGCATATAGTTGGTCGGGCACAGTTCCCACTACATTCAAACAGGCACGGGTAAAGCCTCTCCTCAAAAAACCTTCTCTCGACCCTACCCGGGTTGAGAACTACAGGCCGGTCCCGCTACTACCATTCTTATCAAAGGTCATGGAAAGGGCGGTTTCCAGACAAATCATGCAGTTCCTCACTGCAAACAAAATCCTAGACCCTTACCAATCTGGATTCAAAAGTGGACACTCCACTGAAACGGCTCTGCTGTCGGTGACAGAGTCCTTAAGAACTGCCAATGCAGCAGGTCCATCCTCAGCCCTTATTCCATTGGACCTGTCTGCGGCTTTTGACACAGTAAACCACAAAATTCTGTTATCAGTCCTCGCTGATATGGGCATCTCGGGCAAAGCACTTTCTTGGTTTGAGTGATACCTCACTGGGCGTTCGTTTTTCAGTGTCATGGCAAGGGCAAACATCCCCGTCGCTACTCCTCTCCACAGGGGTCCCCCAAGGCTCGGTGGGGGGGCCCCCACTCTTCGCCATGTACACAACATCATTGGTCCAAGTCATTCGTTTCCACGGATTCTCGTATCACTGCTATGCAGATGATACACAGCTCAAGCTGTCATTCCAGCCAGATGACCCTACCATCTTGGCAAGAATATCCACCTGCCTCTCAGATATTTCTGTTTGGATGAGGGAAAAGACCTTCAGCTGAACCTATCCAAGACCGAGCTCCAAGACCTGCCCAGCCATCAATCCATCACAATCTCAAGATCAATATCGCTTCAAGTGACATCACTCCGTCCAGAGTGGTAAGGAATCTGGGTGTCATGATCGATGACCAGCTCTCCTTCTCAACTCATGTTGCCTCGATTACCCGGTCGTGCTGATTCGCTTTATACAACATGAAGAAAATCAGGCTGTACCTAACCTCAATGAAGCATTAATCACACTTGTGATTGCAGGTGTCACTGCTGCGGATATTTCTTGCAAGAGTCGGGTTGGCACCGAGTCAAGTTGGCATGTAGTAGGACGGCCACAAGACAGGAGTTTTGACACTTCACCCTCAGTGAGAGGAGTGGAATTCACGGAGTGAGGTATGATTGCCCTGAGGAGACAGAGATGGGCATGTAGTAGGAGGGCTACATGTGTTAAAGGTGTCGGATGGCCCATTTGAGAGAAGCAGACACTGGCATGCAGTAGGACAGCTACATGTTTGTTCAACAGGAACACCCTTTGGATTTGTGAACCCTCTGCTGATACCGGCCACTTTGTCTGTGAAAAAGGAAGCAAATGTGACTGCTGAGAGGTTTGTGGCTGCAGGCGGAGGCGGTGCATTCAGTAAAGTAGAGAAGGTGGTGAATAGTTTTCGAGAGGCAGAGGTGCTGCTGATTCTGTCATTGTAGAAAGCCCGTTTTGCACCATTGATGCTGGTTGTGATTGTGAAGGAGAGTAGGATTGAGTTATAGCCCTGGAGGTTAGCAGGGTCAGGGTGTTTTCGCCGTTTTCTTTCTGCTGCTCTGAGTTCGGTGCGCAGATTTTGGAGGGTATCAGTCAGCCAAGGACTGGGCTGTTTAGAGCAAGCAGGTTTAGTGGCTAACGGACACAGTTTATCCAGGCATGAGCTCAGTGTAGAGCAGAGTGACTCTGTAGCCTCATTAACCTCTAATGAGGAAAACGAGCTAAGGTCAGGTAATGCGGATTTGACCACTGATGAGAAGTGGCTGGGAGACAGCTTTCGGAGGCTGCGATGGAATGAGACTAGAGGAGGAGGAGCAGAGGGCAGTTCCTGAAAGCTCACATTAAACTGGATGAAGTAGTGGTCTGAGAGGTGCAGAGGTGTAACTGAGACACCAGCTGCCTCACAGTTCCGGGTTAGAATCAGGTCAAGTTGTTTGCCAGCTTTGTGTGTGGGAGGGCTGGAAACCATAGTCAAGTCAAATGAGTCAATTAGGGACACAAAGTCAGCCGAGCAGGTTCATTTAGATGGATATTCATGTCACCGAGAACGAGTAGGGGACTTTTCTGCTCAGGGATGGAAGACAGTAGTGTGTCTAGCTCATCCACAAATGCACCCAATTGACCAGGAGGTCAGTATATGACAATCACAAAGGCTTTCACTGGAGCAGTCACCCTTACTGCATGGTATTCAAATGAGGCATGTTGGTGCAGAGCCAATGGAGGCGTTGCACAGGATGCAGAAACCGTAGTGTAAGCCACGTGATCCCCGAAGTAACCCAGGAAGATGGCTTTGATGGGATGGGAATGCATCAATTAATTATTATTTATTTATACAAAAAAAAATTATTTCCTTGTTCTGAAAGGTCGCATGTATAACCGGATATTGAACCTCAGGTCCAAATGCTCCACCTTATCCATGACACTAGCTCAACAGACTATATATTCACTGGTCGATTTAGTATTTGTATAGCTGCGCTGTGTTTGAACTTGAGCATATTGGCGCAAGGATTCTCAGTCATAAACCGGCTTTGAAAACAACAGTTGAATATTTCGTGGTTAATTATAGCAAAATTACAAAAAACAAACCATTTAAGTGATTATTCTGCTGAGGTCTTCCAGTGCATAGCATAATGACGAGAGGACTCTCAGATAGACTGGCTAAAACAATAGCAAGTGCAGATTTACTCACAAACAGCTTTTATGACAAAATATCAAAGGTAAGAAAAATTTTTGCTCATCACTGTAGCATTTAAAGTGTTTGCCTGCTGTTCTTTGAGTGTGGTGTCAATTTCAAATGACAAGGCTTATATCGTAGGAATCTGTGGACTGTCCTTTTTCATTTGAGGTATAGTTTGTATGCATAGCACAAATTCAGTAGAAATGCTTGCTATAGAGCACTGATATTATTTTATTTAATGTTTTGCTAGATGCTTATTTACTTGCTTGTACTTGAATTGTATTCGGTTTAAGTAAAAACGGTCATCACGAACTTTTCGCCAAGTTTCTTGGCTTTAAGAGGATATGCCGCATGACGAGGTTGCTATTAGGAAACATGCTGTATTTATTATGCAAATTCATTGCCCCCGTTACGAGGGCGTTCAGGCTTAAGGTTAATATTTGTATTGAATATATATTTTCCACTAATTTCTTTAAATCTTCACTTTAAAACCAGTTTTCATTGCAACAAAACCTTTGACTTACTTGTGAACTTCTGGTACGTGAAGCAGCTTTTCTCAAAGTGCTCTGAGCAAAGAACTGAATGTTTTGTTGGTTTGTAAGGCTTTCCACGGTCAATTCTTCTTAATTTAACAAGCCACTCTTTCAAAAGGGCTTCATTATTTTGTGGAAATTGATGGAAACTTATCTGCCGTATTTTCCAGACGACTGAATGGCATTATTATTGGTGTAAACAACATCAGCACAAGATTTCCCCATTTTCACTATGCTGCCATCAACCTTTGTGCACATTTTGCTTCGGGGATCACGTGACCACCTATGTAACTTGCAACTTGCGAGTAGAGCAGTGTTCTGAATAGCAACATTGCTTCTAGCAGCAACATTGGCTTGCTCAGCTACCAAGCTTCAAACCGTAGTTAGCTGCATTGCTTGAAATAATGGGAATGCTAGCTACCTGAATCAAATAACCTATGGATCAAAGTTTCACAAAAAAAAAAAAAAAAAAAAAAAAAGTGGTCTAGCTCAATATCGGATATGACAACATCATCAGTTTTGAGAATATTTTTATTCTCAAGCAGGCACAAAGTTGATAAAGTAAAATGTTCAGCGTCGCCATACTCTGGATTTTTGGAGATTGCAGGAAGTACCGCCCGTCCCTCGTATGTAAAGAAGGCTCAACTGGTCGGCGGTGCGTGCTCACATGGAAGTGAATGGGATCTTCGCGCGCACAGAGCGGAAGATCTTCAAAGCAAAAATGATCCCGCGGTCAAACTCCCGCGAATAAAGCGAGGAGAAATTTTGTTTCGCGTTCGGTAAAAACGCAGCATTAGAACATGAGTCTAATCTCTGAAGGTGCTGTTCTGACGAGGAGGAGCCACTTCCTAATGATTGTGTTTTAATTATTGGTCATCAATGGTGTTCAGTTACTGTCACACACTTGGAGATGAAAAATTATTGAACCATAATGGTGTAGACTTCAGTTTGCTTACAGAACTCAAAGTGCAGGTTTTTACCCTACCAGTTCTGTACTGGGTTGGCCATTTGGTGCCTAATGGAGGCCAGAAGAGGGGCCCATCAGGCGAGATGAGGGGCGGAGCCTTTTTTCTGAAGGACAGCCATTTACTTACAGCATTCTAAATGCAACAAAAACAAAAACTTTCCTAATCTGCTGAGAGGATTTAAAGCGGACACTCATTGAAAATCCTAGAGCAGGTCAAATTATACCTCTATCGAGATCTAAGGGTATACTAAACATGAAAAAAGTACTTTTACACCACCACCTAAGCCCAGAAAAGAAATATAATCAATAAAAGTCACCCTTCCATTCACCCTCGGCAAGTCTCAAATTGGCAACGAAACAGCTTAATATTGATGATGTCACAAGTTGTACAATTCGTATGGTACTCAGATGCAGCCCAGATAGAACAAGGCACTTATGCCGTCCATCACCCCCCCGTACCGTTTATGCATCAAAATTCTGACTTTCGTCGCAAAATGCTCATCAATTTGTGTCATCTACGAACATTTTGCAGTACCAAAGTATTCTCGGAAATAATTATGCCGACAAAATAAGGCTACAGTTTGCGTATATTGTCATACTCGCAAGTGAGCTAGTTGGCTACCATGCTAGCAAGCCAAGGTGATATCGAACTCTATAATGTTATAGCTGGCACATCAATGTATTTAGCTAGATCGCCAACTGGCCATAGAGCTAAAAAGGATAGCACACCGATAGCTTGTATTTAGCTAGCTTGCTAGAATGATTATTGACTCATGACCAGGACCGGGATTTGGGGCTAGATAGCAGCCCTGCGTTCAAATACTACAAAGTGTTACAAGAGGGACCACCCGGCTCTCTCTGAATGGACAGTTCACGGCAAATTATCCCATCAATCGGGGTATGGCTGCGGCAAATTAAAAACTACAATTTCCATGATCCACATTTTTTCTGAATGCAGCCAGCACTTTGCTACACTTTATAGCTGTATCAAGTGAGGCTTGCAAAGAAAGACAACCTAGTGAGATAAGCCAATAGTATTCAACTGTATAATGGATTTATTTAGCTTGCCAAGCTTGTTCACAGGTTACGAAGCTAGCGCTAAAAATGAATCGCTATGTTGGCATGCAATGTAACCTTTCCGCCATTTTGATTTTGCACCGCGTTCAATATGCAGAATGTTATGAAGTGTTTCAAGAGTTCACATGTTGAACGATACGTTTACTCGTGATGCTACCTAACAAGGCAAACGGCTCCAGGGGGTGACTTGCCGCGAAATCAAAATCGAGCAAACGTATCATTCAACAAGCAAACTCTTGAAACGCTTCTTAACATTCTGCATCTTGAACGCACCTGGGCTACACAGTAGAACTCCTGACGTCACTCGAAATCGGGCCGATTTCAGAGCAAAATCTAGATGATCTGAGTAGCATTATTTTCCAGCTTCCTTCAGATTTTTCCACAAACTAATGTAATTTCTGACAAAGTATTCAACTGAATATTCATACAACTTATGAGTTTTAGCATGTGTATTTAACTAAACATTGTTCTTACCAAGAATTTAAAAATCAATACATTTTGAATTTTCCAGTTTAAACAGCCTGTGAAAGGGAGTTAAACAGCCTGTGAAAGTGATAAAAACTGTCGGCAGAGACCCTCATGAATGTAAACTCAAGGTGATCAGACATGACTCTGTCCATGGTGCTGTACCCAAACTCAACATGATTACACGACTCTGTTCCGTGGTGCTGAACCTAAACTCAATGTGATTGTACATGTCTCTGTCCATGGTGCTGAAGCCAGCTGAACTGTGATTTACCATAGACAAGCAGAACTGCATGAAGATGCAAAATTATTGGACACACATTTTGTTTTCATTTGACAATTGTTTGAAACTAAATGTTTATTTTCTTGTTACAGTAGCACATCCAGTGCTACACACAGATAAATCGGCACTGGAAGTAACTAAACACACTCCATGGCACAGCTCCCATCTCAGGATTTTGCAACATGGAGCACAACAGCACATCCTGCGGACTACAATTATCCAGCATAATTATCCTCTCTAACACAGTGCAAAACAAGCACTCAGTAACTCACACAAATAATATTTCATTATGATAGACAAGGGCTCAATCAGAAAGTAAAATATGATTATTGCATAAGCTGCAGTGAGAGAGGATGCATGAATCAGCAGGTTATGAGTATGATAGTTTTTTCTTCGTAGTAAACTGGGGATAATGCCTCAATAACACAATCAGAAGTAGACATTGTGAGTAAACAGCACTCATTATTTTCCTCAGCTTCAAAAGCACACTTAGTAGTACACAGTGTGAGTAAACAGTACTCATTATTCTCTATCAGCTTCTGGTTTAACATGTATCAGCACAGCAAAAACTAAACCCGACCTCTAACCCTCAATGCCAATACTGTACCCTAAACCCTATCCCTCAAGTGCACAGCCACCAGTATCTCTTCATTTGTCACTTCCTGCTGCTCTGGTGCTGAAAGTGAGAGAGAAGAAAAACTTGCTAAAGATTACAGTCACATGATTACAGTCACATGACAGTACAGATGCCATTGAAGAGCACAGGTCTCCACCAGCAAATTTACATGGAGAATAACACACTGCTCTTAAATGAGGGAATGTGTGTGTTTGTGCTTGTTTGTGTGTGTGTTTGTGTATATTTGTGCGATTGTGTGCGTGTGTGCATGTTTGTCAGTGAGTGTGAGTGTGTGTGTGTATGGGTTTGTGTATGTGCGTGTTTGTGTGTATGAGTGTGACTGTGTTTCTAAGAAAGAGAGGGAGAAAGACTTAAAAAATGATCTGCATTCCATACAATATTTTCAGTAACTACTTGTCAGTTCTGAATTTTAAATTTGATCAGGAGGGCTGGACCTGTCACATCTCTACTTCTCTAAAGAAGTTCCAGTCTGACAGCGACAATGAGGAGGTACTCTTCAGAGATAATGACAGCAGTACAGGGCTTCTAACAATCCCTCATGAGGACCTGTGTGTGTGTGTGTGTATGTGTGTGTGCGGGCGCGCACATGCATCTGTGCTTGTGCATGTGTGTATTTGTGTGTGTGTGTGTGTGTGTGTGTGTGTGTGCATCTGTGTTTGTGTATTTGTGTGTGTGTGTGTGTGCGTGTAAACTCAGATGGAAACCATTTCAAATAGTTAAAGACTGGCTTTCCCACAGCCAGTGGGAGAGTTATTTATTTATTTATTGCCTGACAGGACAGACAGAGTCAGTGAAGAAATTCAATGCTTAGACTGAATAATGGATGCGCATCACAAATATGAGCAAGTGAAAGACAAGGAGTGAAGCTTCACACAGACACACACAGACGTACAAAAGTATACACATGCATTCATAAACATATAACCATACACACGTCATAGTCGCTCATACAAATGCAGACAAACATATGGGTTCATAATCAAACATATACAGGCATAAACAGCTACAGTACATTCACACAAACACACACACACACAAACCCCAGCAGATCAGCCCCTCAGATTCCCAAACCTCCTGCTGTGAGGCTTTATCCTGCTGCCAGAGCCACAGCAGAGTCCGCTGGTGACCACTTTCACTGAGCACTTCATTCAACACACTGCCTCACCCCCTACTCCTCTGCCTGCTGCACCTCCTACACCTCCGCCTGCTTCACCTCCTACACCTCCGCCTGCTTCACCTCCTACACCTCCGCCTGCTTCACCTCCTACACCTCCTACACCTCCGCTTCACCTCCTACACCTCCGCCTGCTTCACCTCCTACACCTCTGCCTGCTTCACCTCCTACACCTCTGCCTGCTTCACCTCCCCCTACACCTCCGCCTGCTTCACCTCCTACACCTCCGCCTGCTTCACCTCCTACACCTCTGCCTGCTTCACCTCCTACACCTCCGCCTGCTTCACCTCCTACACCTCTGCCTGCTTCACCTCCTACACCTCCGCCTGCTTCACCTCCTACACCTCCGCCTGCTTCACCTCCTACACCTCCGCCTGCTTCACCCTCTGCCTGCTTTCACCTCCCTCCGCCTGCTTCACCTCCTACACCTCCGCCTGCTTCACCTCCTACACCTCCGCCTGCTTCACCTCCTACACCTCCGCCTGCTTCACCTCCTACACCTCCACCTGCTTCACCTCCTACACCTCCGCCTGCTTCACCTCCTCCGCCTGCTGCACCTCCTACACCTCTGCCTGCTTCACCTCCTACACCTCCACCTGCTTCACCTCCTACACCTCCGCCTGCTTCACCTCCTACACCTCTGCCTGCTTCACCTCCTACACCTCCGCCTGCTTCACCTCCTACACATCCCTCCCACTTCCGCCTGCCCCCTACACCTCCGCCTGCCACCTGCTTCACCTCCCTACACCTCCACCTCCGCCTGCTTCACCTCCTACACCTCTGCCTGCTTCACCTCCTACACCTCCGCCTGCTTCACCTCCTACACCTCCGCCTGCTGCCTGCCTCCCTCCACCTTTGCCTGCTTCACCTCCCTCCGCCTGCTTCACACCTCCGCCTGCTTCACCTCCTACACATCCGCCTGCTTCACCTCCCTACACCTCCGCCTGCTTCACCTCCTACACCTCTGCCTGCTTCACCTCCTACACCTCCACCTGCTTCACCTCCTACACCTCCACCTGCTTCACCTCCTACACCTCTGCCTGCTTCACCTCCTACACCTTCACCTGCTTCACCTCCTACACCTCCGCCTGCTGCACCTCCTACACCTCCGCCTGCTTCACCTCCTACACCTTCACCTGCTTCACCTCCTACACCTCCGCCTGCTTCACCTCCTACGCCTCCACCTGCTTCACCTCCTACACCTCCGCCTGCTTCACCTCCTACACCTCTGCCTGCTTCTCCCCCTTCACCTCCACCTGGTGCACCTCCTACATCTCCGCCTGCTTCACCCCCTACACCTTCACCTGCTTCACGTGCTACACCTCTGTCTGCTGCACCTCCTACACCTCTACCTGCTGCACCACCTAAACCTCCGCCTGCTGCACCTTCTACACCTCTGCCTGCTGCACCTCCTACATTTCTGCCTGCTTCACCTCCTACAACTCCGCCTGCTTCACCCCCTATATCTCAGCCTGCTGCACCTCCTACACCTCCACCTGCTTCACCACCTACATCTCCGCCTGCTGCACCACCTACACCTCTGCCTGCTTCACTTCCTATGCCTCCGCCTGCTTCACCTCCTACACCTCCGCCTGCTTCCCTCCTACACCTCCGCCAGCTTCACCTCCTATGCCTCCGCCTGCTTTACCTCCTACACCTCGGCCTGCTGCACCTCCTACGCTTCCACCTGCTGCACCTCCTACATCTCTGTCTGCTTCACCCCCTACACCTCCGCCTGCTGCACCTCCTACACCTCCACCTGCTTCACCTCCTACGCCTCCACCTGCTTCACCCCTTACACCTCCGCCTGCCAGGGGTTCATACACCCTTAGAGTCCATCTTGACACCCACATACAGTTGACCTTCCATCACCATGACCTCTGACCCGGGTCATCCAAAATGTCCACACAACCCAAAATGTCCTCAAGCATTGTTTCTCAAGTATAGCCATAAAGGTATATACACAGACAGACAGACACACACACACACACACACACACACACACACAGGAGACATTGGAAACTCCACACAGAAAGGCCCCAGGTGGGATTTGATCCTACAACCTTCTTGCCATAGGGCAGCAGGACCGCCCATAGCACCACTGTACCACCCTCTGTCTACCTGCATACTGCCATGGGTAAAATACCGTTTACTGAGTGCTAATTAAGCTGTGCTCCATCACAACTTAATGCCACACTAAATAATACTGTGTACCTCTGGTATGAACAACCATGCATGTGCTAACCTTTATGCTAACTGTGCATCATTACTGGGAGTGCAGATGGTAAACGGGCCTCTAAAACTGTCCTATATGGGCACCAGGGGAAACAAGCCTCCATCGCATGAGATAAAGATGCATCTGTATTCTCCATACCTGCATCTCCATGGAAACCTCACTCCTGGTTAGAGAGGATAGAAAGACATGATGCAGAGAAAGAGAGAGAGAGAGAGAGAGAGAGAGAGAAGGAAAGGAAAGGGAAAGACTAATATGTCATATGAGACGGATGTCTACAGTAAAAATAAAGAAACAGAGACAGAGAGAGATGAAGAGAGAACAGGAGTAGAGGGATAGAGCCAGAGGAAAGGAGAGAGGTGCATTGTGGGTTCAGATTCACAGGCCAATAACATTATTAATAATCCTGATTCATACACACAGACACAGTGACTGAATCCTGATTCATACACAAAGACAGTGACTGAATCCTGATTCATACACAAAAAGACAGTGACTAAATCCTGATTCATACACACAGACATCGTGACTGAATCCTGATTCATACACACAGACACAGTGACGGAATCCTGATTCATACACAAAGAGACAGTGACTAAATCCTGATTCATAAACACAGACATCGTGATTGAATCCTGATTCATACACAAAGACACAGTGACCGAATCCTGACTCATACACAAAGATACAGTGACTGAATCCTGATTCATACACAAAGAGACAGTGACTAAATCCTGATTCACACACACAGATATCGTAATTGAATCCTGATTCATACACACAGACACAGTGACTGCATCCTGATTCATACACATTAACATCGTAACTGAATCCAGGCTCATACACGCAGGCACAGTGACTGAATACTGATTCATACACATCGACATCGTAACTGAATCCTGACTCATACACACAGACACAGTGACTGAATCCTGACTCATACACACAGAGACAGTGACTGAATCTTGAGTCATACACACAGACACAGTGACTGAATCCTGACTCATACACACAGACACAGTGACTGAATCCTGACTCATACACACAGACATAGTGACTGAATATAGAGTCATATATACAGACAGAGCGAGTGAATATTAATTCACATGTAGACAGTGAATAACACTAGATTTCCCCACAAAGTTACAGGGACTGAACCTTAATTCACACATCACTGAAATTCAATTGACATTATCAGACACACTGATACATAATGCTGACTCATATAAAACGATTCAGGAATTGAATATTGATTCACATGCAGACTCAGTGACTGAACCTTGAAAGGAGACACAGTGTAGGCAGGAGTTTACTGGGAGGAGAAGCAGAAGTCACTATTTCCGAAAAATGACTCATCGCCAAGAAAAAAAGAGGGAGAGAGAGAGGGGGGAGAGAGAGAGGGGAAGAGAGAGAGAGTGAGAGGGGAGGAGAGAAGGGGAGAGCAAGCAGTCAGGCTAGTTTTTGAGGCAGGTCAGCTGACCTCAGGTTAATTCAGAGACGATCAGTATATCGCCCACGAAAGAAACCCCACAATCTGCATAATTGAAGATGTAAAATATGAGACGTGTGTCACTGTCAATTATAGAGGTGCTGTGCAGTTACCCAGGGAAGCTCTGGTGTTTGTTGCTACAGAGATCTCTGAGCCGCAGTGTAAAGGTCAGCAGAGTGAGGGCATATCGCTGCCCGGGTTAAGTGCACACACTCAGCTTTCATATGGGGACATGATTCTCAAAGGAGGAACAGCAGTGCTTTAATTCCAGTATCACAGCTCAGATACCCACAGAGCAGATGGGATTTTCATTTCTGTCGCCCCTGTGAGGCGTCACCTCAGTCCTAAAACTCTAGCGCACATTTCTCTCCCGCGTGACCGGCCACATCACCGTGGCCTCATCCAGAGCCGGGTCCTGCGGGATGAAGTTCTGCCACTTTCCCGGTACTTACAGAGAGCAGCACACAGCTATTTTCCTTCATTTAATTCTGCATCATGAATAAACTCAATGGCTGCTGTGAGCGGAGGGATGCAGACTGACAGACGAGCTGATTGCTGTAGGAGCTGGTTTCTCCTCAGCACCTGAACCATGAGATGAGTCCGTTAAAGTGACACCTCACTCTCTCTCCTGCTAACCGTCATTCCTCATCCTGTGAAATAGTGATACTTCCTGTGAATTAACACTCGCTTCTCTTTTACTAAACCACTCATGCAGAAATAAAGATCACCTCTTTTTTTTTTCAAACCGCTTCCTGTGAAATAAAGGAACTTGCTCTGCTTTGCTGATTTAATTCCCATTCTAAAAAAGCTGTAAGATAATCTCTGTTTTACCAGAGTACTTCCAGTGAAATAAAAATCGCCTCCAGGTGTTAATAGACTACAGCTTGTTCACTGTGGTTCAATGAAAATTATGCTGCAAATTTTGTCTGTGTTTTGAAGAGCACAGTTCACTTTTCCCGAGGAGGGCTCTTACTCCGCAGGGCTGTGGATTAACCTCCCGCAGTGAGCACAACACCAACACATTTCACCTTCTCTGTGCCACTCCAAGGTTCACCTCACACTGTCATGAGGTGTGTTTTCTCTACAGAACAGCACATACACACCCCTGTAGAGTCAGCCCCTCTCATCTCCGTCTGGATCAGCGCTCTGGGGCAGATCTGATCCTGGGGTATTCACCAGGACTGTAACTCCGGAAGAGTCACGGACTGTTCGCTGTTCTTTATTGGACATTTAATATTGAGGGAAAGATAAATTAATGACTCTCACCTTCAACTTCATAATTGCCATCAACCTGTTCTATAAGGTCTCCAGATTAACCCTTAGAGCGCTAAATGCTGCTACTGTTGCTCAATGATGCAAGATATCAATGTCAAAGCTGTTGAAAACCTATCATGTGGGGACTTGTTTAAAAGAGCTCCTACAGGGGAACTCTTGCCATATGATAGATTTTCAAAAGCACAAGATAATTAAATTATATTTTTAAAAAATTTATTTCAGCGCTCCAAGCGTTAATCAAACAATTTATTTACCAAATAATCAAGACCGACAGATGAGCCGATGATGCATAAGAAATTATTAATCAAGAAATGGCAAGGAGAACAGCAATAGGCTTCCCTGACAATTTAAATTCAATACAAATGATATTGTAAGGATGGCAATAATACATATAATTAATGAATCCAAAACTTACTCTGAATTCCATCTCCCATTGGAGTGTTTTTTCAACAGTGTAGTTTATCTTAAGATGACAATTATTCAAAATGTTTTCAGTAGTAAAAATTAGGCATAAAACAGCGTCACTAACCAGTATGTACCATTTAATGAGCTAAAGGGATCTTCAAACACACATGGACATTTTATGTCATCATTAATGAAGATAGGAAAACGCCTAATAACTTAGTGAGGAAATGAAGAATAATCACAGCTAAAAACTAATTGACCAGTCACGCTACTGATTAGACTTTGCAAATGAGCCAATTAATGTTTGGTTGCGAATTGGATGTTAAGAAGGGCAGCAGTCAGGCTCTCATAGCCACAATGCAATAATAATTAATTTATAAATTACTAACATTTTCACATACATCCTCTTCAGGCCATTGAGAGATGATTCAATACCCTGATGACTTACTTCAAACCCAAAGGTAATTATCATTGCATTGTGACGGAGTGTATGACTGCCCTTCTGCACATCTGGTTCAGCATCTCCCCAGCACTGGAGTGTGTTAAAATGCATTTCAAGGTGAGGTTTATTCCTCCAGTGCCATGGAACTGAAAATCCCGGGTGAATAGGTCAAAGCCGCTTACAACAGAACACGCGGGTTAAATTGTACTTTTTTCAGTATAAAATACGGCCAGAATATGTGACCTGACATTGCACTGTTTCCAGTGTAATATGTAGCCCAGATGGCTGTAATTGTTGGCCTACATCTTCCAAAATAAAAACCTTTTCAATAAATACAGTCCCCCATTCCCTCCTGAATTCAGATCCGGAGGTTGCAGACACAATAATTAATTTTTAACACAGACACACTTTAAAGCTGAAATATGAAATGTGTTCTTGACAACTTCCACAATACTGTACACCACAAATCAGTACTGAATACAAGGAGATACGGTTCTCTGTGACATCATTACAGAATTATGATGGGATATTCTGAGGCTGAGTCATTGATCTCCTTCAGGGGCCAGAGAGATTCATCTCAATCTCCCATCATTTACATCCGAGTACAGACTGAAAAACAGAGCCCAGTTCCACAAAGCAAGGTTGCCAAGTTAACCAGATAACTGAATTGAGGAAAATCCCAAATCTGAAACACATAAACAAACCCAACTCAGGAAGATGGACTGAGATGAACAGCGGCTCTGGATAATGATCTGTGCCGTTATCCAGCTAACACTGTAATCCCACTGAGTGTGACAAGCCCTGGAGTTCATCAGACCACAAAAAGAAAAGATGATCGACCCTCCAGGATAGTTTCATGGCTGACAGGGCTCAGAGATGTTTGTGGAGGAACACCTGCATTACAGGAATAATCACATGATCTGCAGCACCACCCCACAGACAGACCCTGACCTGCTGACAGTCATCTGCTTCCTGACCTCAGCACATTCAAATGAAGGAGGGAGTCTCCTCTCTCAGACACACTGCAGCGTCTCCTCCTGCACAAACACCCTGAAGCCCTGCGAAACATTGATTTTAGGGAAATATTGTGAAGCTTGACATATGGATCTTGTGATTTTGAGTGAAGAGATTTTATCAAAATGAGTTTTTTTTTTTTTTGCAACTCATTCACACGACGTTTGTCTCGGAGGGAACAGAGGAAGGATAGAGCCATGATCCGTTCCACACCCCTCCTGATGCCACAGCGTCATCTGAGAAGGACATGAGGACAGAGAAACACAAAGCTGACTGGAAACCGACAGGACGCCAACAGGAAGCTGACAGCAAGCCAATAGGAAACTGACAAAAAACCAACAGGAAGCCAATGAGAGGCCAATGGGAAGCTGACACTCCTACCAGTGTACCTGACCAAGACTCTGGCTTTCAAACTGGAGTTATTGCAGCACTCTGGCTGCCTACTGTCGCTAAAGTAACTCCAATGAGTAAACTGAGGACAGCAAAATTCAATAAGTGCATCTGATTCCTCTAATTCTTGTTCTAAGTGAAGAAGAGACCCTCGGGCACCAGGTGACCCAAAGTACGTGAGGTCAGAGAGGTACGCACAGTGCATCATTGTCTCCCCAATGTCACATGACCTCAGACATTTCACTGCACAGGGAATGTTCAGGGGTCTGCAGAACAGGACACACACTCCAGATTGTGAGATTACAATACGACAATCTATAACAAGAATCACATCCAAAAAAAGCGAATCAATATTATAACCCTAAAGGAAAAAAATGCCTGTGTTCCTGTCTCTCCACAGTCAGCGCTCTGTGATCACTGTTAATGCCTGTGTTCCTCCACAGTCAGCGCTCTGTGATCGCTGTTAATGCCTGTGTTCCTCCACAGTCGGCGCTCTGTGATCGCTGTTAATGCCTGTGTTCCTCTCTCTCGCCCATCAGATACTGTAATAGGCTCCACACCCCTCCCCCCCAAAACTTTTCCAGAAATAAGATGGCTACATGATGGATAGCTTGATACTTCATAAATTGTATTAGCACCATGTTATCTGCCCAAGTCATCACACTGATAACAGTGATATTTTATTTTCAGTTTTAATTATGTCTCCCTTAAAGCCGGTAGCTGGCTATCTTACCACTGGTGCAAGAATCCTCAATTCCCCAGTGCAGTGATGGGGACACTGTGCTAATCATCTTGCTTATCAAGTACAGTCTCACAAGAGAAATATTACAAGGGGTTTTGCATATCCCTTTACACAGTTATGGAACACATTACAACATTGTTAGTGCACTTACATGGAGCAACAATCAGCGCTAAAGCAGTGAAACTACAGTGCAGGAAGAGCGCTGCAGTTTCACAAGATAATATTTCTAAGAGACACTCGACACAGCTCACAAGTGCATGTAATCAAACCCTGTAGCAGCGAGACAAGAGCTATCAAGAGCCAGAGCACTGCTCATCTATATCTTTTCTGCACATTTCAAATGCATTAAAAAACTAATGGAAACAGGGTTCTCCAAAATGCAAATTTGTACTATGCTACTGTTGAGCAGTTGAAAAGGTCATCATTTGATAAATAGAATTTTGTTCTGATTTCAAGTGTTACTTCAATTTACACATTCAACTTGAATGAGGAGCTGGGCTTACATTAGACCGCTCAAAAGATACACCCTTTTGGACTGGTCAGCCACTTAAGTACCAGCGTGATGTTTCCACCATTTAAAACAGCCTAACAGCACTTATCCTACAGCAAAGCACTGAGTCTGCATCAAATGCCTTAACGGAGGAACACAAAACGATACCGTCAGACGAAGACCGTAAAAGACTTCAAGACTGTCCCTGACTGGCCCAGATTGTCCCAAATTATAAGAGAATGCCCAAGAACACCCCCCGACTGCATTGGACGTTCTCAAACCTGCCCACACTGTCCCAGACTCTCCTAGACTGCCCCATACTGTTAAAGGAGTGGTCAGACTGTCCCAGACAACTACAGACCCCAAAACCATCAAAACTGTCCCAAACTGTCCCCAGTGTTCTCAAACTTTCTCAGACTGCCACACGCTGGCCATGTCCAGAAATTAGGGACCTCACCATGTGTTCCAGTTTATTACTGACCTTAATGCACTGTATACGCCACAGGAACTCTGCTTTATATCAGCAGGGACCTCACCGTGTGTTCCAGTTTATTATTGACCTCCACGCTCCGTAAACACCACAGGAACTCTGCTTTATATCAGCAGGGACCTCACCGTGTGTTCCAGTTTATTACTGACCTCCACGCTCCGTATACACCACAGGAACCCTGCTTTATATCAGCAGGGACCTCACCGTGTGTTCCAGTTTATTACTGACCTCCACGCTCCGTATACACCACAGGAACCCTGCTTTATATCAGCAGGGACCTCACCGTGTGTTCCAGTTTATTACTGACCTCCACGCTCCGTATACACCACAGGAACCCTGCTTTATATCAGCAGGGACCTCACCGTGTGTTCCAGTTTATTACTGACCTCCACGCTCCGTATACACCACAGGAACCCTGCTTTATATCAGCGGGGACCTCACCGTGTGTGCCAGTTTATTACTGACCTCCACGCTCCGTATACACCACAGGAACTCTGCTTTATATCAGCAGGGACCTCACCATGTGTTCCAGTTTATTACTGACCTCCATGCTCCGTATACACCACAGGAACTCTGCTTTATATCAGCAGGGACCTCACCATGTGTTCCAGTTTATTACTGACCTCCATGCTCCGTATACACCACAGGAACTCTGCTTTATATCAGCAGATCCTGCCTGCATTATTCTGTGCTCTGGTAATGAAGAACTGACACCTCAAGAAAACTGGGCCCACTCTGACACCGGTTCTGTAATGGTTCCAATAACCTCTGGCATTCATTACTGTGTATGACATTGCTGAATGCATACGGAATATAATGTTGTGTAATGTAATGCCTCAGAGGCTGGTGTTTGTCGCTAAAGGAGCTCCGGCAGTAAACGGAGAGGCAGGGCTACCAAGGGAGACATTAAACTGTCCCTTCAACCTTTAAACAATAAAAAGCAAACTGTCCCACAGTGTGTGAGGCACCTGGTGTAATGTCATCGCTCAAACTCCTCAGCGTCTCTTACACATTTCCAGCTCATCGCAGTATCCAATCACACGCAGGACAGCTCACTGCAGTATCCAATCACATGCAGGACAGCTCAGCCAGCGCCGAGCTAAAACAGTAATTGGGTCAATGATGTGACATTGTCCGAGTGCACTACTTTGTTTTAAAATAATTTTAAATGATTCATAATAAGCATCATTTTATTCTATAAAACCTGTCTAATTTGAACATATTTCCAGTTTATCATAAAAATGATATATATTTTATGTTTTGCCATCTCAACCCCTCAAAATGTCAGGTGGCGCAACCGTCTGAGCAAGTTAACACTATGTGAAATGTATTTAACATGTAATTTAAAATATGGGGGCATAATTTTATATTGAAAACCTTTCAAATAAATAAAGTTTAATAGTTTAATTGTTCTTAAATTGTTTGGAAAACCAAAATACCTGCCCCCTACAATAAAGAATCCATAAGTTACTTTTAAAACCCAGCTCAATTACAAAATAGTAATGTTTTAGGCAGAGTAGACACTCTCAAGTATACTAAAAAAATCACTTAGAAAAAAAAAGAGGGAAGTGTGTTTTTTTTTCAAGAAAATTTTGGTTGCACCACCTGACATTTTTTGGCTGGTGAAATTGGAAATACAGTCTAAAACTGTACTAAAACCCCGTGAATGTTGTGCAACCATTAAGACTTGTTTAAACACACTCTTCCAACTTCAAATAAATGTATTCTGTATTTTTTTGAAGATTTATTATAAAAAAAAACATTTTTAAAAGGCTTATTTGTCATTGACCCAATTAAACACCACTCCTCCACCCAAATCAATATAAACCAGGGGAAACAGCACTGGCAGAGCCTTCCCGATTCAGGGGGGTCATGTAACAAGGAGGGATAAACAGAATAGGATCCCCCGTAGATAATTTAATATTTATATTAAACATTTACATTTAATAAATTTACACGTAAACAAATTTTGAAACAGGATTAGAAGGTTTCAAGCAGTAGTACTTTTCAGCTTGTCAGTTAAGATTTGGACTTTAATTTTTAATGATACATTGCTTTTGCAACACTAGGGCGTAATAATATTTTCACTTTTTGAATTCGCAAGTGACCCTTTCTCAAACAGTGGTCAAAATCACCACCATCGTTACTGTATCTTTGTACATTCAGGCTTTCTGTGCAACATCTGTTTTCTATGGCCATTGATTGACAATCTGCCACGCAATTATCAAGAGTCAACCATTTCTCAAGGCAATCGATTAAACAAGGCTACCAATCTGAAATGCATGATCACAATGCTTGTATGGCTGATCAAGAAACAGGTATTGATTTTCCCTGATCTGACCAATGATTTTGAAGTTGCCTCTTCCTGTGTGATCTGTAACCCCCTGATGGGGCAGGAATCAATGTGTTCTGTGACCCCATTACAACATAATGAAGGAATCTGCCCTGAATCTTGTGCGCCTTCGATTAGGATTATGGAGGACAGGTAGCCCTGGTATCTCAGTGTCATTAGGCTGAACAGAACACACTGGAAGCGAGGGAACGTTTAGAGAAATAATGGCTGTTCTTCCTGCTCTGCCTGAAGCTGTAGCAGTGTGATATTAACATTTCATCTTGAGACCTATAATCACACAGGTCTGTAATTACACAGTTAAATGGATCTAAAGCCCTACAGAGTTATCCATCGAAGCACTATGAAGGTCTCTCTCTCTCTCCCTCTCTCTCCCATACACACACACACCCTCTCTCTCCTCTTTCTCCACCTTCTCTCTCACTCCTAAACTCCACTACCAAACAAACACTCATCCTCAACACTGTTAACACAATCCTTCCCAGCACTACCAAACACACATACTTAGCCTACAATACAAAACACACATCAAATAAGTTTTAATATTAGACAAAGATAACCCGAGTAAATACAAAATGCAGTTTTTATGTTATGATTCCATTTATTGAGGGAAAAAAGCTATCCAAACCTACCTGGCCCTATGTGAAAAAGTACTTGCCCCCTAAACCTAATAACTGGTTGTGCCACCCTCGGCGACAAAAACTGCAATCAAGCATTTGTGATAACTGGCAATGAGTCATTCACATCGCTATGGAGGAATTTTGGCCCACTCTTCTTTGCAGAATTGTTTTAATTCAGCCACATTGGAGAGTTTTTGAGCATGAACGGCCTGTTTAAGGTCATACCACAGCATCTCAATCGGATTTAAGTCCAGACTTTGACTAGGCCACTCCAAAACCCTCATGTTGTTTTTTTTTTTTTTTTTTTTTTTTTTAAGCCATTCAGAGGTGGACTTGCTGGTATGTTTTGGATCATTGTCCTGCTGCATAAACCAAGTGCACTAGAACTTGAGGTCACCAACTGATGGTCGGGCATTCTCCTTCAGGATTTTCTGGTAGAGAGCAGAATTCATGGTTCCATGAAGTACAACAAGTCATCCAGGTCCTGAAGCAGCAAAGCAGCCCCAGACCATCACACTACCACCACCATGTTTGACTTTTGGTATGATGTTCTTGTTATGAAATGCTGTGTTAGTTTTACATCAGATGTAACAGGATGCACACCTTCCAAAAAGTTCAACTTTTGTCTCATCAGTCCACAGAATATTTTCCAAAAAGTCTTGGGGATCATCAAGATATATTTTGGCAAATGTGAGACGAGCCCTTGTGTTCTTTTTGGTCAGCAGTAGTTTTTGCCTCGGAACTCTCCCATGGATTCATTTTTTGCCCAGTCCTTTCTTATTGTTGAATCATGAACAATGACTTTAACTGAGGCAAGTGAGGCCTGCGGTTCTTTAGATGTTGTTCTGGGTTCTTTTGTGACCTCCTGGATGAGTCGTCGATGTGGGCTTGGAGTAATTTTGGTCAGCCGGCCACTCCTGGGAAGGTTCACCACTGTTCCAAGTTTTCTCCATTTGTGGATAATGGCTCTCACCGTGATTCGCCGGAGTCCCAAAGCCTTAGAAATGGCTTTGCCACGCTTTCCAGACTGATAGATGTCAATTTCTTTGTTTCTCATCTGTTCTTGAATTTCTTAAGATTGCAGCATGGCATGTTGCTTTTTCAGATCTTTTAGCCTACTTCACTTTGTCAGACAGGTTCTATTTAAGCAAATTCTTGATTCAACAGCTCTGGTAGTAATCAGGCCTGGGTGTGGCTAGTGAAATTGAACTAAAAAAAATGTGGTTAATCACAGTTAATTCATGATTTAACAATGGGTGCAATTTCTTTTTCACATAGGGCCATGTAGGTTTGGATAGCTTTTTCCCCTTAATAAATGAAATCATCATTTAAAAACTGCATTTTGTATTTACTCAGGTTATCTTTGTCTAATATTAAAATTTGTTTGATGATCTGAAACATTTAATTGTGACAAATAAGCAAAACAATAAGAAATCAGGAAGGGGGCAAATACTTTTTCACAGCACTGTATACAGTGTGTGTGTGTGTGTGTGTGTGTGTGCGCATGCGCAATTGCGGGTGTGTTTTTATGTGTGTGTGTGTGTGTGTGTGCACTTGCATGTGTGTGTGTGTGCGCGCGTGTTTGTATGTGTGTGTGTGTGTGTGTGTGTGTGCGCTTGCGTGTGTGCGCAGTATTATAAGG
This sequence comes from Gymnothorax javanicus, assembly GCA_029692085.1. NCBI lineage: Eukaryota > Metazoa > Chordata > Actinopteri > Anguilliformes > Muraenidae > Gymnothorax > Gymnothorax javanicus. The sequence continues at coordinate 15,194,166 of CM056210.1, read as the reverse complement.
AGCTGGTGTTTACTGAAGTCTCCAATGACTCTTGCTTTGCGCAGCAGGGTTTTCCTGATCATCAGCTACTCTCACATGGATATCCCTCTGCTCTACAGTCCCCACTCCATCTCTCTCCCAAAACCTGCAAAACTATTTAAATGACTGAAAAGTTATTTTTCAACTTTAACTGCATATTGCCGGGTTGTGTCTGCATGGTAACATTTCAAATATTATAGATATAAGCCATAAACTAACTTCACAGACGAGCCCTCCACCACGCAGGAGTTCAAGGGAAATAAATGCCAGCTGAACAGATAAAATACAGTCAATGCGAGAGAGAGAGAGAGAGAGAGGAGAGAGAGAGAGGAAGGGAGGGGCAGTGATTTGCACAGTGCATATATTCCTAAGGCCAGGTTCATCCAGAGGATGTTTAATCATGTGAAATTTGTCCAGGCCCATCTGCTCGGAGAGGGAAGGTAAAGATAATACTCCTGCTTGCGTTGAATATCACAAATTATCACAAATGCCTGACATTTAAAACTGACCCTGCTGAGCACCCTTATAATTTCACTGGATGCCACAGTTCCTCTAACTCATATTTACCGTGCAGAATACCCTGATAGACGCTTGGCTGAGATATGAACGCACACACGCACTCCGTTTGAAATCAGATATTCAGCACAGCACTCAAGACTTTCCTAACAAAGAAAACACCACACGTCCATCATAAACAAACCCTGGTCTGTATCAGACGGAGGTCTGAGAGAAGGGAGAGAAGCACAGACATGTCAAAGATGAATTTCCATGACTTACGCAATCAATCAAACCACAGGAGAGAGAAACACACGCAGGAAGAACACATGCAGCACACCACACCTCCACTTAGAATAACCCTCAACATTTATTTACGCTATTCTGACTGGTTTCTTTTTTCAGCAATAACCCAAACACTGTCATCGCCAAAATCACACAGGCACACAGGAGGGCATCAGCTATCCAAACATCTTGCGTAACAGGATCCAGTGTCCGCACTGACATCACAGACACGATGTTTCAGTGTCATTATGAGAACATTATTTACAACTGTGACGTAACAATGGGGTAAAATACAGACAACCAATCATCACCAATATCAATCATTAAACTCATATGAAACATGTAATGCGCAGTACCTAAGGATGTTGGACAAGAAAGCAGGGGACTGTATAAGACAGATGAACTGTGTATTTTGTTTACACTGATTAACGTTTTCCCTGCAGCTCATGTGCATCTCCAGTCCAGCAGTTTGCAGTACCGAGCCAGCAGATCAGAGGAGATAACATCAGCTCTACTCAGGCCCACTGTCAGCACCGAGCAAATTACACCCTGTGCGTCCCTCAGTATCCGTGCTCTAAGACACTCTTGCTCATTGTTGCATCACAGGAGTTAATAGAACACTCTCCTAATCACACTGCAACATTGTATCAACACTGTGAGTAAACAAGGACAATGGACACGGTTTCACAGCATCTTTGCGGAAAGGGTGATTTCACTACCTGCGAGTTTTGGCTGAGACCATTTCAGTTTATTATATTGGTGCAATCCAGCCAGAATACTCTGCAAAGTTTATATTCTGATGTTTTTGCAGTGTGTATGATCTGGAGTGTGTTCTTGTGCGGTGTAAAATCATCACTGATGTAAAGACTTTCTCACCAAAACAAGAATAAAATTGGGATGTTTTTCTCCAGTGAAATCGAATGAAATAAACATGGCCTGATGGTGCAATGAGGGATTTGAGCATTTCAAAGCTCTGAGATCTTCAGAGTCAGAATGAGGATCCGAGCACAGCTCCAGAATCTCAGCAGGGAACCATGTATTCATCCAGGAGAACGCGCTGCTTCCCCACTGGGGGTGTGTGATCTGGGGAGGGCCTTACATGTTTTATAACTAATCCCATAAAAGCAGCAGCATCATACGCACAGGGTTCAAACCAAACATACAGCATCAGTATCTACTCTAATACAGCCAGAACCCTGCACTGTGATAGGAGCAGAACAAACCAAACATCATCATCTGTAACATCATCAAAATCACCACAATCATCACTGTCATCACACTCAAAATCATCACCATCATCAAGCTCATCTCCATTATCACACTCAAAATCATCATCATTATTACACTCAAAATCATCCCGTCATCACACTCAAAATTAGCCTGCCGCTAGCACAGGCGCTAGTAGTCGCTAAAGGCAATTTTTGCCGATTTTCCGATAGCGAGCGGATTTCGAGCCCGGCTTGAGAGACTAGCGCCTGCAATGATCTTTGTATTGTTTGAGTTCTGCCCAGTGTTGACTTGAATATATGGGACTGTCTCTTGTCCCGTTTGTTTATACATGTCTCGCGGTCATGCGCTCTAAATTGACCAATCAGCATTTTACGTTCAGATCTAAACGGAGATACTCAAATCTTACAAAGGAATATTGGGTCATTCCATCCCAAATCAACCAGAGGTCCACAGGTCACGGTCTCAGAAAATTCTAAAAAAAAAAAAAAAAAAAAAAAAAAATCACAATTGAAGTACTACCTAAGGAATGAATGTGTGCAAAATTTCAGGTCTGTAAGTGCAGTGTTGCTGAGATATGGCCATTTATACTTTAAGGCATTTTTTTCGATTTTTGCAAAATGCATTTTTGACCAAATTTGATTGCTTAAGTACAGCAAAGTAATGATGCTGCAGGGTTGTAATCTTGCATATAGGGTTAATTTTTCCTGAATTTTTCATTTTTGGCTTTATAGAAGGTATATCTTCAGTCTCTGATCATCTACTGCCCCCCCCCCCCCCAAAATGAAGAGAAATTTCGATTTCACGAAATTAAACCCCTTGACGCCCAAATTTATACACAATTATTTTAAAAAAATAATAATAATTTGTGTTTTTGCTTTCAAGCAGATGCTAAATTGGATGCATTCTGAATGGAAACGGTTTGCGACAAATTCACAACAATAGGCATCAAGGGGTTAAGCTGCATCTTTGCAGTATTGCTGAGGGAGAATGGCTCTTATTATCTAGATCTGAAATTTTTCACCATGTCTAAACTGATGTTTATGCATGTGTGCAAACAGTCAGAAGTTTTAAATAACCATTTCTTCCAGCGCCAGAGGCCTATTTATATTAGAACATTTTACGTTTTTCCAAAAACTAGCCCATATTTCACCACCAAAAACTACTGGATGACAGTTAATGACAGCCTTGAAATTTTTACCATGTATTGGCACATATTTAAGGATAACACATACCAAGTTTCGTCCGTAGTATCAGATTGGTTCTATTTTTAAAGCTGCATTAAATAAAATCACATTTTTTGGCTTAACGATACCATGTACACAATTGTAAATTGGTGGTCAATCTTCTTGAGGCACTTATGTGGGACAATTCTTTTGCATTGGTGATGATAGCACATTATTTATAACTTTTCAATGTTCCTTTGAACATTAATATGGTCTTGGACACAGTTGTGGATGATTAAAATTTGATAACAACAATCTTGCAGTTAACTTGCAAATAGTACCTGGTGTTATATGAATGCTGTAAACTAAGAAATCAGTCTCATTACTTCAATGCCAATGGTATGATGTCAGATCTATAATCTTAGAGTATCTGTGTACAATTTTGATTCTCATTCAATCTTCAAATGGGAGCTTGTCCAGACTTGATCCTTGAAGTGATGTCATACTCATAACTTGCCCTGCATGATGTCATCATTATGCAATCCTTGTCATTAACTTTATAAAGAGTGACCCAATCTTGAGATAATCATTTCATTTTCACCATGGAGCCAAACTACACAGTTGGTGAAAAAGTGGGGAATGAGTGTCAGAAAACCACTTTGACCAAAAAAAAGTGGAATGATCAAACTCAATCAACTAAGTAAAGATAATAAGGAATTTCTGATGTGGAGGTGTGAAATTTCTTTGGAAGATGAAGACATAATTTGCCTATATGCAAGATTACAACCCTGCAGCATCATTACTTTGCTGTAAATAAGCATTCAAATTTGGTCAAAAATTCATTTTGCAAAAATTAAAAAAAAAATGCCTTAAAATATAAATGGCCATATCTCAGCAACTACTGCACTTACAGACCTGAAATGTTGCAAACATTCATTCCTTGGGTAGTGCTTCAACTGTGAATTTTTTTCAGAATTTTCTGAGACAGTGACCTGGGGCCTCTTCTCACATTCTGCTTGATTTGGGATGGAATGACCCTATTGCACTGTTTTCCTCGCTCACCCCAATCCCAGAACTTTTGACCGTGCGCCACAGGAACTCCAAACTCAAGAATAAACACAGCGAAAAGACCAGCCGAGAGCCTGTTCGCAGGCCAACTCAAAATCATCACCATCATCAAACTCAAAATCTCCACCATCAGCACCAAGAGAGGTAGCAATGAGAACCAAAAGCACATTTAATAAATGATGAAATAGGAGTCATCACATAGTGACATGCTCCAAACCTGGAAATAAAGCGGATTCGTAAACTCCAGGACAAAGATAAGACTGCAATAATAGTGTGTATTATATTATAAACATCTCTCATACAGGGATGAGACTGCAATAATAGTGTGTATTATATGATAAACATCTTTCATACAGGGATCAGACTGCAATAATGGTGTGTTTTCTATTATAAACATCTCTCATACAGGTGGTGCAACTATTTTTCTGAGAAGAAATGACATGTTAGATGGGCAGATACTCAGGCTTAGGACTGAGGGAACGTGTCCTCAGGATCCATCATTTCCACGTTTCCCACTCATTTTCTATGTAAGCATTAATGCAATGAATCAGCAAGGTACATTTGCACCATTGACACCGTCTGGTCTGCATCCCACCTCAGTCAGGAGACCAGGTGCCGCTCGGCCCATTGCACCATCTTAGACAGACATCCTACCCAGGGCTGTAATTGTTAACTGACTTATTGACCATGTTTGTGGTCACAAACTCACACTCTGAGCCAGTCAGAGCAGGAAGAGCTTCCATCTCTTCAGCCTGGTTCCTCCCAAGGTTTCTTCCCGCATGTCCTCATCGGGAATTTTTCTTTGCCACTGTGGCCGTAGGCTTGCTTTTGAGGGGCCAGGGTTTTACAGTAAAGCGCATTGTCACAAAAGTTTGTGAAAAGCACTTTACAAATAAAACTGGATTGTAATTTGATTTGGGGATCGTGCGGCGTTTTAGCACCACCCACTGCTGCCCCGCTGCGCCTGAGCAAACAGGTGCTCTGATTTTCAAGCCGGGGTCACGCACGCGCGCCCAAACAGTACTGCAAAAGTTAAAAGCCACTGCAGAACAATGGATACTGAGCGTGACACAATGCATCTTTCGATCTGAGACAGTGAGAATTAAGAATGATACTCTGCTAAAATCCAAATACACGCCACCTACCCATTTAAAATCCTATTCTTCCTGCCCACCAAACGTGTTTCTGTTCCGCGGTTACAAATGTTCGTTATGCTCCATTTCAAGCATCATTTCAGCTGAGCAGCTAATAATCTGAGTCTTACGTAACAAGTTTCCAATTGAAAGTTGGCTGGGGTCGCTTCCTCAGTGCTTTTATTGGGCTGCAGAAGCCTGTTATTAAGAATTCACGCATCATACTTATGTTAACGGCAAAATGTTTTGCGTAAGCCGCAATATATGGGTTACTTTTTTGCTTTCCTCGTGAGCTCAGTCACCTAATTCTGACCAGGCCAAATGCCGAACAAAAAAAATGAAAAAACAGACCCGGTCACCAAAACCGAGACGACGGCAGCAGACGGCTGCAAATGAGCTCCTCAAAACCCGAAGCGAGCGGACAGTCCAGAGAATTTCGTGATACAATGAGCAACTTGTATGATTATTCACTAATATTCGTGGGAATTCGTTTAGACTCCCGGAGTAATAGTAATGGAATTCGGCTGCTCCAGACTGCCAGTCTTATGACGCCGAATTAATAAATTGGAATTTATTTATGCCCTTTCCGTCGTTCCTTTGATTCGCACTGGAATTTTCTTCTTTGAAAAAACGTGCCCTAACTGAAAAACACCCCTCATCCATGAAAACCCACTCTGTATGTTCTGACTCATCTCCGCGAACAACCCAAACCCAAAGCACTTTCAAGCAAAGCTCAACTGCGACCAATATGGGCGACTGCAGCCAAGGAACTTCTCTTCGGTTGTAACGCGAATGAACAATCTGGTTTACCTTGACAGGAGCACGCGAGCAATCCCAGGAAACAGAGGCGCGTGAGAATCATCTTCGGTAATGTCCCTGACGGAGCGCTCCTCGTGGATGCTGTGAATTCAGACTGCCGTGGAGCAGAGAAGACTGACCCATGCGCTCCGTACTCTCTCTCTCTCTCTCTCTCTCTCTCTCTCTCTCTCTCTCTCAGTGAGCAAGGACAGCACAATGCTGAAAAGGTTTTGTTCTTATAGGTCTTGGTATTAACCTCCTCATTGAGTTCTAAGTCTGCAGCCCCTAGTAGTAAAGGCTGCTTATAATCATTATGCTCCTTCTACTGCTCTTAATATAGGTGGCAATAGTGATGTATTTGAGTAAAATAAAGGTTAATTTTCTTCTTCCTCCTCTCTCTCTCTCTCTCTCTCTCTCTCTCTCTCTCTCTCTCTCTCTGCTTTGACAATGCAGTACTTGTTAAACAGTTGGCTTAGCCAGTAAGTTTGGTTGCACTGTTCCTTTTCACCCAGATATTCAAATATTAGATATTAGCAGAAAAGAACACAAAAAAAAAAACTGCTTGAAATATAGACGCGAATGCCTCTCAATGCAGGCCAGAGGTTCTCGATCTCAATTCTATCTGCCATTGCTGATGAAAGTGGTGTTTGTGGCAGCGCTCCTCATAAATTTGTGTGACCAACCTGAAAATGTTGAAGTTCTACAGTGTTCCTAATTCCTTATATCCATTGTTATGATGCATGCTGTCCTGTTTTCTGCACTTGCATTGTGTTTCACAAATTATTTTTTCCATCGCTGACCACATGTCTAGGGCAAGCAGCTGACCACTGATTTGGCATACCACTGAGTTTATATTTTACCCAAAATGAAAGGGAAATAATCTGATTGACAAAAAGCTTTGAAACGTGAACAAGACAACTGAAAACCTTCTTAGCGACTGACATCCACCTGTTAGCTGCTCATGCTCCAACATGTCAGTTGTCTGAGGGAACTGCTCTCAATCAGAGACTGGGAGTCTGGTTCAGGATGTAGTCTGCTCACAGGAGACGGATCCTTCAGCATATTTAGTCTCTGTCAGATCCTAATGGAGCCCACCATGGCCATAGCTCTGTCTAAGGCCCCTCTGCGTGGAGTTCTCCCCATTTTCATTTGCATTTTCTGCGGGTGCTCTGGTTGCTCCCGCAGTTAAGGACATGCATGTTTGCTGTGGACTCTCAATAGCCTGAGCGTATACTGAATGTGTGAATGATTGCTATGTGACTCTTGAGATGGGCAGCCAGACAGTGCAGAGTTTATTTCTCCCTCTTGCCCATTGCATGCTGGGATAGGCTCCAGTTCCTGTGTTACCCTGACTCAGAAGAAGCAGGTTAGATGGATGGATGGATGGATCTCACTGTGGGTAAATGAAAAAGTATAAATGAGCTGCAAGTGCATTACAACATAAGCAGGGAGTGTAGGTGCTAGATTGGTCCACCTGCAGTCCTGAGCAGTGCCTGATTGACAGTGGATGGCACATTATGAAGCAAACTGTTTGGCAACAAAGGCCCCGTATAGCTGCACTGCAGGAGACCTGCATAATGGAGGATTCGGGGGAAAATTTTGCTTTCTAAACTTGAAGACCTGGGTCCTCATTTTTAAATGGAGCATAGGCACAAAAAAGATACGTATGTCACTTTCTTAGCAGATTTCTGATTTATAAAAACAAACTTGACATTAAAAAAGGAAAACTATAAAGATTATGCACAATGTATATAAATTCCAAGTCCATCCTGATTAAATAAATGAAAATTTCATGCAGTTTATTTCACCCATAGGTTTATAAATTAGGTTATTTTCTACAAAATGTCGTTTTTATTTTTTTGTGCGTACGTATGATTTAGGTATGAAATCCACACAAATTTTTATAAATAAGGCCACTGGAGTCTGCAGGGCCAAAACGCTTAACAAGTGTGACAAAATGACATATTGATGTTACACAGTGGGAAACAGTCTACTGATCAAGATTTTTTTGGGCTCTATTGTAGTCATCACATCGCATATTTTCAAAAAAGCAATTAAATTCCTGTTGGAACATCAAATAATGAGTTGTTGTTCTGTCTTCAGTATAAAGAATGAATGGGCTTTTCACTTCGGTCCTCTTCGGTTTCATTAGCATTTTTCATGATGTGCCAACTTCTTTGGAATTGGGTTAGTAGATATATTCCTTCAGTGGAGGTGTTTCTCCCGAGAGCGTGATCTGGCCCTTTGGGCGAAAGTGTTGACTGACAGCTCGACGTGCTGCCGCCAACTCAGCAGTGCTCTGTTAGTAAGAGAATGCGTTACTTCCTGGGTGCAGTTTTCTCCTGCGCATGACCTGTCAAACGCTCTCCCTGCGGTGATGTGGAGGCCTGATGGCTCGCTTGGCAGGGTGACGTCTGGGCCTGAAATTACTGCAGCGCACTGATAACTAAACCCACCGTGTTTTCAATTAACCCTGAGAGCGCTAAATGCAGCTATTGTTGCTCAATGATGTAAGATATCAAAATAAAAGCAGTTGAAAACCTATCATGCGGAGACTTGTTTAAAAGATAGGTTTATCTAGGATAGGTTTTCAACAGCACAGGATAATTAAATTAATATATTTTTGAAAAATTTTATTTCACTTTCTAAGGGTTAATGTTTTTTAAAATCTGCAGCAAACGACACATAAACAAGTATAAAATCTCTGCCCTGTGACTCCAGTCCTCCTGGAAAAGTTGGGTTTATTGTGGCTGGACGCACCTCTCCAGGGGCTGTCCAACCCAGAGCGGTGGAGTTAGCCTGATGTTTCTGTTTACTGAGATCGATTGGACGAAACAAATTTGGCAGGAGCATATCTCCTTCTCCCTTCAAAAGCCTCAGAAATCAGGGTTTGACTTATCCTGAACACGCATCTGAATTAAGGGCTTCAGTTTCACCAGCAGCGCAAAAAGATACACAGTGATGCTTACATAGGGAATTTGATATAGAAGGCTTGCAATCATGCAGATTTTTTATTATTACTGCCAAGGAAGTTATGTTTTCACCCGTGTTTGTCTGTCTGTTTGCAGGATTACTCAAAAAGTTATGAACGGATTGGCACGAAATTTGGTAAGATGGTAGTTGGTGGTCTTAGGATGATTTGATTCGATGGTGGAAGTGATGGGGAACATATTCTGGATTCTAGACCCGGACAATAATGCTGACATATGGCGTGGCAGAGGTATGCACTCTACCGAGTGCCTTTCTAGTCCATTTATGTATTTTTTGTAACCCATTGTGTCATTGGAGTTGAAAAGATCTCAGAAGGGAGCTTGCTGAGAGTGAGAAATGGAAAACACGGAGCAAAGGAATTTAATTTTCCCTGAAACTGGGACAGGCGGCTCAGATGTTAGCTCCTGTGGGCACCTGTCACTCAGCAGCCAGTGAACGCCTCGCAAGAGATGTGTTGTTGAGGATCATATTTCAATATTTCTCATCATACAAAATCAGTATCCATAGTATGTATGCAGCAGTAACACATACACACGCACACGTACACATGCACACACACACACACACACACACACACAAAAACACACACACATACAAGCAGTTCACACACGCAGGAGCAGTGCGCACAGACACATGCACACACACATACACACACACAGGCACAAGCAGCACACGTATACATGCACACACACACACACACACACACACACACACACAAGCAATTCAACTCAGACATGCATAAGCAGCTCACGCACACACATAAGCAGCAGACTTCTGTAGCTTTGATTAGTAAGCAGGCTTCTGTGTAGTTGATTCAAAAACATAATCAGGTGATGCATTTGATTTCTGTAGCTTTGATCAATATTTGTTCAGTAAAATCATTAGTTGTTACTGAAACATAATCAGTTGAATCATTTATGTATCTACTTGTATCCTATACCTTTGACTGTATTTTTCCTCTCTTGACTGTCATTTTCCTCTCCTTTTTAGTGTTATGCATGCTTATCTTTTGGTTGCAGTTTTCAAGGCAAGTTGGCAGTGTTTTGGTTTGCCTGTCTCCGGGAAAACCTGTGACCCAAAAACCTGTTGTAGCGTGAGAATAAGAAGGCGGAAAGACCATATTTGGAAGATATTTCCTCTGTTGAAGGTATAAAAACTGGGTGAGAAAAGCAGAATGTCAGTTCTTCTTGCGCAAAAAGAACTCGGCTTTATACTCATCAACATGCCTCAATAAAGCCTAATTTTCTGAAGAATCTGTCTCTCTCCAATTGCTTGAGGATGGGGGAACCTCATAATATGAAAATATGTTTGAATGAAAACCACGACAGTATGGGCCCTATCTTACGCCAGAGTCCCTAAACCCGTTATTTTATAGTTAAATTTCGCACTGCGTAAGAGGTGTTCCCCCGAGTAAGTTGCTATCTTGCACACCTGCCTATATCCCTAAAACACCAGCGCTACCCGTTACATTATGCATAGGCCTGGTTTGGGCGTTACGCCAGTTAAACCAATCAGTGTGCCAGGTGCCACTGCCTTTAGGAGCAGGCTGCGCTATCCCAAATCCTCAAACCGAAACCCGTGATGGAGAGAGGAAGGTCGCCACGTTTCTCCGTTGACGAAGTTAAATTGCCCGTGCAGGTCAAATCCAGTCAGGGGAGGATCTGTTTTTGTTAAGTTAATCATGAATTGTATTATTATTATTATTATTATTATTATTATTATTACTTGACATTGACAAATTGTTTAATGTTTGGTATGTAGTAAAAAAAAAATAAATCAAGCCTACCCCTTTTGTGATGGAAACTTCAAAAAAATAAAAAATAAAAAAAAGCGTTTCGCCATGCACTTCCAACTCCCTCTCCGTCTGAAATGAAGCATAGAACAAAAATCCCATTTTAGAAAAATAAAATTAGGTATATGCACTGGCACTCAGCGACGTAACTTTTTTTTACCCCCAGCGAGGCGGCATTTCAGAACTCTTCAGCGAATGAAGGTAATTCTGGTGACAAGTACGTGGTTTCGTCCGTTTACATTTTCCAATCGGACAGTTGTCTATTTTTTTTACAGCAAGTTGCGTGACCGTGCTGCAAAACAGGCGTACATACTTGTCGCCGAAATTACCTTCATTCGCAAGAGAGTTCTGAAATGCCGCTCTCGCTGGGGAAAAAAAATTCCGTTGCTGAGTGCTAATGCATAGGGCTCTTGTGAAAGCCGAAATGCGGGTAGCGCGTGGTTTTAGGACCCGCTACACGCTTTCCCTAAAGTGTGTGGTCAAGATAGCAATTTTAGGGAAAGCGCATAAACACGCCCACGGGCACACCTCCAGGCGCAAATAAAGGATTAGACATAATGCATAGCGGGTAGTGTGGCCGCAAGATATCGTTTAGGGATAGTGGAAGCTGCTAAATGCGTAATTCACGGGTTGCGGGTAGTGGCAACGGGTAAGGCAGTGTGAAAGATAGAGCCCTAGGTGTGTGATCCCTTTCACATATCAGTGACTTATCTGTTTTTTAAAAACCTGTGAAAAGGGGTGTTTCTACTGAAGTGATTCCATACGTTGGAGATTAACTGTGTTCATTTCATCCTGAATTTGACTCACTTGATTCAATTATCAGCAGCTCAAAACAATCTCTAGCTGTTGAATTAGGTGCACATTGTTAGGGTTGGAGTGAAAACTACAAGACAGGAGACCTCGAGGAAGAGGGTTGGGCAGCCCTGCTCAATCTGTTGAATGAGGAGTGCTTAGGGGTTGGAGACATCAGGACAGTAGAGCTGCAAAAACAGGATTAGTTTCCAGTGCCCTAAACTCCCCTGCTCTATATGAAAACAGTCTAATTCCTACATGGTCCTTATGGTTTAGACTTAAATACTCGTGAATGAAAGCTCACACTATCTACTCTCACCTCATATATGCAGCTAGTCTCTACTTCTAGGATCTCCAAAATTTGGCCCTTAAATCTTAATCCAGCCGAGGTTTTCTCTCATTCCCGGCAATTAGAGAACCATTCTTGCTTCTGATTGGCCAGACTGTCATCACACCTGACACCCAAGTAAAAGGAGGGTGGAAAACTGGCTGTTCTCTGCCCTCGAGAACCGGGATTTGGGGAACACGCCCTGACTTTCCCTCATATTCATCCAATGTGCTGAAGCAAAGCAACAAAAAAAAACTTGAGTCACAGACCAAGTACGCCCTGTGCATCAGACTCTGGGACAGCCCTGTGCATCAGACTCTGGGACAGCCCTGTGCATCAGACTCTGGGACGGTTCTGTGCATCAGACTCTGGGACAGCCCTGTGCATCAGACTCTGGGACAGCCCTGTGCATCAGACTCTGGGACGGTTCTGTGCATCAGACTCTGGGACAGCCCTGTGCATCAGACTCTGGGACGGTTCTGTGCATCAGACTCTGGGACGGTTCTGTGCATCAGACTCTGGGACAGCCCTGTGCATCAGACTCTGGGACTCTGGGACAGCCCTGTGCATCAGACTCTGGGGCGGTTCTGTCAGACTCTGGGATCATCAGACTCTGGGACAGACCCTGTGCATCAGACTCTGGGACGGTTCTGTTCTGTGCATCAGACTCTGGGACAGCCCTGTGCATCAGACTCTGGGACAGTTCTGTGCATCAGACTCTGGGACTCTGGGACAGCCCTGTGCATCAGACTCTGGGACAGCCCTGTGATCAGACTCTGGGGCAGTTCTGTGCATCAGACTCTGGGACAGTTCTGTGCATCAGACTCTGGGACAGGTTCTGTGCATCAGACTCTGGGACAGCCCTGTGCATCAGACTCTGGGACTCTGGGACAGTTCTGGGACAGCATCAGACTCTGGGACAGCCCTGTGCATCAGACTCTGGGACAGTTCTGTGCATCAGACTCTGGGACAGCCCTGTGAATCAGACTCTGGGATCAGTTCTGTGCATCAGACTCTGGGACAGCCCTGTGCATCAGACTCTGGGACGGTTCTGTGCATCAGACTCTGGGACAGCCCTGTGCATCAGACTCTGGGACGGTTCTGTGCATCAGACTCTGGGACAGCCCTGTGCATCAGACTCTGGGACGGTTCTGTGCATCAGACTCTGGGACAGCCCTGTGCATCAGACTCTGGGACGGTTCTGTGCATCAGACTCTGGGACAGTTCTGTGCATCAGACTCTGGGACGGTTCTGTGCATCAGACTCTGGGACAGCTCTGTCTGGGACATCAGACTCTGGGGCGGTTCTGTGCATCAGACTCTGGGACATCATCAGACTCTGGGACGGTTGGGACTGTGCATCAGACTCTGGGACTGTGCATCAGGCTCTCAGACTCTGGGGCAGTTCTGTCGTGCATCAGACTCTGGGGCAGCCCTGTGCATCCTGTGCATCAGACTCTGGGGCCTGTGTTCTGGGACGGTTCTGCATCAGACTCTGGGACTCTGGGACGGTTCTGTGCATCAGACTCTGGGACGGTTCTGTGCGTCAGACTCTGGGACGGTTCTGTGCGTCAGACTCTGGGACGGTTCTGTGCGTCAGACTCTGGGACGGTTCTGTGCGTCAGACTCTGGGACTCTGGGACAGCTGTGCATCAGACTCTGGGGCGGTTCTCTGCATCAGACTCTGGGACAGCAGACTCTGGGGCCGGTTCTGTCAGACGTCCCTGACTCTCTGGGACGGTTCTGTCGTCAGACCCTGGGACAGTTCTGTGCATCAGACTCTGGGACTGTGCATCAGACTCTGGGACAGTTCTGTGCATCAGACTCTGGGACAGACTCTGGGACTCTTCTGTCGTGCATCAGACTTTGGGGACAGTTCTGTTCTGTGACGTCAGATTCTGGGACAGTTCTGTGCATCAGACTCTGGGACGGTTCTTTGCATCAGACTCTGGGGCGGTTCTGTCGTCAGACTCTGGGGCGGTTCTGTTTCTGTCGTCTGTGCATCACTCTGGGACGGTTCTGTCAGACTCTCTGTGCGTCAGACTCTGGGACGGTTCTGTGCATCAGACTCTGGGACGGTTCTGTGCATCAGACTCTGGGACAGTTCTGTGCATCAGACTGTGGGGAAACGGGGGGATTATGAGGTGAAAGCGCCACAGCGCTGCTCTCTGTGCTTTTAGGTTCACCCTGCAAACTGCTCCCTGCCACATTAGAGCCGCCAAGGGCTGGAGAGGAGCCAGATTTATTTTTACAATAACGAGGCGTCGCATCGAGATGTGATTTATGGGGTAAAAACCCCACATGAACAGGGATCTCAGTTTCGGCTCAGAATATAGAACATGTTTGGGGCCATCAGTACCTCCTCTGATGGAATAAAGAGTGTAATCAATACACTGTATTCTGTACACACACACACACATGCGCGCGCGTGCGCACACACACACATACACATACACACACATTCACACACACTCACAAAAACACATACGCACATGCGCACACACACACGCACTCACACACATACACACACACACACAGACACAGATGCACACACACACACACACACACACACACACACACCCTGAATGCAAATGCACTCGGTGATCAGGTTAACAGGTTAATCGCCAACACTTCTATGTGTTGCGACCAAGTCAGACAGAAATTAAATGTTGTAGAATCTCAAAGGATATTATTCATCAGGATAATTTGCAATGAAAATTCTTAAACCATTGCTTTTAAACATTAATAATTGGTATAAGTAATATGAAATCACAGCATGATACCGAGCTGTATTTAAATGTTTCTTCTTTTTTTTTTTTAGTCTGGATTGAGACAGAAATTTTCACGCTTTATTTGACTGCTAATTCGATATACTGAAGCAGAATTCACATCATTCTTTGAGAAGGATGCATTTCTGAGGCAGTATTACCATCAATACAAACCCTAACTCATCAATATCCACATGATAGAGGCCTTTAATTCAAAGCACTTAGTTTTCCAAGTATTATCTGATCTCCGTGTGCAGAAACTGAATATTCTCTTCATGAAAATCAGTGTTTCTTAGTGTGAGCAGCAGACAGAACTCTCATGTCAACATTACACAACCTCACAATAATCTACACAACTTTCACAACCTCACGCAATCTACGCAACCTCACAATAATCTACACAACCTCACGCAATCTACGCAACCTCACAATAATCTACGCAACCTCACAATAATCTACACAACCTCACACAATCTACACAACCTCACAATAATCTACACAACCTCACACAATCTACACAACCTCACAATAATCTACACAACCTCACACAATCTACACAACCTCACAATCTACGCAACATTACAATAATCTGCACAGTCTTCACAACCTCACAATCTACACAACCTTCACAACCTCACACAATCTACACAACTGTACTCAATCTGCACAACCTCACACAATCTACACAGCCACACACAATATACTCAACTGTACACAATCTACACCTCACACAATCTACACTGCTGCGTGTGCTTCTCTGTATGTGCCTTTAACACTACAGTAATGTTACTGTGTGTGAGTGTGTCTATAAGTATGCGAGTGTGACTGTGTGTGCATGTGCTGTACAGTGTGTATGTGCAATGCATACATGTATTCACACATGCATTCACATAAAGGAAAAATACTTCTTTTGCAGAATCATAACCTTATCCTTTATACAGACGGTTTGAAAAGAGAAAAATCTGGTTTGTAAATGAGGCGCGGGGAGCGAGCGGAATGTCCCAGGGGTCAGAGCAGAGCAGGAGCAGAGGAGGAAAACGCTACAGCAGCGATTACAAATCAAGGGCCACACTGCTCTCCAGGCACAAATACTGAAATACAACTATTTAAGTGAAACATGCCTGATAATCAGGACTGGGTGCTGATAACATCGGAGAGAGAGAGAGGAAAGAGAGAGAGAGAGAGAGAGAGAGAGATACCAATCCATGATAAAGACCAGATTTGCATTCTAAACCTTCAATGAACAAAAGATCTTTATTTCTGACTGAGTGAATGTGTATGTGAGAAAGTGCGTGTTCGCGTGTGTGTGTGCGTTTGCCTGTGTTTGTGGGAGACAGATAGAGAGATAAACTGCGTGATTGTGTGTGTGAAAGAGATAAACCGTGTGCGCGTGTGTGTCTGTGGGAGGAAGTGAGACAGAGTGCATTGTGTTAGTGTTTGAGTACGTGCTCACTGGCAGGTGTGTGGGTGTGACAGTGAGAGACAGCATGTTGTGTGTTTGAGGGCACAGGTATGTATGTGGTGTGTGTGCATGCATGTAGACATCTGTAGCATGTAGCCGGGCTGATTTTTCCCTTCGCACGCGGACAGTCCGCTCAGATCCCACAGGAAATACGGCAGGAGGGTCGGGTCTGGTGTTCCCTACCACTGGGGTTTGATTTCTTCTGTTAACACACCAGCCTCCAGCCAGAGATACCCAAAATACCGCAGAGAGACGGTCACATCCTGAACAACACACACTTCAGAGACGGCCCAGTGAAGGAGAGAATATACAAGAGCGAGATCGCGAGAGAACAGAAGAGATGCTTTCTTTCTGTAAGACTCTAAACATACCAGACAGGAAAATAATTAACTATCAGCTCTCCAACATGGAGAGAGAAGTTCTAAAAACACAGAGATGACACACTCCGACACCATCATTGAAACACCCTCTGGCAGCAGGATCACAGCCAACACATCCAGAGCTCTATCTATTTGAATGAGGAGATGCCTATATCCAGCATTCTGTCGTATGCATTGCCATTTGATTTCCATATTTGTGGACTCTGTTAAATTGTTTGCAACATGAAGTCATAGCATCTGTTTTGACATTCTGTATCACAGAATAAATACATTTTTCACTGGCTGAAGATTGTACGCATGCACTACTACAGCTCCTAGGATCAGGAAGATCACTGCATTCCTCTAAGAGCCGCTAAGAAGTTCACTTATCATCGTCAGTATGAATATACACTACATTTCCCAGCAGGCTCAGTTTTCCTGCAACTAATATGTCTGACATAAAACTAAAGTTGTTTATCATGCTGTTTAGCTATCACAATGACGTTTATCAGAGCAGTGAGTGCTGTGTTGGCTTATGCTGATGATGCATAGCAATGGATACAAGTATGAATCCAAACAAGTATTGCTAATTCACCCACGATTGGCTGTGCAATAAGCGTGAACTGCCAATGAAATGTCATTTGTCTTAAAGCAGACATTGGTTTTAAAATATTTTTTATTTTAATGCATAAATTCATCCTCAGTCTTTAACAATAAGCCAAAATACTCCCATCACAGATAGATGTCGCATTGCTGTTGAGCTGACAACCTGGAGTCTGTTGTAATTATCAAAGTCGCATGGCTGTAAGATGTCTGATGGCATGATTTGCTGCCAGAGTGTTTTGCGTTAACTTGATGTCATCTTGAGTGTTTCACATTTTCCCACTGCGAAACAATGCTGTGCATCGTCTCTTTACATTAGCGTGTCCCTGTCTATAGTATATGGACAAATACAGAAGTAAAAGACAGATCACAGTAATAATAAGCGTACACAATCAAAAAATCATACAAAAAAATTATCAAAACCTTATGGTCTCCGCTGTAGTCCATACTCACTGAGCAGGAAATATCTGGAAAACAGCAGGACCGCAATCAAAAGAAAGTGTTTCATTATTAATATTCAAAATTATGCAGCACTCAGCAAGAGGGGGTGATATTACATGTCAGTAAGATTCTTTATGACAGAATAATTCCTGTCATCTGAAATTAAAGACCTGTTATCCCTATTATAAAAGCAGATGACAAGTTTAACTCAAACGCTTACCAAGTCATTTTGGTGAGCAAAACAGAGAAGGTTCTGTCTTTTATTATAAATACACTGGCCCTTTGAAATCCTGTACTACATTTGCACGTGCTGAGTTTGGTTTGACAGCCACTACTGAACCATCGATGTAGTAGGTACAGTGTACAATGCATCAGCAAAGTTTGCATGAAATCAGACAAACTACAGCCACCATCTCACTCATTTCCTTAGCCCACGGCCCAGCATAACCTACAAAAATTTAGACACAAAGTTGACTGCAGAATTGGCAGCATTTGTAAATCATTTCTTCTCAATACAAAGTAATACAACGTGTCACAAATTTCAGAACAAGGAACCAGGCGCAGATCACAGATAAAGCCGAAATGGCCACTTTGAATTAACAGAAGAAGAAGAATAACTCAAAGGCACTTTAACAGACAAATTATCATAAAATACTCCAAAGTTAAGCGGGGGTAAACTAGATCAAACGAGGTCACGCAAAGCGTTTTCGAAGGGACCAGTCTGAGGTTAGTAACCAGTGCACACTGGGCGGGTTTACAGATTCAAACTGGGGTGAAACTGGAAGAAGCCACTTGCCAGGATCATAGACACTGGGAAGGGTATCCCTATTAAATAGTTACTGGCTTTGTTTTGATTTAACATTGAAGACTGAAGACAACAATCCAGCAAAGTGAAGATGTAAACCAGGAACTTAAATAGACAAGACAACAATTAGCAACAGGGAGCAGGTGAGTGAGAGAGAGAGTGAGAGTGAGAGTGAGAGAGACTAAAGAAGGGGCAAAGCACTTAACTTTACACGTTTTTTTATGCATCGTGTTTTACTTGCATTTACAGACACCAGTTGCTTCCTCCAACATCTTGAAAAAGGCATGTCATGTCAGTGGGATAGCGTAGTTTATACTGCTGGCACACAACAGAATTCTACAGAATGCAATTGGCCAGCAGATCTTGATTGTCTGTAAATCTATCAAATCAGAAATCAGATCATCAAGAGATTCAATGAATTTCCAGAACAGCCTCTTGCCTGCTGTACAGTAATCAACTGTTGCGCTTTGACAAAATTTATTGAGTATAGCTGTTTTTTTCCCCCTGAATCACTCATCAACTTTATTGAGCAAATTATTCATGGAAAAATATAAGATCGAATTTCATCCAAGTAAACACAACATTTCGTATTTACACCTTGGCTCCTTTATTAAAATAACACATAAACAACAGCATAAGCTAAATATTGGCCCACATAAAGATTTTAAATATGCTGTTCATCCCAACTGTGAAGATGTAGTTCATAATTTAGTTTTAAAAAGACAAAGAGACAAATGTGAAATTAAAATTTGTGAAAAGAGAACAGACCTGATTTTTCAGGTACGATGCTTCAGACACGGACGGCTGCATCTCAAGGTCAGAATGGTGAAATTCCACAGTAAATTAACTGAGCATGACCAGCAAACCACACAGAGCCTCTGGCTCCCTCTCTGAGGGGAATCAAAATGGCAGCTCTCTGTGGATGACCAGGGCAAGCCTACAGCCTCAGACCAAAAGGTCCTTATACAGTTCGGACAAGGGCCTGACAGGAATCTTAAAACAGGAGAAATAAAGGTGTTAACTAGAGCTGGACTTGCGAGAGCTCATATCTCCGCCAGCATAGCTGGATTTGAACTTTGGCCTATATCTCAGCTGTACTTTGGCCTATAGTATATGCCAAAAATGTAATCACTTGTTCCTCTTGTGCTACTTTAACATCCTGCTAAGTTTGGTTAAAACCTATGCAACCTTTTTTGAGATATCCTGCTAATTGACAGACAAACAAATTAATAAATAAACGGAAGCAAAAACATAACCTCCTGGCGGAGGCAACAAACGGAAGCAAAAACATAACCTCCTCAGTGGAGGTATAAATAGGTTGAGCTCAGGAATGTTGACTTCACTTTTACTCCAGACTGAGATGGGAGCTCAGAGACATCTCACCTGGGTCAGTCAACGAGGTCAGTGGGTTATGGCAGCCTGCTGGTGAGCTAAAGATGCATGATTATGATACAGGTTATGGTGCATTGTAAAACATTAATTTAGTGAAGGATCATATCTATGCAATGGTGGGAAGAATGTGTTTATCACCATATTTTATAAGCTGCAAAGTCAAAACTGACACACACAAACACACACGCACAAGCACATGAACGCACATAGAAAAAACATGCACTCAAACACACACAACACACAAACACACACTCAAACACACAAATTATACACACACATAGACACACACAGGCAAATCCCCCCACACACACAGAAAACAAAAACACTCAAACACACACAGAATCACACAAATGTAAGTACAAAGCAAAACACATGTATACACAGACAAAATACACACATAACACACATACACACTCATATACACACAGACACACACTCCTCACCCCCACCACAGAAAGACACACACGCATAAACCTCACACAGAAACACACACAGAGATAAACACTCATATGCGCACACACAAAGCAATACATACGTACAAGGAGGCAAGCATATACACACACGCTCACACTAACAGATGAAATTAACAGTGTATAACACCCTCACTGTGTTCCTGGCACGTAGCACATTAAATTGTCTTCCAATAACCGCCTGCTCAATGACAGATGTGGGAGATATAAACTCCTCTCAGCTGGAGCAGGTGAAAGCAGATGTCATTCATACACTGTGACTCTCAGAACAAAGATGTTAATCTCATTCCCTCTAACGCTCTCTAATCATTTCATCAAGCTGAATCTAACAATCTCAAATCATTTCATCAGGCTAAATCTAACACTCTCTTATCATTTTATCAGGCTAAATCTAATGCTCTCTAATCCTTTTCATCAAGCTAAACCTAACGCTTTCTAATCATTGCATCAGGCTGTATCTAACGCTCTCTAATCATGTCATCAGGGTAAATCTAATGATCTCTAATCATTTTATCAGGCAAAATCTAATGCTCTCTAATCATTTTATCAGGCTAAATCTAATGCTCTCTAATCCTTTTCATCAAGCTAAACCTAATGCTCTCTAATCATGTCATCAGGGTAAATCTGACACTCTCTAATCATTTCATCAAGCTAAACCTAATGCTCTCTAATCATGTCATCAGGGTAAATCTGACACTCTCTAATCATTTTATCAGGCTAAATCTAGTGCTCTCTAATCATGTCATCAGAGTAAATCTAATGATCTCTAATCATTTTATCAGGCAAAATCTAATGCTCTCTAATCATTTTATCAGGCTAAATCTAATGTTCTCTAATCATTTTATCAGGCTAAATCTAACGCTCTCTAATCATTTCATCAAGCTAAATCTAGTGCTCTCTAATCATGTCATCAGGGTAAATCTAATGCTCTCTAATCATTTTATCAGGCAAAATCTAATGCTCTCTAATCATTTTATCAGGCTAAATCTAATGCTCTGTAATCATTTTATCAGGCTAAATTGAACGCTCTCTAATCATTTCATTAGGCAATATCTAACACTTGTTAATAATTCCATCAGGCTAAATTTAATGCTCTCTAATCATTTCATCAGGCTAAATCTATCACTCTACAATCATTTCACCAGGCTAAATCAAACGCACTCTAATCATTTCACCCAGCTAAATCTAATGCTCTCTAATCATTTCACCAGGCTAAATCTATTGCTGTCCAATCATTTCATAAAGCTAAATTGAACACTTTCTAATCATTTCATTAGGCAATATCTAACACTTGTTAATCATTTCATCAGGCTAAATTTAACGCTCTCTATTCATTTCATCAGGCTAAATCGAACGCTCTCAAATCATTCCACCGGGCTAAATCTAACACTCTCTAATCATTTCATCAGGCTAAATCTAACGCTCTCTAATCATTTCACCGGGCTAAATTTAATGCTCTCTAATCATTTCGCCAGGGTAAATCTAACGCACTCTAATCATTTCATCAGGCTAAATCTAACGCTCTCTAATCATTTCACTAGGCTAAATCTAACACTCTCTAATCATTTCATTCGGTAATATCTTACGCCCGCTAATAAATTTATTAGGCTAAATCTAACTCTCTCTAATGCAAACATTTGCATGGTAACTCTGCTACGATGAAAGTAAGTTGGGGTAATGAGAACGTTGGCACGATGGCTCTGGTAAAGATGAAGGTAAGTTGGGGTGATGTGAACATTAGCATGATAGCTCTGATAAGATGAAAGTACATAGATGAGAGTAAGTTGGGGTGATGTGAACATTAGCACAATAGCCCTGCTAAGATGAAAGTAAGTTGGTGTGTTGTGAACATTAGCACGATAGCTCTGCTAAGATGAAAGTAAGTTGGAGTGATGTGAACATTAGCACAATAGCTCTGCTAAGATGAAAGCAAGTTGGGGTGATCTGAATGTTAGCACGATAGCTCACCAAGATGAAAGTAAGCTGGGGTGATGTGAACATTAGCATGACAGCTCTGATAGGATGAAAGTGAGTTGGGTGATCAGAACATTAGCATGATAGCTCTGTTAAGATGAAAGTAAGTTGGGTGATGTGAACATTAGCATGACAGCTCTAATAAGATGAAAGTAAGTTGGGTGATGTGAACGTTAGCATGATAGCTCTGTTAAGATGAAAGTAGGTTGGGTGATGTGAACATTAGCATGATAGCTCTGTTAAGATGAAAGTAAGTTGGGTGATGTGAACGTTAGCATGATAGCTCTGTTAAGATGAAAGTAGGTTGGGTGATGTGAACATTAACATAATAGCTCTGTTAAGATGAAAGTAAGTTGGGTGATGTGAACATTGGCACGTTGGCTCTGGGGTAAGGAACTGTATTGAAAAGAATAAAAGTGTAATATTGCACCACCGTAAAAAGGCTGCAGATACAATTGATTCAGCAGCCAGGAAAATCACAGCCATTTCTGACTCATAGCATTTTTGCAACAGTTTTTTTTATTTATCTCTTGAATATTTCCTGTGCATATTCCTGAATTTCAGGCAGCCAAACTGACAGCCTCCTGAATTTCTGGCAATTAGCTGGGATTGCCTGGCGCCAGCCTCTCCCAGACCTCATTACAGGAGAACTCCAATTCAAACTGAATTACTCTGTTCCTGGGCCGAGTGGAGCTGTGCTCCAAATCATCGCTACAGCCCAAAATAACGTATCGACTCAGGTAAATCCTACATCGCAAAATGATTCAAATATGCACGAGAACGAGCATAAAATTAATTCAAACATTTTTGCTTGATCTCCGGAAACTCTGAACACGAGCAGACGCTGAGATCTCATTTTATCGTGTGTGAGGCTCCTCTCAGTACAGACTTGGCTGAATAATTTAAATGCTTATGATTAGATTGTGCCGTAAACAAAGCAGATTCATTGCCACGTTTATTATTTAACTGCACAGAGAAGTTCAGAGCTGTAGTTATTATGTGCTAATGAGTTAGGAGTACATAGAGATTAGGTTGAAATGTGACAGGCACGGCAATGATGTATTTTCTGTCAAAGTAAATTACATTTCTGTGCCTCTGTGAGTTCTGTTAGAAAAAAACAATTTGCCAACAAGTCACTATTTTAGAACTATAATTTTGGGAGCCATAACCACTTGATTACTCACGGGTGAGACATGAAGCAATGTAAACAGGACTTGCTTGATCAATGCAGTTCTCCACAGTTGTATTGCTCTGATGTTTGTTAGTCTCTGTCACACACACACACACACGCGCGCGCGCACCCTTATTTGTGTGATTTTTGATGTACTGCACACTCAAGGTTATGAGCTCTCTGCCTCCTCACATCTGAATAATACACAATAATCCTGTAAAGAGGTGGAACAGTTTGCTCACCTGTACAGAGATCATTTTGCAGGTATCAGAGGAGCAAGTGATAATTTTGCCGGCCAGAGGGTTTCCAGCTTTAGCTTTTCCAGACCTATCAACAGAATGGCCACTGAATTTCTTCTGACGCACGGGATTACAAAGCTGTTCTAGCATCTGTTTTTTTTTTTAAGGTTGCTCAATTGCCTTTAAATTGATAAAATAATTTATCCTTTATAATTGAGTAATTTGGTAGATGCCCTTAGTTGAAGCAGTGAAAGAGTGCTTTAGTGGTGATAAAAAGGCTGCAGTGTAAGCTGTAACAGAAAAGCAGACTAGTGAGTTAAAATGAGCGGAGATGAGATTTTCAACGATTATGCTGTAAGAATCTAATCTATGAAAGTAGTGCAGAATATGAGTGTGGAGATGATGGGGTGTGGCGTCAGGGGGCTGGGAGTTTTTCCATTAAAGGAGCAGCATTGGCCAAGATTCTGGTTGTGTGATGTCACGGCCGGGTGATTTTCCTTTAGATTAATCACATCAATTTTTCTTGGGATTTTCAAAATCAGCCTGCCAGCTCAGGAGAGATAGACTCCATCTTTCAAAAATACAAACCCTGCAGTCTGATGATCAATGTCTCAGAAGCTTTCAGAGCTGAGTGTGTATGTGAGAGTGTGTGAGTGTGTGTGTGCGTGTATGTGCATGTAAGAGAGAGAGAGTGTGTTTGAGAGACAGTGTATGTGCACGTGCGCGCGTGCGTCTGTGTGTGTGTGTGTGTGTGTGTGTGTGCATGTAAGAGAGAGTGTGTGAGTGAGATAGAGTGTATGTGCATGTGCGCGCGTGCGTCTGTGTGTGTGTGTGTGTGTGTGTGCGTGTGTGTTTGTGCATGTGGCCGTGAGAGAGAGAGAGTGTGTGTGTGAGAGTATATATGTGCACGTGCGTGTGTGTATGTGTGTGCGTGTGCGTGTGTGTGTCTGCATGTGCCCGTGAGAGAGAGAGAGTGTGTGAGAGAGTGTATATGTGCACGTGCGCGTGTGTTTGTGCGTGTGTGTGTGTGCGTGTTTCTGGCACACAGTAACGGCATTTTCAGATTTGCACAATGTACTTTACTGCTGTCAAACGTACTGAAAAATTTGAGCATTCAAAAAAGCCTTATGGTCATCTTTAAGGTTAAGGTTACCTGTGTAAACTCATACAGTAGAAAGCAGAACTGGATAATGAATTACCTTCTGCATGAAAACATCTCACATTTTACATTCACAGTTTATACATGATAAAACTTTTTGTGTTTAGGCCATCAAAAAGTCATAATTTACTGAGAGGAGAGGGCAGTGTCACACTGCAGAAAATTATAAAGTTTTCTACTGAAGTTTAATGCTCGGGCTGATTTTACGAAGAGAAAGTTATCTTGAAAAGTGCGGTTGTTTACCTAACCCTAAAGGTCATCTCGTCTTCTCAAGCTCATTCACTTTTAAAGCAGCCCGGATGCTTTCATTCCTCAGTAGAGAGGTTGTTATTTCTTACAGAGTGAAATATTAATTTCCTGCTGAGGCGAATCTTAAACTTTTTAATTAATTTGTTATTTTTTCTTTTTCAGTGGAGATGTTCTAGTGCTATTCGATGACCCAAAGGGTCATGCTTTTTCTTCTGTTAGCGCTTTTTTCAGCTTTGAAAGGTGTAAAGGTGTACTGCTACAGGAATGCACGTAGGGCCTCTCTCCGGTGATCTGGAAAAACCTAGTGAATTTATCAGTAGCAAGGATTCTCGCCACTGAACAAAAACCTTAGCATTCTGGACTTTTTCTAACCGGAAGAAATTATATAAACCTGATTTTGACAGTTCAAATAACACTAATAGCTATTGTATTAAGATTTTCACCATTCTTAATTACCGCAAATGAGGGTCAAACTCAGTTTCTCCCAAAAGTGACACATGTACTCGGTTTTTCCAGATCACAGGAGCTCTGGAGCAGACAGTAGTTTATTGTTTGCATGCTTTAATCAGCCAAAAATCAAGGTCAGCCAGTCTGTGTCAAAGCCTAAGGTGGGATTGCTGTAGAAAATCACTGAGAAAAAATCAGAGTTGAAAAACAGAGATCCAAAAACCAGACACATGCAAAATGAAGAACAAAAACAAAGGTTGAATCCTAAACCAGTAACCAGGCAGAGTCATGAACGGAAGGCAGTCAGACACTAAAGACCAATCCACAAACTCGAAAACTGTAAAACAATAAAGGTCAAAATACTGGGAATCTGACTCTGAAAAGGCTTGTGTGACACAGAGCAAAAAACACATCTGAGAAAAACTCATAAGTGAACAGAGAGAGACAGGCAGACTTTGCAGTAGGTCAGGTGATTAGGGAATAAAGGACAGGTGGAGCGGGATGCAGGAGAGAGCACAAAGGGGCGTGGTTACAAACAAGGTCATAATACAATGAGGAAAACAGAATGGGGTAGGCGAGACACCCAGAAGAGGGAAGGTAAACACTGACACGAGGAGACACAGGGAAAAGACAGAGAAACAGAAAAAAAACAGATTAATGCATAAGACAAAACAACCAATACAAAAAAAAAATAAAATAAAATAATTAACAAACAGTGACATACTGACATACGAATTTGGTCAT
Organism: Gymnothorax javanicus; assembly: GCA_029692085.1. NCBI lineage: Eukaryota > Metazoa > Chordata > Actinopteri > Anguilliformes > Muraenidae > Gymnothorax > Gymnothorax javanicus. Next base: position 15,167,791 of record CM056210.1, on the reverse strand, counting down.
TTGTTGCCAATCAATGCTAACTGCCAAGGCCCCTACAGATTCTGCAGCATGGCCATAAACCTCCCAAACACACATTCAGAGAGCAATTACTGCTGAACATGGATGAATATTACTGCTGAAGCAGGATGAATTTGGCATTGGTGCACAGAGACACACGTTTCAATTTACATCACAGATGCCTTCACTTCAAGGTAAAAATCCATTTTACGATGCCTTAAAAAAATCAGTGATTATATTCTGTCAGTCCACACTCCTCCTCTATACGCCTCCACTACATCTGAATGATCATCGCCACATAAAAATTTCTATTAAACCGTAAAATTTCTGTCCCTCTACCAAAAATTTTGCCCCAGGCAAGTAGTCATCAGCGGTAATTGATTTTTTTTTTTTTTTTTTCTATTTAGTCAGTTTCCTGAGAAACCCATTTTTTTGCAGTCAGTGTACACATTAGACATTATAATTTGAGAAAGCCCATTTTATGTGGGTGTCACTTTGGATTTTTAATTTGACCTGTGTAACAGACAGACTGAAATATGATTAGATTAAATACCTGGCATTAATCTAGTCCGGCTCATGGGCTGGAGGTCAGTAATTGGAGTCAGAGCTGTGAGGCTGTGGCCATGGGACAGTGATACTGGTGCAGCAGCCAATCAGATGCTGAGCAGTTATTCTAAAGCAGAGGATCAGCTTTAATTAATTAATACAGAAACACTTATGTCACCATATTGCAAATTTACAATGTACTGCATCAAAATATCATTACTATATCATTACCACCTCAACTAGTACCGTTTCACCTCCGTTAGGGGAAAGAGCAACAGATGAGGAGGAAGGGAGAGTGGGAGGATGAGTGACAGAGGGGGAGAGAGGGAGAGAGAGAGAGAGGGGGGGGAGAGAGGTGGAGAGGGAGAGAGAGAGGGAGGAATGGCAGAGGATAGAGACTAAAGGAGGATCTGATTTGTAATTGCAGTACACATCAGGTCAGCTAAAATGATGCATTGGAAGCTTGTTCAAGTTAACTGAGTAAAGAGGAAAGCTTCCACAAATTGCTGTTATTGAGAATAATGCTACACTTTACCAAGATGAAGAACATTTATTAGGACTGCTGACAGCTGCTGAACTCAAATTGCAAATTACAATCCAACAAATTGCAACACAAAACATGGGCTTTACATACACATCACAGAGCCATCAGGAAATAACAATGAAATGAGACACAGCCGGGGAGAAAAAACGTGAGATGTCAACCAATTAAAGGAGATATAACTCTAATCAACCCGCAAGTCGCTGAATAGGAAGAGAAATGGTGGGCTTTCACAGGAGTATACTGCATGTATATTTCTTCCTTCACAGAAAGTCATTATCAGAGTGAAGGTCGTCTCCCCAGCACCCTTAAGTGCCCTCTGTCTGAGTCAGAGAGGGCGGCGCCCTGGGAAATTAGAGGAAATGTTTTATCGCTGGTGTCACAGCTAAAACCAATGCAAGAGCAGCATTAAAGCACTGAGCCCCTGCAGCCCCATTTTAATGCAAATCCCAGGAGGAGACAGCTGGGATCTGCAGGATCAGTGAAAAATAGACTATATATACCGCAGAATTTCAGTATCACAGAGGAAGAGAACATACCCATGAATTCAAATACCATAATGTAGGTGACTGAACATACAGAGTGTTATCCAAATACCACAGAAGAAGAAACTGCACATACTGGTGAGTCTTAATGCCACCGAGGAAGACATTGTATTCACAGGTGAATCAAAGGAGGCTTTCTCACTAGGTACAATTGTTCCGTACCGTGCCACAGTACGATTGTCCCCCCTCCCCTCTGCCCCCACTGGTCAGCTTTCACACTAGTAATATCATACCGTACCCGAGTACTCTTGCATATGTCAAAATTTCGACAAAACGTGTTGCAGTGTGCACCTTGGTGGTTTTAAATGGGGAAATATACTGAAGAAAAAGAAGCAAACTCTTGCGTGGAAAGAATTCTGTGTCCAACCTCCACTTTTTTTCAGCTTATTTGCCAGTACGATTTTAAAAGGAGGCGCCAATATATTTCGGGGGGTTTCATTCTTGAGAGGGGGGTTTAGAATATTAATATTGAATATTAATTTTGGAATGCATATAATGCGTGTGCCTTAGCAACCCGGTGTGTCATCAGTAACATGGATTACTGCGAATAGCAGCAAGAGAAATTCTTGACTGGATGCTTGATGTTTTTACTCACCTGAATCTTTCTCTGGGTACCCAAACATCAAGGTAAGCCGAAAAAGTACTAATTTTATTTGATATTGGTGGATGTTGCATACGGAATTCTTTCGCCCCTGCATTTTTGGCCGATTATGCCGTCCACTGCCTTATACCACAAAAATTTATCTTTCTCATAACTTGAGCTGCCTGATTTTCGCACCGCGTCCCGCACTTTGATATATCGCAGCCGCATTTTCTTTAGTTTGTTTGTTCTATTATTCTGTGATAACATTGCGAATGTAACTACTCACGAATTATTCCATAAATTTCTGAGTTTTTGTGTGTAGTACCCAGTTGTGATTGTATGTTTTCGCCCGCCTGCATTTTGAGCAAGGATTGAATTTATTCGCTTGAGGGTGCTTTCAATGGAGAGATCCTTTCGCCACTGCGTTTTTTAGAACAAGAGAGCCATAACGCATTACAGTAATATTCTGTGCTCAAGTACGGTTGCTCTCACATTTGGTACGGGTACGTATGAATCGTGCCTGAGTCTACCTCTTCCAACCATACTCGTGTACCGTGCCCGAGCACGGTACACTTGGGTTCACACTTGCCAAATGAACTGGACTTTGGGGTCAAGTGTACTCAAGTTCGTGCCCCGAGTCCCTAGTGTGAAAGCACCCAAAATGTCACAGTTTTTTAGGATGGAGTAAATTACAATCAGAAAAGCTCCCACATGGGTGAACTGAATCTCTCATATCAAACTAGAAAAAACAAATTTAGTAGCATCCAGTGCGGACAGAATACCAACAGCTTTCTGCTGCCGCAGTCAGAGAGAGTGGCACTGCTGGAGTCATGTGACCATCACCAGAGCGATGTGGAGGAGCACACTGTCCTCGCCTGTTCCCCTCTCCCAGCGCAGGCAGTCCAGACAGCGTCTGGGACAATCATTCAGCTCCATTTAAAACATCTCCGCGAACCCATCAGTATTCCTCACTACTGCCAGGCCGCATGATATGTGACGTGCACAGAGAAACACATCCCTGATGTGTGTGAAATATTTACGCGTGAAGTTTCCTCTCAGGTCAGTGCGGCGTATTTTACAGCCAAGAGACAGCTTGAGATCGTGGGCGGTTTTGCAGCAAAGAGTCGATCTCCCTGGGCGAATAAATTAATAAGTAAGTAAATAAATAAATATCTCATATCTGAGAATTTCTGAAAGTGAGCATCTATGTGTGAGTCCTTTCATCCTGTGAATGACTCCTGTGCCTGACCTGAGGTACACCCCTCTGTCAGCTTCTCACATGGCTGAAGGCATCTCTCTCTACTTCCCACACCAAACAACGCAACACGCAGCAGGACTGACTGAGATCGATGGTCATGCTGTAAGGTCAGTGAATATGTCTCTTCTCAAAAGAGATGCTATCACGTTCATCTTGAACAGAACAGGAAATGCACTCATGACCACTCTGATGAGAAATACCAGCAGCGACCAGTATGAATTCCATGCTGGTCATTGCTGGTTTCTGCCTGCTGACCAACACAAACCAGCATGGCCAACATAAACCAGCTCTCACCAGCACGGAGTTCATGCTGGTTGGTATTGGTTTTTTTCTGCAGGGTTCATGCAGAACAGGAAGCGCATTCATGACAATTTAAAGCAAAACAGGCAATGAAGTAAGAAATATTTAAAGTAGAACAGGAGGTGCATTCATGATCATTTGTAAAATAGAGCAGGAGGCACATTTATGATCATTGTAATGCCCCCGTCACACTTATTCAAAATCAGCAAGAATCAAGCAGAACCAGCTGGAATGAAGAATTCGCTTAACATTCGGGCGGGGATTTCAAATTGACCAAAATTCTTACAGCTTTGAAAGAATGCCATTCGAATACTTAGAATGCGCTTCGAACCCGCCTCAAATGATTCTTGCACATTCTGGGTGTATTAGCTCTCGAATGCAGCTTGAATGTAGTTGGAACGCAATAGGAATATTTAGAATGCTGTTAGAATGCAGTTAGAATATTTAGAATACACTTCGAATGCCGTACGAGTGCGGTTCAATTGCTGCCTGAACACCACCCGAGGTCTGGTTGGAAGGTACCTCAAATGCTGTACGAATTGAGGATATCGCCAATATGCAAAAAATGCCCGGATGTTGCATTAGTGCCCCGTTTCAGATGCATTATGGGATAGTTCGGTGACCCAGTCGCTTCCGAGAAGGGCCTACCATGGCAATATCCAAACGGTAGATACAATTCTAAGAGCGCAATTCTCGTTATTTTTTTGTCGAAAGTAGCAGATATCTTCGCGGTCGCCAGTGGCTATGTATCGATATAAATGTATAACACGTATACACACAATGACCGCATAATATTATATTATACGTATGCGTGCGTGCACGGCCGAGCCGATAGCCGGGATCTTAGCAACGCACTGGAAGTAAGTGGGTTCCGGAAGTAGAAAGATATTTTGCCGAAAGTGCTACATCCGGGCATTTTTTTGCGTATTGGCGATACCCTCAATTCACCTCGAATGCAGTCAGAACGCTCCCGGATTGGCCGCCGAATATGGTTGGAATGTCCAAGAATTCAAACAGAATGCAGCTCGAAAACTCCGAATGTACTTAGAATGTAACACGAGTGTCCCATATGCGTTGATTGCGTAATTGCTGACTACAGCAGGGGAACGTAAATGTGCCACTAAAACTGACGCCGAATGCGTGACTTAACAGGTATATGTTATTAATAAAACCTGGCCACACCTGATAAATTTGAGAGTTTTTGGAGTTTCTGTAATGGTAATTTAAATGAATAATTGAAAACAGGTCATGACCAATCATTATTTTTAAGGGATGGGTTTCACCCTCCCCTATCGCCAGTTCACCAGCCACCACTGATTCCAGCGGCAATCGAAAGATTCCAATGGCATTCGAAGTGCATTCCAGCTGAACTCTTTTAATATCGAAATAAATTCCTGCAGCAATCGAGATGCATTCGAGGTGCGTTCTGGCTCATTTGAGGCGCATTCAGGACATACTGGCAGGATTTGACGTTGCTTGCCGTTTCGATTCTCCCTCGAATGCAATCAGAATGTTTTGAATGCTGTTGGAATGCCGTAAGAATATTTATAATGCAGTCAAAGCGCAGTTAGAATACACTTCGAATGCCGTTCAATATTTCTCCACTTTGAATGCACCTGGAAAGTTTTGAGCATGAGCAAAACATTGGGGCCAGCCACAAGAATGGGCCCGAATATTTGGAATGCACTCAGAATGCAGTCAGAATTTTTAGAACACACTTCAAATATCCAGGAATATACAAAGAATTTTCATTCCAGCGGCATTCCGGCTCATTCTGCCTCTTGTGTGACTAGGGTTTTAGCAGAACAGGAAGTGCATAAATGACCATTTAAAGCAGACCATTCTGTATTGTTGCTTTAAGCCCTTGGTGTTTGTAAGAACCTAAAATCCAAGCCAACAAAAGCAGGAGGTTGTTATGGAATGGGCGAAGTGCAGGGCTCTCATCCAGAAGACCAAGGTTCATGCCCCATGAAAAGCTAAAGATTTTAGAATTAATAGACTTATTTTCAATTTTTAGAATGCATAAAGCTGCTGAATGCACAATGCTCACATAAACTTTAGCAGAATAGCTGAACAGGCTTGTTTGTGATAACCTCAAATTTGGATGTTGCTCGAACAGCAGCAAAGGATGTTTAGGTGAAGCCCAGGTAAAATCCTGTAACGTCGGCTCAACTTTTATTCTGGAACTGGTCCAGGACGTCTTTATTGGATATTCAAACAACGATCATTCAATGTGTTATTGTTTGCTGGGCTGCCATGAATATGTTTTACATTGAGACTGAATGAGCATTCTGCAAAACAGGTAAGACAATTCTTAAAATACAATTTTACATCCAGTTTTTTTTTGTCTTCTCAGCGTAAGACTGTAGAATGTCTGCTTTTTTGCTCTCAGATGCTGGGCCCAGTTCCCTCGAATTGAAGCTTGACTGTGATATATGAGGTCATTGCCAACTGCAGAACATGAGTGTAGCTCTAATCACATGATACAGGAGCTGCCAAAAAGAGGCCATTTTGGAGTCTTCAGTCAGAATGGACTCTGTTATCTGATAGTGGTTTAATTAGGCTCTCTATAACAACCCTCTCCGTGACACACAGCTGGTAACATGAAAATCAAGTCAGTTATATTTATTCAGCACTATATCAAAAGTCTGTCACAAAGATGCTTAATACATTGGGGGGGCAAGACCTAACTAATCAATAGGCAGAAATCTCAGATGGAGCACAGAGCATCGGCTCATCCTTAGCAGGATGCACATTACAGAAGTGTAATAGGACCCCTTTACACATGAAATCAATAGAGGTGAACGATTGGGGTGGAGGTTATAAACCTGCTGGAACAGTACACAGTATCAGGGGAAGTGTTCTTGGTTGCACAGTGCATGTGCGGTGCTGTTACCTCACAAGAGCTGGCTCCTGAGACTGAGCAGAGGACAGATTCAGTGAATTACACTCATCCCAACAGACGCAGGAGGACTGGATACGGTCCCGTCTCAAACTCAGGACCCTGGATGACGAGGACACCAGGGACACTGACCCAGCCCCGGACACTTGTAATTGAGTTTGTAATGTTGTCATGTGTGTTCTGTCTTAAGGACTCATGGCTGGGGCCTGCTCTGCCCCACCCCACCCCCCCTTTCTCTCCCCCTCTATCTGCTCTGTCTCTCGCCATCTGTCTGTCTGTCTCTGTCATTCCCTTTGTCCATTTCTCAAAATAACTAAAACAAAAAACATACTTTTGATTACAAACATCAAACAAGTTTGATTTCTCACTTTTTTCCCCTTTTCATTTCTGATCATGAAAAACCCCAAAAACAAAGAATAATTTATTTGTCTTCAGGCCCGAGTTAAAAGGCAAACTTTTTTGTAAAAAGACTCAGACAAGATCATCCTGGGTGTAATTAAACTTCATTACCTTCAAGACTTCACTGTTTTCCATTTTGGCTCAGCATCGTAGATATCGGCAAGGAAAAAGTCTATGCAATCCTATATTTATCCCGAGTGATGTATATTCAGGCCTGTTCATGCAGAGTCACTGATGTGCAGCAGTGACACAGTTATATTTGGTAAGGAAGTGCTGTGACTCTCACACCCCCCCAACCCCCAACACAACACAACACAACACAGAGCAGGCCTTTAGCACCAGTGCAGTATACAGTGATACCTCTCGGTGTGTGCAAATCCCAGCTGCGAGTATTTTCACAGGGGTTAAGGATGGGAAAATGTCTTTTATAGTACCCGAGTCCACCGCCTCAATTTTCTCAAAATTGGCATTTAGTCAATTAAGCTCTTTGAGCACTGGGGTCTTTAATTGGTTTTTTAAAAATACGTTAATTCTCTCTGACTTGCTTTGGTTTCCTGTCGGTTGAATGCAAACCTTGAAACAATGCCAAAAAGCAATGGAAGAACATAATTCAGAACTATCAGAGCATGGATACTGTCACCTGCAAAATAATCAAACAGCTTTACTATGACCTACAGCAAATCCTGCAGTGAGATCAGAAGATCAAAAGCGAGGCATCTTATTTTCTGTGTGTCACTGTGATCTTGTCTGTCCTCTCTGTGAAACCTTTTTTAAAAATAGTTCTGGCATTTATGAGAAAAATGTGGAATTTAATTATATCAAACTTTCACAAACCGCCTACAAATCACAGAATCTGACAGCTTCAGAAATATTTCCCATTTACCTGTGGAGAAGTTGAAATAGGTTCCAACAGAAAATAATCTGAAGCATCATTTGTGAATGAGAGACACACGTCAGACTGACTCATTTGCATGCATATTTGTTGCAAATTTTGGGCTTGCAGTCGTGTCACTGTGTGACAGAACAGTCTCTGACAGCTAGTTCTGATGGATTAAAGAATTTATGATTTTTGAAGTTTTTTGGTTTTTAAAATATTAATATCAAAGCCTGTTTGATTTCCTGAATTGTTTTTATTTAGTGGATAAACGATTCTATTCTCCTTCTTGACGCGCTCATCTCTCTGGTTGTATCAAAAAGGCGGTGAGTCAAGCTCAAGACAGTCTTTGCATGAAATGAGCATCACAATAACAACAATGACCACAATTAATTGTGCCTACAAACATGAAAATTTAGTAACTGTTTGGAAACAGAATTTATGCTACTCTTACCAGTATCCTATAAACAAGGGCATTTGGTATGGAATCAGATACAGTTTCCCAAATCATTTGAATGAGAATTCTAGGTAATTTGCATTTTTTTTCCTTTTTAAATAATTTCTGTCTGCTAACTTACATGTTTAGAAACACTGAACACAATGATTTTTGGCATCAAGGCTCTGACTCATACACTATCTGTCCCTGCTGAGGTTGGGGAGATGAAAGCAGGAGAGTCAGGACACACCCATACCCACCCCCTCTGAAAGTAGCCCATAGGTGGATCCCCAGGTGGTGGTGTGATGTTAACTAGCATCAGCAAAGTGTGCTGCAGCAGCAGATGATCTTAACCAGCAGCAGGTGATCTTAACCAGCCGCAGCAGAGAGCAGTGCAGCGCAGCAGCAGGTGAAGGCATGTTTGCAGCAGAGACACAGCAGAAGAGGCAGCTTATATAGAACTAAACCACTATACAGCTTTACATACAGTCTCTACAAACACTAGAACTACACCTCTATACTGCTTTACATACAGTCTCTACAAACACTAGAACTACACCTCTATACAGCTTTACATACAGTCTCTACAAACACACCAAACTTAGCACATATTCATGAACTTTCCAGGAATCATGTCCAGTGTTGAAACAGATCAACCTTTCAGATGCTTAACCTGAGCCAAAAGGGTTTCCACACCTGAAGGATGAGTCATTGAGCAGAAACAGATGGAGCTAAAGCAGCCGATGTGAGAACGTTATCCATCAGAGAACAAAATGCAGTCAAATGTGAGAAAGGAAACTCCCTGCGCTCTCAGTGCGATGAGGAGATTACAGTGCTGAAAACTCAAACATTATATTCCAGCAGCAGCACAACATTAATGCTTCAGAGCCTGTGACACACTAATGAAGGGCCTGTCTCTCTGGTTACCCCCAAAACTAGCTGTGCCAGATCTGCAGGAGCTGCAGAGGCAGAGCTGGGCTCGGGCAGTTCTGTGCTCCAACACTGAAATGAAGCATCGATTTTTCCAGAGGAGGAACGCTGCGGTCTTTCAGAAGCAGACACAGCATCAGGCCAGCGCGTTGCCACGCCGGAGTCAATGACAAATTGCTCGTATCTTAGTTTGTCACTCAAAGCATACATGTGGGAATGAAGCTTATCGAAGGAACCAATCAGGAGCTGAAACACTGAGCCACAGAAGCGCTGTCTGGTGTTTAATGACACGATATGAGAAGCCCTCAAAGATATACAGCGAGAGTAAATGACAGCCTTCGGCCGGTGATCTCTGCTGGATTGGCTGCCAGTCGCAGGAAGACAGAGTCTGTTTATACAGGGGCTCTGGGCATCAGTGATGTGGACTCCATGATGGCCAGGGCGACTGCTCTAAATGTTGGATGTTAGTGTGCGAGGGAAGGAGGCAGGGTGATCCTTATGGGGACAGTGTGGAGGAGAATGACCCCTGCAGTTGCTAAGAAGACTGTGACAGATGACAGGTAGGGTAAGGTGGGAGGCAGGGCCTGATGACCTTTTATGATTGACAGCTAACTCAGGGGACCTGAGTGTACACATCCTGCACAATGATGGCGCCTAGAAAGACTGAATTCACTGAACAGAGACCACACACACAACACCACCACAGCACGGTCATACAGAGGTTATAGGCACACAGAGACATATTAGCGCAATTGTGAGTTGCTTGGTCAAAGAACCATTACTAGTGCTTTTCAAATTATGTCCTTGTTTACGTCACCTATGAGCTGATTTCACCATTTAGCTCAACCCACTGGACAAATGGTCAAATCAGCTCAAACGACTAAATTGGCATATTTTCCACACCTCAGTATAGACTCATCAAATGCTACATTAAGCCCACCTGCTTAATATAATGTAGGTCTGCCAATCAAAACAGCTCCATTAAACTAATGTCCAGTTAAATTCCTGGACCTAAGGTTTGCCGTTTGAACATTTCCTGGAGTATCCCACCCTGTCCCCCGGCTTGTCTTCTTCCCACAGTGCAGCGCATACCAATTACGACTCCGGACTTCTCACGCTTTTCTTTACTCAGGGGTTGGAAGCAATTGCATGTGTTTCATGATCGTTTAAATGAAATAAGATTATTTGAAACATCTTTATGCAATTCCATTGCTTCCAACCCCTCCAGTGCACAAGGACTTCAATTCCACGCAAGAATCTCTTACATACGCGTTGATTGAATAATTGCTGACCATAGCAGAGAAACATAAATATGCCACTAAAACTCACACCGAATGCGTGAGAGTTGACAGATATGCGTTATTAATGAAAACTGGCCACACTTGATAATGTTGAGAGTTTTCGGAGTTTCTGTAATGGTAATTTAAATGAATCATTGAAAAAAGGTCATGACCAATCATTCATTTTAAGTGATTGTTTGAGCTTCCCCTGTTGCCAGTTCACGAGCCGCCATTGGTGCACAAGTACCCAGCTGATGCACATGAGGTAAAATAAAACAATACTTACTGGACCAGGTGACCTTCTTCAGTTGCTCCAAGGTCCATTTCTGACATGCCCATTGTAGGTGGTCTCCTTATGGATCGGAGTTGAAATGAGGACTGCGAGTGGTCTGCAGCTACAAAGTGCTATCGGTGCACAGAAGGCTGTGATGCATTATGTGTTCTGGCATTTTCTTCATGTATGTACAATTCTCTGCGACTTGAGCCACGGTAGGCCTTCTGTCGGTTTGGAGCAGACGGAATAGTTTTTGCTGCCCTTGTGCATCAATGACCCTTCGGTGCCAAACACTCTATTGCCAGCTCATGGTGTGTGTGTTCCTGTTGACTGGGAGTGCCCCAGAAGCCTTGTTGCTTCAGAGACGCTCCAACCCGAATCATCTGGCCATGATGATTTGGCCCTTGTCAAAGTCGCTCTTGTCTCCAACACCGCCCCTACAAGAACCCACTGATGGCTGATCGTCTAAGAACTGTCTGCAGGTCTTGACATGTGCTGTTGCAATAAGATAATAAAGGTTATCTGCTTCATAACTGAATGGTTTTAATTATTTGACTCATCGGTGTATATTGTGTGCATTATCAAAGAAATGGCACTGATAATTCAAGAGCATCCAATACAGAATGAGTACCCCAGACATACAGCCACAGAACTTTGAGTTTGTCTAATGTTGTGAGTCCCCAAAGCATCATTTCAAAAGATCAATTTTCCTCTAATGCGGCTGGTTTGTGATTTTTCTCGGTTCTCAAAAGCAGTTGCGCAAAAAATGAATGTTGGCATAAATTCAAGGCCTCAACCACGGGTCATTTTGGGATTAAAAAAAACACCACAAATTGAGAATATTCTATCAGTCAGGTTCATATTAGCATTTTAATGGATCGTTACTGTTTCATATATCCAGGTTCGCTTTGTTTCTCCCTATTTTACAATTATGCACCTAGTTGGAGCATAAATGCTGCTTTCAGAATCCAGGCTTATGTCTGAGGCTCAGGTATTAGTCTCTGTTAATGGTTTGTGTAACGACACCATCAATCAGTCTCAACTGCTTCACAGCGTTAGAAATAATTCCATCACCTGCTGGTCCCGACCATCGTAATTTTACAAAATAATCATTTTTATTGGTTCTTGAAATACAGACTAATGATAAAAAAATGTTTGAGGAATAAAGTACTCTGCACAGGCCTTGTGGAAAGGGACTATCACTCAGAAATAACTGGAGGTTTTTTGTAAGATCGATTTAAACCACTCCGTGTGAGGGTTTTGATATTACTGAGATTAAATCTGTTGGTTCTTTTATCAACCCAAATGGCACCATGAACCATATTTGGCAAAATAAACCATCTAGCATATGAATGCTGCCCGCTTATTCATTCAGTGTTCATAATAAAACTAGCGCTTTGCCCGTGGGGATCCACGGGTTCTAGATTCAACCCACATGGGGCCCAATTTTCAGCCCAAGTTTAAATTTTATTGTTTTATGTAATGAGTTGATCTAAGTTTCTGATGATAACTATCCATGTGGCAGTATTAGGCTTGGTATATCAGCATGATCAGTCACAGCACTTGGGCTGTCACTGAGATGCTTTCTCTTGCGGCCTGGCATCTGTTTTTTGGGATTCAGGACTCTTGTGGATGAATTGGCTTGGTCACGTGATGTTTTTATGGTGTTTCCACCATACTTTGGTCACGTGACTGAATCATTGCCGAGCCATTTTCCTCTGATTGGGCACACGCTGTGTGCGTGGGGAGGGGACATACAGGGGGAATACCCAGGAGAGGACATAATATAAAAGCGAAGTGGCTGGACACACACGCACGCAGAGTCCACTTCGCTATTATATTATAGATAAAATACAAACTGTGTGCACAGTAATACACACTGAACTTATCACAATACTCACTTCACACATGGAAATAACTAGGCCTTTAAAGTCATTCCGCAAGCAGAATAAAATTTTCCAGACATGTCATGGCTACCAATGAGCTGAATGCACATTTACAAAGCTTAAGTAAATAGTTGTTTGCAATAATTATTTCCCTTTAATTAAGCTAAGTGCACCCTTACTATTTAAAGCTGAGTTTACTGCCGCAGTTTTATTGGATGATATTCTGTGATCTAAAAGGTTTCGGTTCCTGCTATCGCAATTCAGATACCCAACTGCATAAAATGATATGTTAATGGAGGCAACACCTGGATAGTGCCCTCACTTGTTATCGCTTTAGTCTTTCCAATTTGTGCCAGTCTTACATTGGCACCACTTCTATGAGTGACATAATCTGTGATGTTGACACATTATTGGTTTACAGAGACATGGAAGCATTATTTTAAGATCATCAGTTGAAGCAGGAAAATTATAGACATTTAGCATAACTGTTGTAATTATTACATCTACAGAGTCCAATGAAGGTTTGCTAGTGTGGTAACAGAGTGGAAATGTCACATCAATCACTTTATGAGCCGAACATGACTACAGAGGGAATCCAGAGCCAATCAAAAGGGAGATTTACTTGCTGAGATCAACCCGAGGCATATTATTGGATGATAAAAATTCTGGACCAATAGGAGGGGAACATCATGGAAAGAGGACTGCTCTTGCGACATTATTGGAGGAGAATGAAACACCCAGGGAACCCTAACCTTTTTACAAGGGTTTTCTGAGACCACAGAAAAACTTAATCATTTAGATATTGCTGAACTTGGCTGTTCTTAAGATTCACATCCATAATCAGTTTTCAGATTTTAATGAAACTTTGGGAATATTTGTAGATTCAACCTTTTGTTTTGAGAAAAATATTCCAATATCTGAAAAGCGAAAGTACTACCACAATTGACGATGACCTCTTTCCCATTCCTGATTGGAACAGAGCAATAAAGATATTTGTGGAGTTTATTGTGTGTGTCAAACCTCTGAATCCCTCTGACAGATGGTTAAGGCTTTAAAAAGAGGATCTGCATGCAGTACAGGTTTGGTTTGACTCTTGAGGGTTACCTGTAAACTCTCCGATATGCACAATACCATGAAAAAATATGCACAAATATATCTCAGATCATAATCACAAATCTTTCACATGCTCACAAAATGTCTGTTGTGTTTTCTTATGCCCTAGGTTTGTGGCTGCATCATTGTTTGCATTAATTGTATTGATGGCAGCCAACTTACATGTAAATTACTGAAGCATTAAGAGATTGATATGATGAGACTTTGGCATCTAGGCTCTGACCCTGACACATCGTTTAGCATCCAGAGTTTCAGGCGGTGGGATGGTAACTGCCAGCAAGCAAGAGTGATGCAGCAGCAGATAATGTTACTGGCAGCAGCAGAGAGTGATGCAGCTGCAGATAATGTTACTGGCAGCAGCAGAGAGTGATGCAGCACAGCAGCCGCCAGGGGCATATTTTTCCACTGTGGCAGCACAGTAGATCAGCTCAAACAGCCCACCTTACATATGGCTGGAGCAGAGGCAGATATGCATGGGAGTATCTATGGGAATGAAGGCAAGTCTCGAGTTCGCTGCCTGAACTAACTCTGCAAGCTACACCATTAATTTGCACAGCTCTTACTTGTGAATTTACTGCAAAATAAATTGCATATTTTATCACAGAATCTATTACAATTCATAGGCATAATTCCACATATTTCAGCACCACAGACATTTGTCTGAAAGTGGATTTAAAAAAAACTCATTAATGCCGTTAGAGGAGTGAAAAGCCCAAGATCTCAGAATGCTGTATGATCATGATTACACAAATATGATTACGATTACGTGCCTGCAGAATAGTGTTCCTCTGTTCCTCTGATTGAATGCCAAGGCACACATGGCTTTCTCACAGCCAGCTACCCCTCACATACTAATACTGTTTACTTCACTGTAGGGACATTGAACCCAAATAATCAATTTCGCTGCAACATTTACTGGCAGCTAATCAGCTTGTCACATTAGCTGCATTAAATATGATATATATGGATTCTTCAATTCCTTTTTCTCATGATAAGTAAAGCCTTTGAAAGAGTTAATGCTGTGGAGATCTCATTAAGTTCGTACAAAAGATTATCTTCCATGTGAGGAGGCATTATCAAGTTTCTGTAAAAACACCTCACTACTGTGTGAGTTCCAGTGTTGAAAGGATTTAATGAGAAATAATTGGTTAGGGCAAAATAAACAGTCAGACATAATGTTTCATCTGGGTGAAGAACAAATGACTCAAAAATACAAAAAAAAAACTTGTCCTGTCATTCATCACACACCGCGACTCTCGTCTTCTCTCTTTCCTTCTGTTTCCTTTATGTCCCTTCTTTTTCTCTCGTTCTTTTTTTTCTGAGCCTCAGCTCGTCGACAGAAGTTTGATGCCTCCTGACCTCTCTTTAAAAGAGAGATAAAATATTGATGCTTTCTCCTGGGATGAGGCCCTTGATACGGAGGATTGAATAATTAATTGCGAGCTCATTTGATAAATATGGGGAGTGTAGCGCGAGGCCGAGGGAAAGGCCGCGTTTATGAGCGCATCAGTGGCTCTAAAACAGGAGTGTATCATGAGTGATTATTATTCACAGACCGAAGAGTTTAATTACTCTAATCTGCTGAGGGCTTGAAAACATCTCCCACACTGACTATGCATTAGAACAAGTTCTCAGATCTTTAAAAATTAACTACTGACATTTTAAAATGAGACAAACATTTCAAACAGAAGTTCAGTAATTAAAGACAGCTATCACACCCAGGAAAGGAATTTGATTAAGAGATTTTACCGTCATGATTAAATACTAATGTCTCTGTGTTCAACTGCATTGCATTTTCGTGATTTTATGTGACAGTGAAAATCAGTCCGAAATCTTTTGAACAAGCATTGCCAATGTGTGTGTAAACCAGTGTCTGGAAGATGATTGCATACACAATGAAATGTGTGTTGTTAATTAAAATCTAACGGAATCCTTGTGTCCAATGTTTTCTGCAAGACTCAATTTCATCACATTTGCCTGCATGTGAACCCAGAGCTCATCCACTCGAGTGTCTTTCACCCCGATTTCCTTTGATTCTTTTATCTTGCGTTGGTTTAAGTCGCCTCAGGTGAATTTAAATCACCTCTTCTGTTATTCTTTGTGAGTTGCTTTGCCCAAGAATTCTGTTGCAATTCAGTCAGTGACTTCAGGTGAATTACAAAGGTTGTTGCAGCTAATGTAATTCAGCGTCCGCACAGCCAGGTGTGATTTCCCCTGTAATAATGTTTGTATTGTTGTCTTATTATGCATTTGTAGGCTTCAGGGTGTTTAGCTATCTTGAGTACAGCCTGACTGCTGCTGCTTATCAAGGAATGGGCCCAGGATTTTTGGACTTAAGCCAAGTATAGAGGTGGGCTAATGCCCTGTGGCTAGGCATAGCTGGCTCAGCCCTGACCAGGGTTTTCCAGCTTATCATTTCCTTAGCTCTTCCCGCAAGTACACCGGTCTCTCATTCTTATGAAGTGGCTATTTTACAGTCAGCCAGTAATCAGAGGTGCTACCACATGTCTCATGGGTATTTCTGCCTGAAGCGATGCTGGGCTCATTCACTCTCACATTCTGTGTGCCTGAGAGTTACAGTTCTGCTCCTGATGTACTATTCACCTAATAATACCTAAAACACTTGCACCAGCTCTCCTGCTGTGATGGTCCTGCCCTGCAGTCCCTCCCCCCTCCTGCTGTCTGCACCTCCACTTCAGCGAGACACACCTGTTGCTCGTTGAGGTGGAGGTGCAGTGTAGAGTATTTAAGCACTGCACTGCCAAACTGGCAGTTGCATTCTGTCCTGAGCCCTGATGTTATTGTTTTTGCCGTTGCTCCTCTCGTGTTTGCTTTTATCTTTTAAAGTAAAGATTTTTATATTTTTACTCAGCCTGTGCGTGTGGGTCCCTACATCTCTTTTTGGGCACATGGTCCCAGTGCCCGCCGGCTTCGTGTCTTCAGCCGGCGGGGGCAAAACCATGACACCTGCAGTACTGTGTGCCTAATAAAATTCAAAATAGCGCCTTTTAGTACTGTGTACCCAATGGCAAATAAAACTGATAAAGAGTTTAATATCCGAAACAGCACATAAGTGTTCGTACTGTGAATTATGCAACAGAAATATGAGCCATTAATTTGTTTATGGTTCAGGAGTTCTGGTCATTTGGGCATCTACTGAAGGGTTACAGTAAAGAGTTTGCGTTGTAAATACCACACGTCCCCAAGTAAAGCTCTGTGCAGCTCTGATCACTCCTGTCAGGATGGGTCACATGATGCAGCTCCGCTTCCAGAGATGAGCAGTGAATGAGGCAAAACAGCCCCACATGAGCAGGTGAGAGATACGAGACCGAGACGTGTCTAATGCTGGGTTTACACATAATGACGACAAGTCACGAATGCCACGAATCTAAATTTGTGACCGAGGATCATGAATTTGAATTGAATTTGATGATTCGGGGCAGAGGCGTCACGCGTCATTCAGTTCAGTTCTTGACAGCTTTCGTGTCGATTCGTAACGACGCGTGACAGTATGGGCTCAAAGAATGGCAAGAATACACTACGAATGCTGTCACGCTTTATTACGAATCACCATTAATCACCACGAATCGACACACTCTGTTGCAAACTCCATGAATCGAGGGTGATTCGAGACATTCGTGGAAGATTTTTTGGCAGCCAAAAACATGCTCCACGAATATCACGAATGTCACGAACCGACACGCGCTGTTAAGAACCCTATTCAGATGCGTTAAGTCACGTTCACGAATGTGCCACAAATGAAGGGAAAATGATATTCGTAACGCATCGTGCCTATGTGTAAACCCTGCTTTACTGAGAGAGAGAGGGAGCGAGAGAAAGAGGGAAAAAGAGGGGTGAGAGAGGAAGGAGAGAAATGTAGAGAGGGACAGAAAGAGAGGGCAGGAGGGAGAAACGTGGAGAAAGACAAAGAGAGAAGGAGAAACCTGGTGTCAGGGACCAATGCAGCTAAATGAGGGCAGTTTTTAGTCAAAAGACTAGAGTGTGTTTCAGCATGAACATGGGCCTGCAGGTCAACTCCAGCGATGTGGGACAGCAAGGGCTGTGTGCCTGTCTCTACTAGCACTGAAGGAGCTCAATAATAATATGTAAGGGAATTTATATGTAAGGGAATCGATACTCAAGGGAATCGATATGTTAGGGAATCAATGTGTAAAAGAATTGATATGTTAGGGAATCAATATGGAAGGGAATCAATGCAAAAGGGAATCAATACAAATGGGGGTAAATATGTTGGGAAAGAATAGGAAATTGAATCAATATTTCAAGGAATCAATGCATAAAGGAATAAGTATGGTAGAAAATTAATACAAAACAGAACCAATATGCAAGGAAATCAATATGTAGAAGAATTAATATGTAACAGAATCGATATATAAAGGATTTGCCATGTCAGGTAATCAATATTTGAATGTTTGCTCAATAGACTGTGTGCAGTGATACCACATCTCTGAATCCCCCAGATAGTCCTGTGATTCGCGACCCTTCAGGGAGAGCAAGGGACGCTCTCAAAATGAACATCCCAAAGAAAAGAAGTTGGCCTTTCCCCATAGGGACCATGTGAAAAGTCTTTCACTGGTGTGCTGCAACAATGGAGAACAAGAATGGAGAGATAGAACGTTACAGATAGAGCCATTCATCAAAAGTCTATCTGAGCACATCTGTCACTGTGACACACACACTGCTCACTATGCAGTTGCACCACCAATTACACACTGCCTACGCCTTCGGAGGAACATTCTGTCAGCAAACAATTTAGCTTTTACAGCTACATGCTCCTTGCCCACCAGAAGTGGTCGTTACAGAGTGAGGAACTAACAAATTTTAACCGGTTAAACTTTGGCACAGATAATGGTTGAGATTCTGTGCTGTAATTTTTTAGGGGTTTCAGACTGCAACTGAATAATTTTAAGACAAATAAAAGTGAAACTTTGTGTGGTGCAAAAAAGATGCTTCATTTATGCAGAGTTCCATCTTCATTTACTCTGACTCAGTGTCATATACACTGATTTTTGCATAATGACAAAAATCCCTGAGGTGATACCTTTTTTATGATATCAAGATTATTCAAATTGACCAATTCGTTGCAGAGATATAGTCATTTCATTTTGGGCATGTCATTTTCAAGCCAGAGGCTCAGGGCTTAAGGGGTTAAAGCACTGAGATAAATTTTTAAAAAAATTATAAATGAAATTATCTTGTGCTGTTGAAAACCTATCATGTGGCGACTTGTTTAAAAGAGCTCCCGCAGGGGAGCTCTTTTAAACCAGTCGCCACATGATAGGTTTTCAACAGCTTTGATTTTGAAATCTAACATCACTGAGTGGCAATAGTTGTATTTAGTGCTCTAAGGGTTAATGTAGCACACAGAAGAACCGCGGCACTAATATGGGACCCTCGGATGTTCATTTAGAGCGCGCACTCAGTGAACCGAGTTCAGCTACGCCGAGCGCTGTGATTGTGTGGAGGACAGAACGTGTTTATTTCACAGATGACTGGAGCAGATGGAGAAAATTCTGCCACTTTTATCTCCTGTGCATGAAAGAATCTGTCTATCCCATCGTTCACAGCACCGTTTCCTCGCTAATTCAACAGCGTGTCCTCTGCCACTCCGCCAATGATGCGCCAACTGCGTGCGTGAATGGCCTGCAAAACAGAAACATTTGTCTTAAAATTATTCTGCCGGTAAAAATGTTGTGGGTTTTTGGACCTTAATCTGAAGTGTTTAGATAGTTTGTACAATCAATTCTGGCCAGTGACCACCGGACAGCAGGTCATAGTGAGTCATAGTTACTTGCCCAAATCGGCAGTTCCGGGCCCCTATAAAAGCAGGATTACTGAGCTTGCAGGATAACAATCCGGAATCTGAGATAAACTGAACTGTCCTGGGGTCTGTTCAGTGTATTTGTACAACTAACTCCTGCTTTCTGGAACAGATCCAAAATCACCAGCCAGAAGTTTAACACACTGGGTGCACAGTTCAAAGGTCAGACAGTGAAAAGTCCTGCTACATGTTCCCTGCACCCAGATCACCAATTTCACCAATCAGCTTTACATCCTGTCCGAGGAGCTGCACAGATTAACCCTTAGAGCACTGAAATAAATGTTAAAAAACATAAATTAAATCATCTTGTGCTGTTGAAAACCTATCATGTGGCGACTTGTTAACAAGTTGCCACATGAAAGGTTTTCAACAGCTTTGATTTTGACGTCTTACGTCATTGAGCAACAATAGCTGCATTTAGCGACCTAAGGGTTAAACAAACACAGCTGGTTGGAATGAAACACTGGGGTGGATTTCACAGTCAGAAGCTGGGTTTACAGCTGTGCTGCTGAAGAGCATAACCCTGTGTGTGCAGTACAGTCACGCACACTCCGCTCCCTCTCTCACCGAGCACCATGCTGGCAGTGCTGGCGTCTGCTTTAGCTCATGATGTTCCTCGTCCTCTCTGCGCAGTTAGACCGCAGTGATTGCCCTTAACGTCCTAGATGTCATTAAAATCATGCCTCCTCAGCTCTGATGGCAGAACTGGCAGCCAAGAGCAGGACAGGGCCCGACCGAACTCTCTCGCTCTCGAAGGACCGAACTCTCTTGCTCTCGATGGGCCGAGAGGAGCCCAGCTCAGCTGAGGCTCAGCATTATGTAAAACACTCACTGGCCCTCATTTATCAAACTTGCGTAGGATCTGGTGTAGATTCTGGTGTAAATATCAGCGTTCGCCGGGTGTCATGTCTGATTTACTAAAAGTGTGTACGTTGCTGATTTCGGTGTAGAACTGGCGTGGCGTTGATAAATCTGGCGGCTGAAACCATTGTAATTTACATGACACGCCCCTATAAATTCATGCTCCGGGACGCATAGTCCTGCTCACTTTACGACATGGACTCTCGAAAGACGGCAAAGAAGAAAGAACTTCACTGAGGAGGAAATGTAAATTATCACGTCCGAGGTGGAGAAAACAAAATAATTTTATTTGGAAGCCTTAAGAGTGGCATAAAGGGAGCCCAGAAGGCTGCACCTTGGAAAACTATTGCTGCTGCGGTAAACCCCGTTGGAGTGGAAAACCAGTGCAGTAGAGGTTTGATTTAATTCATTAATAAATCGAAGTGACTATTCGCACTTCCAAGCACAAAAATTGATCGAAATTCGCGTTAGACACACTTATAAGTGCGGCCAAGATGCACATTTCTCCATTGCCCGCACTTATTTTAAGTGTGTCCAAAGCTAAAAATTTTTTCTTGGCCAAACTTATTTTAAGCGGTAGCTACTTTCTCAGCGGCACTGGAATGGTCATCAACTGGTACACTTATAAGTG
Organism: Gymnothorax javanicus; assembly: GCA_029692085.1. Classification (NCBI taxonomy): domain Eukaryota; kingdom Metazoa; phylum Chordata; class Actinopteri; order Anguilliformes; family Muraenidae; genus Gymnothorax; species Gymnothorax javanicus. The sequence goes on along the minus strand of CM056210.1, from coordinate 15,146,593 downwards.
TGGCCAAGAAAAAAAAATCAGCATTGGCCACACGTATAAGCGCGAATAACATCGGCCTTAATATGTTCAATTTATAGATCCATGATATTTCAAGTTATATGGCCTACATAATTGACAATCCAAATGCTTTACATGTAGGTTAAAAAAATTGGTCCGATTTTTAAGATCGCCGCCAAAGAATGGGAGCGCACGGACCGGCGGAGGCCAGCCAGACTCAAACCTCCAGCTGTCACCGTTCGAGAAGCGTGTGGCAGCAGGGCTCCCCCTCCATCGTGGGAATACGAGGCGGAGGGGACATGGATGAGTCCCCACCGCCTCGATCGGAGCTGCATGAGGGTAATTGTTAAAATACAGTCTGCAGAGATCACTCTTCATTGTACTTTTATTAGTATTACTCCATGACATTTTATTGGGTGCCACAAAAAAACGAGCAGCCACTCATTACTTTCCCGGAGGAGATCTTCTCTGTACCGAAAGTTCCTCTCACGTCGGACAGAAGCGTATTCCTCTAACAATAGAAGATCTGCCATTGTCAAAATGTGATCACGGCCAAAGTATCCGTTGGCCTATATATACTGAGCAACAAAAGAAACGCAAGTTAGCTAGTTAGTTAATGTACTCTTATGGTTACTCAGTCAAAGTGACTGCAAAATAAAGAAAAGTTTGATGAAACGAGTGTAAATGAGCACGCGCTAGTAATAAATTTGATTTTCTAAAATAATTACGCGCAAACTTATTTTCCAGTCTGCCTTTAATTAACTTGCATTTCTTTTGTTGTTCAGCGTATATCTGACTGGATGAGCATCTGACACACCACACTACATATCTGCCAAGCCGCGCATGGCGCTTAATCAAATTGATTGTAATTGTCAGCCGTCTGGCCTGACAAGCAGGTTGTCTCAAAATATAAGTTTAATTAATTTCTCAACACAGGTGTCTTATTTGTTTATTTATTTATTTATTCATTCATTCATTTATTTATTAAGCCTATTTATTCATTGTACTAATAAGACCAACAAAAGCATGACGTCCGCATCGCTGCATGTGGTTTATTACTCATTTTGACAGCTCGTTCCTGCATGTTGTTCGCTGGTTTCAAATCTGTGTACACCTGGTCAGACCTGGCGTGAGATTTTTGCGGACCGTTCGCTCAGGTTCAGATTGATAAATGCCGATCCTTGCGGGAGATTTGGCATACACCCATTTCTTTGGTGTACGCACGTTTGATAAATGAGGGCCACTGTCTCACAGTTCGCTCTCCCAAAATAACCATCATCACAAGAGTCATCGAGTCAAGTGCAAGGGTCCCTCTTCCCTCACGCTCTCTCGCTTCCCCCCTCGCTCTCTCTTCCTCTCCCTCACTCCCTCTGTCTCCCTCTCTCACTCTCTCTCTCTCTCAGGATGCTCTGTGCCTTTGAAGAATTCAAAACAAGATTAAACATTTAAAATAAGGTAGAAGTGGATCTTGGCTTTAGCAGCAGAAGTAAATCTCTTGAAGTTCAAATAAACCGACTCAGTTTGTACCAAACTTCACTTACTTGCAGGTTCATTCCCCTCTCCTGAACTTTTAAAAATCTATTTCTGTGACTTATCCCTGGCTTTATTTGATGAGTAGTTCAGAGAAGCAGAAATAAAAGGAAGGAGAAAGAAAGAGATGAGAGAGGGGGTGACATGCGTCAAAGGTTGAGCGGCAGATCTTGAGAGGGAGCGTTAGCAGTTCCTAATGGGCCAGATATTCAGTGCTGAAATCAGAGCAGCAGCGCTCAGGAGAAGAGCCGGAGATGCGAGGAGGACTGTCTTCATGAACGGCTCGGATCGTCCTCTGTGTCTGTTTACTTAGGGATTAGCCTCTGACTCCACTCCTGTACGCCACTTTGCCTCTCTGTTGTCTGGATATTCTGCCTGTTATGTGACTATGATTATGAAAACATAATTCTATGAAATATAACTGTTGCCCAAACTTTAATTAATTAATCATAATCCTCTGTAACCCTTCGTGAGGACCACTCAGAAAATCTCATAACCCGAAATGTCCTCTCAAGAACAGTGGTTACTCAAGAGCTGGTTCTGATAAGTATAGCTATACAAGCCTACACATACAGACACACAGGCACAGACACACACAGAAACACACTCACTCACTCACACACACACACACACACACACACACACACACACACACACACACACAGAAAATGCACACAAATGCAGTCAGTCACAAAAACACATACACACTCACACAGAGAAACACAAACACACAAATATACCTACACAAATACACGCACACACACACACACACACACACACACACACACACACACACACACAGAAGTTGGTATGAAGCTGATTGAGAGGAAATGTTTCTGTAGCTCAAAAGGTCAAATATTCACTCCCATTTAAACATGAAATGGGAAATGATTAATCATTTCGTAAATTGAAAAATGTAATCACTGCCATGGCATACCACTACTTTAAACATTGGCCAGGGATAAAATACTGCAATTTATCTGTAAATGTCTCTTTTTGTTATCGTGAATTCAAAGTGGTTCATTAAAAAGTTGAGGGAAATTCATTGAATTTCTATTGTGGTTTGAAAGATGAAGCCGATGCTGTAGGTTGAAGTCCAGGGGAAGATGATGACAGTTTACCTGTGACGGACGGACAGGGGTTACACACAGGCTGCTTTGGGGCGGTACAGTGGTGTAATGATTGGCAGTGTTGCCTCTCCGTAAGAAGGTTGTGGGTTTGAATCTCCCCAGGGGCCTTTGCATGTCCTCCGTGTGTTTGCTTGGGTTTCTTTTAGGCGCTCTGCTTTCCTCCCACAGTCCAAACACATGCATGTCAGGAGACTCTAAATTGCCCGCAGGTGTGAGTGTGTGTGTGTGAATGGTGTGTGCACCCTGTGATGGATAGCTGAGCTGTACAGGGTGTGTTCCTGCCTTTCGCCCAGAGTCAGCTGGGATCGACCCAGTGAGAAAGAAGCGGTATAAAGAATTGAAAAAAGGATTCCCCACAGGAAGAACTACAAAGACCATTCATTACAAGCACTTCCTTCTGCACCATGGACCTTGTTTCAAAGCACTGAATTCAGATAGAAGTTTAAATAGCCAGAGTAAGGCCTGACTTGACTGAATTTTTCTCAGTGCTTTTTAAAAGTGCCATATTTTTCTGTTAACAACCAACCACAAAATCTACTCATGTTCATTGTACAGAAATATCACACAATGCATGTCAATAAATGTGACCATTTTTTGAATAAAGAATTTGAACCAAAGGATTTTTCTGCATATATGTATGGGAAAAACAGTTGACTTCCATTTCTTGGCCAGAATTATGCCAAAATACGACAGGGTTTTAATCGTCAGAGATTTCAATATCCATGTGTGCTGTACTACAGAGCCATTGGTAAAAAGATTATTTAGATTTTATTCATGCTTTTAATCTTGTACAGTTTGTGACAGGTCCTACATAAGAGCATGGGCTCACACTAGATCTGGTCTTATAATGTGGTTCACCTGTTTTGAACATTATACAATCATTGGCCTCAGTTAAGGTGAGTCCAATGATTTATCCACCTTGGACAAGGCATGACCTCAGTGAATATCAATTGTCTGAGGTGGATAAATCGTTGGATTCACTAATAACTGAAGTCAATATCTGTTTTATTATATGACCCTACAGGAAAATGTAAAATAAGAGAAGGGCGACAGCTCTAACATAAAGCTCCTCACAGGGAAGAAGCGACATGAAATACAGACACTGTCCGGAGCTCCTGCAGGAAAGCCTTATCTGTTTTAGATGGAGGTCGTTGGATTGTTATGTTCACCTCTCGCACACTTTCGCGCAGAGAACATCGCTGTTTACAGTGACCGGCAGAGCTCAACTCAACCAATCAGGAGAGAGAGGATCCTTATGTCTTAAAATAATGAAATTTGTGGTGCAGTTTTCTCTGACCACATGCTAGTTTTATTCGAGATCACTGTCTCCTCTTCTGCGCTTCAGCTTGTTGTTTTCTCGTGATTAACCCTTTCACTGCTGCACAGTTCTCCGCTGTTTCTGAGACTGATGTTGACACTCACTCAGAGTCCTCCCCTTGTCTTAATATTGAGGAGTTAACCTCACTGTTTCATTCAACCTGCAAAAACATCCTGGATCCTGTCATTCCATTTAAAATCAGGCGCTCCGAACCGAGATCTGACACGACTCCACCTGTCAGAGGCGACAGCAGGAGAGCTGAACACAGGTGAAAGAAAGACAGGCTGCAGGTGTGTTCTGTCACATTAGAGGACAGCTGGAGCAGAAAAACAGTCAAAGCAGAAAAAAAAACATTTGTCTGATATTATTTTAAATAATTATCACGTACCTTTAGTTCTTTTGAGCACCATTAACACTGTTCTTAATATGCCCCAGTCTGCTTGTCTTGGTGCTTCTTCAGAAACCTGCAAAAAACTCTTTCATTTTTGTTGACAAGATTTTGATAATGAGAGCACACATCTCACCTCTGGTGACCCGTCTGTCACTGTGACCTTCTCTGCTGTTTATGAGCAGGTCAAGCCTGTGTCTCTTTCTCCTCTTAAAGACATTACTGATCATATTATTCCCGCTGCTTGTCCTGCTGCCATTGTCCTCCCTCACCTTTTTAAAGAGATCTCTGAGGCTGTCGGACCAAACATCCTAATAATTATGAACAGCAGTATCTTTAGGTGTCGTACCGGCTAGTTTTATGTATTTTTTATTTTATTTTTTATTTTTTTTACATGCAATGGTGCAACCATTGATCGAGACGTCCAACCTGGACACCTCAGTCCTCTCTGATTTCAGACCTATTTCCAAACTCCAGTCTCTTTCTAAAATTTTGGAAAAAGTTGGCACAGGTACAATTCCTTCTTGACTCACGGGGCATTCTTGACGTGTTTAATTCCAGTTTTAAACCCCTCAATAGCACTGAATCTGCACTTATTAAGTTTTAAAACAATCTTTTATTGCCTAGTGACTCCAGGGCTTCTGTCAGTCTGATGCTTTTAGATCTCACAGCTACACTACCAGTCAAAAGTTTTAGGACACCCCAATTTTTCCAGTTTTTTATTGAAGATTATGTAGTTTAATGTCTCATTGTACTCTGGAATGAAAGCATAGACATGATAGAACAAATTAACAATCAAAGTTAAAAAAGAAATCATGGAATCAATGTATAAACCGAAATGTATTTTAAACTTTTGACTCAAAGTAGCCAGCTTTGGCAGATATAACGGCTGAACACACTGGTGGCATTTTTTCTACAATGGAAATCAAATATTCTTCAGAAAGTTCTTCCCAACTCTGTTGCAGAAGTTCCCATAAATGTGTGGCACTTGTAGGTTGCTTTGCTTTCACTCTTCTGTCCAGTTCATCCCAAACCATCTCGATGAAGTTTAAGTCTGGCTGGCTACTCCATGTTTTCAAGCTTACCATCTTGTTCTTTTTTCCTAAGGTAGTTCTGGCAGAGCTTGGACTTATGTTTTGGGTCATTATCTTGCTGTAGGATGAACCCCTGACCAACTAGGTACATACCAGAGGGTACTGCATGGTACTGCAGAATGCTGTGGTAGCCGTTTTGGTTCAGGGTGCCTTTCACTCTGTAAGTCACTGACCCTGGATCCAGCAAAACAGCCCCAGACCATCACGCTTCATCCTCCATGTTTGACAGTTGATGTCACACACTGAGGAACCATCCTTTCACCTACTCGACGGCGTACAAAAAACCTGGGTAACTTACCTTTTGTTTAAAACTTCTGGCAGTTCGCCACTTACCTTTGTACCATTTCAAGCGATTCATTGGACTGGAACTGCATAATTTTCAATAAAAAACTGGAAAAACTGGGGTGTTCTAAAACTTTTGACCTGTAGTGTACATTCAACATGGAGGGCCACAGTATGCTCATCTCTGGTCTGTAACATTGAGTTGGCATTAAGGGTGCTGCTCTGCAGGGCTTCTTGTCTTACTTCTCTGACAGAGGTTTTTCCCTCAGCCTCGGTGACTCCATATCCTCCTGGGCACCTCTCCCTTATGGAGTTCCACAGGGCTCCATTCTTGGGCCAGTTCTGTCTTCCCTTCATCTGTTCCCCTTAGGGTCCTTTTTTTTCAAAATGCCAAGTCATTCCACTTCTATGCAGACGATACCCAAATCTACCTACCTTTGAAAAGAAGTACATTCCCCAAAATCACTGTTAGACTGTTTCAAGGATGTTAAAGTTGAGAAGGTCTTACATTTTTTTTTTTTTTTTTGATTTTAATGAGGTTTAAACTGAAGTCCCAATATTTGGACACATTGGTGCCTGTGATGTCCCATATATGGATTGAAGTTCCCTGAAATCTTCTGTGAAACCCATTGCAAAAAATCTGGGAGTGATGATGGACAGTGAATTTAAACTGGTGTAAAACTCAGTGGTCGAATCTAGCTTTTTTTTAGCCAGGGCTCCAATCTATGACCAAGTCCTTTTAACCCTTTAGTGATTCTGAAAGGGTTATACATGCTTTTATTTCGACCCGACTTGACTGCAGTAAAGCGCTTTGTGTATATGATATCTAGGCCTCCCTCTTACACTGGCAGTTAGTCCAGAGTGCTGCAGCTCGTTGTTTTAGAGTCAATCACAAGCGAGAACACATTTCCCCCATATGGCCTCTCTTCACTGGCTTCCTGAACGTTTTAGGATTGATTTTAAGGTTTTATTGTTTGCAAACAAAGCATTAAATGGGCCAGCTCCAACCATTCTCTCTGACCTTTTACAACCCATGTCCCATTGAGATCGCTCAGGTCCACTGATCAGTCGCTTGTGGTTGTCCTTAGATCTAGGTTGAAGCTCAGGGGAGACTGTGCCTTTGCAGAAGTAGCCCCTAAACTGTGGGATGAGCGGTCTGTACATTTAACACTGCCTGTTTTTGAATCTCACCTTAAAACACATTTATATCCGGGCTTTTAAATTGTTATGAGAGCTGACTTGCTTCTTGTTATGATTTTTCTGCTTTTATTATTGCAGTCTTTTTGTTAGCCAGACGGATCTTTGTGTTTTAATTGTGTTGTTTTATGGTTTTCACTATTCTGATTATTCCACCACTTTGGTCAATGATCTTCATTTTAAAATGTGCATTATAAACAAAGCTGGATTTGACTGGATTAATCCTCTGAAACCAACGCATGTGAGGATATGTTCATTCTGTCGCCATGATATTAAGGTAAAGTAAATCTAAATAATGCTTTGGATGTGTTTTCTCGTAGTGACTGCATGTTCCCTTACGAAATGAAAATATATTGCAATATACTGGAATTTATATCGCAATATATCAAATAATATATTTCAATATATGGGAAACTTGCTCTTATATTTTACAATATATAGCAATATATGGATGGACCATCTATTGCTATGTATTGTAAAATACACTGCCGTGCAAACCAAAACTGCATTACATTATTGCATGTATGTTTATTGAAACAATGTATTTTTATGAGTTAAGCAAGCTCATGCATAGGTTCACACTGAGCTTCAACAACAATAGTCCAAGGGCTCTAATTTCTTGGCGCTGCGCAGGGTGGCGCAGCGTGGCGTAGCGTGGCGCAGCCCACGCAGTGGTAATTTTGTCCGGTGCAGCCCGGCGCAGTGGTAATTTTGTCTTGATTGCAACACCGTGCGCAGCCACTTTGGCAATTTGGTAGACGGACGTGCGCCGAGATGGGTGTGGTGGCGTAATAGGGGGAGGTGTCACATATTCATCAAGACGCAGTGACAATTTTGTAGCAAAAGTCCCCGCTGAAACTGCGCAGAAAGCTTGCCAGCTCCAACCTGGTTTACTTTCTGTGCAGTGGTAATTTGGCTGACCGGCACACAGTGCGCACACGTCACCGAAACCTCACAGGCAGGTTTCCAGAATGTCAGGCACATTTCAATGAAATAAATAATTGCAGCAACCACTATTTAATGCAACTATCTGAATCAGCACATAAATTATAGTATCTAAATCCATTGTCCTGATGTCAGATCAAAGGCGGTTGGCACGCGTAATGGAAACTCGACCTGACAGCCCTCAGAGTGTCAGTGCATTCTTTGTGGCATGTTGCATGCTACACAACATAGCTGTACGCCATGGATGTCACTTTGACCTGACGCAGGAGACATTGCAGGACTTGAGACTGAGAGGGGCTGAACTGCATGTGCCGTATCAGCAGGGAGAGCAGCAGCGCGCACGGGAGAGGAGAGACCACCTGGCTGCACAGCTCTGTCCTTAACACTAGAACCGCGGCACTGATGTTAGTAATGCATGGTATTTCATGTCAGTAAAAGATATGAGTCCATCCGTCCATGACTTTTTCTAAATATGTGTTTTCTGTGTTATGTCAAAGTTTTGAACTTCTGTTATAAAACGTAAGTGAGTATTGATATTAAATTACTTTGAGCGCCGTAGCCGCTTTTTGCGGCAGTGGCTTTGACCGCAAATACCCGTCTGCAACGTACGAGAGAGAGAGAGAGATGTGTGCATATGGGCGCGTGAGTGCGTGTGTAGGCTATGTGGGTATGTGTCCTTCAGCTGCTTTCACACCGGACGAGAAACAAATTTTTCGCACGACTGATTACATTCAAAGTCAATGCAAAGACGCGAATGCACGCATGTATTCGCGTCTTTGCATTGACTTTGAATGTAATCAGTAGTGCGAAAAATTTGTTTCGCGTCCAGTGTGCAAGCGGCTTAATACTATTATTGTCACTTGGGTTTTATCGTTTTTAGTGGGGGAAAGAAATACAGCCTGATTGCTATGATCTCCTACTGAGTTAAGATCACATATTGAAAATAAATGTGTAACGTATCTTGCATTGTTGTCCATGCATGTTAATCCCAAAATTTTAAGCAGCAACAGGGTGTAATAATAGGAACACGCTATCCATCGTTTCTCTTCCCAATGATGCAGGCAGAAGAAATAAATGAGCAACCGTCGTATTTCATTCCAACTTCATAAGTTTGAATGATCTGACGTAGTTTCGTTTTGAAATTCCATTCAAGTTCGCTAATGGTAATAAGTCGCGAATGCCCGAGCTAGCCAGCTAACTCATATTCGTAATGCTTAATATAGACGTAAGCGGTGCAGAAAACATGCCTGAAGCAGCAAAGTAAAATGCAACATTAACGCATCATGCAGATATAGGACAGAGGCTTCTTTATTCCAACATCTTAAAGGTCAGGAGTATGGAGGGTTATTTGTGCCATAATTCAATACAATACACACATTGAAATACAATACACTTATTGAAATGCAATACACATCTTGAAAATACAATACACTTATTGAAATGCAATACACATCTTGAAAATACAATACATGTGTAGCAATAAATGCAATACAAAAATGCTTAAATACAATACACATATTGAAAATACAATACAGGACTCGAAATACAATACACACCTCAAAAATACAATACATGTGAAACAATAAATACAATACTAAAATGATTTCTTTTTCAATGTCCATCAGGAATATTTGTGCCAAAATGAATACATATCACACCTTGAAATGCAATACATACCTTGAAAATACAATACATATGTAACAGTAATTACAATACAAAAATGCTTTGTTTTTCAATGTCGGTCAGGAATATTTGTGCCAAAATTAAAACAATACAACCATATTGTTTTTCAAGTTGTGTAATGTATTGTGTATTGTATTTCAATGTGTGCATTGTATATCGAGGTGTGTATTGTATTTCGATGTTGGGTTTTGGCACTATGTAAATTTTAGTCTATGAGCTCCGACCAATTAATATGATTGAACGAGGCATTCCATAGAGTGCCTAAGTCACGCCCGGTTGGTACTGATGTGTACCATGGTCTAGATAAATACACTTTTCTGTTTGGCTGGCAGGTGTTAATTAAAACAGTGAAACCGCACAGATAGTTCGGCTACGGTAGTTTCACCGTTCGAAGTTCGAAATTCATCTGCCAGCCAACCTATAACCATAGCAACGTTTGAGCACTGGCATTTGGCTGGGTATAACAGAAACCAAGATACTCATTTATCTCCAGGGGGCTGTTTCAATAAACTTTACATGTCCGACCGAGTCAGACCATCTGTCGAGTGAAAAGTCGGACCTTCGACAGACCATGTCCGTCAGGTGTTTCAATAAAACAGAAGTAGGATGTCCGACCATGGTCCGGCGCGACGGACGGTTAAATCACTGTTCGCTCGAAGTTGCGTGAGAATTTACCCCTCAGCGATGCACTGCTTCGCTATTTAACGTTCAAATATTCGAAATAAGTTAACGTTAAATGAAAAAAGAAAAAAACCCAATTTTGATTAGGTAGATCATTAAATACTATTCAGACATAAATTAACGGCGCACATCGCTGTAGGATGTCACATAAGTAACGTTCATTTTCAGTAGGCTATTAACTAAATACAGTCGAGCTAACTAAAAGCAGTCTTTGCTCACTGTGCACTCTGTGCTAAAACTACGACTGGCAACAAAACAAAGCTATTCAACACACAAAAGACATTAAAACATTCATATCGTCACAATCGCTCATTTTACAGAATTGAGTTAAGCTGCTTTCACACTGGACGCGAAACGAATTTTTCGCACGACGGATTACATTCAAAGTCAATGCAAAGACGCGAGATCGTCCATTGGGGCGGTTAACAATAGGTTCTCCAGCGATAATGACCGTAACATTAAAGCAGCGAAGTAATCACGCTTTATTCATTAAACGATAGTAACTGTGTACAGTTACAAAGGAAGCTAACATGTCCACTTCATGTATCAGCAACTGCTGACAGTTCGCTGACTACGTGCTGCGACAACAGCCTGATTTCAGCTCGCTGGCTCTACAGAAACCATCATTTAGTTTGTAGGTTTGTTGGTCCAACTAAATCCGCGCCTGGCCAATCCTGGCCACGCAGGGCGTAACTAGCCAAGAGCCAGCCTACATCGTGCCAAAACTGCATATCGAAATACAATACACGGTGTATTGTATTTCAATGCGAGCTTTTTGGCACAGAGCTCGAAATACAATACACACCTCGAAAATACAATACATGTGTAACAATAAATACAATACAAACATACTTTGTTTATCAATGTCGGTCAGGATTATTCATGACAAAATTAAATACAATACTCACATTGAAATACAATACACATCTCGAAATACAATACACATCTCAAAAATACAATACGGTTGTATTGTTTTAATTTTGGCACAAATATTCCTGACTCACATTGAAAAACAAAGCATTTTTGTATTGTATTTACTGTTGCACATGTATTGTATTTTCAATATATGTATTGTATTTCAATGTGTGCATTGTATTGAATTATGGCACAAATCACCCTCCATACAGGAGAGGAGCTCGTTTGATTGGTGAAGACTTGACTCGGCTGTGTTAAACCCACTCAGGCCTTCTCTCCTCCCTTTTTGCCATTTGCGCCGGCAGGAGGGACAGAGGCGAGACAGAGGAGTACTTGCGCCGGGCAAGAAATTGCAAAATACGCCTGGATACACCCCGTTGGCGCTGTGCTCCCCCCATTCGCCGCGCCTGCGCCTGGTCAATGAATTTAGAGCCCCATGTCTCATTTAGCATAGCACATTCATTATATTTTACAATATAGAGCAATATATGGATGGACCATATTGTAAAATGTAGATGACAGAGAATATAATAAATTATATTGGTATTAGCAGCAGCCAATAAAATAAAATAAATCAATTTTTTTTTCTCTTTTGATTTAACTTTTCATTCCTCCACATGACACTTCAGTCCTCCACAATGGATCGTGGATGTATACATGCGTAAAGGTTGGCATATTGTGGCAGATCAATTAACATACATTTCCTGTTGAATTTTGTGATGGAATTTGCTTATTGCTTGAATGTCTCAATTATATCACATATCAGTAAGATGTTGTCTGTTCAGAAATAGGTCTCTGGGGGAAAAAAAAGTCACCCAATTGTGCTTAGCATAGCATATAAGCTGCTTGGCTGCTTGCCATAGAATATTCTTGAAGTCTCCGCCTAAATGTATAAATGTCCTGTGATAATGATTCCTCTTTGGAGAACTCTTCCTGCATTACTGGGAGCCGTAACCTGTGTTGCTGGTTGTATTGTTATCCTGTCTTGCAAGAATAAAGGACCATTGCATCTGCAACTCAGAGAAACAACTTGTTTTCATTCCTCACCATAATGCAACAAATTTGAATTTCCATGACAATTTCATCACATCAAAAATCTGTATCCTGCCCTGTAACACTCTTTTCAGGCCAACAGCATTTTCTACATTTAGCACCAAACTGTGTGATTTATCATACTGTCTTCCAACAGCAAAACATTTTCTGTCGAGTCTCTATCACAATGTAATAATAAACAGTGATTATGTGTCCATTATCCAACAAAACAGCGAAGCTGTTCCTTTTCATTACTCTAGTGAGCTGCTCTGAGTAATACAGTTGTCCTTTGACCAGAATTCTACTGAATATCTTCACAACTGTATCCATGGTGACTGAAAGTTTCTCTCTCATAGCCAGTATCTCTTCGTTAGTAAGTTTTCGTACATAGTGTAAACCAAGGGTCACAACTTTATCTGCTACTCTTTCAAACTGTTTCAGTTTTTTTTTTTGACCAGTGAAGTGGTTATACAGCTGTATACTCAAAAATATATCCTGAATGTGCCCACAAAGGTCCCCAATTTCTTGCAGAGTCAGGCAAATGAAGACATAAATGTATGTTTAATGACACATTTTCCTTTCCATACAGTGTTTCAAATTGTTTGTCAAAATCTACAACTAGTTTTTCCACATCTTTTTAACCCCTCTGATGTGGCAATGTCCTTACATAGCAAGAACATAAAGGTGACAAGGATTAACCAGTGCTGGTAAAATGCCTGGGGTAGTATTCCTTTTAGTACAAAGATGCTATAAAAAAAGTAGCCAGTTCTGCCATTCACTAGCCTTCCAAAACTTCCTTTGCTGAAAAGAGTGGGGCACTCTCGTCATATTGATATTGAAAGGAGGTTAAATTATTAAGAGATGTTGATCAAGTTCAGGAACACAATTACCAATATAATATGGCTTCTCATGGTTTTCATTATCCAGCCACAAGCTTGCCATTTGCCGAACAACACCAAGATGTACATAATGCATTACCTAGGGATGATGCTCAGCTTCAACTTGAACCAAGGTGACAGGCATTTCATTCTGTTAGTTCTCAGGTCACTGTCCCTTCAGCTGCAGTTTTTGAAATAAACCCTGTTGAGTCAACCCTATTTCGCCTAACGTGTCGTCGCCGACACAGATATGCGCGTAATTTTGAAAGTACCGTAATTACTGTAAGTTTTGCGCAATAGAAAAAATTCCAACTGTTCCTGAAAGCTGAGAAGCTGTGCTTCAGCCCACATACAGGTTACTATGGTAAACACGGCAGCATGATTCTCTGCTGGGATTTTTGCACTAGGCCTTAAAGGGTTAATGTAAACTTTATTGATGTATTATTCAATATATTACCATTTATATTTTAAAATATATGAGAGACCATTGCACAGATAAATAAGGATATATCAACTAGTACATTAGGATATATTATATCATATATTTACCATGCAACTTCCCATGTATAATTTCATGTATACCATACATAATATGATATATAATTCAATATATGGTTTTATACCATTCAATATATTTCTTCAACACATTTAAGACCTTGTACATATATGTTCCCATATAAATCTAATGTATTACTTCAACAATTTATATACAAAATATATATTATATAATGTATTGTTGAAATATATACTCAGAGGCAATGAAAACGCAACACCAGTTTGGATTCAAATAATTTTGTGACTCAAATTTATTTTCTTCTTTTAACAATTCAAATATGTTGGGTGGGTTGACTTTGACGAATTAAATGTGTTAATGGGCCGATTTGGACAATAATAAACAGATGCACTAAACATAACGAGCACAAGTTGAAAATGAAAAATCACAACAAGACTGAACGGAGCACACATTTAAAAATGAACTCAAAAGAACAGTCAGTATCGGGTGTGACCCCCATGAACATCCACACAGGCAGTACAACGTCTCCTCATGGACCCGACTAAGCGTCTTAGGTTGTCTTGGGGAAGTTGTTGCCACTCTGCCTGCAGTGCATTCTGGAGTTGCTGCCTGGTTTGAGGTCTGGGTACTCTTGATGAAAGAGCTCGTCCCAGTTGGACATACTACACCCAAAACGTACTGATGCTGGACGTACTACACCCAAAACGGTGAGCCACTTGCCGGGCACTTACTCCCGCCTCTAGCATACCCAGGGCCCTGTTCCGTTGTTCAGTCGACAGACGTGGCATTATGACACTTAAAAATGATTTTTGTGTGGCTTTTATCATGCCTTTATATTGGGAAGACAACCCCTCCTTCATTTCAACCACTGTACTTGCACAACTCCCAATCCCATATGTTGTACTCAATATGGATTGATGAGAGTCCAACTCACACTGTTGAGTTACATGATGATCATTCATGTGTAACGAGGTACACATTGTGACCCCAATGGTCACTTAAGAACTCAAATTGGACTACTCAGGTCCTGAGCAAAAATAAGCCAAAATGTAGAGTGTTGCGTTTTCATTGCCTCTGAGTATATTATTATGTATATTTTGCAATATATTTATACGCATATAATGTATTGTCAGTTCATATATTAAGAGTATATTTTCGTTGCATAAGGGTTATCACTATGCTACCAATGCCAGTGTTGCCTCCTGTGTTAAGTACCATACCTCTACTTCTCCATACTTACCCTTTTTGCCAAATTTGCTAGCTGCTCACAGCAACAAGGAAAAATTTAGAAAATGTGTTGTGTGTTCATGAGAAGATTCCTGACGCCTTGATAATTTACCATGCAAAACCGTGATGAAGAAAAATTATTAATTGAGAAAGAAGTATCATGAGTGCGATATATAAAACAAAAAACAGTGTGTAATGCTTTATTATGTGTGCAGGCAAATTTTCTCCACCATTCCAGAAATTATCTCACTGTTTTCATGCAAATTGCTAAAATGAGCAATATTTACTGATCTATCCACTTATTCTTCAGTTAAAATCATTAGTGTTCAATTCTCAAATGTAGCAGAACTACAGATCTATGCAGCATTCATTGAGTCAATTACTGGTAATGAGCTCGGTTGTATAAATGGGCTAATTAATGAGGAGGAGGCCTATTAGCATGATGATGTTCCCAAATCTTTTTCAAATATCTCTTCCCATCAGTCCAATACAAGAGTGTGTGTGTGTGTGTGTGTGTGTGTGTGTGTGTGTGTGTGTGTGTGTGTGTGTGTGTGTGTGTGTGTGTGTGTGAATTGTGTGCACTGAACTGTAGCTGACCTCACCCCTGTGCGAGTCGCTGGATCAGTAGGGAGCTGCTGAAGTTTCTTAAACTCACTTGAGGCATTGAGATTAAAACGGATGAGAGGGTGAGACTAAAATGGATGAGAGGGTGAATAAATACGGTTAAATTCTGCTTTTTCTGACTGAACTTTACTTCTGTTTCTTTTCTCATCCACAGCAACTCCATTCTGTTCCCATGGCAACCCCTGCACCACCCATAACAGCTCATGAGATAAGATCATATTTGCTGAGCACTGAATGAATGGTGCCTGACCTTCTTTTACCCTTTATGTAACATTCTTATATCCTGTAACACACACCTCGCAAACATGCTCTCATCCATTACACGTCAACAACACAATCCGATCTATCCTTTCTTAATGAACACAAATCGTCTCCGGTGTGTATGAGGAAATGTTCACATATTTTGGAGGAGTGATCGAGGCTGATCCTTCTCGATCACTATCATGAAACAGTCTGGGTTCTGCAGCATGACTGAGTTGATCTGATGTAGATCTGTCTCGCCCCAGTGCTCCCAGGGTTTGGTCATGGTGTTTCTCTAATGCTGTGCGTCTGTTCATCATTACAGTCAGTGCAGTTACACTAAAGACCTTCCACCGTCCAACATAAATATGAAACTGTGTCCTTATAATTACCTTTGCTTTGTAATCTCATTCTGCAAGGCCCAATGTGACCGGAGAGGTGGATTTGCTGCGGTGTGGTTATGTAGCTGTAAATGTGGGAAGAGTAACAGTGTTCAATCATTACTGCTCACAAAATTGTTTCTAGAATTTACTGCATATAATTTAGGCTCAGTGCCAATGAGTCATTTACCGGAACAACAATGTGTGCGGGTTATAGTGCAGCCTTAAATCAGATTTTAAATGTTGCCTTCAAAATTACATTAATACTGAGCTTATTATTGCCATCACACCTGCATGTGTGTGAGTGCCGGTGTGTGTGCACATGTGTGTTTGTGTGTGTGTGTGTGTGTGTGTGTGTGTGTGTACTTGTGTGTTTTTGTGTGTGTTTATGTGAGTGTGTGCGTGCGTGTGTGTGTGTGTGTGTACTTGTGTGTTTTTGTGTGTGTTTATGTGAGTGCGTGCGTGCGTGTGTGTTTGTGTGTGTGTGTGTGTGTGTGTGTGCATACGTGTGTGTCAGTGCATGTGTGCAAGTGTATCAGGGCATTTAAGAGTTATAATACAGCAGAGACGTGGGACCAATGAGCCGTATCAGGTATCTGTAATCAATAGATGTCAGACCTGCTTGAAATACGCAAATATGTGATATAGCTCAACAAAGTCCATCTCCCCTGTATTGTTGAATGTGTTTAGATGTGAGATGAGATTAAATTATGCTCATTTACAATGTTCACTGAGAAATACAAACACCAGACTGTTCTTATTTAATGTCCATGTTCAGGTCACATGACTCCCACCGGGTCACATGATTGAGTTCCTGTGATGACATCACCTGAGGCATGTCAAGGAAGCATTTGCCACATTCACTGCATTTTATTTGAGATGACTAACACTGCAAACAACATGGCATGAAGGATTAAAAAAAAAATCATCATCGATACCCGAGAGCACCTTTAACTTTGGAACTGCCAAAGTCCATGAGAATACATCCAGATAAAATGTAATGTAATATAAGTGAATCATTGACCCATCAAATATACACTAAACATTAACCAATCAGACATTACCTGCAGGCTATATCAGCACTAGAAGTGAAGCTGCGGTACAGTGTAAAATAACAGCATCATCAGTGTAACTGATGCCTGGTCTAGTGACTTATTCAGTCCGATATCATATAATCACATCACTCTCATGTGCAGTGGTTTTAATCCATGTTAGCATATCCTCACCACCCTTTCACTGTGATGTTAATCCGTTGCATGATACTCTGAGAGGGGCTGTAGGGGTAGATTTAGAGCCGGAATGGAGGGCACATGGAGGAGGAAGTGTCCTTCACTGCAGAAATAAACACAGCAACTCTCCTGCCAATGGGACAGAGCCGAGAGCATGTGCTCTGAACATATCCGTGCTCATGTGCTCAAGGGGTTATCTGTCTGTTTAAAAGCAGGCTTATTGGGACATGTGTGTTTGTGTCAGTGTCTTATTGTATGTTTACGTGTCTGTATGTATGTATCTGTGTATTTATGTAAGTGCTCGTACTGTAGCTCACATCACTGCGAGTGTTTATGTCTGTATGTGTGTCACATCGTTATGGAATGATACTGTGCTTCTAATATTTATTACTAAGGGGGTTTTTGGGAGTCTAAAATGCCTGTTGTAAAATTAATTCCAACCTCATTCTGATTTTTCCCTCAAACTTCTTTGTGGCCTGAAATTACTCATTCAAAATGAGCAGAAAAAATAATGATTTTCTCCAGAGTTCTAATTTTTCCTGTAAATTGGCCTCAATCTGCCATTGCCCACGAGATCTATAAGTCTCTCCCCTTTCTGGCAGATGATACATATTTATCTTCTTCAGATTACAAAGAAAATGTTTAGTATCTTAAATCCTGCTCTCGCTGAACTATCAAAGTATGGAAAATGAATGGCAATTTAAAGCTTGAATGAATGAACAAATGAAAGAATAAATGAATAAATAAATAATGATCATCCATTTTAGAGTGAATAATATTTATGTGAAAATTGGAGTATAATGTTGTTTTACATGCTTCATGTGCAGCACACTTTATCATAGCCTGTCCCATTAATGCAAAGTGCGGCTTCACAGACCAGCTCACAGACCAGCTCAAACTCCTACTCAGCTCTCATGACCCCACAGAGTCGGGATCCCTATAAAACCGCACACAAGAGCAAAGCTTGAGAAAAATTTGGATCATTTCTGAGTATCTCATTGACTGATCCACACCCGGGGGTGTGCACACCGTTACTCCAAGCAGACTCCCCAGAAAAGCTCGTAAACTGCTTAAAGTGCATATTCTTGATGATTTAAAAACGTAAAATGCACCCAATTTTGAGATACTATATAGGATTTTTAGTCACTTTACGCATTTTAACCAATATAACACATCGGTCAATGTCAGATATACTTGGTTTTTTATCAGTATTTTAGGCAGGATTTTGCGGCAGGATCTGCCGCAAAAAAAGCTTGTGATCTGAATCTCCCGGGGAAAATGACTTTCTCTGACGTCACATGCGGTTCCTGCAGCCCATAGGTGGCGTTGGTCATTCTGTTTATATACTCGGAGGTTGCGTTATTGTTTATGGTGTTTATTTTTGCAATTTTGGGCGTTATTTGAAGTATTTGGCTGGAATGGTCAACAGGTGTGTTGTGGGAGGGTGCAGTAACACCAATAAGTACAGCAACTGTTGTTTAGCTGCAATCAGTAAATGTCGGTGACCGTGCACTGATCCATGCATGCACTGGGTCTCTCAGCGCCCTGGATATGGGGGAACCACAGGTGACGTCACAAATCTGGATCGATATGGCTAAGGACTCCCTGGGGATTTTTCCAGACGCTTCTGGTAATTTTCAAAAATTGTTCTATACACGGACCACCCTTGGCAAAATAACCCCTAGGATTTGGTGTATAAAGGCATAGTTTTTTACACAAAAAAAGATTAATTTGGTCCAGGATGTGCACTTTAAATTTCCATATAAATGGCTTAAATTTGAGGAAACAGGAAATCAGCTTCAGTCCCTGTTTATGGCGATGTGCAGCGCTCATGTGCAGCTTCAGATTGACTGGCCACACCAGCGACAGGACAGACAGATGGACAGACAGTTCTCCTCATCTTATCGTAGGATGAGACGGGGTGACGTACATGTTTCGTGGAGAAGGAAACCAGCAACATAAATTTTTAATCACAGGAAGGGGGCTTATTAGTCAAATTTAGACTGTTAATAAAAACAAGCAAGTGTCACATTGTCAGACATAAGAAAGTTAATTATACTGACATTTCCTGAACGAAGGACGTGCATCTTCTCAAGCCAAAACAAAATGAAAAATGAAATCTTAT
This sequence comes from Gymnothorax javanicus, assembly GCA_029692085.1. Taxonomy (NCBI): domain Eukaryota; kingdom Metazoa; phylum Chordata; class Actinopteri; order Anguilliformes; family Muraenidae; genus Gymnothorax; species Gymnothorax javanicus. The sequence continues at coordinate 15,127,184 of CM056210.1, read as the reverse complement.
GGCAGGCAAACCAGGGTGGCTTTTCAAATATTCAGTGTTTTTAGTTTCTTGTACCTCATTCATTATAGATAAAAGCATGTCTGGCTGATTCTGTTCTAACAGCGCTGGATGTGTGTGGAGTCTCTGACTGCATGCTAAAGTATTAGCGCCTCATTCCCCAGTTACCACAGAGGACAAGACAGTATATAAATACTGATGAAGCTGATGGGGATGAGAGATGTAGGGCTCTAATTTCTTGGCGCAGCGCAGGGTGCGCAGCGTGGCGTAGCCCACGCAGTGGTAATTTCGTGCAGCGCAACACCGTGCGCAGCCACTTTGGCAATTTCGTAGACGGACATACGCCGAGATGGGTGTGGCGGCGTAGTAGGGGGAGGTGTCACATATTCATCAAGACGCAGTTACAATTTCGTGAATCAAACCTCCGCTGAACGTGCGCTGAACTTGCGCTGAGAGCTCGCCAGCTCGAACCTGGTTTACATTCCGTGCAGCGGTAATTTGGCTGACCCGGCGCACAGTGCGCTGCACGCCACGAAACCTCACAGGCAGGTTTCCAGAATGTCAGGCACATTTCAATGCAATAAATAATTACAGCAACCACTATTTATTGTAACTATCTGAATCAGCACATAAATTATGGTATCTAAATCGATTGGCCTGATGTCAGATCAAAGAGAGAGAGAGAGAGAGAGAGATGTGAGATGTGGGATGTGCAGTGGGCGTGTTTAGGCTATGTGGGTATGTGTCCTTCAGCTGCTTTCACACCGGACGCGAAACGAATTTTTCCCACGACTGAATACATTCAAAGTCAATGCAAAGACGCGAATACACGCGTGTATTCGCGTCTTTGCATTGACTTTGAATGTAATCTGTCCTGCGAAAAATTCGTTTAAGTCCGTTGTGCAAGCGTTTAATCTGATTATTGTCACTTAGGTTTTATCGTTTTTAGTGGGGAAAGGAATACAGTCTGATTGCTATGATCTCGTACTGAGTTAAGATCGCATATTGAAAATAAATGTGTAACGTATCTTGCATTGTTGTCCATTCATGTTAATCCCAAAATTTTAAGCAGCAACAGGGTGTAATAATAGGAACACGCTATCCATCGTTTCTCTTCCCAATGATGCAGGCAGAAGAAATAAATGAGCAACCGTCGTATTTCATTCCAACTTCAGAAGTTTGAATGATCTGACATAGTTTCGTTTTGAAATTCCATTCAAGTTCGCTTATGGTAATAATTCGCTAATGCCCTAGCTAGCCAGCTAACTCATATTCGTAATGCTTAATATAGTCGTAAGCGGAGCAGAAAACATGCCTGAAGCAGCAAAGTAAAATGCAACATCAACGCATCATGCAGATATAGGACAGAGGCTTCTTTATTCCAATTTTAAAGGTGAGGAGAGGAGCTCATTTGATTGGTGAAGATTTGACTCGGCTGTGTTAAACCCATTCAGGCCTTCTCTCCTCCCTCTTTGCCAGTTGCGCCGGCAGGAGGGACCGAGGCGGGACAGAGGAGTACTTGCGCCGGGCTGCACCGGGCACGAAATTGCAACATACGCCTGGACACACCCCGTTGGCGCGGCGCACCCCCCGTTCGCCGCGCCTGCGGCACGCCTGCGCCTGGTCTACAAATTTAGAGCCCGTAGAGTTTATTCATTGTGATAAAAATGAAAGGGTGATGTGTGAAAGGGCAGAAGAAGGGAAGAGAGATGGATGAATGAGGATGAGTGTAATCCAAGTCCAACCTCAATTCCAGACTCCCCCCAAAAACACGCAGATCACTCCAGGAATATGCAAACTTTGCCTACTTCTCTCATTCTCCATCCAGTATGCTTAGTCACATTCCTGAAGCAAGCATGCAGCATGCATACCAGACAGAAAACATCCTTAGGGTGCAATTGTAAATAGGTTGTTTCAGACACAGTTGTTATAAATGAATGAATAAATGAATAGCTGCTCGGTTTTGCTCTATTGTTGTCAATAGTCCAGTTGTTGTCTTCACAAAAGCTCGGTAAGAACTGTGTGTTTGTGCTCCGCTGATTCCGGCCAATCAGGTCAGTCAGTCAGATACTGAAACAGAATGGACAGAAGTAAAGTCAGTTTGAGTGACGCTCAGGTAATGAGATCTGACCGTACTTAAAACAGGCGTTTGTGATTCTCTCACACGGAGAGGAACTCCACTTCCAAGCTACTTAAACAAAGATTCTAACCGCAGGAAGTGGCTACCTGTGCCTTACAGCAGATATTCTGCTTATTTATGAGTTCTTGATCTTATTTTCTTCATTTTGCCTCGGTGTGTGGAACAGGAATACTCTTCTGTCCGATGAACAGGGAGTGGGCAGTGAACTGCATGTTTGATGGATTTAGAAAATACACTATCAGCATCAGAAATGCGCAAACAGTTCATATAGCGACCTGTTAAAATACAGATAACAGCAGTACACGAGAGCTCCAGAAGAGCCAAAAACATTTTCCTCTGATGACGAGGGCGATATGCACTGCTTGAAGGCGCACTGCTTTTCTGCAATTGGGCCTGGAGTCTAAGTAAAGTTTAACAAAGGAAACATATTTAATCACCTCTCTAACACACATTTTGTAAGCACAGAGAGTGGTTTGTTGCTATTTAAAACAAAAACAAACTGCATCTGAGGTTTATCGGGCTTATTTGCCCAATAGAGCAGAAGAGAGGTGTGTTCTGCCTGCGCATCACAGACTCCATGCTCTCCACACTGCAGCGGACTCTAGCGCTCTCTTCTGACCCTGTGCTGTCGGGTCACAGAGCTTCTGCTCTAAAAACACCATCCTGAGCCACTGTCTTGTGATTTATCATTATAATGCAAGACTTCCTTCATTTACAGATTTCAGAACATTATGTGAATTATATAGTTTTTATTAAAGTTATCAAGTATAAATCATGAAATGTCTTCTTTTTTTTTTTTAAATCACAGTAGGTATAAGGCAGGTGTCATCCTGTTAAAAGATGATTAACACTGCGTGAAAAACGCCTCCTGGCTCCGATTGGTTAATTTTGCTCGAGCACGGTGGATTCTTACAAATACCATTAGAAGCACTGGGAGGAATCGAGTACAGCTGATCCTCTCACAGAGTACCTGTCTCATGTACCACAGTCAGAAACGAGTCGCAGATACAACAAATATGAAAAAAGTTATGTTTAGAAAATTACTTACCGCAGCTTTAAGTAAAACTATGTGCCACACAAAATGCAATTACGGCTGTACTCAGCTGTCACTGCAAAAAGTGATTTTCAAGAAGGGGAAATTTACTTATTTTAAGACTTAAAACACTTATTTCTATCACCATTTTTCTTAGTAAGACAAGAAATTTGTCCTTGATTTGAAGAAATTTTGACTATCTTCTTAATGAGGTAAGTAAAAAGATAATTTTGGCAAGATAGTCAAAATTACCTCAAATCAAGGACAAATTTCTTGTCTTACTAAGAAAAATGGTGATAGAAATAAGTGTTTTAAGTCTTAAAATAAGTAAATTTCCCTTTCTTGAAAATCGCTTTTTGCAGTGTGAGGGATGCAGAACAAAGCTGTCTGAAATAAAGCAGGGATATATATATATATCCCAATTCCGAAATAGTTGGGACAAAGTTTAAATTGTGAATAAAATCAAAACGCAATGACTTTCAAATCACACCAGCCAGTATTTTACTTAAAATAGAACAGAGATAACATAGCAAATGTTGAAACTGAGAAATTTTACAATTTTATTCACAAAATGAGCTAATTTCAAATTTTATGGCTGCTACAGGTCTCAAAAAAGTTGGGACAGGGGCCTGTTTACCATGGTGTAGCATCCCCTCTTCTTTTTAACACAGAGTGGAGGCGTCTGGGCATTGAGGAGACAAGTTTCTCGAGTTTAGCCACTGGAATTTGATCCCACTCTAGTTTAATACAGGCTTCCAGCTGCTGGAGAGTTTTGGGTCTCCTTTGACGGGCTTTTTGTTTAATTATGCGCCAAATGTTCTGAATCGGTGAAAGATCAGGACTGCAGGCAGGCCAGTTCAGTACACGGACTCTTCTACTGCGAAGCCATGCTGTTGTAATAGCTGCAGTATGTGGTTTTGCATTGTCCTGCTGAAATACACTAGGCCTTCCCCTGGAACAGATGTCGTCTGGAGGGGAGCATATTTTGCTCTAAAACCTTTGTATGCCTTTCAGCATTCATGGTGCTTTTTCAAACATGCAAGTGTCCCACACCATATGCACAAATGCATCCCCATGGGCCCATTTAGTAAGGTCAATGAAAGAATCATGCCGGTGAGTGATGCAGTGGCGTCTGACGGCCCGAAGATCACGGGCATCCAGTAAAAGTTTTCGGCCTTGTCCCTTACGCACAGAGATTTTTCCAGTTTCTCTGAATCTTTTGATGATGTCATGCACTGTTGATGATGAGACCTTCAAAGCTTTTGCAATTTGACGTTGAGGAACATTGTTTTTAAAGTATTCCACAATTTTTTTACGCAAGCCTTCACAGGTTGGAGAGCCTCTGGCCATCTTTACTTCTGAGAGACTCAGCCTCTCTAAGACATCCCTGTTATAGCCAATCATGTTACACACCTGATGCCAGTTAACTTAATTACTTCCTAAATGTTCTTCCAGCTCATACTCATATATATTAATTCCTTTTTCGCCTGTGTCCCAACTTTTTTGAGACCTGTTGCAGCCAGAAAATTTGAAATAAGCTCATTCTGTGGATGAAAATGTGAAATGTCTCAGTTTCTACATTTGAAATGTTGTCTATGTTTTATTGTAAACAACATATTGGCTCATGTGATCTGATAGTCATTGCATTTTGATTTTATTCACAATTTACACTTCATCCCAACTATTTCGGAATTGGAGTTGTATATGTTGTAAATATAAAACTACAAGGCCTATCTTTATTTGTCTGTCCACAATAACAGACTCACAATCGAACCCTACATGGGCTATTGCCGTAGGAAAGAAAAATGACCTGGAAATGAAAACTCACCCATCATGATTATTTTTCATTATTTTGTAACATTAGATTTGAAAACGTCAAAGTTGCAGTCAACAGTCCACGGTCCGTCAAGCAAGCAAATTGAAACGTCGAGGCATGCAGTTTACCTTCAGATTATGGGTCTGCTTGTCACATTATGGACAGAATGATGAATCTTCATTGTTAAAATGTGCGTTTTTTTAATGTGTAACTGAGTAATGAGCACTAGCTGCAGACAGGCCATAAAAATGTCACAAATGTGAATACAGCTGATGTGTGGGATTGGAAAGAGCTTGTTAGACTAAATGCAATTCGGAAGGCTCTGTTTTAGTCATATAATTTGGAGCAGAGATGAGTTTGCTAATTAGCCTTTAGCAACTGTTGGCAATATGGCTGCACATGCCTGATATTCTGTGTGTGTTTGTGTGTGTGTGCATGTGTATATGTGTGTGTGTGTGTGTGTGTGTGTGTGTGTGTGTGTGTGTGTGTGTGTGTGTGTGTGTGTGTGTGTGTGTGTGTGTGTGTGTGTGTGTATATGTGTGTGTGTGTGTGGTTTATTTAATTCTCTGTTTATTTGGAGTACAGTGAGAGAGGAGCAGCTTGTCTTCGCTGTACTGCTGAGGAATTACTCACAAAGACATATAATAATGTATAATAATGCTCATATAATAATGACAATGCCGAGTCGGCCTGCAGTCTTTGAGAAAATGTTAATTTGATGGAGCTGATTTAACTCCAAAGTAGTGGACTAACACTCTACCATATACTGTACCGTATAATATTACAGCACTGTCGAACAGTCATAATCACGAAGGAAAAACGATGAAGAACTCGTCCAATCGCCCAAAAAAGACTGAAGGTGCCAGAGAAAATACATTCTTCATTTTGTTTTGTTTTGTTGCACACAAATTCAGTGTGGTCTTACTAGGATTATAAAAACGGTCAATCATTGTGCCCACATACCGTACCGTATGTGACAGCATCGGTTAGATTTTTTCATTACGGGTAACAATAGGAACTCCATGAAGAACAGGATGTGAACAGAGTGCAGTTTCTTCTGTTTTCTGCGTGTACGTCCCCAGATGATTAATGTCACTCCAGCTGTTTGCTCGGGGCGGCTGGTGCCTGTCAGTGCAGCTCAGGGTCGTGTATCTGAGCGACAGTCGCTCTCAGCGAAAATGAAAAGCCTGGCTGAACTCACACCATTCTGGGGGACCCCTGTACTGGTCACGATGGAGGATGAAATTGTGTCGTCCATCTTCAGAGTCTAAGAGGTATAATAATGAATCGAACAGGGAGTCAGTCACAAAATGACATCTTACGATTCGTTGACACCCAACAATAAACCCAGAAAAATGGCTCATGCATCGGTGTTGGGTTTGTTTCAATGTATAAAAATGATATGAACCAGAGTGGGGACAGTGTTCTCTAAATCATAACTCTACTTTTAAATACATTGTAATGGGTCAAGTTTGTCTTCTGTAGTGCTGACAAGAAGTGGGAGCAAAATTCTCTCAAAAGGTTTCGTGATCCGTGAGGTGTGGGCTATTGGTCTTATCTCCTTATGTTCATTAGGATATGGAAGTTTTGGTAATGACTATATGTACAAAGTTTTCCTCGACACTGAGACAGTGTGTGTTGTGTGTGTGTGTGTGTGTGTATGTGTAGTAAAGTAAACCGCAGTACTCATCCGTCTCTCAAGTTCTATTAACAGTTTTTTTTCCCCCAGCAGCACACACCCCTCATTTTGTGTGTAAATACTCCTTGCAGGATTGGAGTAAATCACTTCTCCTGGCCACTGTTAGAGCCACACGGGGTGGGTCATACTGGGGGGAGCTCGGTACAGCCAGATTGGGTGAAGTGGGTAAGACTGGGGCCCGATATCACATACCTGTAATCAATACATGTCAGAGCTGCTTAAAATATGGCACAATAGTGATATGGCTCATCGGACCCCAGACTCCACGGATCCCTCTGCATTCCTCTCACAGATCAAAGGACAGAGCCTCAGTCACCAGCTGGGTCCGTATGCATGGAGGAGGGATAACTTCACCCCAAGATAACGCCTATCCTCCAGATAACTATCCGAGGGATAACCGCCGCGTGCTCTCCGTATGCATGAGTCAAGGATAGGATAGGGAATAGCTCTCCCAGGTTTACACGCAAGCGCTATTTTTAGAAAGGAGGACTCCCTATGTTTTATAGCACTCTGCGCATGTCTGTACGGGATTCCTCGTGACACACTTACATAAGAACACATTTCTCGTTTTTTAGTTGTACATCAAAAAGCTATTTTCTACAATGCAGCAGGCGTCAGTTGTTTCACAACCTAAGCGGCAGCGGAAAAGTAACTTTTCTGACACCGAAATCCGTGTTCTTTTAGAGGAAATCTCGGTGGAACGTTCAGTGCTGTTTACAGCTAATTCATGTGCTGTAAGGAACAAAATTAAGACTGAAATTTAGACCCGATTTGCCGCAAATGTGAATTCTTGCGGCTGCGCAGAACGCAGTATTTCAGAATTGAAAGATAAGTGGAAATCTCTGAAAGCAGCTGTACAAAACAGACAGCGAGACCAGTGGAATCCGTGGAATAAAGCCGCAATCCCCAGTTGAAACTGAGTATAATCTTATCCCCAGATAAGGACTGTGGATAGTGTTATCCCCTCTACGTGCATACCACTTCAACCTCGCTATCCGGGGTATAGTCTCTATCCTCCGGAGAAGTCACTTATCCTGGCGTCATGCATACGGCCCCTGGTGTCCTACAGACCACGCCTGCCCTCTAGTGGACTTTCTGTGTAACTGCAGTATCAGTCATCCCGGTAGCCAAACTGTGCCTTGGTCTGTCAGCATAAAGAGGTGAGAGTGATCTGTGATTGGTGCTGTGCTGCAGTGAGAGGGAGACTCTGTGATTGGTGGATGAAACTGTCCAAGTGTTTTTACAGACCCCCGCCCCCCAACCCTGATCAGTGATATGAAGTTTTGATAATGGATGGATGAATGGATGGATGATGGATGGATGGACAGAATCTGCACCCGCCTGTAGAATGAGTGCTTCTGCTCTCCCTGTCAGTGAAGTGGTACTGCAGCATCCCGACAAGTCCACAGTTAAACCAATACAGTATATTTAACTTCAGAAAGTATTTAAATACAGTGTGTGGGGTCACAGAGAGATTCGATTCATAATTCCATGAACAGACATCTTATTAACAGTGAGAACACAGCACTGCCCATGTGTTTGTGAACCATCGTCATCCTGCTAAACCACCACTGGAAGGTGAGTGAGAATGTGGTGAGGTTATGACTGAGGTTTTGTCTTAATGCAACTTAATGCAACATCATATTCAACGTTTCCTCACTGTTATAACATATCATCTTTATTCTTAATGAACCTGCCGCCCTAAATCTTTGCTTTATAACTACAACCCATGAAGAAGCACACAGGCTCAATTTTATTTTATGTGTGGCATTGAGCTCTCACCTTATTTTAACCCTGAAGAGCTGATATCGTGCTCCGATGATCACCACTAACACACGCGAGGCATTTAGTTCATCAGCATTACGAAAGGAAAGAGCTGGAATATTCTCAGTAACTCCGCAGGGCTTAGCAACGCTTCATCTGAAAACATGAGGAGAGCCTGATTGGAGGATACTGGGAATTGTAGTTCCAGTCTGTACAGTGGAGGTGTAGAAATTAAGGCCCATGCTGCTGCAAGTTTATGACATGTGGGACTTCATCATATTGATTTTACCCTCTTCCCGCGTGGATTTGCCTGTTTAAAATACGCACTGTAAAACATGAGGGCCCCATTAAGTTATGTAGCTTATTCCTTTTCTTTTATTCCATTTGTCAGACAAGTTTTAGATACTGAACTCAAGTTCATAAGTTTTCAAAAGTCAAACTTAAAGTTGTCCATTGCCTTGACTCATTGTGAGTTGAAACAAAGCTTATATTCAAGAGGAGTTCACTCACATTATTAAGGTAGCCGATGAACTTGCGTCTCTAAGTCTGCTGACCAATTGCTCCTAAATTCTTCCTTGGCACATGACACAGGACAGTATTTTTATTAATATGCAGTAGCCAGTGCCTCACCCCCCTTTTTTCTGTGTCTCTTTCCGAGGATATTTCCCTCCACTACCCTGAGTCCTGGACCATCCGAGCCCTGTCCCTCACCATGAGCGCTGGCTGCTGCTGTCCTTATCCGGTTCTAATCCAGTTCTACTCCATCCTCGACATGCCACTTCCTGGAGCTACAGATGCCACTGTATAGATGGACTTTAATTGAACTCTATTACCAATTTATTCTATGATTACTTTATTTTGTTATTAATTAGCTAGCCAGCGGAGGATGGGCTTCCCCACTATAGCCGGGTTCCTCCTGAGATTTCTTCCCACTGGGGAGTTTTTTCTCACCACTGTTTGAGGATTTTTCTCCCTACTGGGAGTTTTTCTGTCTCATTTGCTATAGTGGGGAATAGGCTGGGCACTGCCCTTTCATTTACTTCATCTCTCACTGTAAAGCGTCTTTGTGACAGTCTCTGTGAAAAGCGCTATACAAATAAATTGAACTGAATTGAATTGAATTACAGTGTAAAAGCCTCCTTTGAAAAGAATGCTACACCCAGTGGGCTTATCTTTCCAAAAGCCTTCTTGCACTTTTCCTGAAAATTGATCAAGAGCCCCAATGATTAAGAACACTTCAAGACTGTGAATGTAACCTCAGGGAATTAGACTGCAGGAGTTAGGGGTTTTGCAGGAGTTTGACGGTGGAGGAAGTAGAATGAGTGATTGGAATGAAGCAAGGGTATCCGTACTGATCCAGGAAACCGGAGGCCCATACCTGCTGCCTCCTTTGGGTTTTAGGTTTTGTTCTGAGGGAGGTCAGAGAGATGCATTCTGGGTAATCCTCTCCAATGTTTCCATGACGTTAACCTTGTTATTTTTATTAATTTAATGACCTGCTACAATTTTCCAGTGGCCCCTTTGGCAGTACATACACACCAGAGGTAAAAAGATCTTTCATTGAGCCGTTGATGTTTTATGGCTTAGATGATACACTTTATGTCTATCATGTTGATATCTGTTATCACTTTGATGTTGGAAAAATATTTTTATCACTGTAAACCCAGCCAGATTGGACCAGCCAGATCCTCTGTGGGTCAGAATGGAGATCTCTCTGGGTCAGAGATGCTTCTTCACATGGTGTTGCCACGGTACCAGGTTTTGATTTGTTGGGGTCAAAGGTCACATTCTTGTGAGGGTGAAATACTGAGGATTAAAGTCCCTTTGGCTGAAATGCAGGATAATAGAGAGATATTGTCTGTATCAGTGATAGCAAGGCCTCATAAAATGACCTATACCTAACCAGGCGCGTCGCTAGAACAGGGAATTGGGGGGGCACAGACACGTCCCTTTATGAAAAGAATTAGTCCTGGCTAGTTCTCAATCATTTTCCTTTACTGACGCGTTTTCCAATTATCGTAACTGGCAACTGAAAACACGGTTTCTCTCCATATGCGATCTAACAGCGATTAGATGATGGGCTAAATTCAGTACAGTTGCAGAACAAGAACAGAGAATTGGGTTGCACAAAACATCCGTTTAAAACAGTCATTAGTCCTGACCTGTTCTCAGTCATTTTCATGATTAACAAAAGGTTCACTCCGAGAGCACTTCACACTTAACAGGTGCTGCTTGTTCTCCCTGATTAGGTAAGACGACAATCATTCATCTGGACGCGTATTTGCTCATTTAAATCAATGTTATTCAAAATTGCATACCTGCGCAAATAGCTTGAGCCTCATGCTTTTTATAGCCTATTTAACCGCCGAGTGCCACGTTTTGTTTTATCAACCCACGCAATACTGAGAGTGAAAGGCGATATTTCATTGGAACAAAGACCAGTTCAATCAACGCGAAGCATTGGCCTATTAGTACATAAATTATTTTTCTGTACTGAATTTAGCCCATGATTTCATTGCTGTTAGATCGCATATGGAGAGAAACCGTGTCTTCAGTTACCAGTTACGATAATTGGAAAACGCGCCAATAAAGGAAAATGATTGAGAACTTGCCAGGACTAATTGTTGTCATAAAGGGACGTGTCTGTGCCCCCCAATTCCCTGTTCTAGCGACGCGCCTGTACCTAACACAAACAAACACACACGTATATCCATACTCATAGTTTCGCCCACACGTACAGTATGCACCCATGCCAACAGATATATTGTACATCCACTCTGATTCTCTCTCTGTCAGTCTGTTTCACTCTATTGCTCTCTCCCTCATGCAAACTCAACTATATACACAAACACAGAGGTATACACAAACATATACACAAACACAGAGGTATACACATACATATACACAAACACAGAGGTATACACAAACATACACAAACACAGAGATATACAAAAACACAGAGGTATACACAAAAAAGTATACACAAATGCATGCACAAAAACATACAAACACATGCAGAAACGCAAACATTTACATAAATGTATACACAAACATGTACGCAAACCCAAAAATATACACAAACATATATACAAACATAAATATATTGACTTATACACAAACACAAAGATATACACCAACGTATACACCTACACAAAATTGTATACCTAAACATGCACCCATAAATACATGTACACAAACACACACAGTCTCACCCTACGTTCTCTCTCACACACATAAACAAATACACACTCTCATTCCCTCAAACCCCGGTTGTGTTCTTGATTGCACCTGACGCTGTTTATCTCTGCTTCGCATGAGGAGGCATTAGATCCTAACAAACAGACGCTCCTCCAGGCTGATAGTCCTGCCCCCTGCTGTCATGTCACAAGCACAGTGCTGTATTTATCACACCTGTATGTCTGAACCCATTGCAGACCAGCGCAGACACAAGCCCAGTTACCTGCCTTCTACTGCCTACCACTGTACAGGTGAGATTTATTCAGACAATCCACATTATATACACAACACTCTACAGGTGAGATTTATTCAGACAATCCACATTATATACACAACATTCTACAGGTGAGATTTATTCAGACAATCCACATTATATACACAACACTTTACAGGTGAGATTTATACAATATACATTACATACACAACACAGCACAGCAACACAATCGTCTGTACCGGCATGTCTGCATGTCACGTACACTGCTGCCTGCGTTATAAAAAGCCATAAAAATTAGCTGGTATTATTTTTCATTTTAGTAATGTGTATTGTTTCCTTATCGCAGTTGTATGGTATAATGATTCTGAAATATATCTGCAGCATTTCCCTTCTGATTAATAAGAGATTTACAGTACAGCTTGTTATGAGCAGATCGCTGTTGTATTTGAGCAATGCTACAATAATAGAGCATAATTATATTCAGTGCAGTAATAATAACACTGTCAGTGATCAGCTGTGGATGTGAGGAGTGGCTGCGTGAGGTACATCAGTTCAGAGCTAAAATGTTCACAGAAACTCCTCTTCCTCCGCTTCTTATTTCACAATGTATGAGAGAGAGTCCTAGATCACACACACTGCAGTAATGCAGCAAACTCTGTGATCCTGTTCCAGGTCTGAGCTAGGCTAAGCTACTTTGTGATGGAACAGTACTGTGCTAGGCTGAGCTACTTTGTAATGGAACAGGACTGGTCTAGGCTAAGCTACTCTGTAATGGAACAGGGCTGGTCTAATCTAAGCCACTCTGTAATGGAGCAGGACTGGTTTAAGCTAAACTACTCTGTAATGGAACAGGACTGGTCTAAGCTAAACTACTCTGTAATGGAACAGGACTGGTCTAGGCTAAGCCACTCTGTAATGGAACAGGACTAGTCTAGGCTAAGCTGCTCTGCAATGGAACAGGACTAGTCCAGGCTAAGCTGCTCTGTAATGGAACAGGACGGGTCTAGGCTGACCTACTCTGAGTCTCTGTGCAGTTAGCCAGTAACCTGAGCGCTGGGCCTCCTGAGACAGCAGCAGAGCAGGTCTGAGCAGCCGTAGAGGAGCAGTATCGAGAGAGAGCAGATGCTGACGCCCTCTGCTCTACACACAGGATGTTGAGGAGCACTCTGCTGATCCTGACCATCACTGGTGAGAGTCTCACCTCTTCCCCTCCTCTGACTAAACACAGAAAACCTCTGCATTTGTTTCTGACCTGCTCTTTCACAGGGATTCCATGTGTGGTTCATATTTTAGCTGCCCCCTGACACCTAGTAGCAGTTGAATGAGGTGACCTTTGTTGGGATCAGAGTGAAAACCTACAGGTTGCGAAGGGATGCTATTCCCACCTGTGTCCTGTTCTCTCCTGTGTGCTGTTCTTACCTTTATCCTGTTCTCTCCTGAGTGCTGTTCTCACCTGTATCCTGTTCTCACCTGTGTGCACTGTTGTCACCTGCATACTGTTCTCACCTGTGTCCTGTTCTCATCTGTATCTTGTTCTCACCTGTATCCTGTTCTCATCTGTACCTTGTTGTCACCTGTATCCTGTTCTCACCTATATCTTGTTCTCCCCCGTGTGTGGCTCTCAGGTCTCCACGCTCTGCCATTGTCATTGCGGGATGACTCGTTTGGGCCGGCTCAGGTCCAGTCCGTGGTTCCAGTGGAGTTCCGGCGTCAGGGAACCCAGCCTTCCCGCCCACACCTGGTGGACCTGCGATCTGGTCTGGAGCTGAACCCTGTCAGCGAGATGGACCGCAGAGTTAGCCACCGTACGATGCGTCCCTGCGTGTGAACATGTGTGCACGCCATGTGTGTGTATGTGTGTGTGCATATCTGCGTGTGTGTGTGTGTGTGTGTGTGTGTGTGTGTGTGAGAGTGTGTGTGTGTGCATATGTGTTTGTTTGTGAATATGTGTGTGTGTGTGTGTGTGTGTGTGTGTGAGTGTGTGTGTGCATATGTGTTTGTTTGTGAATATGTGTGTGTGTGTGTGTGTGTGTTTCATTAGTGTGCGTGAATGTGGGTGATAGTGTATATGTACGTTTGCATCTCTATCTGTGTGTGTATTTGTGCCACTGTGCCTATAATTACACCATCTATGTCTCTCTCTTTCTCTCTCTCTCTCCCTCCCTCCCTCTCTCTCTCTCCCTATCTCTCTCTATATCTCTCTCACTCTCTCTCTCTCTCAGGTTATTACACTCCGTTCTCCACAGATCAGTTCAGGCAGGGCACACAGAGCTCTCGCAGGACGCTGGTGGATCTGCGCACTGGGCTGCTGATCGAGCCCCGCGGGGAGATGCAGAGGGGAGTGGGAAACGGTGAGGCGCCGATAAACATGGAGGACAAGAGCAGCCGCGCCGCAGTGTGACTGTCTCTGTTACACAGTTTACCACTGTGGCTGCATTCTGTTACAGGTCACTAACATGACTTTATCTGCAAGCTTTACAGTCATGATGGTAAAATGAAACAAAGGACCAATTATTCCTATACAAACCCTGGCGATGGAAAACATAACATTAAAGAAGAAAACTAGCTCGCGAAAATACCGTTTCTACACACAGCTATTTTTTTGCTTCATATGTTGACTTGGTTTTAAAACAGCTTCTCACCCGGGGATCAGCTCATTTTAAGTAGTTGAAGTGACATTAGCCAATGGGGCATCGTTCACTGATTCTTATGCACTCGCTCCCTGTCAGAAGCTACAGAACCCAGCCAAACAGGGTCCAACATTGTGACAGAGTCGCAGCTGGCCCACTCTGTGCAATTACATTTCTTATCTAAGTGCATTTAACATTACACAGACAACATGTGATTGAAATTAGCTGGGCCTAAAAGCTTATCCTACTCCAACATGTATGTTCACATTGTTAGTTAAGTCTACGTTTAATTAAATAATCATAAACCTGGTCCAAGCATTGTAGCGAGCTGATTTAGCTTCATGAAATGGAATTAGCCCTGCAAAGTCAAGCATTGTCAATGATCTCCTCTTTCCATTTATGTCATCGGTTGGCTTGCAACCAGAAGCATCTGCGATTAGCTTTGAACAGAGTGTAGCTTGATGGTATTTGGTAAAAAATGGAGAGATTTATCAATATCTTTTTGGCTCTGGCACCCCACCGCATGATACAACATATTCCAAACAGATTTTTCTTCTTCCTTCTGTAGGAAGTTCTCTCGAGTTAATTACTTCCTGCTTTCTTTCTGCAACCAGAGTGTGCACATGCCTGCGTGATGTCACAGTGATGTGGTCAGATAAATCAGGGCTCTCCAAATCCGGCCCTCGAACCCAAATACAATCCTGGTTTTCCTTCCTTCCAGGCGATTAGATGAACAATTAATGCTGCTGATTGGCCAGATTGTCATCTCACCTGAATCCCAGGTAAAGGGAGGGCAGAAAACCAGCAGTTCTCAGCCCTCGAGGACCATGATTTGAGGAGCCCTGCTATAAATCATAACGTTTTAAGATGGCAATAACATGATTTATGACTGTGAACTTGATCTCTCTGTATGATCAAAACTGAATCGAATGTGTGATGCTATCCATGACATAACAAAATTTAACAGGTATGCGACACTGAGAAAAGGGGTCATTTGTGTTGAAAGTATGTGATTTAGGACACTTGCTGCAGTGGTCACACAGTGAAGTGTAATTCAGGCCTAAATACCTGACTCGTCCCCCTCCCTGCCCAGTGTACGTCCCCCCGTCCCAGGATGAGTTCCGGCAGGGAACCCAATACTCCCGAGCCGTGCTGGTGGACCCCAGAACCGGCCTCATGATAGAGACCGTCGGGGAGATGTCCCGCAACGGCGTGCGGACAGGTGTGTGTGTGTGTGTGTGTGCGTGTGTGCGTGCGTGTTTTTGAGTGCGTGTCAGGGTGAGAGCGTGTTTGAGAGTGAATGTGACTTTTTGAGTGAGTGTGAATGCAAAAGTGTCTGGGCGTGTGTGCGCGAGTATTTATTATGTGCATATGTTTGTGACTTAATGAGTGTTACTGTGTGAGTTAGTGAGCAATTGAATGGGTGGGTGTTACTGTGACTGTATGAGTGTGTGTGCATGTGTATGGGTGTATGTGGCCATGTGTAAGTATGTTTATGCATAATCGGTTTCTTAAACCATTCCTTTTAATTTGTCAAACTAACTGAGACTGGGAACTTGTTGCTATTAGAAGTTGAAACTCTCAGCCCAGTATCAGTATAAACACAGCACAACCTGACCAGCCTGCACTCTACAGCACCAGAGCCCAGCTGTCAGGCCATTAGCTGTCTGTTGCTCACAGTTAGAGTCACAGTCTTTCAATCAATAGTGTGGAGTATTAAGACGGATCCATCTGTGTGTTTCAGGGTCCAGCACCGAGTAGCAGTACAGTAAAATGTCTGGAGATGTTCCGCTTAGGTGAGTCCGGCCTGCTGTCGCATTAATGAGAGCTTTATGGATCCCAGCACTACAGAGCTGCACGACTGCCGCACAGGACACTCGCTGAGCTGCACGCTCGTTAGCAGGCTGCAATTCGCTCCGCCGAGGGCCAGCAATTTACAGCATTCACTTATCAGCCTGCACCTCGTTATCAGTACGGGAGATAAAGCTGAGATCTTGTGTTCCCGAGCAGGGGGGCAGAGGTCATTGAGACCAGCATTGTGCTGAAGAGGGAATAACACATGCTAATCTATGGGAAGCCGTTTAGGAAATAATTCATACCAACTGTGTGAACATGCATTGGTTCATTGACAATGTATTGGTTTCCAGGTAAATACATTGGTTTCCCAGCATATGTATTGGTTTAATATATTGGTTTCAGTACAAATGCATTGGTTTGAGCACACATGTACCGGTTTAATTCATTGGTTTGTTGACAAGCACATTGGTTTAAGTATATATACATTTATTTGCTGGTATATGCATTGGTTTGAGTCAATGTGTATTGGTTTGTTAATAAATACATTGGTTTGAGTTGAAGTGTTGATACGTATTGTTTTGATGGTAAATACATTGGTTTGAGTTCATGTATACTGATTTCATACTTTGGTTTGAGTTTGTCTGTATTGGTTTGGTGGTAAATACATTGGTTTGAGTTTATGCATATTGGTTTGCTGGTAAATAAATTGGTTTGCCTCCATATACATTGATTTGCCAGTAAACTGAATGGTTTGAGTTCATATCTATTAGGTTGATGATTTTGGTTTTAGTTTATATGTATTGGTTTACCACTACATATTGTGATTTAAGTACACATACATTGGTTTCCCTGCATATATACTGCTTAAATACATAAGTTTGCTGGTGAAAACATTGATTTGAGCACATATGCACTGGTTTGCTAGCAAATGCAGTGGTTTTGTTTAATATGTACTGGTTTTCATGCGTATGTAACGGTTATTTTAAAAATATTTTGATTTTATGGGTCCTATATTGATTTGCTGATGAATTCATTGTTTTTACTGCACGTATAGTGGTTTATATACATTGATCTTCCCATTAGTATACTGGTTTTAATGAATATATGGTGGTTTGAATATATATCGGTTTGCTGGCGCGTATTGGTTCGGTGGAAGTGATATTGGCTGTCATCGTGCAATTCTGAATTTGTCCTCTAGATGTCCTCTTTCTTATCATCTCTCGCGCCACATTGATAAGGCTTCACAGATGAGTTTAAGGCTGCTGTGTTTCCTCCATGACAGTACGA
Source organism: Gymnothorax javanicus (assembly GCA_029692085.1). NCBI lineage: Eukaryota > Metazoa > Chordata > Actinopteri > Anguilliformes > Muraenidae > Gymnothorax > Gymnothorax javanicus. Next base: position 15,109,570 of record CM056210.1, on the reverse strand, counting down.
CAGAGTATTAGGGCCAGGGATAGGGAAAATTATTTTTATTTATTTATTTATTTATTTTTTAACATTAAAATAAAGTCGAAATGTCCAGAATAAAGTGGAAATGCCGAGAATAATTTGGAAATGTCGAGATTAAAGTCGAAGTGTCGAGAATAACGCTTACATTTCAACCTTTAAGTTAAACATCAAACTACAACCCCAATTCTGAAATAGTTGGGACAAAGTGTAAATTGTGAATAAAATCAAAACGCAATGACTTTCAAATCCAGCCAGTATTTTATTCACAATAGAACAGAGATAACATAGCAAATGTTGAAACTGAGAAATTTTACAATTTTATCCACAAAATGAGCTCATTTCAAATTTGATGGCCGCTACAGGTCTCAAAAAAGTTGGGACAGGGGCCTGTTTACCATGGTGTAGCATCCCCTCTTCTTTTTAACACAGAGTGGAGGCGTCTGGGCATTGAGGAGACAAGTTTCTTGAGTTTAGCCATTGGAATTTGATACCACTCTTGTTTAATACAGGCTTCCAGCTGCTGGAGAGTTTTGGGTCTCTTTTGACTGACTTTTCATTTAATTTTGCCCCAAATGTTCTCAATCAGTGAAAGATCAGGACTGCAGGCAGGCCAGTTCAGCACACGGACTCTTCTACTACGAAGCCATGCTGTTGTAATAGCTGCAGTATGTGGTTTTGCTTTGCCCTACTGAAATACATGAGGCTTTTCCTGGAATAGATGTCGTCTAGAGGGGAGCATATGTTGCTCTAAAACCTTTATATACCTTTTAGCATTCATGGTGCTTTTTAAAACATGCAAGTGTCCCACACCATATGCACAAATGCATCCCCAAACCATCAGAGATGCTGGCTTTTGAACTGAATGCTGATAACAGGAGGGGTGGTATTTCTCCTCTTTAGCTCAGAGGACACGATGCCCATGATTTCCAACAAGAATATCAAATTTGTTCTCGTCTGACCACAGGAAACTTTGCCACTTTGCTACAGTCCATTTTAAATGAGCCTTGGTCCACAGAACACGGCGGCCATGGCTTTCTTTTTACATGATAGAGTTTTAGGTGGCATCTGTGGATGGCAGGGCGGACTGTGCTTACAGACAGTGGTTTCTTGAAGTATTCCTGGGCCCATTTAGTAATGTCGATGACAGAATCATGCCGGTGAGTGATGCAGCGGCGTCTGAGGACCCGAAGATCACGGTCATCCAGTAAAAGTTTTCGGCCTTGTCCCTTACGCACAGAGATTTTTCCAGTTTCTCTGAATCTTTTGATGATGTTATGCACTGTCGATGATGAGACCTTCAAAGTCTTTGCAATCTGACTTTGAGGAACATTGTTTTTAACGTATTCCTCAATTTTTTTACGCAAGCCTTCACAGATTGGAGAGCCTCTGGCCATCTTTACATCTGAGAGACTCAGCCTCTCTAAGACATCCCTTTTATAGCCAATCATGTTACACACATGATGCTAGTTAACTTAATTACTTCCTAAATGTTCTTCCAGCTGATTCTCTTATGTATTAATTGCTTTTTCGCCCTTTTTTGCCTGTGTCCCAGGCTTCGAAGAGATTGTGCCGAAAATTGCATTTGTTCAGAGGGAGAAAGCACACAAACTTAGACGAGGTGGCCGAAATCGTGCAGAATGAAATAGCTAGTAATTGACAGATTAAACAAAACCAATGCATTTGCTAGCAAACCAGTGCATATGCACTCAAACCAATGTTTTCACCAGCAAGCTAATGTATTTAACCAGTACATATGTAGGAAAACCAATGAATGTGTACTTAAACCACAATATGTACTAGTAAACCAATACATATAAAATAAAACCCAAATATTTAGTCATGGACGAAAGTATTGGAATTTTTCCAGAATATACACCATTTCTCCCAGAAATAGTTGCATTACAAATATTTTTGGTATACACATGTTTATTTTCTTTATGTGCATTGGAACAACACAAAAAAAATTAGAAGAGAAAAGCCAAATTTGGCATCATTTTACACAAAACTCCAAAAATGGACTGGACAAAATTATTGGCACCCTTTTAAAACTGTGGGTAAATTATTTTATTTCAAGTATGTGATACTGGTTAAAACTCACCTGTGGCAAGTTACAGGTGCTGGCAATATAGAAATCACACCTGAAGCCAGTTAGAATGTATAAAAGTTGACTCAACCTTTGTGTCGTGTGCCTGTGTGTGTCACACCGAGCATGGAGAAGAGAAAGAAGGGCCGAGAATTGTCTGAGGACTTAAGAAGCAAAATTGAGGAAAAATATGAACAATCTAAAGGTTACAAGACCATCTCCAGAGATCTTGAAGTTCCTTTGTCCACTGTGCACAATATAATGAAGAAGTTTATAACCCATGGAACTGTGGCTAATCTCCCTGGACGAGGATGAAAGAAAAATTGACGAAAGAATGCAACGCATGGTAGTTCGAATGGTGGATAAACATCCTCAGTCAACTTCCACATGACTTCAGACTGTCCTGCAGACTCAGGGTGCAGAAGTGTCAGCTCGGACCATACATCATCATCTGAATGAGATGAAGCGCTATGGCAGGAGACCGAGGAGAACCCCACTGACACAGAGACATAAAAAAGCCTGACTGCAGTTTACAAAAATGTACCTCAATCCATCTGGGAGAACATTTTGTGGACAGATGAGACTAAGGTAGAGCTTTTGGCAGAGCACGTCATTCTACTGTTTACAGAAAACGGAATGAGGCCTACAAAGAGAAGAACACAGTACCTACAGTCAAACATGGTGGAGGTTCACAGATGTTTTGGGGTTATTTTGCTGCCTCTGGCACCGGATGCCTTGACTGTGTGCAAGAAATCATGAAATCTGGAGACTATCAAAAGATTTTGGGCCACGATGTAGGGCCTAGTGTCAGAAAGCTGGGTCTGCGTCGGAGGTCATGGGTGTTCCAGCAGGACAATGACCCGAAACATACCTCAAAAAACATGCAGAAATGGTTGGAGACAAAGCGCTGGAGAGTTCTGAAGTGGCCGGCAATGAGTCCAGATCTAAATCCCATTGAACAACTATGGAGAGATCTCAAAATTGCTGTTGCACAAAGGCACCCTTTAAATCTGAGAGACCTGGAGCAGTTTGCAAAAGAAGAGTGGTCCAAAATTCCAGTTGAGAGAAGCTTGTTGATAGTTATAGGAAGCGATTGGTTTCAGTAATTTTTTCCAAAGGGTGTGCAACCAAGTATTAAGTTGGGGGTGCCAACAATATTTTTCCAAAGGGTGTGCAACCAAATATTAAGTTGAGGGTGCCAACAATATTTTTCCAAAGGGTGTGCAACCAAATATTAAGTTGAGGGTGCCCACAATTTTGTCTGGCCCATTTTTTAATTTTTGTGTAAAATGATGTCAAATTTGGCTTTTATCTTCTGTTTTTTTTTTTTGTGTTGTTCCAATGCACATAAAGAAAATAAACGTGTATACCAAAAACATTTGCAATTGCAATAATGTCTGGGAGAAATGGCGTGTTTTCTGGAAAAATTCCAGGGGTGCCAATACTTTCGTCCATGTATCAACAACCTAATAAATATGAACTCAAACCATTTCATATACAAGCAAATGAATGTATATGTACTTAAACCGATGCGCTTGCCAACAAACCAATGTATTCAACCGGTACATATGTGCTCAAACCAATGCATATGTACTGAAACCAATATAAATTAAACCAATACATACTCAAACCAATGTATTTACAAGCAAACCAATACATATGTACTCAAACCAATGTATTTACAGCAAACCAATACATATGAACTCAAACCATTATATTTACTAGCAAACCACTGTATATGGATGCCAACCAATTTATTTACCAGCAAACCAATACGCATAAACTCAAACCAATGTATTTACCATTAAAACAATTTATACAAACTCAAACCAATGTATTAAATCAATATACATGAACTCAAAACAATGTATTTTTCAGCAAAACATACAGACTAAAATCAATGCATTTACCAGCAAACCAATACACATGAACTTAAACCAATCTATTAAACCAATTTATATAAATTCAAACCAGTATATTTACCAGCAAACCAATACACATGAACTTAAACCAATCTATTAAACCAATTTATATAAATTCAAACCAATGTATTTATCAACAAACCAATCCAAATGAACTTTAACCAATGTATTTACCAGCAAAGCAATACATATCAACTCAAACCAATAAATTTATGAACAAACCAATATATATGAACTCAAACCAATGCATATATCAGTAAATCAATGTATATGTACTTAAAACAATGCGCTTGCCAGCAAACTAATGTATTAAACCAGTACACATGTGCTCAAACAAATGCATATGTACTGAAACTAATATATTAAACCAATATATGTAGGGAAACCAATGTATTTACCCGGAAACCAATACAGTGTCAATGAACCAATACGCATTCACAAAGTTGGTATGAATTATTTTCTAAACGGCTTCCCATACTAATCACTATTAATGAAAGGTTAAGGTCTAACACAGCATTACCATCTCTTCAATAACAGACTGAGAGCTACTTCCTCCACACTGTGGGCCTCTGAACACTGAGTGCTGTGTTATAGAATATCACATGACCTCAAGTGATCAGTGTGTAACAGTGAATGTACTGTCACTGAGCATAGGAAACACACACTTCCTCTTGCACTTTCTACCAAACCACAGAGTGTGTGTGTGTGTGTGTGTGTGTGTGTGTGTTCAAGCGTACGTTCGTGCATGGGTGTGTGAGTGCTTGAGTGTATGCACTGTAAAACACGATAACGCCATTGAACTTCTATATTCTCTTTGTCTCCACTTGTCATGAATGTTCAAGTTATTGAATTCCAGTTCATAAGTTTTCATAAGTAAAATTAATCCATTGTTTTGACTAATTGTGAGTTGAAACAAAGTTTCTCTTGAAGCTGAGTTAACTTACATTTAGTTGAGTTAACTGATATTTTTAAGGAAGCCAGTGAAATTTGTTTCCAAGTTTAACCACCTTGATATGTATCACAGTGTGTGCATCCATGTTTGGGTGTACATTTGCATGAATGTGTTCGTGTGTCGCTGCATGTCTTTATTTTGGGGTATGTTGTAAGTGCGTGTTTTGTGTGTGTTTTATGTGAATCTTTGTACAGATGAAAAATGGTGGAGCACTACTGACTGCGATCTACAGAGACCTTTCATCTGCTCCCATCCTCGCATCGCCTGATCTTCATGTGATGACCTCACTTTTAAAAAAAGTGCCGAACTTATGATTACCTTTAATGCAGAGCATTATATCATTGACAATAAAATTGGTGAAAAGAAATTAAACACAGTCTTGCCTTCTTATGGAAGCCCATAGGGGACAATATTCAAATGAAAATGTAATCCCACTATTGCATGATAATTTTCCACTTATGAATGAGTTATTTGAGACAATATTAAATTGAAAATACATTAATCCAATTATCACTTTCATTTTCACATACACATATGGGAAATCTATGACTATATTCAAATGATAATGAAAAAGCTGTTTGACATTTCATTTTCAAAGTCATGCTCCATAATACAGTGGACAATATTCAAATGCAATAAGCAAAACAGCACCCCCAGCCTATTGCATTTACATTTACATGTCATCACGCTCTTTTAGGGTCAACATGATAATGAAAATGCTGTTTTCTAATCACTTGGAAATAATAATGATATAATAATGATGACAACATTTGACATTTCATTTTCAAAGACTTATCCTGCAATACATGGGACAATATTCAAACGCAGTAAGGGAAACAGCGCCTCCCAGTCCGTTGCATTTTCAAATACATGTCACCACGCTCTTTTTGGGACACAATGAAAACTAGACAGGCAATTCCTGAAGAAATTGCAAGTGTGAATGCTGAAAGCTGAAGCCATACTGCGATGTTATCTTTAATACAATAAAGTTTGTACGATTTGAATGTTTGAATGTTTGCTGATGCCACAATGAATAGGTGCCATGAAAATATAATTACATTTGAATTTGTTGAATGCTTGAATGTTTATGAAAAAAACTGAAAGAAAGCTGAACAAAGAAAGTATGAAAGAATAATGCTAACCATGCTAAACAGGTTACTCAGCGAACTAAGCCAATGTTTTTAACAGTTATGCTAAGTATGCTAATAATGCTAGATATGCTAACCACGTTACCTAGCTAACTATGCTAACAATGCTTACCATGCTAACCACATTACTCAACTAACTTAGCTAATGTTGTTAGCAGTTATGCTAACAATGTTCACCATGTAATTCAGTTAACTTAGCTAATGTTAGAAGTCAAATGAAGTGTCTAGGAGAAAGAATGCTGAAGTTATAGAGGTTCAAAATAGAACAAGAGTTAGAAGACTTTCAATGAAAAAAAAAGCTTATATGATTGAGCACTCACAATGTATTTCGGTTACTTTGGAAACTTTATACTGCCTGGAATTGGATAAGAGCAGTTTGCACATGAGGCATGGCTGAGGAGTTTAAGTAATGCAACTCCCTGGAAATCAGGGGTAGGATCGAACGTATCAATATTACAAACCGTGTTCGAGTTCAGCTTGCCAGTGAATATTCGTTGACTGATCCGGGTGTGCCATCTAGTGACAGAATAATGTAACTGCGTGCATAAATAGAGCAGCTCCATGTCCGCTATCAGCAACGTCGGCATACACGGGTTATGGATCGGATCGGAACGTATGTTTAAAAAAAAAAAAGAAAGAAAGAAAGAAAAAAAAAAAAAGGCCATTCGCAAGTACGAACTCGCGCCATGAAAACCAAAAAAAAAAACATACAATATGAGACAGAGTTGTGAATGATTGAAAATATTTCAAGTGTTCATTTGATGAAATTAAGCTAAATACATGTCGGCGTTTGCTGATGCGCCACTAAAAGAGCTTCAGTCGGTGAGAGCTGCTATCGCAAGCAGAGGCAGCCGGTGGATAGAGAGCTCAACGTTGTCTCTTGCCGAATAATTCCTCGGAGGTTTAGATTATCTTAATGGTACCGCTGGCAAACAGATACTGTTGACTTACAGAGCCTGTATTCTAATCAGTGAAGACATACCTTCTGCGAATGAACGTAGTGGTAGACAAATACTAGTATTGCAAAGCAGTACATCCATTTAAGCGAGACTGCAAACAAGGTCGTATCGCATTCATGTGCATATGTTTCTCTTTTTAGCCTAGCATTTGTAGCGAACTTGTCTTTGCGTTTGATTGACACAGAAAGCAACATTTTAGAATAGTGGGGCATTAGCTGAGACCTGCATATAGAAATAAGCAGCGTGGAGAATAAGTTGCAACTATTTCCCTAACCGCAAATAGCTGGCTCGATTCACTTCGTTCTTATGAAGACACCTCTATTCTAACGAAAGCATCTGCATGGAAACTCAGCTCAGCTCACTTAGATGTAAAATGAGAAAATCACGACACGGAGGGCAATGACAGAAGCGGTGTCCTATTCGCAGTGAGAGCCAGGCATGTAAAGACAAGTGCACGCACAGGCAATCGCTGAGTCACTCAGCCCTGTTCGCGCACACCTCAAACTCTAGCTTCTCACGCAAAAACCGTTTATCCTGTCAGCAATGTAACCGCATCATTCAAGGCACGAGACTTTGCTGAGTGCGCGGATGTCTTTTTTATTTCTCTGAGTGATATATTTTTGGAATAACAGCGATCTAAAAACTCTGGCCGTTTGCTGTTCTCCGAAAATTTTTTGGGTGATTTTTGAATGGAAGAGATAGCAAAGATGGACGTGCCTCCTGTCCTTTGACTGTTCCCTGAGCCAAAACTATATACTTCACTGCTACAAAAATGATACTACTGTAACAAGAACAAATTTTCCTACATTTTTGTGAAATTTCATGAAGAGGGATTCAAATTTATGGAAGTTAGAGCGATAGAGAAAGAACTTTTTCATTCTGTCTTCTCTCAGCTCCCACTCTAGCTGTCACAGAAGAGTTTGAAGACTGTTTCAATGCATTTCTATGGGACAAAAAATGTAGAAAAAAATTTATATTTAAAAAAGTATAAATAGTATGAAAGAGAAAAATAATAGCAATAACGTCCTGAAAAATCTGAACATTTTGATATATGAATTGTTAATATAGCACAAAGTATGTAGGAGTAGTTTAACGGCGCGCGCGAAGAACCTATAATAATAATAATTAAAGCTGCAAGCAGCGTTGAAAGGGCCCTCGCTCCCCTCGTGCATCCCCAGATGGTGGCAAATCCTGATGGGTGCAGGAGTACCTTGGACAACCATTGGACAGTGCTGTACTGTGAACAATGTTATTTCCTGAGTGGAGTGCAAACACAATTCCTGAAATAAATAGGTCGTGGGGCGCTGTGGTGCCATTTTGACACGCCTGTGTGCAAAACCTATGTCATAGTAATAGTAATATCTGGCTCCATGAGTGTGAAGATTGTCGTCAATTTTCAAGCATGTTGAGATCCTCAAAAGGGCAATTCTTTTGAAAAAATGATTAGGGGGCGCTATTTATTCATTGTACTACATTAAGTTCCGAATGGCATATCAAATCAAAGAACATAAGACAATTACAATTTCTGCAATGTTTTGCAAGTTTTGGAGTATCCTAAAACCTTCAAACATGTTTGTAAAATTTGGACAAACGAGGATATGGCTCATAGTTCACCTCCTGTTTGGCCAAAAAATGTCAAAAAAATTCTTATATTTTTGGATGACAAATCACATGACCACACCAAATTTCATAAAAAATTAAATCATTTTTATCTTAACATGGTCGTGGCTAGAGGGCGCTGTGGAGCCAACTGACCACGCCTGATCTAATATCAGCATATATTTATACTTGGGACAAAAGTTTCATCAAGCTTGAAAAGTTTCGGGCAAGTATCACAAGGTATGTGCGAGTGAAACCAACTTCCTGTTTAATGGCCAAACATCGAAATTCGCTGCGACGCCACGGATGCATCGTTCGATATATCCGAAAAACCTTCGCAATTTAACTTCGGACAGGTCTTACGATGTCACTTGCCAAATTTTAAGTTGATCGGATAAAATCTCTAGGAGGAGTTCTTTAAAGTACGACGCCTGTGACTGACGAAAAAATTTTAAAAGTTGAAATTTCAATTAAAAATCACGGACTTCCTGTTGAGTCTAGGTCATGGCACCAAGAGACTTTTTTTTAGGTCTCAGCATAAATCACAAGTCCACCAAATTTCGTACGTGTAGATTTACCGAGCTGCGAGGGCTGCTTCATTGAAATTTTCCAGGGGGCGCTATAATGCCATTTTGCCACGCCGATCTGTAAGTTTTTTATCATAGTAATATGCATGATTAGCTTTGTACATGTACAAAATTTTGTGAGTTTACAAGCATGTTAAGACCCTCAAATTGGCAATTCTTTTAAAAATCTGATTGGGGGCGCTATAGAGCCATTATGGCACATTTAGTAACAATTGATATATCAAATTGATAACTATAAGACAATTATACTTTTTGGCAATGTTTTGCAAGTTTTCGAGTATTTTAAGGCCTTTAAATGTGTGTTCGTAAAATTTGGAAAAACGCAGGAAATGGCTCATAGCTCACTTCCTGTTTGACCAAAAAATTTCAAAAAAATTACCATACCCCGGCATAAAAAATGCAATAATCACACCAAATTTCATGAACATTCAAGCACTTTTATTTTACCATGGCCGTGTCTAGAGGGCGCTGTGGAGCCACCTGACCACACCCGATCTAATATCAGCATATATTTATACTTGAAAGGAGACTGTTATCAAGCCTGTAAAGTTTCAGGCAAATCTCACAAAGTGTGTGGGAGTAAAACCAACTTCCTGTTTCATAGCGGAACATCGAAATTGGCCGCAACGCCACGGATACATCGTTTGATGAATCCAAAAAAGCTTCGCAATTTAACATCGGCAAGGTCTTTAGATGTCATACGCCAAATTTTAAATTGATCAGATAAAATGTCTAGGAGGAGTTTGTTAAAGTACGACGCCTGTGAATGGCGAAAAATCAAAAAAAGTTGCAATTTCAATTAAAAATGGCGGACTTCCTGTTGAGTCTAGGTCATGGCACCAAGCGACTTTTTTTTAGGGCTTGGCATAATCTACATGGACACCGAATTTTGTACATGTAGGCTAAACATGCTGCGAGGGCTGCTTCATTGAAATTTTCTAGGTGGCGCTATAATGCAATTTTGCCATGCCCATCTGTAAACCCTATATCATAGTAAAACATATGACCGGCTTTATAAGTTTGCAAAATTTCGTGAGTTTTCGAACATGTTGAGGCCCTCAAAAATGCAATTATCTATTAGGGGGCGCTATAGAGCCACCATGTCACACCCACTGCCAAATGAGACATCAAATCGAAGAGATTTATGTTTTCAACCTATGAGCCAAGTTTGGCGAGTTTTCTAGTATGATAAGACCCTTAAAAATGTGTTTGTAAAATCTGAAAAAAAACGAGGAAATGGCTCATAGCTCACTTCCTGTGAGGCAAAAAAATTTCAAAAAAATTGACAAGAAACTTCATAATGACTACTATGGCCATATCGAATTTCGTGAGAATCCGAGCAATTGCGTTCCAAAATGGCCACGTGTTTGGTGGCGCTATAGAGCCACCGGGGCATGTCCAAGCACAAAAATAACAAAACTTTGAAATTTTCACCACGACTGACGTCTCTGCAAATTTTTGTGAGTTTTCGTGCATGGCAAGGCCCTCAAAAACGCGTTCTCGCAGCAGAATAAAAATAATAATAATAATAATAGCCAAGAAGAAGAAGAAGAAGAAGAAGAAGAAGAATAAAAATCCCTTCAAAAACAATAGGTTCCTGGCACCGGTCGGTGCTCGGGCCCTAACTAGACAGGCAATTCCTGACGAAATTGCAAGTGTGAATGCTGAAAGCTGAAGCCACACTGCGATGCTGTCTTGAATACACTAAAGTTTGAATGATTTGAATGTTTGCTGACACCACACTGAATGGCTGCCATGAAAATATAATATTTGCATTATGTAGAATACCTGAATGTTTATCAAAAAAGTGAAAGAAATAAAGCTGAATAAAGAAAGAATGAAAGAACAATGCGAACCATGCCATCCACGTTACTCAGCTACCTTAGCAAATGTTAGCAGTTATGGTAACTATGCTAACCATGCGAACCACGTTATTCAGCTAACTTAGCTAATGTTAGAGGTCAAATGAAGTGTCTAGAAGAATGCTGATGTTATAGAGGTTGAAAGTAGCACAAGAGTTTGAAAACTGTTTCAATGCATTTCCATGGGACAAAAAAAGTGAAATATTGTAAAAAGTATAAATAGTATGAAAGGCAAGGCGAGAAATGAACTTTTCTTTTCAGTCGTTAGCCGGGCAACCTAGAGTTCTTGAAGGGTGGCAAAGACCATTTTAGGTAGTGAAGACATACACTGTAAAAAAAAAATTAAAAAATTAAAAAAAATTTTAATTAAAAAAAACTTGATTGAGCACTCACAATGTATTTCGGTTACTTTGGAAAGTTTATACTGCCTGGAATTGGATAAGAGCAGTTTGGACATGAGGCATGGCTGAGGAGTGTAATTAATGCAACCCCTGGAAATCAGGGGTAGGATCGAACGTATCAATATTACAAACCGTGTTCGAGTTCAGCTTGCCAGTGAATATTCATTTACTGATCCGGGTGTGCCATCTAGTGACAGAATAATGTAACTGCGTGCATAAATAGGGCAGCTCCATGTCTGCTGTCATGAACATCTGCGCACACGGGTTATGGATCTGATCAGAACGTACGTTAAAATAAAAAGAAAAAGAAAAAGGCCATTCGCAAGCACGAACTCGCGCCATGAAAACCATAATGAGACATACAATACGAGACAGAGTTGTGAATGATTGAAAATATTTCAAGTGTTCATTTGATGAAATTAAACTAAATACATGTCGGCGTTTGCTGATGCGCCAGTAAAAGAGCTTCAGTCGATGAGAGCTGCTGTCGCAAGCAGAGGCAGCCGGTGGATAGAGAGCTCAACGTTGTCTGCGCGAATAATTCCTCGGAGGTTTAGATTATCTTAATGGCACCGCTGGCAAACAGATACTGTTGACTTACAGAGCCTGTATTCTAATCAGTGAAGACATAACTTCTGCGAATGAACGTAGTGGTAGACAAATACTAGTATTGCAAAGCAGTACATCCATTTAAGCGAGACTGCAAACAATGTCGTATCGCATCCATGTGCATATGTTTCTCTTTTTAGCCTAGCATTTGTAGCGAACTTGTCTTTGCGTTTGATTGACACAGAAAGCAACATTTTAGAATAGTGGGGCATTAGCTGAGACCTGCAAATAGAAATAAGCAGCGTGGAGAATGAGCTGCAACTATTTCCCTAACCGCAAATAGCTGGCTCGATCCACTTGGTTCTTATGAAGACACCTGTGTTCTAACGAAAGCATCTGTTCTAACGAAAGCATCTGCATGGAAACTCAGCTCAGCTCACTTAGATGTAAAATGAGAAAATCACGACACGGAGGGCAATGGCAGAAGCGGTGTCCTATTCGCAGTGAGAGCCAGGCATGTAAAGACAAGTGCACGCACAGGCAATCGCTGAGTCACTCAGCCCTGTTCGCGCACACCTCAAACTCTAGCTTCTCACGCAAAAACCGTTTATCCTGTCAGCAATGTAACCACATCATTCAAGGCACGAGACTTTGCTGAGTGCGCGGATGTCTTTTTTATTTCTCTGAGTGATATATTTTTGGAATAACAGCGATCTAAAAACTCTGGCCGTTTGCTGTTCTCCGAAGATTTTTTGGGTGATTTTTGAATGGAAGAGATAGCTAAGTTGGACGTGCCTCCTGTCCTTTGACTGCTCCCTGAGGCAAAACTATATACTTCACTGCTACAAAAATGATACTACTGTAACAAGAACAAATTTTCCTACATTTTTGTGAAATTTCATAAAGAGGGATTCAAATTTATGGAAGTTAGAGCGATAGAGAAAGAACTTTTTCATTCTGTCTGCTCTCAGCTCCCACTCTAGCTGTCACAGAAGAGTTTGAAGACTGTTTCAATGCATTTCTATGGGACAAAAAAATGTAGAAAAAAATTAATATTTAAAAAAATATAAATAGTATGAAAGATAAAAATAATAGCAATAACGTCCTGAAAAATCTGAACATTTTGATATATGAATTGTTAATATAGCACAAAGTATGTAGGAGTAGTTTATCGGCGCGCGCGAAGAACCTATAATAATAATAATAAGTATAATAAGTATAAAGAAAATGGCCGACATGAAAAACAATAGTGTGAATGCAAATGCAATCTGTCAGCGTCTCATCAAGGCGGGTCTTCCGCTACGACGTCACTCATTAGGGGCGCGAGCGGAAACCATGTTCCTTATTTGCATACCAACTAATCAGCTTCTGGGTAGCGCTTGTACGCACGGAGGCTGACTGATAATGTCATGATGGCTAGGCTGCTATGTATTGTGTGCCATTAGGCTATGTTGCGCTTTGGATGTGGCCATCTTGGCAGCTAGTGTGCTAACTAACGTTAACTATGGAAAATATTTGTAAATGATCATCACATTAAAGCGATATGATTTGATTTTTGCCCCAACTCTATTAACTGAGCTAGCTGTAATATGCATGAACTTATCCGAGGCTTCACGGCAGTGTTGCGCAACTGCAACCCAAGTGTGCTTGCAGATTTCAGAGACGTTAATTAGCTTGCTAGTGAGTCTAAAAGCAATCGCTTAGGTACAGCTAGCTAGCTATGATGCCTACTGGAGAAGCTCTTACAGCCCTGATTTGTCACTTTAAACGCCATCTCGCACACACGACCTCATTCACGATTGATTAGCAGCTTCTTTTCCCTAAAGAACGAACTGACAGTTCAGCCTGAGACATGTTATTTCATAGCTAGTTAGAGCAGCATTATCCTTCCATGCGTGCTATAGCGTATTACACTACTCCAGATAAGACGCTATTCGTCTTCCCACCCTGCTGACGCTAGTTAGGGGAAATGTTTGTCATCATTTTTATACTTAATCGCTGTGATTCGGTTTTTGCCCTAGCTTCACAAGCTAGCTAGCCGACAGCGATTGCTCTTGTGCTTGCAGATTGTTCTTTAGCTAGCCAGGTAATGAGCTATCCATTTAAATCTCCCAGAAATCTGATACTACTCTTGGGACGTACAAAAGTGCTGCCAAACATGTTAAAGAAGTTCATATTTCAGCAGGTTAAGTTAGCAAGTGAGGAACATTGCTTTCAGCCAGTCATCAAAACTTCTCCCATTGCTACGTGGCATGGGAATCGCGATTAAACTAGGAACAGCGGCAGCCTGACTGCTGGCCGTTTATCGGACCGTTCTGCATGATGCATACATTGGCCGTTTTCGACTGGTACTTTTCGTATACAACGCAGCTTCCGTTGACAACGTTTTACATTCGACTGGTCACGATCACGTCATGTGGCGGGAAAATCAACTCAACGAAGTTAACGAAGGAAATCCTCCGTTAAATCACTTTCGTTGAACACAATTTGCGTTCGACTGGTATTTTGCAGCTATTTCGTGTCATGCAGTTCCAAAATGGCGGCGCAAGCAAACAGGTCTACTACTACTGCTGTCATCAGTATCGTCTAGTAGTCCAACTAGATCTACCGGCAATTGAGCAGGGGACGCCATTTTGCCTCTCTCCGTTGTTAACATGAGTCTTTCGACTGGGCTTGTAACGAAGGAATATTTTGGGTCTTTGCGCAGGTGGGCGGAGCCTAATTGTACTCAACAAAAAAGTACCAGTCGAAAACGCCCATAGCGCATGCTTCAGGAGTGGCAAACTTGCAACTCGGCAAGCGCAAGAGCAATCGTCCGCTAGCAAAACCCGAATCACAGCAATTAAGTATAAAAATGATGACAAACATTTCCACTAACTAGCGTCAGCAGGGTCGGAAGACGGATAGCGTTTTATCTGGAGTAATGTAATACGCTATAGCAGGCATGGAAGGATAATGCTGCTTTAACTAGCTATGAAATAACGTGTCTCAGGCTGAACTGTCAGTTTGTTCTTTTGGTAAAAGAAGCTGCTAATCAATGGTGAAAGAGGTCGTGTGTGCGAGATGGCATTTAAAGTGACAAATCAGGGCTGTAAGAGCTTCTCCAATAGGCATCATAGCTAGCTAGCTGTACCTAAGCGATTGCTTTTAGACTCACTAGCAAGCTAGCTAACGCCTCTGAAATCTGCAAGCACACTTGAATTGCAGTTGCACAACACTGCCGCGAAGCCTCGGATAAGTTCATTCATATTACAGCTAGCTCAGTTAATAGAGTTGGGACAAAAATCAAATCATATCGCTTTAATGTGATGATCATTTACAAATATTTTCCTTAGTTAACGTTAGCTAGCATAATAGCTGCCAAGATGGCTACATCCAAAGTGCAACAAAGCCTACTGCGCCATGGCACAAAATACATAACAGCCTAGCCATCATGGCATTATCAGTCAGCCTCCGTGCGTACAAGCGCTACCCAGAAGCTGATTGGTTGGTATGCAAGTAAGGAACATGGTTTCCGCTCGCGCCCCTAATGAGTGCCGTCCTAGCGGAAGACCCGCCTTGATGAGACGCTGACAGATTGCATTTTAATTTTCATTGTGTCCCAAAAAGAGCGTGGTGACATGTATTTGAAAATCCAATGGACTGGGAGGCGCTGTTTCCCTTGCTGCGTTTGAATATTGTCCCAAGTATTGCAGGATAAGTCTTTGAAAATGAAATGTCAAATGTTGTCATCATTATTATATCATTATTATTTCCAAGTGATTAGAAAACAGCATTTTCATTATCATGTTGACCCTAAAAGAGCGTGATGACATGTAAATGTAAATGCAACGGGCTGGGGGTGCTGTTTTGCTTATTGCATTTGAATATAGTCCACTGTATTGCGGAGCATGACTTTGAAAATGAAATGTCAAACAGCTTTTCATTATCATTTGAATATAGTCATAGATTTCCCATATGTGTATGTGAAAATGAAAGTGATAATTGGATTAATGTATTTTCAATTTAATATTGTCTCAAATAACTCATTCATAAGTGGAAAATTATAATGCAATAGTGGGATTACATTTTCATTTGAATATTGTCCACTATGGGCTTCCATACCTTCTCATTGACAGAATCAATGTAAAAAACAGTGCCATCTGCTGTCCAGTTACAGACCTCCATCCATCTCTAACCGAAAGCGAACTATCTCCTCGCTATCAGGGTCACATGGGTAGCTGGAGCTCTCTTGTTAAACAAATGCAGGTGCAATACATAGAGAAACAAGGCAATCAGAGATGGCAGACTTCACCCCATTTACGCAAATATTGGCAAGTGCGGAAACACAAACAGACAAACCAAAAACACACAGAGCCGCTAAAAACATTACTTCACGCCCACTCCGTGAGGTGAAGTAATAAAAATATACAACACAAGGGGTATATACAATTCTATATGAAAATGTAAAACAAGCCATGAGTAAAGGTGCAATTCATTTCGAGGTCTTTCTTAAGTTTATCTCAGAAATTACCAGTTAAACAAATTCTAGGAATATGTTTGAAAGACACCATTCTTAAAATTGCCAGACTTTTCCATATTACACTACCATCGAATCGATTCGGTAAAGTAAAGACACAACATCATTGTTGTTGTTCTAGGAATATAACCCCTGGGACAAGTTATGGAATCACCATACTTAGAGGATGTTCATCCAGATTTTCTACTTCACAGGAAAAAAAAAAAAAAAAAAAACAAGTGATGCCAGGCACAACAAACCCCGCCCCTCGCACATACTTTCACCTACTTGTATGAAATTCAATAGGGATCTATTCTGGGTCTGTGGCAATCCCTACACCTAATTTGGAGTGAATCTAGCCATTAGTTTTGCCACTAGAGTGTTAACAAACAAACACACAAAGACAGAAACAAACCGAACCAAAAGCAATACCCCTTGCCCTCACCCTTTGGGTGGGGTGGGGTAATAAAACAAATCGCAGATATGACACAAAACTATTTGTGTTTATTAGCTGAACATTCAGGCTTCATGAAATACATCTCAAACAAATTTGATTAAATTATTTTTAATCGCAAATTTTTTCTTTATCAAGTAGAGGAAAATAATTATGAAATCACTAAATGTTGATGCTATTCTATTTTTTAATCCTACTGTGCATTTAAAGGAAGAATGTTTCATGCCTCATAATGCATTTGAATTAAAGAATTAAATACTGCATATTTTATATAGGCTATTTTAAGATTTTACTTTAGGTAAACATTTAGACCATGGGCAAACGTCCTTTGCTCCGTGTGTTTTGCAGAGTAAATGGAAAGCAAAATTCCAAGAAATGAATTTTGCGATCCACTGCACCCCCACTGCCAGAGTCTGTCGTTAGCAATTAAGGTCATGGTTTTAATCTGAAAGGCTACATTTGCGCCTGAATGCCTTTCTGTAGCTGCAAGAGATTATTAAAAAATTACGAGAGAACCTTGCTGAAGAGCCGCAATAAGTTGTCTGAATCCCATGATGGCTGCATGATCTTGCAGAAAATTGCTCAAGCATCACTGCTTTGTGACCTTTGACTGGATAGACAGTACAAAGGTGTGACAAAAATCTGCGCATCTCCGCAGACCCTGGAGAGGTGCTGGGCGCAGCTGCGGAGGCTGCTAGCAAACAAAGAGTGCAGAACAGGGCAAGAAGGATCAGTGTTTGTACCAGGTAATAATCACCACTGACAGCGCTATCCGATGGAGGGACAAATGTAGTGCAATACTTCATTTATGTATGCATGTTAGTCCTTAAACCTGTTCTGCAAACTACTACCATAGTGTAGGAAATTATGGTTGTGATAAAGTAAGTCATCTATGCTGTTAAACTAATATTTTCATGTTATAATGCTTTTGATGGAAATATTGAATGAGAACACTCCAGATGCTGTTAATCTGACTTTTATGTTGAGCAAATATTGCATTGCCTACACATGTAACTGGACATGTAGGCCTCCCACTTTGTTCTATTTTTTCAATGAGGTTGACAATGGTTGTAAGTCACTGAAAAATATGGAAGAAATCACTGAAAAATGTGAGTGAGTGTATCTCTCAGTCCTTGTTTTCTTATTTCCTCTTATCATTTGTTTTCATTTCCATACAGTTTATAAATGACTAGTATTTCAGTGTTTTATATTGTTTTACTCTATATTGCCTCGTACAGTTTCTGTGTGAATAGTCTGCGTACTAAAGTAACAGTAATGGTGATTATGTAATAAATACTGACACTATAAGACAAAACTGGTCCTTTGTCTATGTAAATGGTATTTGTGTCTTTCAATGAAAGTATTGTGTAAGTTTACATGAAAGTCAATGTCATAATGATAATGTACCAGTATGATAACTACTGATGCAATAAGACGAGATGCTTATCCTTTCCCTATGCAAATGATGTTTGTGTCTTTTAATGAATGTGTTGTCTAACTTCACATGGTAGTGAATGTCATTATGATAATGTACCCAGTGGAATACAGCTCGATAAGCCATACAGCATGTAAAAGTCAGAGTTGTTTTTTGAATTTATAGGCTTATGATAGCACTCTTGCACCCTGTCTTCAAATATTCATCTGTTGAATAATCATTCAGTGCTTTCATTAGCAACCCATTGTTATTGTCAAGTCTTTAAAAGAAATACACACTCTTTTTGATGATTCATCATGCTCCTTTTATATTGATTTGCTAAAACAAAATGCCAGTTTTGCATTTATTTTGTCTACATAATGCACTGGCTGGGTCAGGCCCTTTGTTCTGTACGGATGCCTTTCATGAAAGGACAGATGCTTATGTGACATCATTGGTCATTGCAAAATTCATCTACCCTGATAACCATGTCTTGTCACTTGTCTAAGAGTGCCCATAGTGCTGAGTAGGCAGGACACATAAGTAGAATTGAACAATAATTGATATGAGCAAGAAAATTCTGCATTCATATCATTTGTGAATCATTCCTGCACTCAGAATATGTTCTTCTTTTATCAAGTCTAAGCACGAATGCAGCAGATTTTCTGCAAAACCCAACAGTCATCGCGGGATTCAGTGTTACCGCGCATCTTCAGTAAGATTCTCGCGTAATTTTTCAGGAATCTCGCCGATGGCGGATGCAGCAAGATGGCGGATCCGGAACAACTTTTGTTTCCAGCAAGGGTCGCGGAAATATCAAATAAGAGATTGAGATGTCCTCCATTACTGTAAAAAAAACTGATGTCATGAATTAAGTGAATTAATTATTTGAATTTGAAAGTATATGAGATCTAATTAAGGGTGACGTCTTGCACAGATTTAACAATGAAAAAACAAGTGGTTTCATAAAATATCAAGTGCATTATGGTATACCAAAGTCATCCGTGTTGTAGGGAATTCTGGGACTTTGGAGGTCCTCGTTGCTCGCTCTCAGTGTCATGGCGACCAACATCGAACAAATTTTCCGGGATTTCGTTATGAATAAAATCAAAGAAATCGAGGACGAAGGTCAGCACGCTGGGTAAATATGTGTCTAGAAGATTTTAGTGGTGCGTATGCGTGACCAGGCATGCATTTTTAACGCAGCACAGTTTTTATCAGACCGCTTTCTGGTTGAAAGTACAGGCCGGTGCGTGATGGCACACAGCAGCATGTCTTTCTGTGTTTGCAACTGCTGACTGAAGCCGCTTTCACACCGGACCTTAAACGAATTTTTCGCAGGACAGATTATATTCAAAGTCAATGCAAGGACGCGAATACACGCGAACGCATTGACTTTGTCTTTGTATGGACTTTGAATGTAATCTGTCGTGTGAAAAATTCGTTTCGCGTCATGTGTGAAAGCGGCTTTACTGTGGCGTTAGCTCGTTATATAAGCGCGTCAGTCTTGTCCGCAGCCTGTTACTGTGCGTTTACTGGTCACTAATGCCACTGTTCTCTGTCTGATGGATGTCAGAATTAAAATGGGGTTTTGTGTGTTTCAGTGAATCGGTTTTTTTATATATAAATATCGCCTGCTAACGTTAGCTAGCTAATTAGCTGGCGCAGCGACATAAGTTGATTCATTTTGGCAGAAAATGTTGCTTGGCTATCTTGCTAGCACTTAATAGCGAAGTGTTTGCCATTTGGCTGGGTAGCTAACGTTACTGGAGACACATTTTCAATGTTAATTAACATTTTAATGTTGATGTGCTGTTCAGCGTGATTTGTGCTGTATAGCAAGTTTTCTTCAGCTTCCATTCTCCAGCCCAATATCGCTGCCTGGCATTACATCGCGGGCTAATCAGTCTCCAAAATTAACATTACCACGGGCTGTCGAGTGCTCCGTTAGCTACTGTTAGCCGAGTTAGCCGTGCTAATAATGCGCCATGTTGCATGGTCGGTCAGAAAGTTAGCTCGCTAAATAACCGCCAGACTTGCGGTCAGAGAAATGGATATTTGTTGCTTTAGACTTGTTGATTTTTATCATCGGTATGCATAAATATTGCGAGTTCA
This sequence comes from Gymnothorax javanicus, assembly GCA_029692085.1. Classification (NCBI taxonomy): domain Eukaryota; kingdom Metazoa; phylum Chordata; class Actinopteri; order Anguilliformes; family Muraenidae; genus Gymnothorax; species Gymnothorax javanicus. Next base: position 15,089,012 of record CM056210.1, on the reverse strand, counting down.
CGATTTATTGCGTTTGATTTGGGAATCCAAAGGTTGCTGGCGGTAAGTTGATTAGTGGCGCTGACTGGTGTTGTAATGAGGCCCTGCGTTAGCTGGTAACGTTATTGGTGAGAGGGGAATGGCGACAGCGCCACTCCGAGCCGCTCAGGCTGCCTGCGTTACTGCAGTCACTGGCACCGCCATCCAGGCGGACCGGAATGATTCTCGTCCTGAGTCGGTCGTAAAGCCGATTTGCAGTTGTGCTGTACCGTATGGGGGGCTGTGCTAAGGGTGGAGGGCGATGTAGATGCGGCGTTGATTGATTCTCTTGCCTACCCTTTAATGTTCTGTGTGTGTGTATGTGTATATATATATACAACCCCAATTCCGAAATGGTTGGGACAAAGTGGAAATTGTGAATAAAATCAAAACGCAATGACTTTCAAATCCCACCAGCCCGTATTTTATTCACAATAGAACAGAGATAACATAGCAAATGTTGAAACTGAGAAATTTTACAATTTTATCCACAAAATGAGCTCATTTCAAATTTGACGGCTGCTACAGGCCTCAAAAAAGTTGGGACAGGGGCCTGTTTACCATGGTGTAGCATCTCCTCTTCTTTTTAACACAGAGTGGAGGCGTCTGGGCATTGAGGAGACAAGTTTCTTGAGTATAGCCATTGGAATTTGATCCCACTCTTGTTTAATACAGACTTCTAGCTGCTGGAGATTTTTGGGGCTCCTTTGACGGGCTTTCTGTTTAATTATATGCCAAATGTTCTCAATCGGTGGAAGATCAGGACTGCAGGCAGGCCAGTTCAGCACACAGACTCTTCTACTACGAGGCCATGCTGGTTGGAGAGCCTCTGGCCATCTTTACTTCTGAGAGACTCAGCCTCTCTAAGACATCCCTTTTATATCCAATCATGTTACACACCTGATGCCAGTTAACTTCATTACTTGCTAAATGTTCTTTCAGCTGATTCTCTTATATATTAATTGCTTTTTCAGCCCTTTTTTGCCTGTGTCCCAACTTTTCTGAGACCGATTGCAGCCAGAAAATTTGAAATAAGCTCATTTTGTGGATAATAATGTAAAATGTCTCAGTTTCAACATTTGAAATGTTATCTATGTTCTATTGTTAATAACATATTGGCTCATGTGATCTGAAAGTCATTGCATTTTGATTTCATTCACAATTTACACTTTGCCCCAACTATTTCAGAATTGGGGTTGTATATATTACATTTACGCATACAGTATCTCACAAAAGTGAGTACACCCCTCACATTTCGACAATTAATTAATTATATCTTTTCAAGGGACAACATTACAGAGATGAAACTTGAATATATTCCAGAGTAGTCATTGTACAATATGTGTAGTGGTGTAGATTTACTGCACTGTCCAAATAGCTGAACAAACAGTCATTATCTCCAAAATGGGTGGCAACGTAAGTGAGTACACACCCCAATTGGTAATGATCAACCAAGCAGTGAAACGTGTCTTATTCATCATGTTCATGCTTTTGTCTGTTCGACTGGGCCATTTGAGGTTGTGTAATGTGTTGAAGGTTTAAATTGTGGTGCTTTAGGTGCAATGCTTTCATTCTGATCACTGGATGGTCAACATGGCACCTCATGGGAAAGAACTCTCTGAGTGTCTGAAAAAGAGAATTCTTGCTCTCCACAAAGATGGTCTAAGCTACAAGAAGATCTGAGAAACCATGAAACTGAGCTACAGCATGGTAGCTAAGGTTATTCAGCAGTTTTCCAAGACGTGTTCTACTCGGAACAGGCTTCCACAGGGTGGACCGAAGAGGTTGAGTCCTCGTGCTCTGCGTCAGGTGCACAAGTTGGCTTCAGAAAACAGATGCAGGAGTGCTGGCAGCATTACTAACGAGGTTGCAGCAGTGGGAGAACAGCCTATCAGTGCTCAGACCATACGCCGTGCACTGCACCAAGTCGGTCTGCATGGCCGTCGGCCGAGACGGAAGCCTCTTCTGAAGCTAGCCCACAAGAAAGCCCGAAATGGTTTGCTGAAGACAGTCCAAGAACATGACCCACTGGAACCATGTTCTGTTGTCTGATGAGACCAAGATAAACTTGTTCGGCTCAGATGGTGCCCAGCATGTGTGGTGGCGCCCTGGTGAGTAGTACCAAGACAAGTGTGTACTGCCTACAGTTAAACATGGTGGTGACAGCAGCATGGTCTGGGGCCGCATGAGTGCTTCTGGTCCTGGGGAACTGCGCTTCATTGATGGAATAATGGTTTCCAACACGTACTGTGACATTCTGAAGCAGAACGTGATGCCCTCCCTTTGGAAACTGGGCCTCGCAACAGTTTTCCAACATGATAACGACCTCCAAGATGACAACTGCCTTCTTGAAGAAGCTGAAGGTGAAGGTGATGACGTGGCCAAGTATGTCTCCAGACCTTAATCCCATTGAGCACCTGTGGGGCATCCTCAAGAGGAAGGTGGAGGAGCAGCAGGTGTCCAACATCTACCAGCTCTGTGATGTTGTCATGGAGGAGTGGAGGAGGATCCCAGCAACAACTTGTGCAGCTCTGGTGAATTCCATGCCTAGGATAATCAAGGCAGTGCTAGACAACAATGGTGGTCACACTAAATATTGACACTATGGACACAATTTATCATGTTGACCAACCCTCCAGACTAACTTTTGGACCTAGGAGCGCATGCGCTCCCAACCTGAAAAAGTTGGACGCGCAGGCCAAAATTTAGGCGCGCAGGCCAAAACTGTGGTCACGCAAAGTACCATGATACTTTTCTGAATATTTACAAGCCCAAATAAAGATACCTGAACAGACTATCAGTTGTTGCTGCATTTATTTAAGAAACATTATCAGAAAGCACTTCGTGAACTGAAAAGTAGATATTGATGTTCACAAGAATGTTTGAAAAATGTATAAATGCAGTTATCACTTTGGAGAGTTATCATACAAGTCTAAATGTATGTACAAGTCTCCATTTCTCCAAGGGACAACTTTTCATCAAACCCTCCCCTGTACATAAACTGAATCATTCATAGAAAAATTATGGCCAAATTTAGATGAGCACCCCCCCTAAAACCAACATATGGGGATAAATCAATGAATAACTCCCAATTATCACAGGGCTAGTTCTAAAATTTATAAACTTTTATTGTTGCTGCCATCCCAAGGAACAATTTGACACCAAATATGGCTTAATTGCTTTGAAAATATGAGACCCAGGAGGAATTGAAGCCGTTAAAAAGCATAATTTGGCTGCATTTTTTCATCACAAATTGAAAGTTTAACATTAAAATTAATATAGTTCCCAAAGTGATCCACCCTAAATATTTGGTAAAAAGTAGGTGCAGTATGCCAAGTTCGTTAGCACAAAGTTTCAAGAAATTCTTTCACCGGTAACAATGTAGTAGGACGGCTTATTATAATAAAAATTATTATTATTTACCTGTTTTTTTTCCCGCTATGTAGATTTTGCACATTTCGAAGGGTAACGGAAACGCACACAGAGAGTGAGGACGATGTCCGACGTTATTAGCCCCCCAAAAAACAGTCTGCTTCGTGACCGTACGCTGTTCGTGACACAGACTCATATTTGAGGCATTGCGCTGATAAGCCTATGGTCGTCGCTGGAGTACATTGGACAGGCGTCGCCAGTTAGTTTTTGAATCAGTTTTGAACATTTGTTGTAATCGACGAAGTACTATTCCTCTGACAGCTGGCCAATTATCGGAACCCCAAAGAAAACGGACTATAAATCTATAAGAACCGCAGCTTTTCTCATCTTTATCGTACTCTAATGAAAATAAATAATCTTGCACTCGGACCAACCAGTCACCGATTTCATACATACGAGTAATCATGTACATGCGGAACTTCATATCAGAGTGGATGTGCGCATCCAGCCTAATCCATCAGGATAGAAGGTTAGCGATTGATATTGAAACGCTAAATAAAACCATTCGCCACTGGACGCAAGCACCCATAGCTGGTATCAACAAGACTCAAAACTGTCACGAACAGTCTACGGTCACGACTGTGTTTTGGGGCTAATAACGTCGGACATCGTTCTCACTCTCCAGGTGCGTTTCCATTACCCTTAGAAATGCACAGAATCTAAATGGCGAAATAAAAAAAACCGGTAATGAAAACACTTTCTGATATCATGAAATTTGCTCTCCGATCTGCAGTATTAGTCACGGGTTAAGGTCTAATCGTGACTATTGGACTTCTGCAGCAGACCAGCTAGTGTGTACGGGTAATTTCGCGTATTGTGGAGCATTTACATCGTTATTGTCAGACAAGGTTGGGTTTTTACAATTTTGCTGCGCATAAACTCAGCTGACAGTGACAAGGTCGAATGCTTAGCCTTTCTCATCGATGCATGAGTACAGCTGAGCTGTGATTGGCTGATGGCACCAGCCGATCTGTGATTGGCTGATGTGCGTAATGGTACCAACCGACCTGCAGAAAAAAAAAAAAAAAATTCGCCGGGCGGCTGATAATTAGGGAGTGAATCGCTGCCCAGAATAGGCGCACAGTGCATGAAGTGTTGGTCGCGCAGTCGCGAATCGATGTGAGAATGTAAGTCGCAAAACGTAAATCTTGATCGCAAATGCGACCATTTTGGTCGCAGTCTGGAGCGCTGTTGACGGTGAGGTGTACTCACTTTTGTTGCCACCCATTTTGGAAATGATGACTGTTTGTTCAGTTATTTGGACAGTGCAGTAAATCTACACTGCTACACATATTGTACAATGACTACTGTAGAATATATTCAGGTTTCATTTCTGTAACATTGCCCCTTGAAATGATATAATAAATTAATTGTCGAAATGTGAGGGGTCTACTAACTTTCATGAGATACTGTACATGCATACACACACTCAGATATTCATAATAATTAACGTCATATTTGCGCGAAATCAATATTTCAAACAGTTGAAATGTATTTGCTTATTGAAAATCTCCAACCATGCTCTGCCAAATGATTCCACTTAAATATATATCTGTTCTGTCCTAAGAAGAGTGTCAAATTTGGAATAAGACGTTGATGTGAATTCAGAAAGCCATACATTAAAGGAACCATGTCATGATTATTTATTATTTAACTTGCTGACGAAGAATTTATTATTTAACTTGCTAACAAAGAAATATTGTATTTTTGGAGAGGTGCTTCATGCACATGCAAATTAACTCGTACAGAAAACTCTGCAGGTAAAAGTAAGGGGACTCAGCAATGTCCAGTATGCTCTTTGCTGAAATACGGCGCCAGAATGGATTTACTCAGTGTGCATCTGGTTCTGTAGCTACATATTAAACGCTCTAGTCTCGTTGCTTGCTAGCTATATCTGATAAATCATCAACAGTAGTTATTGACGCATGATATGCAGTGTAAGTTAAGAGGCTCTTCGGAGTTTATTTCTTTCTTCTGGTCATCGACAGTGTCACTCGTTCAATCTCTGGCTCAGTGTCTTTACAGTGAGTGAGCAAGATCTGAGGTCTGAGTTTTTTACCTGCAGCATATTCTTTGGGGGTTTTTAAAAGGGGGCGAGCTAACATAGGTACTCCAGATTAGTAGTGGGTCTCGTATCCCCTTTGCCAGAGAGTGCCCATCGCTTGAGATCAACGTCATTTTCCAACTCTTTACAGTAATGTTACGGTTCTCTGTTTTGCTGTCTTGTGTGATTCTACTAATAGAATACATTAATGGGAATCAGATCAACTTTGCTGTGAATGTCTTCGTGCATAAAACAACAATCCTGTTGTTCTGGTGACACCATGTTTGTTCCTATAGCACCAACTTTAGGCCAAACTTAACTTTTTCAAAAATGCAATAAGTCACACAGTTCTTATGAGAATTGGGTTAAATTTGCTGCTAACATTCCTGCAGCCTGTCGTAGTTCCACTGTTGGTTTTTATCCTGTCCTGTAGTGCCACCACAAGGCCAAACTATGAATTTTGGTATGCTGCAATTATGGCGATATACTTTGCTATCGTCCACGACGGCATTGGTTGAGTTGTGTTCCAGCTTTGCATCCAAAACCTTTTTTTTTTTTTTTTTTTTTTTTTCTGGCAGGAAGTGAATAATGTAGCCTCATCCTGCAGGTTCACTTGCGTGTCTTTTCCATAGCTACCAGACCAGTGAAGAAATTTAGAGTGCTCGAATAGCATAATGAAATTGCAAAAGAAAATGGCAGAAATAACGTTGACTATGATAAGTGGAGTGGCTTTTCCTTCTGTTCGAGGTAGAGAAGGGGGTAGTCTATTAAGGTACAGCTTTCAGCAATGCAAACAGATGTTGGCACCTGATCTGCTGGTGTTCTGTGAATGTAATGCATCACTCCTGACCCCTGCCCACTCACCCATCCCTTAAACATGGCCCCTCCCCATAGACTACCATTGATCAAGCTCCTGTTGAGAACGACTGGCTGCAACTGGATGTCTTTCTCAATAGACAGCAAATACGACCGTAGGCTGTTGAATACCTTATCGTTCATCCATAACATCCCTGGATAAAATGAAAATAACATGCTTTGATAATATGCATTTCAACAGTAAATGAAAGGAGTGACTTGGCATATGCAATGGAAATAGCTGTAGACTGGCTAACATAACATATGTAGCTTAGGTAATGTACAAGGGTCATTCCATGCCAAATCACCTAATTTTCAGGAAAGTCCCCAGGTGACCCTCTTAGATTTTGCTGAAACTCCATGAAAATGTTCATATATGCAAATAACGAACACACAGAAAATTTCAGGCCAAAAGTCCAAGCCGTTTTGAAATTATGGCTGTCCGAAGACCCCCCCTCTTTCGTCATGTCGTCATGGATTTTTTTTTCATTTTCAAATGATCATATTTTTGGATTTGAAAAAGCTACAAAGCTGAAAATTGCTACCAGGGGTAATTTGCACACAAGCTTTCAGAATCTGCAATCAAAAACAGTGTATCTTGCTTCCTTTTGAAGATATGGGCACCTGAAAATGAAAGTTTTTTCTAGCGGAAATTATTTTTTGCGATTTTAGGCTTACCTGGTGCCCGAACCATTGATCTGAGGATACCCAAATTGCTAATACGTAATCTCTACATACAGCTAAATAACTCCCTGCAAGCATAGACTTATAAAACAATCAGTAAAAAAGGTATGGCTAGGGTCCAAAGTACTTTCACAAAAAAATCAAAAATCACCCCTTTTTGGGGGTCAGTTGACCTTGTGAACAGTTACTCGGGGTAATGAAATTTTCACCACAGAATTATATGTATCTGACCTTTATATGTACCAAATTTCATTGATGTGACTTAACTCCTTCATAGTTAGGCAGTGTTTCAAAGAAACCCACTAATTTGATCAAATTATGCTACTTTTTACGGTATATAACAACATCCTCGAGCTCTGGTAAATTGACAATTACAATAATTTGTAAAAAGCAAATTGAAGCAAACCTACTTGAAATCGTTTCTTGTGCATTTTGAATGGATCACTGCAATATTTCTGAGTATATTCATATCGAGAGATGTACATCTTCTCATGGTGAAAACACACTGTGCTGTCATCACGTAGCAGTACCCCACTTCTCCATTCCAGTCGCTTCTTATCATCCTGTGACAAGTCAGAGGCTGCAAGTGTGCCAACATTTCTGCCATATATTTTCTTATGGCATTCCTCCTCCAGTGCAATTCCAATACTGCATCCCGATCTTGATGCTTCAAATTCCATGTTTTAAATCTTGATTTTTACAGAGCTCACAAAATGTACACTTCATCTGCTGAACATTGCAGTTGAAATGAATTGTGAGGAGGGATGTGAGCTGAAAAGTGAACACACTGTTCAATTATTCTGTAAACAATACGCCACAACAGTGAGGTAATTGATCCAGCTATTTTTTAAATAAACAGTTGTGGTTTGGAGTTAAGTAGACTAGGATGAACCTAGATAAACAATGTTTTAACACCTAATTAGACGAGGTCACCTGGACTAGGATGAATCTTAATAAACAGTTTCCAACAGCTATGACCTCATGCAAATAATGTAAGTAGAGCCCACTGAAAATCAGTAAGTTGAATCCACTTAAATAAAAGCAGTTTTGTATTAGTAACATCAATGTAGAATATGTACAATGTATGGTATTATGGAAAACTTTGTTTTAAAACAAGCCATATGATACTATTCCTGATGTACAAAGTCATGAATTTTACAACTTTCTAAGAATTATTATATATGAAAAGGTTATCAAAGATTACTTATTCTCATTTTTTGCCCTTTGACATCTACCGAAGACATTGTAATGTACAGCAAAATGGTGTAATTTGATCAAATTAGTGGGTTTCTTTGAAACACTACCTAACTATGAAGGACTTAAGTCACATCAATGAAATTTGGTACATATAAAGGACAGATACATATAATTCTGTGGTGCAAATTTCATTACCCTGAGTAACTGTTCACAAGGTCAACCGACCCCCGAAAAGGGGTGATTTTTGAGATTTTTTGTGAAAAGTCGACTTTGGACCCTAGCCATACCTTTACTGATTGTTTTATAAGTCTATGCTTGCAGGGAGTTATTTAGCTGTATGTAGAGATTATGTATCAGCAATTTGGGTATCCTCAGATCAATGGTTCGGGCACCAGGTAAGCCTAAAAATCGCAAAAATAATTTCCGCTAGAAAAAACTTTAATTTTCAGGTGCCCATATCTTCAAAAAAGGAAGCAAGATACACTGTTTTTTGATTGCAGATTCTGAAAGCTTGTGTGCAAATTACCCCAGGTAGCAATTTTCAGCTTTGTAGCTTTTTCAAATCCAAAAATATGATCATTTGAAAATGAAAAAAAAATCCATGACATGGCCTTGACAAAAAAGAGGGGGTCTTCGGACGGCCGTAATTTCAAAAACGGCTTGGACTTTTGGCCTGAAATTTTCTGTGTGTTCGTTATTTGCATATATGAACATTTTCATGGAGTTTCAGCAAAATCTAAGAGGGTCACCTGGGGACCATTAGGTGATTTGGCATGGAATGACCCACAACTGCAGTCTGGAAACGCTTTTGTGGTGAAATGTCAGTGAATTGTGGTGTTGACAGTTGGATGAAAATGTGGCTACATTTATTTTACCGTGAAACAAATAAAGCATTTCTTGGACTTTGGTGACAGGTGTAATTTGGGGCACAGGGTCCTAGATGGCGCAGTACATGTGGTGCTCTTTATTGGGAATGATCGATGGAAGTTTCAGGCACTCTGTGTTCATATCATGTCTGTCTATTAACTCATCATAGTGACATGTTTGTCTGTAGATGGTGACTGCATGTTTGATTTATCTGTTCAGGGACCAATAATGAAATGTAATTTGTCTTGATGGCTAATCCTTGGGCAGCTATAATTCTGCCTCTGCTGTAAAATGAGCGAGATCCGTAAACAACTCTGATCTAGCCCTGGAATAACCTGAGCCACTTCATGCTTGTGGAAGTAGCCCGCGACTTTCCTGCTGTAGTTTTAAAGTGGAAACTTGACAGGCAGCCATTTGCGAGAGCGTGTGAAGTCGGTCACTATGTTGTGTTTACGCATGGGCATTAGGTGTAGAACTTTGCGAGCGCTGGCTCGGTGTTTTTTGGCATGCTTGCCTCGCTCACGCCACCCTGGTGTTTCTCCGAGCAGAGTGAGGAGCGAGGGCCAGCCGAACGGCGGGGTATCGCATCCCGCGAGGAGCGAGGGCCTGGGGAAGATGGCTGACCCATCTGAGGGCGCGGGGGAGACCTGCTCACCCCCCCACCCGCTGCAAGCAGTGGAACATGCCAGAATCACAAAGCTAGGTGGGTCTGTCCCGCTAACTACAACTTTGCTTCAGTTACGCATTAAAGACCGTATCTTTTACAAACCGATCAGCCACAACATTAAAACCACTTGCTTAGTACTGTGTAGGTCTCCCTCGTGCCACTAAAACGGCTCTGTCGACCTGACGTCCACTGGAATTCCCAGACCCAGGGTTTCCCAACAGAACATTTCCCTGAACTTTGCACTCCCTCCACCAGCTTGTCTTTTTCGCACAGTGCATCCTGGTGCCATCTCTTCCCCAGGTAAATGGTGCACACATGCCCTGCCGAAGCACATGATGTAAAGGAAAACGGGACTCGCTGGACCAGGCGACTGTCTTCAATTGCTCCAAGGTCCAGTACTGAAGTTCAGGTGCCCGTTGTAGGCACTTTCAACGATGGACCAGGGTTAGAATTGCCACTTTGACTGGTCTGCTGCTACAAAGTGCTGTACACAGCAGGGTGCAATGCACTGTGTGTTGTGACAAATTCCTCACGTAAGTATCATTAAAATTCTCTGCGACTTGCGCCACAGTAGCCCTTCTGTCGGTTTGGACCAGATGGGATAGCTTTTTCGCCCTTGTGCATCAGTGAGCCTTGGGCGCCCAAAACCCTGTCATCGGTTCATGGTCTGTCTCTCCTTGAACCACAGTCGGTAGGTTCTGACCACCGCCACTGGGAGCACCCCAGAGGCCTTGCCACTTTGGAGATGCTCGAACCCACTCAAAAGGCCGACTAAGGCTTTGGCCCTTGTCAAAGTTTTTCAAGTCCCATTTCTCTCACATTCAACTCATCCACCGCTAGAACAGACTGTTCGATTACTACTCAGGTCTGTCAGCAGACCTTGACATGCGCCATTGTTGCAAAGATGGTCATTTACTTGATCTGTGAGTGGTTTTAAAGTTTTGGCTCATCTGTGTGAGTTGGAGTTGGGGAGCGCCCGATTTTATGCGGTCCTTGTAGCCGCATTTATACAGGCCAGCCAGTAGCCTGTGACCTGAAGGTAGTGTGGTGAAGTCTCAGTGTAGCTGCGGTAAGATCAGTGCCGCGATATGGCCATTATCGCAGCAGGGGGGACTAACACTGTTGTGATGCCTGTGGTTTAGGGATGCTGGTGTTCTAATCCTCAAGACCTGTCTTTCAGCCTTTCGGTGAAATACTGTTACCGTTTAAAGATGAGGGATTTGTGTTCATGTGAGCATGAGCCTCAGTTTTTTTTTTTTTTTGGTCATTTACATCAGTCTTAGGGCGTTTTGGAGAATTTATAGAGGAAGGTGAGAGCTAACTGTAATACCTGCTTTCAGCTGAAGAGGGCGACGGTTCTCAAGGCGCAGCAGCTGTCGAGGAGCCAACCCACAAGGAGGGCAGCGAGACTCCGCGTAAGAAGAACAAGAAGCACAAACGACACAAAAGCAAGAAAAAGAAGAAGAAACGCAAGGGAGAGAAGGAGAGCAGCTCAGAGTCGGGGGCGGAGTCAGACGGAGAGACGCACGGCCTGCCTAGGTGCGCCTCACCTGCGTCACTCACCGCACAGAAACTTACACACTGGCTTTTATCTCACGCGCGCACACACACACACACTGTGGCTTTTTATCTCATGTTTAACCTGTTCATAGTGGTTTATGTGGTGGTATTGGGCAAGCCCAGATTCCAGCCTTTGGTATGCAGTGCTAAGCCTGTTTCCAATTTGTAGTGCGTTGCCTGACTGGGTATTGTAGGATATTGCTGGAAATTACTTGGTGTTGCTTTGTGTTTGTAGATGTTACCAGTAACAAGTCTGTTGTGCCATAGTTACTGGTCTGTAGGTGTGCAATAGTGACAAGTTAGTAGTTGTGCAGTAGTGAGTGGTCTTTCATTGCGGATTTGTGGCCGGTCTAATGGTGTGCAGGTCTGTGGTTTTACAGTAGTGTGTAACGGTGTCAGGTCTGTGGGTGTGCGGTAATAACAGGTCAGTAGCTGTGCTGCGGTGACAGGTCAGGTTGTACAGCAGTAACACACCTGTGTTTTTAGTGTGAAGACCGAAGAACAGCTCGAACCTGTAGGGGAAGCGGCTGGGGCAACACCACTGTCAGGTAAGACATCTGATCTCAGCGCTGACTCTTCTCTCAGCCACCTTTACTCAGTGAATCATGACTGGCCGGACTAGCTTGCGGCTGAACAATAGTGCTCAATTATTGATGCAAACTAGTAGGTGAGTATGACTTTGACTATTCTATGTTATTTTACTTGGTGGAAGTATTTGATCTTATAAGGGAATGGCTATGTAACTGTTTTAATTTGTAGCGATTTTAGAATGTTTTCTGTTACCGATTTCGGTGAATCTAATATGGTACTGTCTTTATTTCAGATAAAGGAGAAGAGGTCGACGGGAAGTCCAAAAAGCAGAAACGGCACTCGGGCAAGAAGAAGAAAAAGAAGAGGAAGAGAGGTGAGGAGGAAAAGCGGGAGAGGAAATCTCCGTCCCGTTCGCGATCGGAGAGCAGCTCAGCCTCCGGGTCCGAGTCGGAGATGGAGTCCAGGCCGGCCTCTGGACTGCCCCCAGCCACGTCCCCCCCTGTCCAAGCCTCACCTGACTGCACGCCTGCCTCAGAGCCGCTGCCTCAGCAGGCTCAGGAGCACAAAGATGAGGAGTTGAGACCTAGCATAGGAAATGCTGTGTTTGGGCCAGTGGAGCCTCCGGCCTCGAAGACGGACATGGACGCTCCTTCACCCTCGCAGACCAGAGAGGCGGAGCATAGTGGCGACTCGGCAGGAAGTTTCTCTACCGCTCAGGAACTGCCAGATATTATCCCAAAACAGGAGAGCGGCCATCGGGAGGAACCGTCAAGGACTGACATGGACACCGTAGCTGACTCCAGCAAGAAGCAGGAGGACTCAAAAGTAGTGAAGCATGGCAGTCGCTCCAGGTCACGGTCTGTATCCAAAACCAGGAGAGGAGCGTCACAGCACAGCCCGGCAAGGAAGAGCCGCAGCCGCTCTGTCAGTGCCAAGCGCGAGTCCGTTAAACCCAGCAACAGAGCGCGCTCCTCTTCCCGCCAGAGGTCCAGCCCAAAGAGGAAACGCAAGTCCCGTTCCACGTCCAGGAGGAGGCGGCGCTCAAAGTCACAGTCACCCACCAGAAACAGGAGGTCTAGATCCCGTTCAGTTCGCCGTAGACGGAGCAGATCGAGGTCTTTTGTGCGCGTGCGCCGGTCCCGATCAAGGTCCCGATCTATATCCAGGCGAAAGCGCTCGCGGTCTCGGTCGAAAAGGTCTCGATCACGTCGGCGTACTAGGCGGACTAGGTCTCGTTCTATCCGGAGAGGTAGAAGATCCAGGTCCCGGTCTCGCTCCCGCCACAGGCGTTCTCGATCCCGGTCCTTTAGACGGGTTCGACGGACGCGGTCACGATCGATTGTGATTCTGAGACGAAACAGACGCTCTCGGTCTCTGCGGCGGAACCGATCAAGATCCAGGTCTCAAAAGAGGAGGAGGTCTAAAAGCCCATCGCCACGCCGATCAAGGCGGACAAAGTCCAGGTCACCGGTGAGGAGGCGCCGTTCCAAGTCTCGATCACCAAGGCGGAGTTCAAGGTCTCCCCATCGGAGCAAGCGTTCTAAGTCTAGATCCCCAGGGAGGCGTCACCGCTCGAAGTCCAAGTCTCCCAAACGCAGCAGTAAGCGTTCCAAATCTCCAAAGAGGAGTAAGCGCTCTAGTTCAAGCTCCCCCAATGGGAACAAATCAAAATCTAGATCTGTCTCCGTAGACAGGCAATCGTCTGAATTGAGCCCCTCTCCCACTAAAGAAGGCAGGGGCTCCAAATGTGGCTCGCCTGACCGAGACAGCCAAAACGCGGACCTCGGCACACGCCCAACCTCCCCGGACAAGCTTGGGAAAGGTGCTGGAGAAATGGGCTCAGAATCTGTGAAAACAGAGGAAATGTCCTCTGATCTCAACCCTGAGATTGGACCAGAGCAGTGTTCAGGCCATCCAGAGGCTGGGGGCTGGAAGCCAGTGCCGTTTGTAGCAGACAGCAAGGCTAAGGGCTCTGCAGAATCTGCGGATACTGACCAGATTATCTCTCCTCAAAGAGCTCCTGACGGGAAGAGCTTTTCCTCGGAGGCACCTTCCACTAATCAGGACTCAGTAGAGCATGCATCGCATGATGATACCCCCACTGATGGTCAATCGGAATCTCAGGCCACTGCCTCAAGATCTCGGTCGGTGTCGCCCCAGACTAAAGGAGAGGAGCATAGTGGGGTGGAGAACACTAACATGTCGGTTGTGTCTCCTCGTGGACGTTGGAACTCCAGGTCGTGTTCTCCCGATGAACGTGATGGCGATTGTTCCAGATCCCAGTCACCTGCTAAGCCCGCTCCTGAACCGGATTCCAAATCCCAGTCGGTCTCAAAAATTGAAAAATCGAAACAGCGGAGCTCCTCCTCTCCTGCTAAGAAGAAAAGCCCCAAGTCCAGGTCACCTTCACGGAAGAGAAGGTCCCGTTCCCGTACACCCACACGTAGAAAGCGATCACGTTCAAACTCCTCCACTCCAAGAAAAGGATCCCAGTCCAAATCTACCACTCGAAGGAGGAAGTCCAAGTCTAAGTCTCCAGTCAGGAGGAGAAAGTCTAGGTCTCCCTCTCGCAGCCGCAGGAGGAAATCTAAATCTAGGACTCCTGTGAGGAGGCGGAGATCCCGGTCAAAGTCTGCGGCAAGGAAACGGAAGTCACGTTCAAAGTCTCGAACTAGAACCAAACGATCGAAATCTAGATCTCCCAGGACCAAACGGTCGAAGTCCAGATCCCCTAGGCCCAAACGGTCGAAGTCACGATCACCCAGGAGGAAGCGGTCAAAGTCCAGGTCTCCAGAAAAGAAGAAACGCTCCAAGTCCCGGTCTCCAGCTCGCAGGAGGAGGTCTAAATCAACAGAGAAGAGCAAACGGTCCAAATCGCGCTCCCCTGCTAGGAAGAGGCGATCGCGATCCCGATCAAGGGTTCGACGCTCAAGGTCCAGCTCTCGCCGACGGAGGAGTGGATTCCCTTTGGACCGGCGCGACCGATGGAGACGCACGCCAAGCCATTCCCCCATCCTCATCCTCCGCAAGAGAAGGTCCACCTCCAGGACCCGCCGCAGCTCCAGCAAGACCCCACCCCGCCTCACCGAACTGGGTAAGTGTCCCTCACTACCATACTTCACAACATCCTTTCCCGTAGGCCCAGGAACCTGCTTGGGAGCACTCTATTTTCAGTAGCTGATTTCAAACTACCATCAGTCTCCACAAAATCAGTGCGGTTATTACCGTTATCCACTGTCCTTGTCTTCATGAGATTAGTTTCTCAAATATTCGCCATCATCAGCTTGCAAATACATGGCAGAATAATTGGAAGTACCTTGCACCTTACATCTTGTTTTCTCTGTATATTTGCTTGTCCTCTGTTAAAATTTGTAAGACATTCTCATTCCCGCTATCAGACTCTTAACTGAATTTGTGTTTATTCGTGACTACCATTATGTTTGGTCAAGCTGTTTTCTACTTGTTCTACTGCCGTTTTTAACGGCTACAGAATGGTGGCATAGACACCACCTCTAAAAACCTGTCTGCACATTCCTGAGCCCTTTCACCTGTTTGTGTTGAGCTGTCCATGTTACTCCATCAGTTCTGATCAAGTTTATTCCT
Source organism: Gymnothorax javanicus (assembly GCA_029692085.1). Classification (NCBI taxonomy): domain Eukaryota; kingdom Metazoa; phylum Chordata; class Actinopteri; order Anguilliformes; family Muraenidae; genus Gymnothorax; species Gymnothorax javanicus. Next base: position 15,073,554 of record CM056210.1, on the reverse strand, counting down.
CAGATAAGGACCAGCTGCTAGAGATCGCAAAGGCCAACGCAGCCGCGATGTGCGCCAAGGCTGGCGTGCCCATCCCCGAGAGCCTGAGGCCCAAAGCCATCATGCAGCTGCCCTTACCCACCCCAGTGCCCACTCCCTTGTCCTTACCCTTGCCACTGCCCATGAATCTGCCCATGAACTTGCCCCTTAACATGCCCAATATGCCCAACATGAACATGCCCAACATGAATATGCCCAATATGAATATGCCCAACATGAACATGCCCAATATGAACATGCCCAATATGAACATGCCCAACATGAGCATGCCCAACATGAGCATGACTGCGGCAGTGGCAACCATGACCGCTGCGCTCTCCACCATGAGTGCCTTGTCGGCCATGCCCAACCTGCCTGCGCTCCCGACCATCACGAACAAGCCGCCGCCGATGGCCGTCCCGAACACCGCCAACATCGAGGAGGTGAAGCGCAAGGTGACGCAGAAAGCTAACAGCATTAGCATCAAGGAGCTGACTGAGGTAAGACTCGGGTTTTAGAGCAGGTCCTTATTCAGTGATGTGCTTGTGGAAGGCCAGGATGAGGAGCTATAGCAGGGGAGTACTGTACCCTTCAGTAGGACTAGAGACTTGTGTACATGTGGGGACGGCAGGATCGCCGAATATTAGGCTGCTTAACTGGTGACTGAGTTGCTGGTTGGAGGCCCCGGTGGTGTCAAGGGCTTTGGCTTGCATCTGGATGAAGTTTGGAAGAGCTCTGCTTTTGGTCCTTGACCAAGGCCCTTAGCCCCCAGGAACACACTAAGCCCAGGGTGTTCCACAAGCCCCAGCGGCTGGCAATTTCGCCGACTACTCAGTCCTCCTCCGCCGGCTACTTTCCTGACAATTTTAAAAATTTAAGGGGAGTTTTGATAGACGCTTTTCAGTTGACTAATTACCGTCTCTTTGCCGCTGTATTGAAACATTAAGCTGCTCTGTGATTAAGCTGAATCAAAAACAACTTCAACATCCAATGATATTGCGCGTCATATGAACTCTAATAATAGTACTTCCGTCATCTGCGCGTCATTGTTCTGTCTGAAGATCTTAGAAAGTTGAGCGGTAGCTAGTTGGGATGCCGCCCAAAAAGATGGTGAAGGCGAATAGTGGGCAGACATTAATGATGTCCTTAGTAAAGAATGGTAATTTCAGCGCAATGAACTGAACTGATGAGGCAATTCCGCTCAGAGGACAGCCCAAATGCGATGATGCAGTAAACGCCCATATGTCTATACAGAGCAGTAGTAGCCTACTACCACATTCCCCAGCGTTCAACCCGGGGACAGTCGTTGCCACTGTGCGACAATCAAATGTATTAAATTACCAGCGTTTTCGACACAAGTTTTTAAGGCATTGAATCGACTCACGGTGACCCGAAGAAAACGTGCGTGGAAATGTTGGTAAATTGTATAAATATTATCGCATTCTGGCTGCGAGTGTGCTAATGCGTTCATCACATCTAATCTGTAACCATGCATTAATTCGCTCATTTGCGAAGACTACGCTGTATGACGACTGGTAAAATGACTGATTTTCGCAAACATTCTGTTCAGTTCATCAGAAAGTTATAACGCATTTTCCTTAAACGAGGACGTGGAACGTGAATTGTCTTTCGAATATTCTGAATCGTGTAGATCGTAAGACAGCACTTACTTAGCTTGGCTTAGGCTTTAACTGACATTGTTTGCACCGATGTTCATAATTCGACAAGGTCAAAGTGTTTCACATTGAAATGTTTTCTTTTTACTACTGAAAATATTTTAAATAAGTGAAGTGCCATTACATTGCTGCGAAAATACTGAAATGAGAGCTGTAATTTGTTTTATTAGTGTCACATGTATTGTATATGATGTCAGTGTTACCTCTCTGAGATCTTTTATTTTTACCATTAAAGTTTCATCATCATTACAGGGTTATGTAGGTGCCATGCTTCCTCACAATTCCAATAAAGTCCAACACCTCGTGAAAGTCAGCAAGCACTCTCTTTTAACTGCAGACCAATTTGCGTATTCTGATTTTTTTTTATTTTTTTTTTTGGATATTTATTTTATAAATGCCAATTAAATGGTGATTCCATAACTTTTTCGTCAACATAGTGACTCAGTATTTGTTGTGGTTGAAAATGGCTAATTATTCAGTGCCAAAAGAAAACCCTCAGCCATTTAAATAACTGAAATATTGAAATAAATGTGTAATTGTAAAGAGATGTTAATTATTTAGTACAGTTTCTAATACTTACGACTAGAGAAGACAGGCAAACGATGTGATTGAAGAAATAGATTGTAATAATATAGAAAAAATGCTTCAAAGAAATAATCGCTGTGGTGTTGGAGTTGATCTATGCTTGCTTATAGTTTTTAATATACTTGTATTTGTGTTGCTAGTTAGTACTGTACATGAAATGGTGGCATGTATGGAAGGGTGTTCAACTTTAAATAACAAAAAAAAAACTGAAATTTGACTAGATAATTCTGAAAATTTCCACTGAAAAATAGATGAATTAACCCCTGTGCGCAGAAGCCAAATTTGGCTATTTATGGGTTACCCAATTTAATGCTTTATAATTCAAGATTAAAGCTTCATAAAGAGGAAAAATGTGGCTCAACTCCAGAAAAGACACTTACAGCATTTAGAATTACATCGTATTTCTGTTTATTTTCATGATTCTGGTAGAGAAAATGGGCTGCAAACATAAAAAAATCTTCATGAGAATTCACTATTGAAAATGCAAAAAAAAATGATACTGAGAATTCAAACACTGCTGGGGCTTAAATCTGTACATTTCTGGGATCATAAACTCCTTGACCACAAGTAGAATTCATCTTCAGCATTACATTCTACAAAACCAGTGAAGTTGGCACGTTTTGTAAATCGTAGATAAAAACAGAATACAATGATTTGCAAATCCTTTTCAACTTATATTCAGTTGAATACACTGCAAAGACAAGATGTTTAATGTTCAAACTGAGAAACTTTATTTTTTTTTTGCAAATAATCATTAACTTAGAATTTAAAGGCAGCAACACATTGCAAAAAAAGTTGGCGAGGGGCCTTTTTACCACTGTGTTACATCACCTTTCCTTTTAACGACACTCAGTAAACGTTTGGGAACTGAGGAGACCAATTTTTGAAGCTTTTCAGGTGGAACTCTTTCCCATTCTTGCTTGATGTACAGCTTAAGTTGTTCAACAGTCCGGGGTCTCCGTTGTCGTATTTTACGCTTCATAATGCGCCACACATTTTCAATGGGAGACAGGTCTGGACTACAGGCAGGCCAGTCTAGTACCCGCACTCTTTTTACTACGGGGCCATGCTGTTGTAACACGTGCAGAATGTGGCTTGGCATTGTCTTGCTGAAATAAGCAGGGGCGTCCATGAAAAAGACGTTGCTTGGATGGCAACATATGTTGCTCCAAAACCTGTATGTACCTTTCAGCATTAATGGTGCCTTCACATATGAGTAAGTTGCCCATGCCTTGGGCACTAATACACCCCCATACCATCACAGATGCTGGCTTTTGAACTTTGCCTATAACAGTCCGGATGGTTCTTTTCCTCTTTGGTCCGGAGGACACGACGTCCACAGTTTCCAAAAACAATTTGAAATGTGGACTCGTCAGACCACAGAACACTTTTTCCACTTTGCATCAGTCCATCTTAGATGAGCTTGGGCCCAGCGAAGCCGGGCGGCGTTCTGGGTGCTGTTGATAAATGGCTTTCGCTTTGCATTGTAGAGTTTTAACTTGCACTTGCAGATGTAGCGACGAACTGTAGTTACTGACAGTGGTTTTCTGAAGTGTTCCTGAGCCCATGTGGTGATGTCCTTTACACACTGATGTCGGTTTTTGATGCAGCACCGCCTGAGGGATCGAAGGTCACGGGCATTCAATGTTGGTTTTTTTCCCTTGTCGCCACGTGCAGTGATTTCTCCAGATTCTCTGAACCTTTTGACGATATTACGGACCGTAGATGATGAAATCCTAAATTTCTTGCAATAGCTCGTTGAGGAATGTTGTTTTTAAACTGTTCGACAATCAGTTCACTCATTTGTTCACTAAGTGGTGACCCTCGCCCCATCCTTGTTTGTGAATGACTGAGCATTTCAGGAAGCTGCTTTTATACCCAATCATGGCACCCACCTGTTCCCAATTAGCCCGCTCACCTGTGGGATGTTCCAAATAAGTGTTTGATGAGCATTCCTCAACTCTGTCTTTTTTTGCCACTTGTGCCAGCTTTTTTTGAAACATGTTGCAGGCATCAAATTCCAAATGAGCTAATATTTGCAAAAAATTACAAAGTTTACCTGTTCGAACATTAAGTAACTTGTCTTTGCAGTGTATTCAATTGAATATAGGTTGAAAAGGATTTGCAAATCATTGTATTCTGTTTTTATTTACGATTTACACAACGTGCCAACTTCACTGGTTTTGGGTTTTGTAGATTACCTACATGCTATTAGCTAAATTATACAGCTATCCAGGTGGCTCCCCAAAGTCTGAGATCCCTCAAAATGGTGCACTGTCAAATCATAAAATAATCATGTATTTAACACAAATAAAGTTTTGAGGCATGAAATTTAATATGAACTAATGATTTTCTGGTTGAGTTTAGCATGAATTTATCAATATCAGTGCAGTTGAACATCAGTGGTCACCAGTAACCTCTCCAAACACAAAACATGCGTTTTCTCCATAATAGACTCCATAATGAAATAAACTGCTGATTTAACGGTCAGAACATTCACCCTGCAATGAAAGCTACCAGTTCCCACTTCCGAGCTCATAAACTCATTTCAACACTTATTAGGAACAAGTACAACTCACTAACTCAGTAATATCTGAATTCTGAAATATACCTTATTTTAACAGAACAGACATTCCACTTTCAGGGAAGATCAAACAATATATGCCTCCCTAGATTCAACAGAACGGTCCAATGAACGTTCCGGGGGTCCACCCAAATGCATGGGCAGTTCAAGTTTTAACAGGAAAAAAACCTCGGCATTCGACTTTGTTGAATACGGTATACATTCCAAAACAAAAAGCAAAAGTAGCAGCCTAACCTTTTTCATTGAATCCCTCCTACAGAGACCGATGTGTCCAGTAGAAGGAACCCTCCGGTCCTGTTTCATTCGAAATAATTCCCAATGACCATGTCCTTATCTCATTTAAATCCTGTAAATGTTACTGAACACTTCAAGGCCAGTTTTGCGAGCCTTTTTTTCCTATAAATCGCGTCTATTTCAGCCGCGCAACGTAGACAGGATACAACCGAGCTTGCTGACAAGCATGGGCTTGTATGCTCTTATGTTTGTCCAATCAATGTGTTTCACTTACTGCGGAACATTTAAACACTCGGGAATTGGATAAGAAACGAGCCAATCAATACATTGTTACCGGGGAAGTTTCACGAGGGCCTGAACTATAACTGTGCAGTTACGCAGGAGAGCCTGAGTGTATAATTGAGTGATTGGCTATCAACGCCATTACTTGGGCGCATATAAGGAAGTGCTGAATTTGTCAATGAAGGAATCTCCACGTAAATCCACAGTAGGGAACTGCGCATTTGTTGTATGTGATGATTGTAATTGACAGTAGAATGTGAGAGAATCGATACCATGTCAAATTTTTTGCTTCAGAAAACTGATTTTTCTGAACCACTAATTGGAATACCGTTGGCTCACTGTAGCTAAAGTGGTTGCTATAGAGGACAACGATTTTTTCTGTCGCAAGAGATCATTTTTTTAAACTACTGGATCAATACTATGGGCAAGGATATTGACCAGTTTGCACATCAGGCTTAGCTGAGGAGTTTAATTCATGCGACTCTTGAAAAACAGGGAGTGGAGTGAACTTCCCCATATTCTAAACCGCGTTCGAACTCTACTTGCTTGTGAATATTTAATAACTGATCCGGGGGTGCTATCTAGTGATCGAGTACAGTAATTGCGTGCTAAAATTTGCAGTTCCATAGACGCGAGCGTCTACATCTGCAGAAAGGGGTTAAGCTGTCTAAGGTTCACTACAAAGCACTAAAGAACACCACTGAAAAAAAATTTCCTGGGGGCGGGGGGCATTCACCCAGACCCCCCTAGAGGCGGACTGACAGTGTGCTGCACAAGACACTCTTGATTGGCTACTTTTTTCATTTAACTGGCAACTTCCATTTCTTGGGAACACTCTGTAGGCCTTATGCCTGTTTCCATTGCTCACCTTCTTTGTTTCTGTGGGTATCCTTGAGGAAGTAGTAGGTTCTTCCCTGTTCAATTAAGGTTAGGTTACAGGTAAAACTCAAAAATTCTTATATCTTCATAAAATCATAATTTGATCATAAAATGATATGTTATGACAAGGAAAGCATATTTCCTGATTTTTGCATAATTATGCTAATTGGGTCATGTGATTCAAGATGGCCGCCACCAAAAAGTGACATATAGAAAATGCAGCATATCTCAAGAAGTATTTGGAGTACGGACTTGGAATTTGGTATATCTATTATGTATATACCACTCTTGGTTTTGAATTAAAAAAACTTAACAGTATGTACTTAAATATGCAGCCAGGAGAGGGTTAAAGTCAGTTGACACCCCCCTGAAATTAGGTACACCGGAAATAGAGGCAAATTTTTTTTCCATCCTATGGTCAAGTTTTCTTTTTAATTCAAAACCAAGAGTGGTATATACATAATAGATATACCAAATTCCAAGTCTGTACTCCAAATACTTCTTGATATGCTGCATTTTCTATTTGTCACTTTTCGGTGGCGGCCATCTTGAATCATATGACCTAATAAGGAAAAAATCAGGAAATATGCTTTCCTTGTCATAACATATCACTTTATGATCAAATTATAAGATTTTATGAAGAAATAAGAATTTTTGAGTTCTGCCTGTAACCTAACCTTAACCACTTTGCGCTCGGAGCCGTTTTACTCGCAAACAATCGCCAGGCTTGAGTCCCGGATCCGTCTCTGAACGATAGCTCATGCGAGTTGTGTTTAACAGGGCAATCAGTGAGTGCTGCCGTGCGCGCTGGCCCGGATTATTTTCACTGATGGTTGTTGGCGTAATGGGTGATAAGAACTGTGCTGTTTAGCATCTAAACACTGACTTGAGTTCATGCGATATACAATAAGGATGCAATCAATTACGGTATATACATCTTTTACTCACAAAGAAACAGATTGCGAGGTGACAGAATGACGGCGACATGGGACAAAAAATTTACATAAAAAATTCTTGACAGTATGGTAAGTTGGAAGCACGGTTCGACGCGTAATGGAATCTCATAACTCACGCACATGTAGCGTGTCTCTTTCCTTACATTCTTGGCTTAAATTACATAAGATTCGCACAGTCTCAACTTTTTCGCAGTCGGCGGGTGCGAACTAGCCAGTTGATCACTGCGATTAACACCGCTTATACCGTAGTTGTACAACAACAGTACAACGTGGTTTCACCATTCGCTCGCCCTGACGATTCCTCTTCACTGTTTCGCACATGTGGCCCGCGGGTTGACAGCATCTTCACAAGCTTTTTGTCCTGCCACAGCTGGACCAGCATCAGTTCGTTTGGCTGTCACCATGTGATCATGGTGAAAATGAACGATACAAAATTTACAAACTGAAAGTAATGGAATGTATGCACGTTACTTCTATCACCCAAGACCAATCATAATGTCACATGAACTCACACCATTGTCTGTGTTTAGATGCAAAGCAAAAAGCATTCAGTGTAACAGTTCTGCGTGTTTAGATGCAGAGCGAGCAACGTGATAAGACGCGGCTCCGGGACTCTAGGCGGTCGGAAGTAATACAAGTACACACGTTTCCGGGCAACTTCGATAAGCCAACTGATAAGAGACCGGCCAGGCGTGAGTTGCAGTAATGTAAATATATGGGAAACAAGTGGTTAAGGTCTCAAGAACAGAAAGAACCTGCAGTCATGGAGAACTCTAAATTCGCCAAGCTAGATTGCATGTTCATCCACAGAACTGGGGGAATTTCTGCAATCTGTGGTCCGGCCTTCTGCAAGTGTTCAGATCTTGGGCATGTGTATTTCTTCAATCTGAGGGAATGTTTAGGTTTGCACTGCTTTAGTTCTGTGTTTCTCAGATGCGTGGAATGATTTGAATGTAACATGGCGGTGAATGTTTGTGGTTGCCCGTTAGTTTGATGTTTAATTGAAGCCCCTGGACGAAGTTGACCGGACTGGCTAGTTTTAATGTGTTTTGTGTGCGCTGTCCCTGTGTAGAAGTGTAAGAAGATCGCGGAGAGTAAGGAGGAAATGGCCATTGCCAAGCCGCACGTCTCCGACGACGAGGATGAGGACCCAAGGGACAGCAAGGGGAATTCCTTCAGCGTGAGTTACAAGCCTCAAACGTTCTTGCAACACTTGAGTTGTTACAGTTCAGCCTGTCAAAAGGTCTCGCAATGCTAGTGGTGTTAGTTTAGCCTGCCTAACGTTTTCGCAATGCTTGTGCTATTACAGTTGAACCTTTCTAATGCTCTTGCAAGGCTATTGCTGTTACACTGAGGCCTGGCTAACGTTCTCGCAACACTAGTGCTATCACAGTTCAGCCTGTGTAATGTTCTCGAGACACTAGTGCTGTTACTGTTGAGCATAATGTTTCTGCAACGATAGTGCTGTTATAGTTTAGCCTGTCTTGTGTTCTCGCGATGCTAGTGCTGGTAGAGTTCGGCTTCCATAATGTTCTTGCTAGTGCTGTTACTGTTCGGCCTCTTAAACAGTTGAGCGCGGAAGGTCCTCATGTGTTGTGCTTCGCCCGTCCATCTGTGTTTCCATAGTAACCCTGCACCCCGGCCCCTATCCTCCTCACACCTTGGCGAAACCGGAGGCCGTCATCCCAAGCCCCCGGTGTCGTCTGGGTCCCAACACCACCTGACGGGTTGGACACGACCCGTGGGCTCCCTATGGACACACGGACAGACGTACGGACAGGATGGGGAAGAGGGCAGCGAGGAGATCTCACTTATGCCCCTCCGACACCCAGCCGATCACCCATCCACACTGAAAACTGGGCCTCTCTTCTGTGATGCCCCTGTCTGCATGGAGGCTGAAGTGCGAGCTGTGCTCTCTGATAGAGCGCTGCAGGACACTCCCTTTGTCTCCGCAGTGGGTTCAGTTACTGATTATTGATTAGGGTGCAGAATGTTTGTTAGTGAGCCTTTGAAATGGGGTGATAGGAGAAGTGAAGCCCCCAGTGGAACCATGGGAATTGTAGTTCTGCTCTCCCTCTCCAAAGAGACTGCATTCTGCAGATAGACCGTTAAAAGGATTTTAGATTTTTTTTGTCTTTTTCTGAAAGACTGAATCTTAGCTGTTTAGACCTTTTCTTTTCAATTTTGAATATTTTGCTTCTCATTTATTTTCTCTTTTGTTATTGAACATTAAATATCGAGTTGGGTTGAATGAGTTGCGGTTGAATTCCTGTCACCCAGTGGGCGTAATCTTGTGGCGTTCTGAGCATGCTCCACTTGCATGCCACCGCGTCTCGCCTGCCATAGGGCTTTGGAGTTCACCACGGCGGGACGTTACCTTGACGACTCTACCGCCGCCTGTATAGGATGGCTATGATTTGAATAGTGATTTAAGCCCTGATTACCACGGCTAGCGGAGATTACCAATGCAGCATTTCTCATCACTGGTCGGTGTCTGTTTGACAGTGAAACACCAGACTCGGACCCTTCATGAAGAGGAGATGAACTGCTGTCTGAAGTTTAATTGTGCTGTAATGTATAAATGTAATCGAACAGATGACCGTTCATTTTTTGAGAAGGAAAAAAAACGATGTAAAAAGAACTTGGTGCATTGTCCAGGACTCAGAAAAATGTTATTTGAGGTTTTGGACAGTTTTCCTGGCTGGAGTAATGTTTTGGGTGTTTAGTTTCTGTGTGTTTAATTCTCCCTCCCCCTCGGAGCTCCAGCGCTGTCAGGAGCAGGTAAGAGACGTGCTGTTAGTCCTGATACTGTTCACGACCCTCCGCTGTCAGCCAATCACAATCAGCTGTGAAATCCAGATCTGATGTGCGGCTGCCTCACACACACACACACGCACACACACCATGCTGTCTTGTACTAACACACATACACACACACCATACTGTCTCATACTAACACACACACACACCATGCTGTCTTGTACTAACGCACACACCACGCTGTCTTGTACCAACACACACGCACACACCATGCTGTCTCGTATTAACACACACAGACCACACACCACGCTGTCTCGTACTAACACACACCACGCTGTCTCGTGCTAACACAGACACACACACACACACCATGCTGTCTCATATTATCTCACTCGCACACACACACACACACACACACACACACCACCACGCTGTCTCGTACTAGCGCACACACCCACGCACATGCACTCCACTCTGTCTTGTATTATCTCACACACACCATGCTGTCTCGGACTAACACGCACACACGTGCTAGTTGCATTCAGACACACTGCAGTTAGCCTCACTTGTACATTTCTCCATTCGCTGATGAAACGCTGTCAGTTATCGGTGCCCATTCTGAGCATGAAGGTAGATGAGGGATGTTTGCTGGGGGTTTGGGGTTTGCCATCTTTTGAGCTGTGGGTGGAGTTTATATTGAAGGGGTGGTTTTTTGCTGTTTTTTCTGGGATGGGAGGGCAGAGCTTAAAGGCTTATTCTGGGTGATGTGGGTGGAGCTTAATGAGTCACCCTGAGATGATTGGGTGGTGGCCCTGACCCCAGCGATTGTCAGTGTTGAGAGAAGTCTTGGTGCATGCATCCCACAATGCATTTCTGGTGCACTGTGGTATGCTGGCAGATTCCAAGGACGACGACGTACACTATAGCACAGATACAGTGATGTCCGAGAGGAAGCACCTGTAAGATGCACAGCTGCCCTGTTCAGGAATGATTTATGGGGTCCTTCTCTGGGTCCTCCACAGTGTAGTTGTCCAGGCTAGTGCCCGTCTGGTAGGGAAATATCAGTCTTGCAGCGTGAAGCCCATGTTTTCCTCAAACCCGACTCCTGGTTTAACCTCATTTGGCTTAATTGTCTTTTTATATGAAATGGCTTTTTAGATTTTTTTTTTTTTTCTTAGATTGCTTTTGTTTGCTTTGTACATAACGCGTTGTTGATTATTAAAGAAATCTTCTGAAATGATTGACGAGTGTTTGACTGTAATCAGGCCCTGAGCCACTGGCACTGTTATTACATTCTTTTTTTTTTTTTAATTTGGCATCTCCAGTCCCACCCGAATCTGGAATGCCCAATTGGTGAACTATGTACAAGGCTTGCTCGTTTGCGACCCCTTGTTGCCAAATTCAGGAGAGTGCAGACAGTTCGCGGCTCTCCTCCGAAGCTCGCGACTGTCAGCTACTGCTTCTTATACACTCATTGGTTGAATCTTCCTAAGTTCAGAACGAGGGCGGAGGATACCCGGACATGAACAGGCTGAGAATCTTCCTGACGAGCGCCCGTCTAGCCAACAGGAGGCACTTGAGCAACGAACAAGGCAACTATTATTTTCCCTCCCCGGCAGTCCCTTCCCAATTTGAAACCCTGTAGCGCGATGGCCAATTGTGCGCTACTCTGAAAAAGCTGCCGACCACTGCCGGTTGGTACAACCGGGGCTCGAACCCGCGACGTGATAGTCACTTCTGCACTGCAACGCGGTGCTTTAACCGAGTGAGCTATCCGGCAGCTCGTTACTACATTCTTTAATCTTTGTCTGTCCATCCATTATCTCTATATTCATCTATTATCCTCTATATCCATCCATTATCATCTGTATTCATCCATTATCCTCTATATTCATTTATTATCCTTTATTTCTATCCACCCATTGAATTGTCCTTCATGTCTATCCATCCATAATCCTATATATACATCCATTATCCTCTATATCTGTTCATTGTCCTCCATGTCTATCCATCATTATCATTTATTGATCCATTATCCTCTGTATTCATTTATTATCCTTTAAATCTGTTCATCCATTGTCCTTCATGTCTATTCATCCATTATCATTTATTGATCCATTATCCTCTGTATTCATTTGTCCTTTATATCTGTCCATCCATTGTCCATGTCTATCCATCCATTATCCTATTATTCATCCATAGTCCTTTATATTCATTCATTATCCTTGATCCATTTACAAATTTTAACTGTGGGCATTTTAGAGTCTCCGCTTAGCTTGATTTGCACATCTTTGGACTGTGGTAGGAGGCCAGAGTATACAGAGTACTCCCGAGTATACAGTCCACACAGACAGGCCCCAGGTCATATTTGAGCCCCTGACCCTCGCTGTGAGGTAGGTGTGCACTACCTGACACTGTTTCATGCCACTTTAAACTTCTGCAGCCGGGTTTGGATTGATGTTCTACATGCGCGTCTAATGTGTTCCTCCTGCCACCAAGCGTTAGAGTGCCAATCTGAGGGTGATGTCATCGCCCGGGGTTTGGTCAAATCATTGATGTTCCACCTCCTCCTCTGACACAGAAATAAACCGCTGACTTGGCCGGTTCCCCTCCGCTGGGTGAGTTAGAGGTCTCTCAGGGGTCACTTCAGCAAAGCAGGCCATCCTTTGATGGAGTGCTTTTACCAGAATGTATGGTGTTTGAAAACACACCCCATCTGCCTTCCCTGTAACTAACGACAGCCCTGAGCCTCCCTGGGATGCAAGGAGAGGAGGAATTTTAGTGAAAAAGGGGTGACAGTATTGAACCTCCTGGAGTTGCCTCTTCAATGCTTTACTCTTCTGCACGATCACATCCTATTGAGTCTTCAGTCCTACTGCGCACTGTTTTGCAAACACTCTCGTGTATATCGAGGGCTGACTGCAATAAACAGTTATGTCCAGATGTTTTACATTGGACTTAACTGTTTACTGCAGTCAGCCCGCGATTTGCTGCATGTATTAGCCACTAGAGGGCACTGTAGCAGCAGTGCGATCTTACAGCACACCTTTGGGTTCAGCTCAGCCAGTCATAAACAAACTGCACATTTCTTTGTCCTTTTATGTATTTTTGCCCCCAACGACAAGTTGGATGGGCATGTAGCAGTGAGCGTTATCCTTCTGTGTGTCTGTCAGTCCGCCTGTTGCTGCGTTTCAGGGTCAGAACTCCTAACTCCAGAACTAAACTGATATTTCTCACCGAAATGTACACTACCAGTCAAAAGTTTTAGGACGCCACAATTTTTCCAGTTTTTTAATTGAAAATTATGCAGTTTAATGTCTCATTATACTCTGGAATGAAAGCATAGACATGATAGAACAAATTAACAAAGTTAAAAAAGAAATCATGGAATCAATTTATAAACCAAAATGTATTTTAAACTTTTGACTCAAAGTAGCCACCTTTGGCAGATGTAACAGCTGAGCACACTGGTAGCATTCTTTCTACAATGGAAATCAAATATTCTTCAGAAGGTTCTTCCCAACTCTGTTGCAGAAGTTCCCATAAATGTGCGGCACATGTAAGTTGCTTTGCTTTCACTCTCCTGTCCAGTTCATCCCAAACCATCTCGATGGGGTTTAAGTCTGGAGACTGTGCTAGCCACTCAAAGCTTTCAAGCTTACCATCTTGTTCTTTTTTCCTAAGGTACTTCTGGCAGAGCTTGGACTTATGTTTTGGGTCATTATCTTGCTGTAGGATGAACTTCTGACCAACTAGGCACATACCAGAGGGTACTGCATGGCGCTGCAGAATGCTGTGGTAGCCGCCTTGGTTCAGGGTGCCTTTCATTCTGTAAGTCACTGACCCTGGATCCAGCAAAACAGCCCCAGACCATCACGCTTCCTCCTCCATGTTTGACAGTTGATGTCACACATTAAGGAACCATCCTTTCACCTACTCGACGGTGTACAAAAAACCTGGGTAACCTGACCTTTTGTTTAAAACGTCTGACAGTTCACCTCTTACCTTTGTACCATTTCAGGCTATTCGTTGGACTGGAACTGCATAATTTTCAATAAAAAACTGGAAAAATTGGGGTGTCCTAAAACTTTTGACTGGTAGTGTATATGGACATGACTTATTGTCTAGATGTGCTTTTTCATACTTCCGTCTGTCTGTCCATCCCTCCATCCTGTTTTGTTTCCAGGCCTGATATCAGTCATCCCATTGTTCTCCAGGTCAGAACTAAACTGTCTTATATTTCTCATTGAAATTTCAAATATGGCTACATCATATTGCAGAGATCTGGACGTCGGTGAAAAGTCATGGGTAGATTTTAAAGAGGCCGTCCTGTCGCTCGCTAGTTTTCCAGTAAGGCAGGTGCATGACGCACCGTTTTTTTGTGTGACGCACTGTTTCAGTGTGTTTGCTGACTTCCGCCTGAATGGCGCGTAGAAAGTGTCCTCAGTCAGGGCTTGAGTAGGAAAGGCAAACACGTGAAGTGTGTCCTTAGATCTGACCTGCTGAAGGTTACACACACCTGAATACCTCAACAGAACAAAAAGGAAGGAATTATTTCAGTTTGTCATTATTATTAACTGTGCTGCCAGTTTCTTCCGTTTCTCATTCTGTCCGCCATAATTGCTTCAAATTCAAAGCCTCACCTGTTGTATTCTGTCCTTTACTCTCTGTATACAGAGCATGACCGGCTGGTCTCTGATCTGTGTCCTTTACAGGGAGATCTCCGCATGGTCAGCCTTTGGAGGGCATGAATATCGGGATGTTTTATCCCTTTTCATGTGACTAAAAATATAATTATAATTACATTACAGGCATATCGCTGGTTCTACACAAAGCCCATGGGCTGTACAGAGGTGCATACCCCTTAGTGAGGTTTGTCCTATTGAACACATTACCAAATCCCTACACAATCATAATGAATAAAATGTATTTTTAAAACAGTGATTTTAGTCCCCGTTTATCCTTGCTCTGGTCAGTTTGGACAGAAGCGGCACCGAGGGTTCCCTGTGATTGTCCGGTTGCTGTTGTCATGCTAATGGGTGTGTTTCCTGATTTCTACAAGGCGAGATTATCGGGTTTGCAAGGTATATTGAGCCTAAAGCTGGGGTTTTTAACATTATGTCGGTGACTCCCTTTGAATGTACCGTGGTAACTTCTGGTGTCTCTGATGGCGAGCTGAGGGTTTATTGAGCCAGCTTTCCCAAACAAAGCCTGGCTAATGCTGAGTGAGCTTTGTAGCTCACCCCTCTGTTCTGGATCGAAAGCTGTAATAACTCCTGAGAACAAACATCACAGCTGCTGTAATGTGCTGGCAGCTAATAAACAACCCCTCTCAGTGCTCTCTGTGCATGCGGATTCTGACTGGTCACTTTGCGACTGTACTCCGTGGATGTGACTAACGATCGGTCGCTTTGTGTTTTTTTTCCATCAATGTGAGTGCTGATTGGTCACTTTGTGCTTGTTTTCCATGGATGTTACTGCTGATTGGTCACTGTCTGTGTGTTCTCAATGGCTGTGACTGCCCATTGGTCATCTTGCATTTGCTGTGTATAAATGTGACTGCTGATTGGACACTTTGCGATTGCCCACTGTGGATGGGGCTGCTGATTGGTTGTTTTGTTGTTTGCTCATACCTGGACCTGACCTTCAGAAACCATTCTAAAGGCAGAGGTAATGGGAGGTCCCTCACAGTTTGGCTCCACAGTTCGGCTCCTGTACCTGAGTCTGGAATCCTCTCTACATCTGTTCATCTTTCTCTCCATCCCTATACCTTCCTCTTTCTAAACCTGCTTCCTGTCCACATCTATCTCTCCACCTCTACACCGCCTCTTCCTCATCCGCACTGAGGGACTCACCTGTCTCTGAGTCACCATGGCGACCCTAAAAGAGAAGAGGACCTGTGGCCAGCGATGCACGGACTTCGGACACTTTGTGTGGAACTCTGACGATGGAACCTTCATGGGCAGGACACCAGAGAAGTGGGGTATGTGTGTGTGTGTGTGTGTGTTTATGTTTCTGCATATCTGTGTGTGTGTGTGTGTGCGTGCGTGCATGCATATGTTCGTTTGACTTTCTTTGAAGGTGTCTAAGTGCAGTGTTCATGAACTAAACACACATGGTACAGACACAAGTAGGCGAAGGCATGACTCCTCTGTGTAAAGTGTTATAGTGCAGAGTAAAACAGCCGCTCAGTGATGTATGGCGTCTCACATCCTGCACATTGCTGACAGCACAAAGGCCTGCAGGTTTGAGTCCAGAGAGGTAGTGCTCTCAGTCACCTTGGCCAACAGCAGCTACTGAACGCTAGCATATCACTGTACATGCTGATAAAGGCCTTGAAACACCAAACAACAGGACTGATTTGCATTCGGAACAAAAGCAGCTAATTGTGCCCTTGCTGTTTGGAGTGGGCATTATCTGCGTTTGTGATGTGTCGGTGCGTAGGCCGGTGATAAGAGGAGAGATACGGGAGTTTAGATTCCGCTGTCCAAAGATTTAAAGGGCACCTTGAACTCGAGCTCTAAGGAGTCACACCTGATCCACTAACTGAACGGGAGGACTAGGGAGCATCACATTTTTTAACCTTGATCAATTTTGTGGGGACTGAAAACTGAGCTGTTGAAAACCTATCATGTGACAACTTGTTTAAAAGAGCTCCCCTGCAACTATAGTTGCCTGTGGCACTGAAAGGGTTAATAAGACCATGGAGAAAAAGGGCAGACAGCGGTTGAGTAATTATTGTATTCTGCTGCTCTCATCCTTGGAGAAAATTTTCTCTAAAATGCTGTCCATGTTCTTTTAAGGCCCACTAAAGTCCTATATGACAGAATATTCTACATGAGGTCTGATGTGAGACAGTCATATCTGGTATAATATCTCAACTCAAGACTGAAATTTTCTCCTTCAATGCATGAAAAAGCGACCTGTCATCTTCTGGAATGCTTAAGAAAATGTGTGGGAAACTTTTCAAGTCATATTAGACACACAATATTTGGGAGGGTCTATCTTTAGCATTGTCTTTCACTCGTAAATCTTGAGTTTAATATTTGAAATGCTCATCAGTGCAAAGTGGATTGTAAAACTACTATAAAACTAGAATCATCCATCGTTATGCGTGAAATGATCGTTATCATGAGTAAGTAAATGTGCTCCTGCTCTCTCAAATATTGACCAAGATGCCGAGTATGCTGGGGCTGCCTGATCCTGAGTCAGTCTTGTATATTGGGTTGTTTGAACAAGGGAAGCAAGTGAAACGTTTCAAATTCCGCGTTTATCAAGGGTTCAAAGAGTTCTGTTCCTAAATGCAACAAACGCCAAATTTGAACATTTTAACCTCTTAACTGTCACTAGCATTTTCTCACATTTGGCCCAGATTGGTATACCACGTTTAAAATGTTCACTGCTCCCACATACAATGGTTCTATTACACAAAATACTGTCGTTGCTGTTATGAGTATTTACACAAAATATACGGCTTAATCTTCAATTTTGGGACAAACAACGTGGATATCTTGATTGCACAGGTTCTTAGCTTTCGAACAAGACCAAATGGAACGGATAATACATGGTTTGACCGTCACAACACAACTTTGATGATGAGGACTGACAAGTTTCATTGCACTCAAGTATGTGGTGTCTATGTTGCGAAATTGATTTATTGCATTTGTTATGACTGACAAAGGGCAAAAAAGTGGGTAGAAATGAAATTCTGAGCGTCGAAGCTGTCAAATGGTGTATCGTTTGCCTGGATTGTTTGAGGATTTAAGTCATAGTTTACAAATGAAGGATTCAAAATTTGTTTGAAAATTCCGTTGGGCTCAAATTAGGGCCCAGTGACAGTTAACAGGTGTTAAATTCCTGCCATCAAAGGGTCAGTAATTAGCATATCTTATTCATTCCAGATTCAGTTTTTGCCAATAGGCAGTATCCGCCATTGATTTTCACACTGTGTTATGCACTTTCTTTCTAAAACAGGACAAGCGCCATGACCCTTTTCGCACAAATCGCAATACATCCCATCAACCAATCAGAGGCCGCCGATGGTGTGAGGTTTTCCAGCATTTCCGCTCCAGTCCGCACCTGTACTGCATGACTGCTCTCCAGCTGCCCCCTCTTAATTTCACCTGATTAACAATCAACTATTCATTCGCTGAATCACCTAGACCAATGCATATGTAATGAATGAAAATGATCACGACAAAGTGATTGGCTATTTGCTACATCTATGTAATTAATTTGACATCGTAAAGATAGCAATTATCTAAGTCAATGCAGAAAATTCAATTCTTTTGTTGTTACTTTGGATTTTTTGCATTCAGTCAGAGTATTTCCATCCAAATTAGTCTAGTTAAAACCAGTCAACTAGTTCTGGATTTGATTTTTTTTTTTTTTTTTTGCTTATTACCTTAAAACAGTTTGTCAATGAAGTTTAAAACATGACACCATTGATTTCCATCTCCCCCTTCTCTAAACCAGAATCAGTGATTTTTCTTCAAACTATGAAAATGGATAAATATGATTTGGAGCTGAACTCTTCATTTACTCATTCTGTATATGATACATTGGTGCTCATGCTAAGTATCTTGGTTTAGGGTAAACAAGTGCATGTGATGTTTTTCACTCGACCAAGGCCTGGTGATATGAGTAAATCTGGATTATGTTCCTGTCTAGTCCCACTGTAAACTCTCCTCTTGGTTTACACCAGTATTACCAGCTTCCTTTTTCCTCTCTTGCAGTGTACATCAGCCTGTACTATGTGGCGTTTTACGTCGTCATGACTGCGCTCTTCTCCCTGGCCATCTATGTGATGATGTACACGCTCAATCCCTACGCTCCTGATTATCAAGATCGATTACTATCACCGGGTGAGGAGCGAACAACTCCAGTATCCACACCCTGAGTGCTGGAATATGAGAGTGACAAAATTGGCAATAATAATAATAATAATAATAATATCATCAGTCCTCTTCAATCCATAACCTCTCTAAAACTGGCTGTATTGGCATAACCAGTTAATTGCAATTTCACCCAGTTGTTTCCAAAAAAAGTTTTTTTAAATGCTTGAAATATAATAATGTACAATGATAATAATGATGATAATAACACAAATGCTCTCAGAGAACTGGGGCAAAAAGACTGTAAGCTCTCTCTCTCTCTCTCTCTCTCTCTCTCTCTCTCTCTCTCTCTCTCTCTCCAGGGGTGATGGTTTGGCCGGATGTGTACGGAGAGGATGATATTGAGATCACCTTCAACAGGTCAGACAAGAAGAGCTGGAGCAAGATGTCCAACTGCCTGCAGAGGTTCCTGAGGCGTGAGTGCTGATAATGATCACATGTTCAGAGGCAGCCAACCAGAGCTCCGTCTCCATGCATGTGGCCAATCAGATCAACATCTTTGCCAGCAGCCAATCATTAAAGTGCATCTGTATAGTTAGCCAATTACAGGAAGGCATCCGAATAAGCTGTGGGGTGAAAGATCCTTAATTGGACAGGCAGTGAAATGGTCATTTTCCCCATCAGTCTATATTTCCGCATGGTGCGAGGTGAGTAGGAATGGACTGTGGTCTTCTGCAGCAGTCAGTGACGGTGACGACAAGTCAATACCTTTAGAGCTTTAGCTGGTGTTGAAGTACTGGACAAGTATAACTACCAGCTTTCACATGTTATAAGTACCTGGCTTACTTATGTGACCTGTTTACTGAATCTTGCTTAAATAACTGATTTAAAATGCCCAGCATTAGCTTTGCTATTAAAAGAACAGTAACGGTGTTCCGTGGTGAGCGTCTTACTGCCACTATTCAGTTTAAAAGTCAGTTTTAGTCGGGAATTCAAAATCACCTGGGATTATGTCCGACTTTACTGGATCCTGACAATCAAAGCAGGTGTAATGTGTTAACTCTTTGAGCGCCGAATACATTTTCAAGGAATTAAAAATGTAGTTGGCCTGAGCTGTTGAAAACCTATCATGTGGCAACTTGTTTAAAAGAGCTCCCCTGCGGGAGCTCTTTTAAACAAGTTGCCACATGATAGGTTTTCAACAGCATCTGACTTTGATATCTTACATCTTTGGGCAACTATAGTTCCCCACGGCGCTGAAAGGGTTAAGTTAATCTTTCTTTTGTTCTCTCTCTCCCTCCCTCCCTCCCTCTCTCTCCCCAGCCTATAACAGCAGTATGCAGGAGCACTGTAACAGTCACGTCTGTACTAAGGGTAAATACTTCATACAGCACGAGTACTCTGCTCCGCACCACACTAAGTGGTCGTGTGCCTTCACTCAGGAAATGCTGGGTAACTGCTCCGGCCTACAGGACCCAACCTTCGGCTATGCCGACGGGAGCCCCTGCGTCATCATCAAGATGAACCGGGTACGTCCACCAGCCAAAACCAAACAAAAACATTAAAAAACTACACCGTAGTTTGGGTTGTGAGTTTTTGGACAGTGATGGCCAATAAAAAATGGCCGCTATTTGTCCAGTTTGCTTGACATGAATGTCACAATACTGCGTCTTGAAGCTGTCGATCTCAACCTTTGAACTTTGACCTCATGATCATGCACTGAAGTGCAGAGCTAAAATGCTAATTCTAGTCACTGACCAAATTCTTATGATCCCTACTGAAACTCAGTGTGTAACACAGCGAGGCGTGTTGCACAGAGGTCAGTTTGGAGGAGTTTGATTTTTGATTGTGAATGTTCAGGGTTAATGGTGTTTGTGAAGTTCATCTGGAAGGTTTTGGGATTATATATAACGTATTTGGGAATTAAAAGCACTGATTCCCAGGTCTGTGACGCATGGAAATGCACAGTGTTTATTTGCACTCAAGGACTGAAGGAAGACCTCCATTTATGCTTTTCTTAGGTCATTAGCTTCTTGCCTGGCGTCGGGACTGGTCTGACTCCATACGTGAACTGCACTGTGCTGGTGAGTCAATGAAAAAATGGCTGCCATTTTGAATTGCGTCATACTGCCCTGTTTTGGAGAGTCAGAGATAAAATGGCTGCCATTTCGAACAGTGCCAGACTGCACATCATGTAGAAATCAAAACTGACTCTGCCTCTTTTACCATTATGGGTGGTGACTTCACAATGCTGCAACTATCTTCAACTAAAATTGTCAAAAATAGAATATTTATTAATATTATGAATATGTGGTAATGGTTAGAGTTAGGCCATTATGAGCAACACATTCCACTCATATTAATAAGAATAAATGATCTGTTTTGATTACTTTGGCTGTGTAGCTAATAGTGACATTTCAAAGTCTCCACCCAAGATGGTAAAAGAGACACATCCTGTTTTAATGTATGTATACTGCGCCGTACTGCACAGTGCTGATGCCAGCTAAAACGGCCACCACTGGGATCTATGTCGCACTGTTTTATGCTGGCGAGTAAAGAAATGGCCACCATTTTGTGCAATACTACTCTGGGCAATGGAGGATTGTGAATATTGCCATCAACTTCTCCCCTCAGAAGTCTACTGATATGGGCTACAGACAGAATGATTCAAATCTGCAATTAGATGGATTGGCATCGACTGATAATTTTGTTTGATTCAATTTTGAGATAAACGAAACTTGTTGGATGAAACTTTGCACTGCATGTCTGGTACTTGGTTGTTAATGCAAGCAGTGACTTGCTAGCAATGAATTATGGAGTGTCCTTACAGTCCTAACAGGATTAACAGTGTGTGTGTGTGTGTGTGTGTGTGTGTGTGTGTGTGTGTGTGTGTGTGTGCGTGTACGCGTGTGAAAACAGCAAGGCAAAGATAGTGTGAAAGACATGGAGTACTTCCCGACCAATGGCACCTTTGACCTCTCGTACTTTCCATACTACGGCAAGTTGGCCCAGGTAAGAACACCCAACCACACCTGCTCCTTCAGTCAACACTGATTGGTCCATCACTCCTCCAATCATGCCTCTGCTCTGTAACAGTCATACTCAATTTGCATGCATTCAGACCAAAGCTGGAAAATCCAGGATCATTCTGTAAAATTCCTGGCTCCATATTCTGCTCCACCCACCAGGATTAGCTCATTAGCCACACCTGTCCATCCAGCGGCAGAGCGGAGCACAGGAGTGAAATTAGATCAGGGCTGGAGGAAATGCAACAGGACTCTTATATACTGACTCTGGGACTTTACACCCCTGATGCAGAGCCCAATGCCTCTAATCAGCTGCGAAAGCAGTTTGTGGAAAAACACCTAATCTAACATACACACTCAATCATTAGACGTTTTGCTGAATTAAGATTCTGTTTGCACTGCAGGAGTGTGTCTGCTCTCCAGGAGTGTGTGTGTGTATTACAGGAGTGTGTCTGTACTCCAGGAGTGTGTGTGTATTACAGGAGTGTGTGTGTGTGTGTGTGTGTGTGTGTGTGTGTGTGCAGGAGTGTGTCAGTACTCCAGGAATGTGTGTGTATTGCAGGACTGCGTCTGTACTCCAGGAGTGTGTGTATTGCAGGACGCGTCTGTACTCCAGGAGTGTGTGTGTATTGCAGGACTGCGTCTGTACTCCAGGAGTGTGTGTATTGCAGGACTGCGTCTGTACTCCAGGAGTGTGTGTGTATTGCAGGACTGCGTCTGTACTCCAGGAGTGTGTGTATTGCAGGACTGCGTCTGTACTCCAGGAGTGTGTGTGTATTGCAGGACTGCGTCTGTACTCCAGGAGTGTGTGTGTATTGCAGGACTGCGTCTGTACTCCAGGAGTGTGTGTGTATTGCAGGACTGCATCTGTACTGTGGCAGTGTGTCTGTACTGATCTCAGTACCTCTTTCAGCCCACCTACATAAACCCGCTGGTGGCGGTGAAGTTCTACATGGTACCCAAGCAGACGGCTAAGATCCAGTGCAGAGTGGTGGCAGATAACATCGCGTACCAGAACATCCACGACCCGTACGAGGGCAAAGTGGTGTTCTATATAACAGTGCAGTAATCCCGCCCATCTGATGGGACACCACAGTCCGACAGTGTCAGTGCTGTTAATACGGTGTAGTCAGTCTGTCTGTGTGGAGAGGATTTAGCGCTTGAATCAGTTGGTCAGGTCAGTGTCACACCAATTACTTCACTGTTCCCAGTATGTATCACACTCCTAATGTTGCTTTCTAGTGTAGCCATATGGCCCTAACAGTGTGTACCTGCAATGTCTCACCAGTGTGGATTGTTTCTTTACAGATCAAACTTTACAGCTATTTAGTGATTGTTTTTATCAATATTTTATTTTTATTTTGTTTCTTGTCTGTGGGGAGAGGTAGTAATGTCATTAAAATAACTTGGAATTAACATTATTTAAAAGGCCTCGTTAGTCTTGTCATGGGAAATCACTAACACCTTCAGTTCTGAAACATTACAGCAGGGGGCTCTACACTGAAAATTCTGCACATCACTCGTACATCCAAAATACTTCCATAAATCATTTCAGCAGCGCGTGCCATAATTCTGAGGAATTTGATTGTGATTGTTGCCATATTGAGGGAAAAGCTACTGAAAAAAATGTGTCCTCATAATATAACTTAAATGACTTTTGTGGAGCTAAATATAAATCTACCAACAGTCCAAAATATTGATCATTATAATAAATAGAATTTTTTTCAAAGTAATGGTCCAAAGTGATATTTTCCGTTCGGCAGTGGATTGTATGAATGTTGCCATGAGTCTCTCGTCATCTCTACATGTCAGTGCAGTATGGCAGTTTTCATCGAGTGTTTGGACGTGACATTTTCTGATACCTCAGTGTTATCTCACTTTAGCCGTTTGTAATGGCTGAGATTGCATTGTGCCGCCAGCCCGCGAGGCCCATGTTCACCCCTCATTTACTTTCACTCATCAGTCCAACACAGTACTGAGTTAGACTATCTCTCCTGCACACTACATGTGTAACAGTTCCTGATACTGCCACCAGGGGAGCTGTAATGCAGCCTGCTCCCTTACCTGTAGCGTATTGGGGTGCAGCACCTGTAGCTGTACTTCATGTGGGAAACTATAGCTGTGTTCGAAATCGCCCCCATCACGGATATAGTGCACTATACAGTGTGTCCGCCATTTTGTAGTGCTGTTCAAATTCTTTTCATATGTGGGTATTTTGTAGTGGACAACAAAATACCCACAATGCACAGCGAAATTGAGTGAACAAACAATGTACACTACATTGTACTCCCGTATACCACAATGCACTGTGGTCGTGTTTTTCCAGAGAAGAAGAAGGTGAAGAGCGAGATGGCTCCGCCCTGCAGAATTACCTACCCAAATGTTCCCGTAAGTGTCCGGTTTGTTTACATGATGCTCGAGGCATCCGCTTACATCACATGAATATCCAGCGCATTTGCTGACGCAACCATGTTCAGAAAATTCCGAAGTAGTGTCCGAAATCTCCTTAAGTCATTCCCTATGTAGTGCACTATATCATGTACACGATGTAGGGAATAGGGAGTGAGTGAATGAGTGGTTGATTTCGAACACAGCTATTGTCTGCACTGTACACCTGGTGGCTCCACCTGCCCATGGGTACTCAACAGAGAGACAGACAGACTGGCCTATGGTAAAGCAGGTCCAGTCGTATCCTGAAAGGACCGGTGTAAGCGGAGGTTTCTTCAGCCATGTGCTAACATTGTACTCATCAAGTAATGGACGATGATTTGATTTGTTGAATTAGATGTGTGTAGCAGTAGGATGTGTGTATAGGTGTAGCACTCTTGCTTAGCCATGCACCCTCTGATTGTATGTACCAGGGGTCCCCAATCTTTCCCAGAAAGGGCCGGTGTGGGTGCAGGCTTTCATTGCAACCAAGCAATTACACACCTGATGCTACTAATCAAGCTTATTAGCAAAGAGTCCAGGGGTTGATTAGTAGAATCAGGTGTGTAGCTGCTTGGTTGCAATGAAAGCCTGCGCCCACACCGACCCTTTCTGGGAAAGATTTGGGACCCCTGGTATATAGGGTCAGGCGTCTGACCTTTGACCTGTAACTTAAGAATTAGAAATTGGCTCAGTATCTCAAGTGCTAATAAAATTAGAAGGAAGGCAATTAGCATAAAAACACAATGACTGATGGCCCAAATGTTTTATTAAACAAGTTTATGTCCTAATAAACTGATGCTGCTCACGTGTGTGTGTGTGTGTGTGTGTGCATGTGTGAGTATGTGGTTGTTTGTGCCCATGTTTATGAGTTAATGCACACACACACTATAAGGGCAGTGTCACATCTCTCTGTGAGTGTGTGCGAGTGTGTGCACGTGTTTAGAGTTAACACACACACACTTGATGCAGGCAGTGTCACACGCGTCTCTGTTCCAGACCCCACTCCAGCTGCGGCGAAGTTTGAGGCTTGTCGTTGGGGGCGGGGTTATTTGGGGGCGGGGTTTGTGGTTTCGGGGACTTCATGGTTTCCTGGATCCAGGGCAGGAAGTGGTCGACGCGGGTGAAGATGCTGTAGTAGCCCGGTGTAGTGCAGCCGCGACCCCAGGCCACCAGGCCGGTGAGGAAGGCCGTGTCTCGGTAGCGCGTCACCAGCGGACTCCCATCATCCCCCCTGCAGGACGGCTGGGGTCCCTGCATGTACCCGGCGCAGAACATGCTGGCCGTCAGATTCACGCCGCTCCTCAGGCCGCACTCGGGGGCGGGGATCAGCGGCACCTCCAGGCGACGCAGGACAGGCGAGGGCAGAGGGGCGGGGCGGGGGGGCGGGGCGTTCCCTCCGGTGGTCAGCCCGCCCCAGCCACTCAGAGTGGAGAAGCGGACGGCGAAGAGCTCGCGCTGGGAGAAGCTGTGCTCCGGCAGGCACACGGGCGCCACCGCCTCCGAGAACACCACTGGCTCCCCCAAACGCAGCAGAGCGATGTCGCTATCGCCCGACGCCACGCTGTACTGAGCATGTGCGATGACCTCCGACACAGGAACTCGCTGCTCTGTCCCCTCCACAACACCCAGATCAGTCTCTCCTGCAGGAGTGCATTACACACACACACACTCGAGCACTGTACTTTAACACACACACACACACACACACACACGCACACACACTGCACTTAACCACTCACAAATACACACGCATTCACATACACACTGCAGTTAACCACACACACACACACACACACACTGCACTTATGCACAGACACACACACATCCTCTGCACTTACGCACAGACACACACACATCCACTGCACTTACGCACAGACACACACACATCCTCTGCACTTACGCACTGACACACACACATCCACTGCACTCATGCACAGACACACACGCACACTGTACTTCTGCACACTAAAGACACATACAAACTGAACTTAAGAGCGCATTGAGTTCCTGTATCAGATGTAAAACCCTAATTTCAAAAATCCTGGCACATCAAGTTTTTAAAAATGCAAATAAAATCAAAAATGAGTAAATTGATTAGTCCAACCATCCACTGCTGTATATACACACGACTGTAGCACATTATTGTTGTCATGTGAGTCCAAACCACCCTCCGGTGCTGATGGTAAAAGGACGCTGTGGGGGCTGACAGCGTTCGGCTGCGTTCAGGGTGGAAAAAAGGGGGAATAAAGGAGAAAGAAGTGAAATATACAGCTGTAAAGCCCTGACACAGCTGCACTGCTGAAGACCTGCAGACTGCAGGAATAGGTTTGACCAGCAGGTGTCCTCAATGCGCCAGTGTTAATAGACTGTGAATAAAAGACGTGGTGACGTCACGCAGTGATAAACAGTCTACTGTGCCGACTTTTTTTTGGCCCTGTTGCAGTCGTCACATTGCGCTGTATATTTGCAATAAGCAATTGAATTCACATTCGGACATCAAATAAGGCGCTGCACTGTTTTCGGTAGGGAGAATGGATGTTGCAAACCAGTCCTTTTCATTTAACCCTTTGAGCGCTGAATACATTTTCAAGGAATTAAAAATGTAGTTGTCCTGAGCTGTTGAAAACCTATCATGTGGCAACTTGTTTAAAAGAGCTCTTTTAAACAAGTTGCCACATGATATGTTTTCAACAGCGTCTGATTTGGATATCTTACATCATTGGGTAACTATAGTTGCCCTTGGCGCTGAAAGGGTTAATTTGCATTTTCCATGATGTGCCAGTTGTTAGGGAACTGGGTTGTATTCCGGTGCTCAGTACAGATACAGGTGTGTTTCTGCTCACACAATCGGACTCAGTACCTGCCACCACCATCAGGCTGCTCCTGTCTCTATTGTGCACGCAGTGGGCAGCTGTGATGACCCAGCCAGGCTGCAGCAGGACCCCTCCACACAAACTCTCACCTTTGTGCTCCAAAAGAACCTGGGAAACAACCCAACCCCAACCACTGTTCATAAAAACAACCCAACCAGAACTGCTGCTCATTAAAAACAACCCAAACAGAACCACTACTCATTAAAGCAACCCAACCCCTATTGCTTCTCATAAAAACAACCCAACCCTGTCCGCTGCTCATAAAAACAACCCAATCCCAACCACTCCCCATTAAAACAACCCAACCCTGACCACTGGGTCAAGTGTTTCTCTCTTTCTGTGCGTAACTTGAGATTTAATGTTTTGCACTGTGTGTAATTCTATAACTAGTGCTCTCCTCGGTCTTTGTGTAACTTTGTGTTACTCTGGGCTCAGTGCTTATCTTTCTCTCTGAAACTCTGGGGTTATTACTGTCCTCTGAAACTCTGGGGTTACTTCTGTCCTCTGAGACTCTGGGGTTACTACTGTCCTCTGAAACTCTGGGGTCACTACTGTCCTCTGAAACTCTGGGGTCACTACTGTCCTCTGAAACTCTGGGGTTACTACTGTCCTCTGAAACTCTGGGGTTACTACTGTCCTCTGAAACTCTAGGGTTACTACTGTCCTCTGAAACTCTGGGGTCACTACTGTCCGCTGAAACTCTGGGATTACTACTGTCCTCTGAAACTCTGGGGTTACTACTGTCCTCTATTTAACTTTGAGTCAACTGCCTTTCTTTCTTTGTCACTCAGTTTTTTTAGTGCTTTTCTCTCTCTCTGTAACTCCGCAGTAAATACTGTCCTCTTTCTGTAACACTAGGTTTAGTCTTTTTCTCTCTCTTTAACTTTAGGTAAGTGTTCTCCTCTGGATTTCGTGTCCGTAACTTTGGCGTAAGTGAGGCAGGCATGTAGTTGTGTTTACCTGCCAAGGACAGTGACCTTTGGGACACTGGTTTCCACCCACAGTCCTGACTTCTGATTGGACGGTCTGATTTTTTGCTCTGAGCTGAGGGATTTTACCACAGGGATACTGCACTGTGAAAGACACCGAAAGGCAGGACTGTGAATGACAGGCAGGACTGTGAATGACGGGCAGTTTTTGATTGACAGACAGCCGTCTCACAGGCGTGTTTCTGAGTGACCCCACCCCATGCAGGCTCCTCCCCTTCCTCACCTTGAGCGATGCAGTCCTTGCCGTTGTCTCCGAGCGCGTAGCCCTCAGCACAGGAACACCTGCGGCGCGGGCCGGTGCCGTCGCAGAACTGCTCACATCCCCCGTTAAGGTATAAGCACTTCAAAGTGTCCTCAAACACTGTGAGAGAGAGGCGTTGGGTTAAAGAGTTAGGTGTGAACTTATAATGTGAGGCGTTGGGTTTTAGAGTTAGGCGCTAAGTTATAGTACGAGGCGTTGGGTTATAGAGTTCGGTGTTGGGTAATAATATGGGGTGTGAGGTTATACAGTCAGATGTGCTGTTATTTTACGAGATGTTATGTTACAGAATTAGGTGTCAGATTATAGTATGAAATGTTGGGTATTAAGTTATAGTATGCGGTGTTAAGATATAAAGTTAAGTGTAAAGGTATGGTATCGGGAGTTGAGCCATGGTGTTAAGTTATATTATAAGGTGCTGGGTTATACATAGAGTTAGGGGTTAGATATGAGGTGTTGGGTTATAGAGTTAGGGGTTAGATATGAGGTGTTGGGTTATAGAGTTAGGGGTTAGATATGAGATGTTGGGTTATAGAGTTAGGGGTTAGATATGAGGTGTTGGGTAATAGAGTTAGGGGTCAGATATGAGGTGTTGGGTTATAGAGTTAGGGATTAGATATGAGATGTTGGGTTATAGAGTTAGGGGTTAGATATGAGGTGTTGGGTTATAGAGTTAGGGGTTAGATATGAGGTGTGGGTTATAGAGTTAGGGGTTAGATATGAGGTGTTGGGTTATAGAGTTAGGGGTTAAATATGAGGTGTTGGGTTATAGAGTTAGGGGTTAGATATGAGGTGTAGGGTTATAGAGTTAGGGGTTAGATATGAGGTGTTGGGTTATAGAAATAGGGATTAGATATGAGGTGTTGGGTTATAGAGTTAGGGGTTAAATATGAGGTGTTGGGTTGTAGAGTTAGGTGTTAGATATGAGGTGTTGGGTTATAGAGTTATGTGTTAGATATGAGGTGTTGGGTTATAGAGTTAGGGGTTAGATATGAGGTGTTGGGTTATAGAGTTAGGCGTTAGATATGAGGTGTTGGGTTATAGAGTTAGGGGTTAGATATGAGGTGTTGGGTTATAGAGTTAGGGGTTAGATATGAGATGTTGGGTTATAGAGTTAGGGGTTAGATATGAGGTGTTGGGTTATAGAGTTAGGTGTTAGATATGAGGTATTGGGTTATAGAGTTAGGGGTTAAATATGGTGTTGGTTGGGTTATAGAAAGCCCTAGGTGTTAGGACTGCTGCATGTAGATGCAGGTGCCATTATTCTTACAAGGATTCATCAGGCATGGATTTGGACAGGATGTTCAACATATCTCCCCCAATGTTGGGCCAGCAGGGACTTGTATCAAACTTCTTGCAATGTACTTCTTGTAAATAAAGCTGTCAAAATCCTCAGGGCACTGGCACTATATGGACTGCTGCAAACCCGAAGATGAGGTGCCAGAAACCTATTCTTACAAAAAAAAAAAAAAAAAGCATGGATCTGCATTGGAAAATAAAATCAATGTTCAACACAAATATCTCATACCACAATTCACTATTCAAGAGCATGTGATAGGCTGTATCAAACAGCTCTTGCTTGCATATATATGAGTCGGAAATATACTTACGATCATATTTCATCCAGAATTCTTTCTGGAAAAAAAGGATATCATTACGATCAGTTTATCGCATTGTATGCATTGTATATGATGTCCATCCCACTTGGAAGGTGGTGAAGGGCAGATTTGTTCTTCCAAGTGTTCAGCCTTAATTTATCCCTCTGTTCACACATATCAATATGCCAGTAATAAAATATATTTCGACATATTCAGTACCAATCGTTGCAGCTTTATAGCGACCCAAATTGAGGGAAAAAAAATCATGATAACAATAGTAATGTTAGCGGAGTAAGATCCCGAACCGTTTTGGCGTCATCCTCAAAGACCTCGCGCGCCTCCTCGTAGTCGCAGATCTCCTCGACGCACTCGCGCTCCAGATTCCCCTGCTTCACCTCCTCGAGGAAACCCGAGTTCGCGCGCCTCGAGCGCTGCAGCAGCCCGTGCGCGTCATCCTTCCTTAGGAACACTGGATGGGGTCAACAACGTATTTTACTGTCAGTTCTCTACAAGCCATTTGGAGTTTAATCAAGGGCGTTACAGTAAGCGTATGTTTGGGGGTTGAAACGGTCATCAACTAGCATACTCCATGTCCGCGAGAGTATATTTTATTTTTTCACTGACGTCACATTTATCACAGCATAATATTGGGAGAACGCGTCTCCTCATCTCCCCTTAGACTGCACCCTTGCGCTCAATAATTCTTGACTAATTTCGTATACAGCATTAATTTTCTTTTTTAACTCGGATCATGCATCAGTTATTGGCCTGTATCTCTCTTTTTTTTTTTTTGCTGAAGTTATCGTAGCTTTTACATCATACACAATGCGACACTAAAATGAAAAACTGATTACATTTTGAGAAAACCTAATGTTTAAAGGTGAGTAGCTTTGCAGATCAAAACTTTAAATGAACTGTAAGATACTGCAATTGCGATATGACATACCTGCGGCTGACACGGTGCAAGCGAATGCCAGAGTCGCCAAAAGTAAAGCCCGCATCATCTTGATCGAATGCGTTAGGGTTTGAAATCTCAGCGGGTTTAACCAAGAGTAAGGCCAGCCCACCCACACTGTGAACAGAAATCGCCCTATCTTTGTTAGGTCACGCTCTTAACAACTGGCACTATCGTTCTCTCTGACTGCGTGTTTTGAACAATACGCAAAACGGAAACTAACTTTAGAGATTTACGCAATACACCGTATAAAACGCCACGGTCAGTAGCGTATTATTGACTTAATATTTTTTCTATTTAAAACTCCTTGCATGACCTTATACAGCCTATTCCGTTTTGAACAAGATTTTCAAATTTATGCGAATATCGTCGTACTTTTTTCCAGCATGAGTGGGGTCCAAAGTTTACGGATAGCAAATAGGGGAATCAATTAAAGTCAGAACTGGTTGCGCTCTTGTTTCCTAGCAGAAAGGAGCCGCATGCAGTTGATACAATCAGTGGAATATGCGGTGCTGCAGCCCCTAAATATTTGGAAATTGACACACAAGTGTTGTAGTTGCCACGTAGTTAACGTAATATAGACACAAATACTTGCAAATTTAGGCTAGAGACCCCAAAGTGTCAGTACTCAAATGCTAACTGCACCATAGTCGTGTTTGATTTTGGTTTGGGGTTCATCTCCGGTGGTTATAATGACATTAGGACGGGGTGTGCTTTCATTTACCGTCTGTTTTAATGCGTATTCTTCATTGACAAGGCCTTCTAATGGATGACCGACGTGAAATAGGGTAATCAGAGAAGTTTCATTGGTAGTTTTAAGTACATTTATTTACACCTTATTCCAAACCCACTTGAATATTTGCAGCAGTTGTAAAGGCTCCTGTAGACACAGAATGTTATCCATTAACTGGCACCGTGGCTGCTGTATACTGTCCTCATGTTTACTGTATGATTGGAGAGCCTTTCACATTAAAATAAACATTGGTTTGAACCTTGCTAAGGTGTCGTCAGAGTTTGACATTTCGTTATTATTTGTTTTAACCCTTTGAAGAATAGGTGCTTGGGGATGATTTTTTTTTTTTTTTTACATAATGATGGAACTCCAGGATGCCGTTGCTTGCAGTAACCAAACTGATTATAACGGCAGCATTACAATGTACCAATACAGATTGTATGAGCAGCATTACAATGTTACCAATACTGCTTGTCATGGACTAATTTGAATTTTACCAATACTAGTTGAAAGAGCAGCATTAGAATGTTACCAGTACTGCTTGTATCAGCAACATTACCCAGAATATTCCTGGAAATGTGAGGTACCAGCCGAGCAGCACAGTTCTGCAGTGGATGGAGCACTTACTGCAGCTAAATCCAACGCAGCCTTAAGGCTTGAATCTGGCCTTTGGCCTCTCTCTGCAGACTTGTTTTCTCCCTGTTTTCTATAGTGTTTCCTCCAGATAACTGCTTTCCACTTAAAGACATGTATGCCAGGTTAAATAGAGCCTAAATTGCTCTTAGTTAAGATTGTGTGAGAGAATGTTGTGTGACCCCTGTGATGCCTTGGCCTACTGCCCAGTGCATGCTGGGATAGGCTGCAGTCCCTCGTAACTCTGACCCAGAATATGCAAGATATCTAATACCTGTAAAGTTCATTTAAGGATATTCTGATCACATATTTTTTTCTCTCTTGCATGAACGGGTTAAAGGACATGTGACGCAGCTGCTCCAATGATGGCGTCTCAGGAGGGTAACAGCTTCTGACTGGCAGAGAACAGAGAGGCCCACATGACCATAAACCGTATAAAAAAATAAGGGGCGGAGCTAGGCTCTCACCCCAAAGGGTGCAAAGCATTATCAAGGGGCCCCTCAGATAGTTATTGCAGTCAACTGTAAAATAACGGATAGGTCTGCATCATATTCTATCCTAACCAACACAAATTGTCACTTATTGAGCCAAGCAAACTTATGTTTAAGAAAAAATACAGTGAAGCCACTTTGTCAGTCAAGTTGTTCCGAGGGAAGGAGGAGAAAAAGAAAGTTGCCAGTGCTTTGGCAGCAAAAGCATATAGGGTATGGTTGCCTGACGTCTTTTAAACGAGAATAGTCATTTTCATTTATTCCGAGCCTTTGGTGAGGACAAAAGTAGGCATTTTCATTTATTCCGAGCCTTCAGCGAGGTAAAAGTGAGAATTACTACACAAGTTCCATTAATTTGATTTGACAGCAAAACTGGGTATTCCCATTTTTTGCCACTAGCCGGTCGAGCTTGTGAGAGAAAAAAGTCACTAGCTCTCAGAAGATTTAACAAGCCGGACTGAAAAAGACTGGAATATCACGTGAAATTTAATTGCACAGGTACAAACCTGATTAAAACATTTTATACAAATCAAAAAGAAATTTAAACAAGAGCAATCCGAGATTTCTGATCTCCGCCAAGGGATGATGGTGATACAAATGCAAGATCTTTCTCTTTGGAAGATTTCAGGACCACCCATGTGAGAAGTTTAAATGGGATTTTTGTATGTTTGAAGCATCCATTCTCCAAAGCCGTCATCAAAGTACAGAGAGATCACATGATCATCACGTGACCATGATGTCATGTGATGATCGTGTGATTGACCAGAATCCTGATCCGGATCCGGATCATCAAAAAATTTTAATGGAATCGTCCCTGGCCCAAGATCTGCCTCTGGTGAAAATTTCATGAAGATCCGTCCAGTAGTTTCCGAGAAATCCTGTCCACAGACAGACAGAAGGACAGACAGACAAATAAATAAATAAAAAAATAAACCGACTCGATCGCATTATCTCCTTGGCGGAGATAATAAATAAAAAACACTAACAGTTTAAATGAAGCAGATTGTTTCATGTCTTGAGTTCGTACACTGCCCGGCCAAAAAAGTCACCTCCTGGATTTAACTAAACAAAAAAAAAAAAAAAAAAAAAAGGCAAGAGCCCTCCATTGGATAATTACAGCGGCGATGAATATGTTTCAGCTGGTAACGAGTTATTTAACCCTAACTGATGCAGTGAGTAGCTTCTCATTTTTAAGCAACTATGTCAGATCATATCCTGTGGCCATCGAAATGGTGTTGTTTTACTGTTTCAGAAGGGTCAAATTATTGGCCTGCATGAGGTAAAGAAAACAACTGAGGAGATTACTGAAACTACTGAAATTTGGTTAAGAACTGTGGTTAAGAGCTGTAAATTTAGATTTGGTTAATGTGGGAAAGTCCCTGCTGGACGCAGGGAGCTGACGTCACTCTGTGGACTGAGAGACTTGTGCTCATGCGCAAATGTATTTATTCTTAGTAGCGAGTCTCCGACACGAGTACTGAGTTGCTCCACGTTGCTTACGCTGTTCCAACTTCTTTGTGTTGCCGTGTGCGTTAATGAAACTGTAAGTACTAGTTATGCATGTTCAAGCATTTAAGCTACCTATATGAGCCATGTAACAATGTTGATAATTCTTTGGTATATTCGCTGTGAAACAACGTTGGTAACTTTCGGTATGTCTGCTGTAAATGCCAACTTAGCTATAGCTTCATGCTTCAGTTCCCGCAGTGCTAAGAAACTTAACGCATGAACAAGTAATTGCTATTACGTGACTGCAGTGTTGTTTATCTCGGTATTTCTTTGCTACATGTTCACTAACTGTAGTATATTTGTGTTTGTACCGACCGGCAAAGTTTAATTTAAGATATCGCAACCGTGGCGCTAGTTTGTGCTGTAAGGTATTTTTTCTGTGCCTTTCGCGCCACTAGTTGAGCTCGACTAAAACTGTAGGGGAGAGCTGGTACGAAAGTTACATTTTTCACATGGACGTCATTTTAAAAGATAACGTTACAGACCGAAATAAAATTTCGGAGCGATTAACTACTTTCGTGTGTGCTCTGTCAATATCAGGTGCTAAATCATCACCATATATATTGACTTCGGCAGAGTTTGACGTCGAACGGAAGTTTCGGATTGCTTCTTTCGACCCATCCAGCCGGGATGAAAGTAATGCACGGGCAGGGCAAAAGTAACGTGATCAAATTTACTGGAATCTTTTTTTAAATTTCTCGTTAGAACAGAAGCAAAAACAGCCAGGCATTTGTTTTAAACATTTTAATTGGCTTCAAATGTTCCAAAAGTGACCGTGAACGTGTTTAATGTGCAAGGTCTATTTATAAAAATTATCCCAGAGAGCAAGCACCTCCGCTCCGGATCTGCCCGGCTCTGTGCCGACTCCAGCTGATCCGGCTCAGAGCCGGGGCAGATCCGGAGCGGAGGAGCTTGCTATCTGGGATGAAATTACTCATCACAGTTGTGACAGATATGAGTGGCACCCTCAGTGCATGCCTCATGCGACCACAGCAGACAAAAGATGCACCGCACCCACACTTCTCCAGGCAAAGATGAGGCAAATGTCTCCCCACAAACAAAACATTCCTCATCCTTGCCCCGAGAAACTGTGGTTGCAGTGTGTCCACTAAGCCTCGTTTTCTTTGGGAGTTTTGAAGAGGACTGTTTTCTCTGGCCCCTCTGCCGACTCTCCTCCTCCAAAGCAGCTTTCACCGTGGTGTCGGTCAGTATTGCTGTTGACCTGCAACATTCAATGAGATAATAGTCAGAATCAGCTTGTTTTTATACAAGCAAGAGAACCAAGACGAGTTAAAAATGACACTATGCTCACCTCTTTTTCGCCTCTCCTTTTATTTTCTTTCCTCGAGCCAGTCTTTGGATATGGGCGAAGCTTTTCTGGGCTGAACCTCTGTACTGGCGTGCCACTAGATGTTCCTGGAACCACTAGCATACCTGGATAGATGGTATGCACTGGCGATGGAGCTGGCGCTGGTGATGAAGGGGGCGCTGGTGATGGAGCTGGCCCTGGCACTGGGGATGGAGCTGGTGCTGGTGCAGGATGGTCGGTCACATAAGCTGGAGCAAAGTCTTCCTCACTGAAAATATCTGGATTCAAGGGCCAGATACCGGTACACTCGAAACCAGACGAAATGCTGCTTGGTGTCGCAGCTTGAGGCAGAGCTTTAGCCACAAGACTCGGGATGTTGTAGATGGTCAAAGTTCTTCCAGGGTTCATTCGCATCCAATTGTCTGCTGCACTGTTAATGTAGTGCTTCAGAGGGCCAAAAACGCTTCGGTCTAGCGGCTGAAGACGGTGGGAGCAGTGGGGTGGAAATGACAGGAGTACAATGCCCTGTGACTTGCAAAAGTCAATAGCTACCACGGAGAGGTGTGATGCATGATTGTCTAAGAGTAGCAGCAACTTTGACTCGGGGTCACGCTGGTGTGTCTTGCAAAATGCTGTAAAAGGCCAAAAATCTGTCTCCTCCATCCACCCCTGATCCATTGGCAGAACCAGTGGAGCCAGGGGACCATCCCGGATGAAGTGGTCATGGAACTTTTTCCTTGGGAAGATAAAGTAGGGGGGAACAAAGTTGCCTTGTGCGTTGGCAGCAAAGGCTACGGTCACCAATGTCCCTCTTTTCCCGGAGGTCACAGCACCGACCTGGCACTGGCCCTTGGTGGCAATGACTTTGTCTGGCACTTGAACCGTTGTGGTACCTGAAATAATCAGTGAAATGTATTATTGCTGGTGCAAATCACTGGTGCTTTTAAATTTATCATCCAAATATAAATTTTTACCTGTTTCATCCATGTTCCAGATGTCATTTGCTTCAAAATTATAGCGGTGAGGACAGTCTTTAGGTTGTTAAAAAACGCGTCACGTTGGTCTTATTGAAGCTGGTGGAACGGGACATGCTGGTGGCTTGAGGTCGACGGATGGACAGGTTTCTGTTGCGCCGAGGAAGGAGGTGAGCCAATCCTTCCCTGCCATCTGGTTTTTTCTTCCATGAACATGGAGTTTTGAGGCCAATATTTT
Source organism: Gymnothorax javanicus (assembly GCA_029692085.1). Taxonomy (NCBI): domain Eukaryota; kingdom Metazoa; phylum Chordata; class Actinopteri; order Anguilliformes; family Muraenidae; genus Gymnothorax; species Gymnothorax javanicus. The sequence goes on along the minus strand of CM056210.1, from coordinate 15,036,729 downwards.
CGGCCAGCTCATATGCAAACTTTCGCACCTAAAAAACATAAAAAAGAGGTTAATTCCCAGATAGCCAGCACCTCCGCTCCGGATCTGCCCCGGATCTGCCCCGGCTCCAGCTGATCCGGCTCAGAGCCGTGGCAGATCCGGAGCAGAGGTGCTTGCTATATGGCGGTAGTGGTGTAGCTCTGTCTGCGGTGTTACTCGCACCTCTTTAGGACTCAGGCCAAAATATATATCGGCTGCTCTCTTTATATATGCCTGCAGTCTCTTCTCCTGTTCTTCTGTGAAGACTTTGTTGTGAGCCCTGTACCCTGGGGCCCTGGTCTGCTGCCCTCTTGCCTCTGCCCTCCTCTTGCAGTACCTGAACAGGGTGACATGACAAACGCCATGCACCGCTGCTGCCCTCCTTATACTATCGCCTCTTCGACATCAAAAAAGGCCCTTGCGTAAACCTCTGGGTCAACTGCTCCTCTCTGGGTAGTTCTGACCCTAAGTCTGGGCATTTTCTGTCGGTAAAACATAACACACATTTTTATGGAGCTTTTAAACACAAAATGCGGCCGCATTAGCAGAGAGGGACGAACATAACTGTTGCTACTTCAGTCCCGACGGTGACTCCTGACATTTGAACGAGGATTACTTCCAAAGTGGAAAAATTGACATTTCAAACTGCACCATATGTTGCGGAACTAAATCACTGATCATTTCATCATAAATATGACACATGGAGCGATAAAGACAATCTTTAAATCGAAAAAGTTTAACATTCGTCTGAATTTACTCACCGCTGTGGAAACAGTCTTCTCGGTCTTGTGCCGCGAGGAAGACTGGACGCCTCAAGAATGTTCGCGGTTCTGGAGAGGGGCGCGAGCTGCACATGCTGACCTAGTATGACGCATCGAAGTGTGGATGGCTGTGAGTAAATCGCCGTGTTACTTTCGTCCAGAGTTACTTTCGCACCGGCGCTCCCCTACTGTGTATTCTCTGATCCATTCGTGGTCATAGGCTGCCATCTAGTGGCTAAAATTAGAACTGGGTAATACAATGGTTATACTTGTTTGTACAGGGCAGTTGTATGTATGTTTACTATACTTATTATATATTTACATATTTGCATTTCCCTTCACAGAAACCACACACATACACATTGGCTCTCATAGTCATGTGCATAAATATGATTGCACATTGGAGCATCTGAACATCTGTAAGCCTGCTGGATTGGCATAATAAACTATTGTTGACTTCAACTTGGAGGTGGCAGCTTCTCTCTAACCGGAGTACATTGCCAGTTTGGACAGCACCAGCCATAGACGCACACAGCCTTCAGAAGTGGTCCTTTGAGCCGGATTACCTTCCGAACTACGCTATGGCTACCCCCAAGAAAATTGACAGAGAATCAAGTATTCCTTCCCGTCCCAGCAGAGCACGGCGGCTCCCAGGATATCTGGAGGAATTTGAGCTTGACAACACAGCTAAGCAGCAAGCCCCATTGGAGAGATACCATCATTGGGCCACTGAAAGCCAACTGCCTACGGACAGAGCGCAGGCTGAGTTCACTACTCCGGTCCCAAGCCCATACAGGACCAGTGAGGAGGAGCGATGGCAACGCTTGGAGGACTTTCAGAGACATGAGTAAAAGGATGGAAGAGCTGCAGATTGCGATGGACAGTGCTAAACGCATGCCTTACCCGCAAAGTCATCCAGTATATCCTCCACTGTACCCTACATATTTACATCAGCACTCTAGCCTGCCAAGGCTCGAACTAGACAATTGTCGTTCGTCCTCACCACAATCCTCTGTTCACAGTCCACACTGGAAGTCTGACTTGGAGGACAAAGAGCCACCACAGCAGTCACCACTTTCGGATCTCCAGTCACAGGAGCCTGACTCATTAGAGGGTCAGACTGGAGAACAACATGGACCAGAGCAAATCATGCATACCCGGCCAGCACTTTAGCCTGAGTCACAGGTATCTACAGATCATGCTGTACCTGCTCATCATGCGCCTCTGTGTGGGTCCCCATCTGCTCAGGATGCTGCTTTGCAATCACGGTCTGCGCCACAGCCTGCCGTGCATCAGGCTCCGCTAGCCCAGCCCGCTATGCCTCGTCCTCAGCCTCAGCCCACCTACCCACCTCCTCCACAACACTTTGCTCAGTACGCCGGTCCTCCTCTCCCATCTTACCAGATGTATCCTCCGTACCAAGCTCTTTCTCATTATCCACCTGGAACATACTACCCACAGTATGTACCACCGCCACCAGTGCAGCATATGTCCACTTTTCCACTCGGTGCTGCACCTGCACCAGCCATGCCTGCAGCAGGCCCCGAAGTCCCCAGTATTATGGAAATGGCAATTGCTTCTTCATATGGCATACCCAAACCAAAACTCACTGCATTCAGCACTGGGAAAGAGTGACTTCATTTTGCTTAAGAAAGGACTGGACAGTGTGCTTGGTCCTCACAAGCACCTATCAGAGGATTACAAATACCAGGTGTTGTTAGACCTTCTCAAACTGCCACATGCCTATCAGGTGGCTAAGAGATATGTGCACGATCGAACACCATATACTAGTGCAATGCAGGCTCTAGTACAACGTTACGGTCAGCCACGCCAGCTTGTACAAGGAGAACTGAAGACCATACTCAACTCTCCACCTATCAAGCCAGGGGATGCACAAGCCTTTGAGGACTTTTCATCTGTTGTTAGTACACTAGTGGGTCTACTAAGCACCATGGATGGGCCCTCCCGAGCGGAGCTGAGATGTGGCTCTCATGTGGACATTCTACTCAGCAAACTGCCTACCAATTATAGAGACCGTTTTGCTGAGCATTGTTTATCACAGGGAATCATCCGCAGTGGCACTGATCAAACATATACACTCCCTGCCTTGGCAGAGTGGCTAGAGAGGAAGGCACAAGCTATACAGGTCTCAAGGTGAGCTACTGAGACAGCTCAGATGGAATCTGTGCAGACAGAACGTAAAGTACATAGGGCAGCTAAGTCCCAGAATTCCAAATTTGCTAGTGTCTATATAAACAACAGACAGGAAACCTCAGAGCCACTTCAGATCCCTAGTACATCCACAGCAAATCCTCAGTCAGCCCAGTCCGTTAAGAAGCGGGAGCGTTTTAAGCCATACTGCCCCTACTGCTCAAATCAGGAACATTATCTCAGTGCCTGTGCTGATTTGCCAAACTGAACACTGCTGAGAAGTCTACTTGGATAACAGAGAACAAGAAGTGCTGGAGATGTGGGCGCGGGCATAAACCAGAGAGCTGCACTCTAAAAAGTCCATGCTCCACCTGCAACGAGCAGCACCTTCCAATCCTACATGAGGTTGCCCTCAAGGCTAATCAGAGTGTCCTTAATGTCAGCACTTCCTTCAGTATGGTATATGTTGGCCAAGCCAGTAGCTCTAGGCGTGTCATGCTGAAAGTTGTCCCTGTCCAGCTCCACAACGGTAGTAAGACTCTGGATACGCACGCCATGTTGGACGATGGGTCAGAAAGAACCATTATCCTTCCAGCTGCTGCCAAATACCTTGGGCTCCATAAAGAGGAAGAAGTGTTGCCACTTAGAACAATTAGACAAGATGTCGTAAAGCTAAAGGGTGCTTCCGTTTCATTTGAGGTGTCATCTCAAGCTAACGCAAAGGTGAAATACCACATCCACCACGCCTTCACAGCTGATGAGCTGAGCCTTGCCGAACAATCATGTCCAGTTGAAGCACTCAGGAAGAGATACAGCCATCTCTTTGGAATTCCAATGCAGCCATTCAGTAGGGTAAAGCCTATGCTCTTAATTGGCTCAGATCATCCTCATCTAATTACTCCTGTCCGCCCTGTACATATGGGACCTCCAGGCGGCCCCATCGCCGTGTGCACACTGCTTGGCTGGGCTATGCAGGGACCTACAAACTTTCTCCAGAGCCCAACAAGTGATACTTCCTGTCTGCATACAGCATTTCTGTCACCTACCCATGATCTATACCAGCATATTGAGCGGCTGTGGCAAATCGATACCCTGTCGTACAGATCAGAGAAGAAGGTGATGCTCTCCAAGCAGGATCAGATAGCCATCAGTCTACTGGAGAATCAGACAGTCTGCGTCACAGTGGATGGAATAAGCCACTACGCTACACCCCTCCTTCGAAAGCCAGCTGCACCCAGACTACATGCTCCTCCATCAGCTGTGATGCCCCTTCTAAGAGCTACGGAGCGTCACCTGGCCAACAGCCCTGATCTAGCTAACGCATACAATCAAGAGATTCAGAAGCTGGAGAAAGCTGGGTATGTAGTAAAGATTAGCAGTGTTGAGGCTAACCAATCTGAGGAATCATGGTACATTCCTCACCACATTGTTCACCACAATGGGAAGGCCAGAGTGGTTTTTAACTGCTCCTTTAAGTACCAGCAGATCGCCTTAAATGACATCCTGCTTCCTGGACCTAGTCTTGGATCATCATTGCTGGGCGTGCTTCTTAGGTTCAGAGAGAAGGCCATTGCAATTAGTGGGGATATTCGTGGTATGTTCCACCAAATTAGGCTCCTCCCTGATGATCGACCCCTGCTCCGCTTCTTATGGTGGGATATGGAGAAACAGCGCAGCCCAGACATCTATGAATGGTGTGTCCTGCCCTTTGGCACAGTCTGCAGCCCTTGTTGTGCGATATACGCACTCCAAAGACATGCCAAAGACAACAGCACTGGTTACCAAGAGGTATTGGATTCTGTCATGACGGCCTTTTACGTCGATAACTGTCTTCAGTCTCTCTGTTCCCCCTCACAAGCCTAACAGCTCACTGACAATATGAGAGCCCTGCTCACCGCTGGGGGATTTGACATGAGACAGTGGGCCAGCAATAGGTCAGAGGTCATTGCTCATCTTCCTCCAGAAGCAAGGTCTGAAGGCTGTGAGCTGTGGCTGACCGCAGACAGAGCTGACCCTCAAGAATCAACTCTAGGCCTCTGGTGGCACTGCCCAACTGACACCATCGGCTATAAACATCGCCAAACTGCGGACACTGAGCCTACCCTGAGAATGTATACCGAGTACTAGCCTGTCAGTATGACCCACTTGGCTACATTATCCCCTACACCACATGTGCCAAGATCTTGATTCAAGCTATATGGAAGAAGGAACAAGGATGGGATGAGCCCATTACTGGTGAACTCCTCTCAGCATGGCAGACATGGCAGAACGAGCTCTATCTCCTACAACACATCACCATGCCTCGGCGCTACATGCCTGCCAGTGTGGATCATGACCACTCAGCTGTGGACCTTCATGTCTTTTGCGATGCCTCAGAGAGGGCATATGGATCTGTAGCCTATCTGCGAGCAGAGGACGATGAAGGGCAGGTACAGGTATCATTTATTATGGCTAGATCCCGCATTGCACCACGAAGGCAGCTCTCTATGCCCAGGCTGGAGCTGAGTGCAGCATTGACAGGAATTCAGTTAGCCGAATTGCTACATTCTGAGCTAACCTTATCAATAAGGCAGACCTTTATGTGGTCAGATTCTACTGCTGTGCTCAGCTGGATCCATTCTGACTCATCTCAGTATGAAGTGTTTGTTGGGACACGTATTGCTGAGATCCAGGAGCACACGAATGTCAGTGACTGGAGATATGTCCCTTCTGAGCAAAATCCAGCACACGACATCACTGGGGGCAAAACACTCCACCAGTTATCACAACCTACCCACTGGAACAAAGGACCTGAATTCCTTTACTCTACTCCTGCTGACTGGCCAGTTAACCCGTTCGTCAAAGTAGCAGAAACAGATGAGCTCAGGAAATCCACGTTCTGTGGACAGCTCAGTTGCTGACGTATCTCTACCTGACCCAACGCAGTACAATACATGGTCTGACCTACTTCAGGCTATGTATGAGTCCCTTCATGGGGCGGCAGCACCATCTATGTCCGCCTCTGAAAGACTAGACACAGAGATAGCTCTTGTACGGCGAGCACAGACGGAGAGTTTCCCTGAAGAAATCACTGCACTGCAGCACTCTCTCCCTGTCCGGCCAACCAGTTGCCTTAGTTCTCTGTCTCGAGTATGACCAGACTCTAGGCCTTATTCGGGATGGAGGTCGCCTCCGTAAAGCTGAAGATCTAACGATGACACCCTGCATCCAATTATCCTTTCACCTGACCACCCCATAACCCAGCTGTTGGTACAGGATTATGATGAGCGCCTGCTGCACGCAGGTCCAGAAAGAGTCTTTGCAGAGATCAGGAGGGCTTGCTGGATACTACGTAGTCGTCAGGCCATTAAGAAACACCAGCGGAGGTGTGTAGAGTGTCGTAAATGGCGCAGTAAACCCTTAATTCCTAAAATGGCTGACCTCTCAACGGCTCGACTCAGACTCAAACAGCCCCCATTCTGGTCTACTGGTGTAGACTGTTTCGGCCCATACACCGTGAAGATTGGACGCCGACATGAGAAGAGATGGGGCATTCTTTTCCAGTGTCTCACTACCAGGTGCCTTCATCTGGACCTAGTGCCTAGTATGGACACTGACTCTTTCCTTCTGGCACTCCGTCGCTTCATTGCGCGAAGAGGAAAGCCCTACAAACTATTATGTGATAGAGGCACCAACTTTCGCGGCGGAGAGAGGGAACTTAAGGAGGCCTTTGAATCACTAGAGCCGTCACTCAAGGAGCAGTTGGCTAAGCAGTGCATCACCTTCAAATTTAATCCACCTCTTGCTCCTCACTATGGAGGAGCATGGGAGAGGGAGATTAAATCTGTTAAGGATTCTCTGCAAGTAATCCTTAAGAACCAGATCATTCCCGAAGAGGTATTGATGACAGTTCTAGTGGAAATAGAGGGAATACTGAACTGTAAACCACTAGGCTATGCATCATCAGACCTTGCAGACCCTGATCCTGTCACACCAAACCTCCTACTGATGGGGCGGCGGGATGCTTCTCTCCCTCAGGCTGTGTATGGATCCAGTGACCTGCTCGGACAACGCCGATGGAGACACAGTCAGGTACTTTTTGACCACTTCTGGGGTCAGTTCAAACGCAAGTACCTCCCCAGTCTAAAACTGCGGCAGGGATGGCGAATTGCGACTTCAGACCTGGCTGTGAACACTGTTGTCATGGTGGTCGACCCAGAGCTCCCAAGAGCTTTCTGGCCTGTTGGTCGTGTCACCAGAATTATCCCTAGTAAGATGCGCACGGCAGAGGTGGACATCTAGGGCAACACCTGCTCCCGGCCTGTTGCCAAGCTGATCGAGCTACCGAAGATGCCTGACGAAAGAGACACCAACGCATCCTAGCCCAGCAGTGACTTTACTGTTACGGGGGCGGCTGTGAGAAAGTCGCTGCTGGACGCAGGGAGCTGACGTCACTCTGAGGACTGAGAGACTTGTGCCCATGCGCAAATGTGTTAATTCTTAATAGTGAGTCCCCGACTCGAGTACTGAGTTGCTCCACGTTGCTTACGCTGTTCCAACTTCTTTGTGTTGCCGTGTGCGTCAATGAAACTGTAAGTACTAGTTATGCATGTTCAAGCATTTAAGCTACCTATATGAGCCATGTAACAATGTTGATAATTCTTTGGTATATTCGCTGTGAAACAACGTTGGTAACTTTCGGTATGTCTGCTGTAAATGCCAGCTTAGCTATAGCTTCATGCTGCCGGCAGTGCTAAGAAACTTAACGCATGAACAAGTAATTGCTGTTATGTGATGCAGTGTTGTTTATCTCGGTATTTCTTTGCTACATGTTCACTAACTGTAGTGTATTTGTGTTTGTACCGACCGGCAAAGTTTAAGTTATCGCAACCGTGGCGCTAGTTTGTGCTGTAAGGTATTTTTTCTGTGCCTTTCGCGCCACTAGTTGAGCACGTGACTAAAACTGTACTGTGTGTTCTGTGATCCATTCGTGGTCATAGGCTGCCATCTAGTGGCTAAAATCAGAACTGGTTAATACAATGGTTATAGTTGTTTGTACAGGGCAGTTGTATGTATGTTTACTGTACTTATTATATATTTACATACTTGTATTTCCCTTTACAGAAACCTCACACATACACATTGGCTCTCATAGTCATGTGCATAAATATTATTGCACACTGGAGCATCTGAACACCTGTAAGCCTGCTGGATTGGCATAATAAACTATTGTTGACTTCAACTTGGAGGTGGCAGCTTCTCTCTAACCGGAGTACATAGCTAGTTTGGATAGCACCAGCCATAGACGCACACAGCCTTCACAGTTAAGACATGTAAATATTGAAGCTTACTACCCTGCCAAGACAACGACCACTTGCGCATACATGAGCAAACAAAGAGACACGTTACATTACGGCAAAGAGTGAGATAATGCCGTTGATCTTTAGGCATGGGCAGTCTGACAAAGCGGCCCTGAACCCATGGCTTTGCTTTTGGAGAGCCCCATTTTCCGGTGCGCACCACAACAAAGACATGTCATATGCACATGCATAAATATAAGTGTGTGGCCGCACGGTCAGTAACAGGGTTACTGCGAAAAACATTGTACGAATACCACTGTTAGCAGTTAATACTGCCAGTAATATTTCATAGAGGCACAAGCGAACGTCAAATTTATGGGAAGAAAACTAAATTGGCAATTGGCTTGGAAAGAATTCCAGTACAACGATAATTGGGTCAGTTAAAACGTCCGAAAACTTGCATTTCTGTGCAGTTACCTCACATGTGCAATATCTGACATAAAGGCAACATAAGTGACTTGAAAAAGCACGGACGAAAGCTGCAATATTTAACGATATGTAAATATATTTAAAGGGGACCTATTATGCTGATCCTTCATTTAATACATATTAGTAATGTTATAATGTTGGTTGTCCATGCTCAACCTCTGAAAAGTTTCTAAACATAAGATACAGAGGTTTTGCTGTAATCCAAGTACGTGATTTCATGAACGTGATTTCCTCTCTGAACAGCTCCTCCCGAGATCTTCGCAAGATCTGGGCAAAACCTGACGTCAGGTTGTGCCGTCCAATTAGTACAGACATAGCCAGAGCCAATCACGGCGCTGGACCTGCCCACACCGGAAACTATTCTAGCAGGCACTAACAACGGCAGATCACACTATACCTTAGTAGCGTCTACACTTTTGGAAATACAAAAGAAGAACCGCAGATAATTTGAGGTGCAGTTTTGTCAGTATCTCTCCCAAAGCTGCTTGTTCGTTTACTTTTGGACGCAAAGAAAAACACTTATTTCTCTTCCAAAAGAGGATGCCACCAGAAATCAGTGGGTAGCTTTTTTTGTTTGCTGGCAGCAAACAGCCACGGCCAAAGGGAACGTTAGCTGTTTGTGCTCAGCATTTCACCAAAGACAGCTTTGTCAATAAAGGATAATTCGTCCCTGGATAAGCGTTTCAGCTGCTTCTCAAACCTGAAGCAGCTGCATCAATCAAGCGCTCTGAGCCACAAGCTGTAAGTAACGATAAAACAGTAAATAATGTAAGTGTAATGTAAGTGAAGCTAACGTGTTAGGGGTGCCTAGCAGGACCACTAGCGATAGTTAGCACTAACCACTGGCCTCAAACGCAGGCTTTGTAAAATATCTGAAGATAAAGCCTGTATTGGTCGCGACTGTCCGTGACTCACAGACACAGAAGCTGTAAGTTGCTTTTACTGCATAAGCCAACCTGACGTGATAGCCAGTTGATTGTGGCTGTAGCACTGCGGCTAACATAGCCAAGTTACTGTTGCTAATGTTTGTGTCCTAAATATGCAAGAGTAATATCGGGAAATTCTACATCAGGTGTGTGAACATAAACCTCATTTGAAGCTAACTTTTAATACTTGTTTGTAATTTGGATGCTTGGTACAACTGCTCACAGTAACAGAACTTGCTGTCTGTAAAACCTGTATTGCAAGGGTTTGTCTCTGTGGTTATGACCGCTCGGTTACCAGCTACTGCATGTTAGTTTGTGTGCTCTGCTAATTAAAAATGCTCCTGGTTAACTTATATGCAGTAATTCTGATCGGTATACTTGTGTTACTTCGGTAAGCATCAATGCGGCAGTTTCATCATAACGTAGCCCGATTGTAGCCAGTGCAGTTAGTGATCGCTTCACTTATCCATGACCGGGATCAGCCGGATCCCTATCGCAAATATCTGGGTTAGGTCTCTGATTCTACCGTGAAAGCAATCGCGAAATGCAGAAGCTCTAATGTGTCTGGTATAACAAAGGATTTCTCTGCACTACCGTGACATAATTTCATTCCCCTTTAGAAATTGTTGTGGGTAATAAAAAGCGGAAAAAGGCGGAGATTAAATAGGAAATTCTTTCCTGTAGAAGTGATCGATTTGCTGGCTCCACATAAGCAACTTGTCCACGCTAACAGAACTTACGGTCTGCAAAACCTGTATTATGTTCATAACATAACCGAGCTCTCTCTAGCTGTCGCGTACTATCCATAAAGCTGCTTTCATATCGTACGTGAAACGAATTTTTCGCGGGACAGATTACATTCAAAGTCAATGCAAAGACTTGAATACACGAGTTATGGGCGCGTTAAGCAGCTTTCACACCGGACGCGAAACTAACAGATTATATTCAAAGTCAATGCAAAGACTCGAATGCACAAGTTATGGGCATGTCAAGCCGCTTTCACACTGGACGCGAAACGAATTTTTCGCACGACAGATTAGCTACATTCAAAGTCAATGCAAAGACGTGAATATCTGGCGTTATGGGCACGTTAAGCAGCTTTCACACTGGGCCTTGAAACGAATTTTTTCGGCGAGATTACATTCAAAGTAAATGCAAAGACAATGCATTGACTTTTAATGTAATCTGTCGTCTTGAAAAAATTCATTTCAAGGTCGTGAAAGCGCTTATCGCACCCATGTTCTGCGAAAGCAAACGCTGGTCATTCCGGCGCAATAAGTAAACCATTACCACGGGCAATTTCGAAAAGGCCGTTTAGCCTGGAGCTTTAAGCCCCTTCGTCATACACCAGCGCAGAAGCTGTTCGTTACTCCACGCTAACGACACACCACAGCTATGCACACGAACCAGCAGGTCCTAATACACACCGAAGCAGTCCATAAGTTGTTGGTCCACTTTTAGCTGCTCCTCACTGTCCGTGTTTCCCTCTAAACTCAGACCCACGGTTCTCTACGGTCTCCGGTCTACACTTGGGTTTGTCGACCCGTTCTACAAATGTGTCTATATGGGGTGGATTCTAGCTTTCCCTCAATCCTAGCTAGAGTAGAAACACCAGTGTACTCACCATAGTAGCCGTAGGCAGACAGCAAATTCGAGCTTGACCTGCCAGACATTCACACTGCGTCCTCCACTTTCGCCGTTGCGTTTATTAGAACAAGTTAATTACATTAGATCTATACGCATGTACTGCGTTTGATTGCAGAATATGCCCGTCGATTCCTTCGGGAGACACGTCAGTTTCACTCTGAGGAGCCGGACCCGGAAAACTGCGTTCTGCTGCCTCGTCCCGCCTAGATCCGCCCTCCACAGAGCTGGCCAGTCAGAAGAAAGTGGGCACACGGGGAGTGGGGGGGCATAGCGGAAGAGCCACCCCAATGAGGCGTTTCAGGCAGAGACTACTATGGACTACAAATGGGGTTTTTTGAGGATGGCAGTATGAGTGAAATAAGTACCCTTTTTTTACTTTGCGCGATCAGGAGTACTCTAGGGGAGTCAAAGACCAAAATATAAACTTGGAAAAATAGCATAATAGCTCACCTTTAAAACAATTCCACCATGTCCCCTAAATTGCCCAACAAAACAGCGTCTGCATAAATCCCATAAAATGACCAATTTACTGCACACTGCCTTATTTCTGACATAGATCTTAAATATATAACACTCGACTCTGGACTAAAAGAAAAGTTACTTGTAGGCCTACTCACCTATTTGAATGGCATTCGTCAAACTTTGCGCTGAGCAAAATCCTCGTCTTGTCTTGAAATTTATACAACAGCTGTGGACGTTATCATTATTAAGGTCAAACGTTAGCTTAGCTTGATCTGTTACCTGTTGGCAGCATTGCTGCTTGAGAAAGGGTCGTCCGTGGTGCGGCAACTGCTTGAAGCTAAATGAACTTAGTATTGGTAGCTTTGCTACCCTCTCCTCCAGTTCTTTCTTTCCTTTTCTTTTTTGACTACTGCTTTTATGTTTGAATGGAATGACTGCTCCTGAGTTTGCAAACTTGATGATTCTCAGATTTTGCGCTTGAACTATCAGAGGGTATACAGACACTAACGTGGTCTCATGATCAAATCAAATACAGACTTGACTGTGGGAAACAAAATACCCAGCAATCATCTTGACAATTTGCTTATCAGTATGAAAGAAAAATTTCAAATAAAATAAGAAAATAGTTTTTTCAGTAATAGTCTTTAAAACGTGGGTATATTAAGCATGAAAACTTGATATAATATTTATGAATGATTGTTAACGTAATCTCTATTATGGGTTTTTTTAACGACATAGAGGTTTATATAAAGAACAGCACAGTATTGGGAGGTAAATGAGAAAAGTATGTTGTGAAACATCAAGCGAAGTGGATATGTTTTCTATTTGATAGTAATGAGAATGTAGCTCAGTGAAGCAGCGGGGGCCCCCGACTGGCCGTGGGCCCTGGGGTAGCCGTCCCCTTGGCCCCCGCGGTTGCTCCGCTTATAACTAAGCTTAGTAGACCTTATTCAGTTTCCTTGGGATACTTGGTCTGGACTCCATGCAGTGATTACCATCTGACTGTGATAATGAATTAATGCAATTGGCCAGATATGGTTGTTCATTTTTACAAATCTAAGCAATTGGCCAGATATGGTTGTTATTTTTCATAAATCTATGAAATTGGCCAGATATGGTTTTTTTCACCCCAAAGTTGCTCTACGCACCCTAGGTCTGAAAGTGTATATTTTACTTTGCACTCAGAGATAATTGTTCTGCATTTGTAGCTCTTGCTCATAATCTGTATGGAACTGCAGTAACAAGAATTTTGTGCAACAGGTCTGAAATGGGTTCCTCCAATCTGAAAGGCCCCAATATGTTTATATTTTAAGCTTAGACTGTGATTCTTCTGTCATGTATCACATCACTTTGGTTTAACATGCCAGCACTTCATCATTATGATTTGGTCTTCCGTGTACTGGACCAAGTTGCACTAACCATATATCTAATACCTCATTTTAACTTATTATCATGCTGTTATTATGTACACATTCTTGTTGAAAGTGTGGATTTTGCTGTGCACTTAGATAGTTGTCCTGCATACAGTTTATGGTCTGCACTTGTTAAGGTTGTAAAAGTCCTTGTTTATTATTTGTTTATGGAAATACTGATTTTGCAATACGTGGGAATTTTAAACTGCTCCTTTTATTATTCAAATTTCCATTTGTAGTAGCGTACCATATCTGTTTCAGGGATTTGTTACACTTTGAATGCAGTCTTTGCGCTCTAAATGCTTTTTTTGTATATGTTGACTTTCTAGAGGTCAATAAATGCTTGAATTTGACATGTACTTATTGACTTGCCACTTATTTGTGCCACTCCTGGACACATCATCATCCAGAAACATGGGGTAAATAAGAATAATAAGTGGAGTGATTAACTGTGGTGCTAAACCATTCTTTACTTTTGAAGGCTCCTGGCTGTGACTTTCTTCACCACAGTTTATCATCTGCAACTCAAGTAGCTAGAGGAAAACTTTGTTGTGTTCTCGCAGTGCTACTCTCTAGTGGACATAACAGGCATTGCTATAAAGTAAATTGTGGCGATGATCTTGCCACCTACCTACCAGTATTTGTACCATCTCTACATTCAGTCTATGCATGTTACTTCCAGAAATGGGTATTTTGAATAAGAGGAATTAGTGGGAAAGTTGGTTAATAAAGGGAAATGACTAACTTCTAACCAGCTATCTTCTGTCCAGCTCTTTCTGTTGTATGTTGCCACATAATTGACATAACAGGCAATGATTATGAGTTTATTTAACAGGCCCAAAAAGATTGAGACGCAGTCTGTTGATGTATTTGACAAATAGCTCATCGGTGTGATTGTTCGTAAAAATCCCCCACCTTGAATCTTTTGTTGGGAGCCGCCACTGCAAACTGCCAAAATCGAAGCTTCCTAAAGGGTATGCTGAAACCAATGGGTGACATCACGGTTGCTTCGTCCATCTTTTTATCTTTTTATATCTTTTTAGTCTATGCTCGGGGCGGCGCAAAATGGCGGCCAATGCAGACGTGAATGCTGGAGGCTGAGTAAGAAGATTAAATTTCCTAATGTTTAATTCTTAAAACTGGCCAATTTTGAACGCTAAACTAAAGACATTATGTGAATTCAATCGATAGAACATTTCATTTACTCTACCACAATGCCCGAATCCCTCTTTTGAACACTCATAACAACGATAACTAGCCAGCTAGCTAGCTAGCTAGTCAGCCTTGACGGTAACTGATTTTTTTGCACTGTGAACTGATGTTAAAGCCTATGGTGGATAAACGTAAGGATCGCGAGAAGAAAAACAAAATGCAGCAAATATTTACCCTTTCACAAGAGAATAGTGTGGACGGTATGGATCTGGGGTGTAGTAATATATGTTTTGAGCATTCGTACACGGTGCAATCCTGTGATGGCGAGGCCTCGCCAACCAACTCGACCCCGTGTACTCCTGATCCGAAAAGGGGCAAACGAGAACCAACACTTCTGGAACTTCAAAACAACATTGTAAGTATCTTGACAGAGAAAATCAATGAAAGAGCTGATAAGCTGGAGGAAATTGTCAAGGTAAATTCCGTTAGCATTGAAGCCTTAAAATCGAACGAATTCCTTTTCAACGAAATTAAGGACATGAAAAAAGATGTAACGTGCCAAGAAAGACATTAGCTCAATTAGAGAAGCAAGCGCTTTACAAATTTGATAATTGAAAGAAACTGTCAGACATTGAAAGCAAAATGAACGAATTTGAACGTTACAAGCGCAGATGGAATTTAAGGCTTTACGGGCTTGCAGGAAAAAAAAGACGAGGACATTAATCTGAACTTGGGTATGTAGATGGCATTGGCCTATATCCAAGGAGACTTTGTGTATCTCATTTGTACAGGTAATATAAGCATATTTTAGGTTCTACTTTCCTGAAGGAATCGAATGTATGATTCTTCTCATACTAGGTTAGTGTCCGGGAAGAAACTAAATTTAGTGAATTTTAAGTTTATGACCAAGTGAGTTTTCTTTCATTAACTTGGTATTTTGTGAAATTTTCTTACATTGTTCTTGGTATACTGTGTATTATTACTGTGAAACTTGGCATCTTTTTCTATTTATTCACTCAATGTCAGGGGTTTACGTAATCTGCTAAAAAGAAAAGCAGTATTTTTGTTTTGCAAAAGAACCTAAATGTGAATTTTAGTTTATCCAGGAAACTCGTGCTTCATTGTCAGATTTTAATTTTTGGAAGAATCAGTGGGGAAATGACATATGGATGTCATATGGAAGTAATCGCTCTGCAGGTGTTGCTATTCTAAAAGGTACATTTAAAGGGAAAGTACTTAAAAATAAGGTTCAGGTAGATGGTTGTTATTAGTGATAGAAATGAATAGTGAACTTTTTATTTTGGGAAATATCTATGCTACCAACTCTAGTGCATATAATAAGAAATTGTTTCTGGAATTTGAAGAGGAAGTCAACTCAATATTAGACCAATATAGAGAAGCTAAATTGATATTTGGTGGAGACTTTAACTCAGCATCGGATGCAAGTTTAGATCACTATCCTCCTCCCAATACCATCTCAAATTACCCTCCTGCCTTTCATAACCTTTGTTTATCACTGGATGTAATTGATATTTGGAGACATGAAAACCTAAATAGAAAGCAGTTCACATGGTCAAACAAGGATATGAGTAAACAATCATGCATAGACTTCTGGTTAATTTCTCATGTATTAGAAAAATGGGTAAAAAAGTATCCATTGAATCATCCGTTCTTACTGATCGTAAAGCTATTCATCTTTCATTTGCTTTCTCTAAATATGTTGAAGGGAAATCCACCTCATACTGGAAATTTAACAAGACTCTTTTGAAAGACTCAGTTTAAAAATGAGGCTAAAATCATCATTAATGAACGTTGGATTAATTCTTATGATTCTAAAAATTATGGCTCTAATTGGGAATTCATGAAATATAGAACCAGAAGATTGGCTATGAGGAGAGGAAAAGAAATAGCATATGTTAAAAAAGTAAATGTAGAAAAGGTAATCAAAGAGATTATAACCCTATTTGAGAATGAACATCAGAATCAGCAAGAGAAGGCAAGGTTAATGTAATTACAGCTTGAACTGGACCAAAATCCTTGGTATTCGATCCGCGTCATCAACGTTCGATGCGGCCATTTTGTTGACATCCCCACTAACATTCCTGACGCAACTCTATCGAGAGGCTTCTACCCAAGGGGGTAGGAATACACCCGGAAGTTGAAGGTCAATTGAACGCTCAAAGTAGATAGCAGATGATCAACTAGCGGTAGCTTCTCCATTCACCCCCATTCATTTTGTCTCACTTTTGACATCAAATAACTTTACACTAAAAGCATTATGAGCCTTCACGTCAGTGATAATATTTTCTACAGAGAAACTACATTTTGTAGCAGACCTATTTACTTCGTAAGTAGCGTTACGGTCTAATAGTAAGCACTTTTAGCCGATGGCACCAGGCTAGGCTAAAAGTGACGTGAAATGCCGGCGACTTTCTGTCGCACAGGACGTAAATAACCGTATTCTTTAGAATAGGCACGCTGAAAACATTTATCCGTCAACATGCGTGAGCCACAGATATACATAGCCCATTTAGAACACTAGATTGCTGAGGATGTCATATTTACATAATCCAAAGCGAAGCACTCGGTCGCCATTTAGATACACCAAACATAAAAATTGAATGGTTTCATATGAGGCTAATTTCAAATAAGTCGATAGAAGCGTGAAAATGCCGAGATGTGCGGCTGCCTTTTGCAGCAATATTCATTTGAATGGCTGTAATAAAACGTTTTAAGCGTAAGTTAACGTATAAACGCAAAGTTGTCAGTTTAATAGAAAAAAATCGCGTTTCATGCTAGCAAGCTAATTAGCGTCCCATAGACTTGAATAGACCGCTGACTGAAAGCGAACGCTAGCGATTGAGAATGGTCACCAGCGAGCTACCTTGGCTCCCTTACCGTCGCGGGGACTGCATTGACTTAGTAGTTAATAAAATTAACTAGGTGACTAACAAGCTAGCTACTTGTAATTGACATTCAACAACAATACTTCTTACCTGCATAATAATTGAAACAATGGACAAGTCGCTTTGTCTGTTTACACAGAGCTCCAAAAGACAAGGAGGGAAGAAAGGCTCAGCTGATCGAAATCAGGAGAAAACTTTTCTCTATCCCCTCGATCCATGCTGTGCAGTGGCCTTTTTTGAGAGCAGTGTTTTAACGGGACAGGGGCCAAGATGAAGCTTAGTAAAGGAGTAGCCAGAAGCGCTTCCTTTTATCAACGTTGGCATTAGCCATATGATGTAATATAAACACTTTGGTTGATGGCAAATAGTCAACCAATGTAATAGGTACACTGAAGTGTGGAAACCAGAGAGTAATTTAATAACGTGTACGGACATTCATCGACGTTGCGTTATACGCAGTGTCTACGTGTCCGAAAGTCGGACAGGGTTTTAATATAACTCCGTGTCCGACCGTCGGATGATTTCAGTTTAACTCCGTGTCCAACAGTCGATTATTGTTTTTAATTTCTTCAAATCTGAATCTTTTAGATATTAAACGTGAATGTTTTGATAAGACGGCTCAGTTCTTCAAGATGAGTACCGAGAATTTCAACCAATGCCTCTGTTTAAGCTCTGCTCAAAATAGTCGACATCGGAGCGGGACTTAGTGCATTTATGACAAATTTAGTGACTGTCGGACAGAGATCCTAAAATACTCCGCGTCTGACAGTCATAAAAGTTCTAATTTTTCTAGTATTCCAGCAATTATTAGGCGTATAAACGTAACAATGTTTGTGTTCGACCTTTACAAAATGCAAATTGACAGCTATCGACTTTCCTCAGTCTTTTTATTCGACTGTTTTGTTCCGTTGAAGATAGACAACAGCCTTTATTCGGTCTCTCTCTTGAAAATTAGTCAGATGGATCGAACGGATTCACGCTTTATTTCCACACCAGAGTTAAAATAGTACTTGTAGTCAGTGAGCAAATCAATTCCATCACCATTGACATTGTGAATTAAATATCGCATGCACGATCAAGGCTGTCGGACACAAAATGCAAAATATCCAGGCCGAGATCCACGCCAATGGACTCCCGTGCCCTCTCTTCCCCACGACGAATGTAGCTGTTGCCCATAATCCAGACAACTGGACGTGCTGAAATAGAAACAAGAAATGCACATCAAAACATTTTTTTTCTTACACTTTATGTGTAGAAACTTGATTATATCACGGTTCTATCATGAAAAAAGAATGCATATACTATCCAATACAACACAAATCATATTGAGTCAAACAATTGTTCTGTAAAAAGACATAATAGCTTTGTGTGTGAAAATGATAGTTACCTTTGCTGCTATGTGCCATTATTAAGCTCAACCTTTAAGGAGAGATGAAGACAAAATATTTAATACTGAGTGTAACTGCACAAATTGCATGTCATTTGTGCCATTTCACATGACGCGTTATATTATATAGCTTCATGAAATAACTGACTATTCCTCTTATCCTTTATTGGGTTGATAATAAGGAAATAACATTACTTAACATTTCTTAATTTCCTTCAGAATAAAGTATATCTATCTATCTATCTATCTATCTATCTACAAAATCAGATGGTCTGAAAAAGGTGACAAACTTTGGGGGCGCAACAAGCAACCCCGGGGGGAAAAAAAAAAAAAAAATCGGATCTGGACGATTCACGCAAATGACATATTTTGTTGTGAAAACGGCGAATTTCCCAGAAAAAAGCTACTAGTTTGCAGGTATGCATCTACCTACTGCCTTTTCACAGTAAGCTAAAAAGTTCAACATGTGGTGGCCGTAGCTAATATGCTAGCGATGTACCATGTAACTTCTTTTACAGTCTATAGGTCATATTATGGATGCAACGATTAGCGTTAACTATCGGGAGGGCATGCATAAAGCTATGAGACAGTTATTGGCGCGCTGCAAATCATGCAAAATTAAATAAACCGAATTGTGTGATCTCACCGTGGTTACTGATCTCATAGTGGTTAAATAATGATGAAACTCCTTTATTAAACGGCAGCAAACATTACTGTCTCATGACATTCAGCATACCTGGCCGAAATTAACATGTTTCTGCCAGATAGTCTCACTATGTCCCTTGCCTTAAAAAAAAAAAATCTCAAATCTCATCACTCCATTGATCATTTTTACATAGCTTCTCAGTCGTACACATGCGCTTCAAACAGCAGAAACTATACAAGCATGAATATAATTCACAAAACATAATAACATCGAACGGAATCAGATTATACTTACAGATGCAATCGCTTGCTCGCTGGGAATTATGTGTGGGGTACATTTATCAGAAGATTTACCGCTTCTCATGACGTTGGTGTACGTCAGCGGGATGACTTCGAGCCTGCACAGTAGGCGTGGTGCCCAACTGAAACTCGTTCAATTGAGCTTCACACTCTCCCGTTGAAAATAGTGCCATCCCGCCGTCCACTTCTTTTACTGTCTATGCTTCTACCTCACATTCTTTAGCGATCGTATCAACCCTGGGTGGTTCAACATGGTTTGCTGTGTGGTTCACGGCTGTTCTAATAACTGCAACAACAAAAAAACGGCGTTAGATTTTTTGCAATACCCACTGTGAGGAAAAGAGAGGGGAGAGAGAAAGAGGAGTTGAGCCAGCGGAGGAGAGACCTGTGGCTAACATTAGCTAGATTCTATAGGAGAGACTTCCAGGCTACTCCCTACAGCAAAGTCTGTTCCTATCATTTTACCTCAGATAACGATAGAGTTGGATAAGCTGCTTTCCCCAGTAAAGTGTGTGCACAGCATTTAATCACTGGTAGATATCGGTTTTATTGGTCAGAGATCGTTTTGTCACACAGTGAATGTTGCTCGATGTGATGAAAGATGCAAGGTGCTAGCTATCGGCGCCTGACATCGTTTTGGTAGGAGGCGACGTCAAGACAGCTGATATAACGGTCGATATTTTTGACTTACGAGATTCACGGTGAGCTACTGTTGAATGGAGTTACTGGCTGCATCCAAAAGCGCCGAAATTAAATCCTCGTTCTGTAGCTGCACTTGCGTCCTTTCCGTTCTGTGGAAAACAGTTTTATCCAAAACGTCGGTTTTCGCGTCAGCATTAAGATTTTGTATTTGTGTCTTAAGACGCCATAAAATGCTCGGTTAGCACTCTCTTATTGTACAACAGAAATAGCCAGTTAAGACGCCATAAAATGCCCGGTTAGCACTCTTATTGTACAACAGAAATAGCCAGTTAAGACGCCATAAAATGCCCGGTTAAGACACAGAAATACAAAATATTAATGCTGACATAAAAACCGACGTTTAGGACCAAACGCAAGTTTAAAGAACGAGGATTTAACTTAGGCGCTTTGGGAGGCAGCCAATGTTAGCTCCTCCCTACCTCGCTCGCTGCCGTTTCTGACGAGTGTAGGCGGACACTGTGTGGATTAAATAGTGGCAAATATCGGGGTAATCCACGGCTGGCAGCAAAGATATATCTCGGCTAAATGCTGCTGAGTCCAATTTATATGGATCGACGCCAATCAAACAAGTTTTCTCGTCATAGCGCGATGAGGATGCCATGACGGCTCGTTTAACTGAATGAGGTCGTTGCAAGTTACGTAGGTGGTCACATGATCCCCGAAGCAAAATGTACACAAAGGTTGATAGCAGCATAGTGAAAATGGGGAAATCTTGTGCTGCTGTTGCTTGTACCAATAATAATGCCATTCAGTCGTCTGGAAAATACGGCAAAATAAGTTTCCATCGATTTCCACAAAATAATGAAGCCCTTTTGAAAGACTGGCTAGTTAAATTAAGAAGAATTGACCGTGGAAAGCCTTACAAACCAACAAAACATTCAGTTCTTTGATCAGAGCACTTCGAGAAAAGCTGCTTCACGTACCAGAAGTTCACAAGTCAACGGTTTTGTTGCAATGAAATCTGGTTTTAAAGTGAATATTTAAAGAAATTAGTGGAAAATATATATTCAATACAAATATTAACCTTAAGCCTTAACGTCCTCGTAACGGGGGCAATGAATTTGCACAATACAGCATGTTTCCTAATAGCAACCTCGTCATGCGGCATATCCTCTTATGCGAAGAAACTCTGAGAAAAGTTTATGATGACCGTTTTTACCAAAACCGAACACAATTCAAGTACCAAGCAAGTAAATAAGCATCTAGCAAAACATTAAATAAAATAAGATCAGTGCTCTATCGCAAGCATTTTTTACTGAATTTGTGCTAGGCATACAAACGATACCTCAAATGAAAAAGGACAGTCCGCAGATTCCAACGATATAAGCCATGTCATTTTAAATTGACACCACACTCAAAGAACAGCAGGCATACACTTTAAATGCTACAGAGATGAGAAAAACTTTTCTTACCTTTGATATTTTGTCATAAAAGCTGTTTGTGGGTAAATCTGCGCTTGCTATTGTTTTAGCCAGTCTATCTGAGAGTCCTCTCGCCATTATGCTATGCACAGGAAGACCTCAGCAGTATAATCACCTAAATGGTTTGTTTTTTGTATTTTCGCTATAATTAACCGCTAAATATTCAACTGTTGCTTTCAAAGCGGTTTATGACTGAGAATCCCTGCGTCAATTTGCTCAAGTTCAAACACAGCTATACAAGTGCTAAATCGACCAGTGAATATATAGTCAGTTGAGCTAGTGTCATGGATAAGGCGGAGCATTTGGACCTGAGGTTCAATATCCGGTTATACATGCGACCTTTCAGAGCAAGGAAATACTTTTTTTTTTGTATAAATAAATAATAATTAATCGATGCATTCCCATCCCATCAAAGCCATCTTCCTGAGTTACTTCGGGGATCACGTGACTTACACTACGGTTTCTGCATCCAGTGCAACGCCTCCATTGAAATCTTCGCTCTGCTCCTCAGCGGTATGTCAACAATATGGCCGCCGTGACGTCAGAGGGCTGTCTGCGAATACCATCAATATGAATACAAAGCAAAAGGAGCTTTTGTTAGGTCACGAAAAAAGAGGCTAGAAGAGGGAGAAAAAAATACAAAATATTTCTTCAATATGGAAAAAAAGAAATGCTGAACTCACCTCCCTTGTGAAATTAAAAATTGATGATCATATAACAGAAAATATAATTGATATTAGAAATCATGTGACAGAATTTTATGAACAGCTATACTCTAAAAGGGATGAAATTGGAGACATACCTACTTTCTTAAGATCTATAAAGGATAATGCTAAACAAATTAGTAAATCAGATATGGAACTATGTGACCAAAAAATCTCTTTGCAAGAGATAAAGATGGGTATCAACAAATTGAAAGAAAATAAATCACCAGGAAATGATGGCATAATCAGTGAATTTTATAAAGCTTTCCAAGACGAATTATCCAAATTTTTACTTATGGTATTTATAGAAGCTCTTACAATTGGTAGATTTCCTACATCTTTAACTCAAGGATTGATTACACTAATACCTAAACCCAATAAGGATCCTTTGTTTACAGATCATTGGAGACCAATCACTTTAATAAACAATGATGCAAAACTCTTTGCTCTCATCTTCGCTCAAAGACTGAAAAAATGCATTGGCTCTGTTATTGATGATTTTCTATCTGGATTCATGAAAGGACGTCATATTTGTAATAATATACGGCTTGTTTTGGACCTAGTAGATTACAATGACTTCATTACTGAAGAGAGCTTCATATTATCATAATTTGGAACATAGTCCCCAATCTAGTTTTTGAACAAATGGGTGGTATTGGGTTTTTATTGAAATGCAACAATGACATTGACAAGATCCCATTCAAGCTTGTCAAGTTCCATAAGAAGGTTTTACTGTCTTGGTCACTATTGTATAAGCACAATTTCTCTCCACACAAATGTTTTATATGGAACAATAAGTATATTATGTACAAAAATAAGACTTTATTTTTTAAAAATTGGTTTGAAAATGATATTGTTCTGGTGAGGCAATTGTTTAACAGTCAAGGTCATTTACTTATCTATACTGAATTTCTTAAGAAATACGGAATCCCAATCACAATGAAAGAATTTGCCATAGTGTTCAATGCCTTTCCCACTGGACTTAGGCAGTGAATTTCAAACAATTTATGCAATCATTCTGGGCATCAGTTATCACATGACTTAATTATCAATGGTGTTTACATTAATGACAAGAAATTTAATAATGCATTTATCAGAGAGAACTGTAAAGAGAATACCTACGCTTCTTGTAAAACATTTTGGAATTCTAAATACAAGGATATACAATGGAAAGGAATATGGAACCTGGCTGGGAAATATTGTCTCATCAACAAAGTAAAAGAAGTCTTGTTTAAAATTGTCCATTTAATTTATCCTGTGAAACATATTTTATCAAGATTTGTGAATGATATAAATGATCAATGTGCATTTTGTGGATCAGGAAAGGAAACTGTAATACATCTGTTTTATGATTGCATCTACAGCAAAATTTTTTGGTGTGACTTAAAAAATCTCATTTTTAGAAAATGTGCAGTGAAGCCGCAGCTTATGGATGAAGATATTCTATTAATATTTAAACGTACAATATTTGACCATAAAATGACCTTTATTATGAACCTTTTAATAATCTTTGGAAAATATCATATTCACAAACAGAGATGGGCAAATGATAAACCTAATATTACCCTATTTAAAATTGAAATGGAGATCTATATAAAGTTGCTACAAAATGTAAGAAATAAGAAAGCAAAATGTACCATTGATATTTGTAAATGCTATAATTTTTTTCTGTTAAACATGTATATATTCCCCTGATTATATGTTTGTAATAACTGTTTGTACATGGTATTTTCAAAATTTAAAAAAAAAAAAAAAAAAATACAGTCTATGCTCATGAGCCCTGGTATTTGGCCCTCTGGGGTCCCATCAAATGGTCCTGGCAGCAGGGGGCAGTCTCCACACTCCAGCCTTCTGAGAACCACTTTGGGCTACCATTCAGACTGAGTGACGG
Organism: Gymnothorax javanicus; assembly: GCA_029692085.1. Taxonomy (NCBI): domain Eukaryota; kingdom Metazoa; phylum Chordata; class Actinopteri; order Anguilliformes; family Muraenidae; genus Gymnothorax; species Gymnothorax javanicus. The sequence continues at coordinate 15,012,476 of CM056210.1, read as the reverse complement.
ACTGACAGACAGACTGACTGACACTAACTTACTCATTCAGGTCCAGTCAGTGACGACATGATGTATTTCCAGGCAAATCAAGCCAATGTAAACACTTTTTAAAAATACAGTGCCATGGAAAAGTATTTGCCCCCTTCCTGATTTCTTACTTTTTTGCATATTTTTCACACTTAAATGTTTCAGATCATCAAACAAATTTTAATATTAGAAAAAGATAACCTGAGTAAATACAAAATGCAGTTTTTAAATGATGATTTCATTTATTAAGGGGAAAAAGCTATCCAAACCTACCTGGCCCTATGTGAAAAAGTAATTGCTTCTTATATCATGAATTAACTGTGATTAACCACATTTTTTGAGTCCAATTTCACTAGCCACGCCCAGGCCTGACCACTGCCAGACCTGTTGAATAAAGAAATCACTTTAATAGAACCAGTCTGACAAAGTGAAGTAGGCTAAAAGATCTCAAAAAGCAACATGTCATGCCACGAACCAAAGAAATTCAAGAACAGATGAGAAACAAAGAAATTGACATCTATCAGTCTGGAAAGGGCTGCAAAGCCGTTTCTAAGGCTTTGGGACTCCGGCGAATCATGGTGAGAGCCAATACCCCCAAATGGAGAAAACTTGGAACAGTGGTGAGCCTTCCCAGAAGTGGCTGGCCTCCCAAAATTACTCCAAGAGCGCATCGACGACTCATCCAGGAGGTCACAAAAGAACCCGGAACAACATCTAAAGAACTGCAGGTCTCCCTTGGCTCAGTTAAAGTCAGTGTTCATGATTCAACAATAAGGAAGAGACAGGGCAAAAATGGCATCCATGGGAGAGTTCCAAGGCGAAAACCACTGCTGATCAAAATGAACACAAAGGCTCGTTTCACATTTGCCAAAAAACATCTTGATGATCCCCAAGACTTTTGGGAAAATATTTTGTGGACTGAGGGGACAAAAGTTGAACTTTCTGGAAGGTTTGTGTCCTGTTACATCAGGCGTAAAACTAACACAGCATTTCATAAAAAGAACATCATACCAAAAGTCAAACATGGTGGTGGTAGTGTGATGATTTGGGGCTGCTTTGCTGCTTCAGGACCTGGATGACTTGTCAAAATTGATGGAACTATGAATTCTGCTCTCCACCGGAAAATTCTGAAGGAAAATGTCCAACCATCAGTTTGTGACCTCAAGCTCAAGCGCACTTGGGTTATGCAGCAGGACAGTGATCCGAAACACACCAGTAGGTCCACCTCTGAATGGCTTAATAAAAACCAAATGAAGATTTTGGAGAGGCCTAGTCAAAGTCCCGACTGAAATCTGCTTGAGATGCTGTGGGATGACCTTAAACAGGTCATTCATGCTCAAAAACCCTCCAATGTGGTTGAATTAAAACAATTCTGCAAAGATGAGTGGGCTGAAATTCTTCTACGGCAATGTGAAAGACTCATTGCCAGTTATCGCAAACGTTTGATTGCAGTTCTTGTCGCCTAAGGTGGCACAACCTGTTATTAGGATGTAGGGGGCAATTACTATTTCACATTGGGGCAGTTAGGTTTGGATAACTTTTTTCCCTTAATAAATGAAATCATCATTTAAAAACTGCATTTTGTATTTACTCGGGTTGTCTTTGTCTAATATTTAAATTTGTTTGATGATCTGAAACATTTAAGTGCGACAAATATGCAAAAAAATAAAAAATCAGGAAGGGGGCAAATACTTTTTCACAGAACTGTAATTTCATTTATTTCATCCAAACATTTTTCTAACGGCACTTTATGTTTCTCACACGTGTGTGTTTGTGTGTGTGTGTGTGTGTGTGTGTGCGAGCTTGTGTGTGTGCATGTATTTATGAGTGTGTCTGTGGATGTTAGTGTGTCAAGTGTGTTTGTATGTGTGTGTGAGCGTGTGTGTATGTGTTGTACATGTGTGTTGTAGTGTTTATGTCTGTGTTTGTGTGTGTATCTGTGTTGTATATGTGTGTCGAAGTGTTTAAGTGTGTGTGTGTTGTGCATGTGTGTCAGAGTGTGTGTGTGTGTGTGTGTCTTGTGTGTGTGTTGTGCATGTGTGTCAAAGTGTGTGTGTGTGTGTCTTGTGTGTGTGTTGTGCGTGTGTGTCAAAGTGTGTGTATATGTGTGTGTGTGTGAGTGTGTTAGTGTGCTCTGCAGTACAGCGCGTATTTCTGCTGCCTTCTCCAAGCCGTCCTTCCACTCCTCAGGTATGGCTCCGCCCATATGTCCCGCCCTCGCCCCTAAGAGAGCTCCGAGTGCAGCTCCACGATTACAGTTCTCACCTGAAACATACACACGCATACATCACACACACACACCATATAAATAACATAGCATATACTGTATAGACATACATACAAACACACCCACACATGCACACACACACACACACACACACACACAGCTCTTACCTCCACAGTTTGTGTTAGCCAGGATTCCTCCAGGAAGGTCATCATGATGCTCATGGGCCAAATAAACAGACTGCTGAGTGCACCTGTGGAGAGACACACCAGTCCATCTCTCTCTTTCTCTTTCTCTTTCTCTCTCCCTCTCTTTATTTTTTATATCTCTCAACCTTCCTCTTTTTTTTCTCCATCTCTTGCTCATATGCTGTATCTGAGTGTCAAGTCTGCCGAATTTGTAGGTTGGAGGGGAGTAGGTTCTGCACCTGATTGGTCATTGGAAGAGAGAGTTGAACATAAACAATAATAACATACACTTTATTCAAACCTGTGGGGTAGCTTGTCTTTTGCATTTAATCCACCCTAGTTACCCAGGGGCCCAGCTGGAGTGTTGCTATAGTGCATATAGTTACCGAGGGGCACTGGCTGGAGTGTTGCTATAGTGCATATAGTTACCGAGGGGCACTGGCTGGAGTGTTGCTATAGTGCATATAGTTACCATATAGGGACTGGCTGGAGTGTTGCTATAGTGCATATAGTTACCAAGAGGGCACTGGCTGGAGTTGCTATAGTGCATTGCTATAGTGCATGGCTGGATAGTTACCGCATATAGTTACTGGGGGCTGGCTGGAGTTGTTGCTATAGTGCATATAGTTACCGAGGGCTCTGGCTGGAGTGTTGCTAGTGCATATAGTTACGAGGGGCACTGGCTGGAGTTACCCCGAGGGAGGGGCTCTGGCTGGAGTGTTGCTTATAGTGCATATAGTTACCGAGGGCACTGGCTGGAGTGTTGCTATAGTGCATATAGTTACCGAGGGGCACTGGCTGGAGTGTTGCTATAGTGCATATAGTTACCGAGGGCACTGGCTGGAGTGTTGCTATAGTGCATATAGTTACCTGGCTGGAGGGCATATAGTTACCGGGGGCAGGCTGGAGTGTTGCTATAGTGCATATAGTTACCGAGGGGCACTGGCTGGAGTGTTGCTATAGTGCATATAGTTACCGTTACACTGGCTGGAGTGTTGCTATAGTGCATATAGTTACCACTGGCTGAGTTGCTATAGTGCATATAGTTACTGGGCACTGGCTGGAGTGTTGCTATAGTGCATATAGTTACCGAGGGCACTGGCTGGAGTGTTGCTATAGTGCATATAGTTACCACTGGAGGGCATTGGCTGGAGTTACTGAGTTGCTATAGTGCATATAGTTACTGAGGGCACTGGCTGGAGTGTTGCTATAGTGCATATAGTGCATACGAGGGGCACTGGCTGGAGTGTTGCTATAGTGCATATAGTTACCGAGGGCACTGGCTGGAGTGTTGCTATAGTGCATATAGTTACCGCACTGGCTGGATATAGTTACCAAGGGGCACTGGCTGGAGTGTTGCTATAGTGCATATAGTTACCGAGGGGCACTGGCTGGAGTGTTGCTATAGTGCATATAGTTACCGAGGGCACTGGCTGGAGTGTTGCTATAGTGCATATAGTTACCGAGGAGCACTGGCTGGAGTGTTGCTATAGTGCATATAGTGACCGAGGGCACTGGCTGGAGTGTTGCTATAGTGCATATTAGTTTGAGGGCACTGGGCACTGGCTGGAGTTGCTATAGGGCATATAGTTACTGAGGGGCACTGGCTGGAGTGTTGCTATAGTGCATATAGTTACCGAGGGGCACTGGCTGGAGTGTTGCTATAGTGCATGGCTAGTTTGCCGAGGGGCACTGGCTGAGTGTTGCTATAGTGCATATAGTTACCGAGGGGCACTGGCTGGAGTGTTGCTATGTGCATATAGTTACCGAGGGCACTGGCTGGAGTGTTGCTATAGTGCATATAGTTACCGAGGGGCACTGGCTGTTGCTGGCAGTTTGCTATAGTGCATATAGTTGTTGCTGGCTGACCTATAGGGCACTGGCTGGAGGCACTGGCTGCTATTGCTATAGTGCATATAGTTACCGAGGGCACTGGCTGGAGTGTTGCTATAGTGCATATAGTTACCGAGGGGCACTGGCTGGAGGTGTTGCTATAGTGCATATAGTTACCGAGGGGCACTGGCTGGAGTGTTGCTATAGTGCATATAGTTACCGAGGGGCACTGGCTGGAGTGTTGCTATAGTGCATATAGTTACCGAGGGGCACTGGCTGGAGTGTTGCTATAGTGCATATAGTTACCGAGGGCACTTGGCATATAGTTACCGGGGCACTGGCTTGTTGCTATAGTGCATATAGTTACCACTGGGGCACTGGCTGGAGTGTTGCTATAGTGCATATAGTTACTGAGGGGCACTGGCTGGAGTGTTATAGCATATAGTTGCCGAGGGCACTGGCTGGATGGTTACCGAGGGGCACTGGCTGGAGGTTGCTATAGTGCATATGTTACCGCAGGCTGGAGGTTGCTGTGCTGGTTATATAGTGCATATAGTTACCGAGGGGCACTGGCTGGAGTGTTGTTGCTATAGTGCATATAGTATCATGCATATAGTTACGACTGGCTGGCACTGCATATAGCTGGAGTGCATTGCTGGCTAGTGCATATATAGTTACCGAGGGCACTGGCTGGAGTGTTGCTATAGTGCATATAGTTACTGACACTGGCTGGAGGGCATATAGTTACTGGGGCACTGGCTGGAGTGTTGCTATAGTGCATATAGTTACTGATCATGCACTGGCTGGCTATAGTGTTGCTATAGTGCATATAGTTACCATAGAGGGCACTGGCTGGCTGTTGCTATTGCATATAGTAGTGCACTATAGTTGCTATAGTGCATATAGGGGCACTGGCTGGAGTGTTGTTGCTATAGTTACCGAGGGCACTGGCTGCTATATAGTAGTTACCGAGGGGCACTGGCTGGAGTGTTGCTATAGTGCATATGCTACTGGTGCATATTGCTATAGTGCATATAGTTAGGGCACTGGCTGGAGTGTTGCATATAGTGCATATAGTTACCGAGGGGCACTGGCTGGAGTGTTGCTATAGTGCATATAGTTACTGAGGGGCACTGGCTGGAGTGTTGGAGGCATATAGTTACTGAGGGCACTGGCTGGAGTGTTGCTATAGTGCATATAGTTACTGAGGGGCACTGGCTGGAGTTACTGAGGGGCACTGGCTGGAGTGTTGCTATAGTGCATATAGTTACCGAGGGCACTGGCTGGAGTGTTGCTATAGTGCATATAGTTACCGAGGGGCACTGGCTGGAGTGTTGCTATAGTGCATATAGTTACCGAGGGGCACAGGCTGGAGTTGTTGCTATAGTGCATATAGTTACCGAGGCGAGGGCACTGGCTGGAGTGTTGCTATAGTGCTATAGGGCACTGGCTGGAGTGTTGTGCATATAGTTACCGAGGGGCACTGGCTGGAGTGTTGCTATAGTGCATATAGTTACCGAGGGCACTGGCTGGAGTGTTGCTATAGTGCATATAGTTGCTATAGTGCATATAGTTACCGAGGGCACTGGCTGGAGTGTTGCTATAGTGCATATAGTTACCGAGGGGCACTGGCTGGAGTGTTGCTATAGTGCATATAGTTACCGAGGGCACTGGCTGGAGTGTTGCTATAGTGCATATAGTTACCGAGGGGCACTGGCTGGAGGTGTTGTTGCATATAGTGCATATAGTTACCGAGGGGCACTGGCTGGAGTGTTGCTATAGTGCATATAGTTACCGAGGGGCAATGGCTGGAGTGTTGCTATAGTGCATATAGTTACCGAGGGGCACTGGCTGGAGTGTTGCTATAGTGCATATAGTTACCGAGGGCACTGGCTGGAGTGTTGCTATAGTGCATATAGTTACCGAGGGGCACTGGCTGGAGTGTTGCTATAGTGCATATAGTTACCGAGGGGCACTGGCTGGAGTGTTGCTATAGTGCATATAGTTACCGAGGGGCACTGGCTGGAGTGTTGCTATAGTGCATATAGTTACCGAGGGGCACTGGCTGGAGTGTTGCTATAGTGCATATAGTTACCGAGGGGCAATGGCTGGAGTGTTGCTAGGGTGCTTATAGTAACCGAGGGGCACTGGCTGGAGTGTTGCTATAGTGCATATACTTACCGAGCGGCACTGGCTGGAGTGTTGCTATAGTGCATATAGTTACCGAGGGGCACTGGCTGGAGTGTTGCTATAGTGCATATAGTTACCGAGGGGCACTGGCTGGAGTGTTGCTATAGTGCATATAGTTACTGAGGTGCATATAGCACTGGCTGGGCTAGTGTTGCTATAGTGCATATAGTTACCGAGGGCACTGGCTGGAGTGTTGCTATAGTGCATATAGTTACCGAGGGCACTGGCTGGAGTGTTGCTATAGTGCATATAGTTACCGAGGGGCACTGGCTGGAGTGTTGCTATAGTGCATATAGTTACTGAGGGGCACTGGCTGGAGTGTTGCTATAGTGCATATAGTTACCGAGGGGCACTGGCTGGAGTGTTGCTTTACCGAGGGGCAATGGCTATAGTGCATATAGTGCATATAGTGCATATACCGAGGGGCACTGGCTGGAGGTTGCTGTAGTGCATATATAGTGCATATAGTTACCGAGGGGCACTGGCTGGAGTGTTGCATATAGGGCACTATAGCTATAGTGCATATAGTTACCGAGGGGAGTGTTGGAGTTGTTATAGTGCATATAGTTGAGGGCACTGGCTGGAGTGTTGGGCATATATGGCTGGATCATGCATTGCTATAGTGCATAGTGCATATAGTTACCGAGGGGGCGCGCAGGCTGGAGTGTTGCTATGCATATAGTTACATGCATAGTTACCGAGGGACGCAGGCTGGAGTGTTGCTATCATGCATATAGTTACCAAGGGGCACTGGCTGGAGTGTTGCTATAGTGCATATAGTTACCGAGGGGCACTGGCTGGAGTGTTGCTATAGTGCATATAGTTACCGAGGGGCACTGGCTGGAGTGTTGCTATAGTGCATATAGTTACTGAGGGGCACTGGCTGGAGTGTTGCTATAGTGCATATAGTGACCGAGGGGCACTGGCTGGAGTGTTGCTATAGTGCATATAGTTACCGAGGGGCAATGGCTGGAGCAGCCTTGCGGTAGGGGCCACGCTTATAGTAACCGAGGGGCAGACCGAGCGGTCTCCGAAATGAGACGGTCTAGTCCACGGAGTATTCGCTGTTGGCGTCTCGTGTTCTTCCCGCCCTTACCTTCGCATCTGGAAGCCCTGCTCTCATCGCCTAGCAACCTTGACAGCTACAGCTGAGAATCAGGACTCTTCAGCGTTACTTGCGAGACGGAAATTTTTTTGTTTGTTTGTTTGTTTGGTTTTTTCAATTATTGGAGGAGATGGAAGCGATGCCTTGCCGCCGACGCTGGCGGGTGATTTATGTGAGGTCGAGAGAGCCATGTCCAGGTAAAATACATATCTTGAGGTTTGTTCTTTGAGCCAACAGTTAAAATTAGCTAATCAGGCGACTCCCGTCAGCCTTATTAATGAATGGCTAATGCCATTTGACTTTGACCATAAAGTCATTTCATCTTCAAAATAACCAGGGGTGGAATGTAACTTTGTGCCTTTATTTAACTGCTAATTGTAGATACCTGAACTTTTTATAATTTCCATTTTATGTAAATTTATGCTACTTGTCCTCTATATCTTATGGGCAAATGATGTACTTTCCAGCAACTCATTTATTTCTCTAAGCACTAGCTTTATCCAGCTAGTTACATCTCAGATTATAAATTTTCATACCCTTCCTGTTCAGTAAAAACCATGTAGCTATCCCAAAATGTATTGATGTGGAATGATTATGCTTTTAATAAACAAACATTTAAGAGTGACATTCCTTTGTGGATTTACAGCATTCTCCAACCCCGAAATCAATTTATACCATTTCAACCTCCCTTGGATTGGCAGGAAAATGCATCATCACAAAACCAAAAATAGGGCATTTTTTAGCTCATCGAACTACAAAAACCATAAGTATATTGAGTAGTTGAAATAGGCTCAACCTTTAACATCTACAGCAGTAAAATGCAAAAACGCAGAGTAGTCATACTTTTTACTTGCATAATGGTTCTGAATATTTCTTCATCGCTGAAAATACTGAATCTTATTTTAATATTAAAAAAGAAACCCATTGCTCAGTTTAAAACGGCTGAGTAGATTGATAGCCTTTGAATTTTACCTATCCAAGTTCTCCACAATAAATATCTTGCTTTTGTTCATTTACCAATTTTTCATATCAATAATCCACTGTCAGTCAAACATGCAGGTTAGTGCAATGATCAGGCAAATAAATAATCAATGCCTCTCCTAACGACATAATATAAACTACTCAAGATTATCGGAGTTAATTTGCCTAGTCATGCGAAGCAGCCGCCCAAACCTGCGCTTTGTGAACAAAATCACATTTCCGGGATGATCTACCTGTCATCTGCTCAGCATCTGATATAGACTGATAAGTGACAGAAGCAAACCGTTAATGTTGAAGCAACCCTGCGTATTTCAGAAAGTACTTAACACCATCTCGTGCAACTGGCCAATGGGCCATATTGAACGATCTGTTGTCATAAAATAATGGACTGGGACAATCACACTATCCAACACAATCAGCGCATACCTCTGGGCGAAGGGCCACGGTTTGTCATTCTCGGGCGACGTTACGTCATTATCACGCGACCGTTGAAGCAGACGACAACTAATTAGGGGGACTGAAACGTCATTTATCTCGTCTTTGAAAACAAAAATTCCACATTTTTGTATTTTACAATATTTATTTACTAATTATGTTTGTATAAAATAGGCATGGGCAACGCTCTGCATAAACTCTAATGGAATGCGTAACAGCTGAACTGGGGCGGTAAACAAGCCTCAGAAAACTTATTTAAAAAATGATGTAAATACCATTTTCATACAAAAAGAACACCATGGTTTGATTAAAAGCAACCTTTTCAATAGGATACCCGCATTTCATACATGAACTCTGCGAATTACGGCCAATAACGCGATTTGAACAGAGCTATTATTCGCCCGTTGGATGAATGCGTGACCTCAATTTGCGCCGTGTTTACAAACTTTCAAGTGCATGGCGTGGCAAAAATATCCATTTTGGAGGTAGATTTCAAATAGCCCGCGCTGACGTGATATCCCAGCTACGGCCCTTATTGAATTACAGCCATCTAATTTGAGAAATTACTTGTCTGTTCGTCAGTCTAGACCTCCAGGGGATGTGAAATAAGTTCGACAGAAGTTGTTGAAGTTCGTCGCGAGTTCGCCATGACTTCCTCTCAACAATAGCAAGAAAGGTGAGTGCATTTTTACTGTCAACCTACATAGTTAGTTGACAGAATATCCTGTGACCCTATTTGTGAAGTTTCAGTAAAATATACCAAGGAATAAACCAGCGCTAGGCGTTCAAAGCCTACCAGTGTTCTGACAAATTTTGCTACCTATGCCACCTCGCGAACACCGGTCACAAGATTCATTCACTTATACCCTTCAATTCGAGACTGCGAGGATGGAAATCTGAATAATCAATTAGGAAAAATTCTCGGCTCTCGGTAATTCTGTATATCGTTTAAACATTTTGTTAATCGGATTATGAAAGAAGACTGAAAATAAGCGCCCGCTTTTTGTTTGGGTGTAAAAAGCGCGTATTTAAAGGAGAATACATTGTATATTGATTAAGCATTGAACTCTGCATAAGTCGAACTGTTTTAATATTTGTTGATGACATTGCTTCGGCTTCCTGGAAGCAAGTACGCGCAAATCTGCTGTCTAGTGAGCATTTCAGGTTCGATGTACTGAGTAATAACGCCACGGAAACTTAAACTGGCCCGTCATTCTGCCGAATAGTCTTACTAAACTAGTTAATCGTCTGATTGCTAATCAAGCAAAGGGGAGGTTTCTGCCTCACCAAACTAACCTCCGACTGCACGTCACTGTGTTTTACTATGAATTATTCACAGTAGCTCATTGAAACTATCATGGGAGGAGGGTATATGGACATAGTAAAAAACAGTGCAAAGTTTTTTTTTTTTTTTTTTTTTAAATCACCACGGGTTATTGAAGGGGGAACGTTTCGTAGCAGTGGGAGGGCAAACAACTGCCGGCATCAGCGACTTCACTGCATTTTATATAGTAATGGGCGAGTAGCGTTAATGTTTGCCCTCCCACCAATAATTTTGACATTTTTTGCAGGCCATTGATCCAAAAAAAAAAAAAAAAAAACACAGGCAACCCATTCATACCATTTTTTAATATCAATGCAAAACCTAATGTTGAACATAATTGGGTGAAATTCAATGCATTTTCCATTAAAAAGGGCCTAGGGGGCGCTGCTGTACTTCAGAAAAGGGGTAGATGACTTTAGCATCAATTATTTCTGTTTGGGTACCCTAATGGATAATTTGGCCTGGTTTATTTCTGAATAGACTGTACTTTAGAAAATGCCCTCAGGCTTCACCCCCCAATTTTCACAATGGGTTTTGTTGAAAAATGCCGAAATCAGCCATTTTTGGGACCCTGTGGCTCAGAGACCCTTTCCTGTAAAGGCGTTGGACTTGTGGCAAACTCTTCGTCTGTGTCTTCTGTACTTACCAGCAAAAAATCATTAGAAAATAATAAAAACTTTGTTCTCAGCAACTCAAGAAATGTTGTCATTTTATTCATTTGTATTGCCCATGCCTATATAAAACAGCATAATGATTTAGCCCTGAGGTCCCCTTTAACGCCCTCCTAGCTTTCTGTTCAGCAGTCGTCACTGCTTTTTAGAATCAAAGGCTAAAGCACAGGTCAGATGCGACCCGCAGCCGCAGCAGTTGGGTAGTTAGCCAATAACGTAGCTAATTCAAAACATGTCGCTCAATTTTTTTTCCACTTTTAACGCCCCTTGGTTTTATGTATTTTTCGTTATTTACCGAGCTAAAACCAAAGATGTACTAGAGTATCTTTGCTAAAACCCAGTACTGACATTTAAAAGTGAACTCCTCGCTTCCTGCAGCCGCCATTGTTCAATTCGATTAACCACCGCGCAATGAATCTTGTGAAAGACTGGACCGCAAAGGATCCACCTGTTGCAGCCTTCGTTGCCCGCAAAAAGAAGGCCGCATTTCTCGGCCGCATTTGAAGGAGTCTTCGAAATGAGACGGCCGAGTCGCGCCGCTGTGACGTAACCGGTCTTCATTTATAGCCTTCGAAGGATGCAGCCGCTGAATTGGGACACAGCCGCAGTCTCTCCTTAATATACTACTACTACTACTACTACTACTACTACTACTACTACTACTACTACTACTTCTTCTTCTTTGAGTTTACTGGCAGTTGTGAAATTCAATAACTGATCCTGGTGCCCCATCTAGTGATAGAATATTGTAACTGCGTGCATAAATTTGCAGCTCCACATCGACTGGCGGACACATCTGCACAAAGATACACCGGTGTTCTTCTGACACGCCAAATCCAGACAATCCGTAAATGATGAATTAAATGAATATTTTAATTTGAAACGAGTAACTAAGTTGCCAGCGTCAAAGTAACGAAGTGAAAGTATACTTTTTAGCTCCACCGCTCGCGGTGCGGGAGCTATGTTATCGGGCTCCGTCTGTGCGTGCATGCATGCGTGCGTCCGTCAACACATTTTGCTTTATCTCATCAACGATTTTAGTTACAAGTTACAGGCTCCTAATTTTTACTGGACATGTATCTCATAAAGGCCTACAAATGACGCGCCTAAAGGTGACCTTGGCCTATTTTTTCAAGGTCACTGGCCCAAACATATCACCAAAAACTTCTATATTTTGCTTTATCTCATCAACAATTTCAGTTACAGGCTCCTAATTTTCACTGGACATGCATCTCTCAGAGGCCTACAAATGACGCGCCTAAAGGTGACCTTGCCCTATTTTTCAAGGTCACTGGCCTCAAAATATCACCAAAAAACATTGACATTTTGCTTTATCTCATCAACTATTTCACTTACAGACTCCTAATTTTTACTGGACATGCATCTCATAAAGGCCTACAAATGACTTGCCTAAAGGTGACCTTGGCCTATTTTTCAAGGTCACTGGCTTAAAAATATCTCCAAAAATTTTGACATTTTGCTTTATTTCATCAACTATTTCAGTTAGAGGCTCCTAATTTTTACTGGACATGCATCTCATAAAGGCCTACAAATGATGTGCCTAAAGATGAACTTGGCCTATTTTTTCAAGGTCACTGGCCCAAACATATCACCAAAAATTTTGACATTTTGCATTATCTCATCAACTATTTCAGTTGCAGGCTCCTAATTAGCTCCCGCCGCCCGAGTGGCAGGGGAGCTATGGTTTCGGGCTCCATCCGTGCGTGCATCCGTCCATGCGTGCGTCTGTCAACAAAAACTTAAACATTTTGTTTATCTGAACGGCAGGAGCTTCTGGGGCCGCCAGTGCCCTATATTTATCTTTTAAATGTAGTAGAGTAAAAGTAATAGTCCCGGTTTAAAAAAAAAAATCTTAAATAAAGTACAAATCCTCAAAAAAAAAAAGTCACTCTTGCCTGCATTCAAAACTTGAGAGCTGTGCCTCCTCCTCTTTGCCTTGTTATGGCCCCAATTTGTTATGGCATCATGGACAGCAAGGGATGACAGACAAAATTCTTCAACTTCAACAGAGTTAATTAAATTAACACTTAGAACTAATCTACACTCTACCCTACTGACCAAGATTGAAATAAAAAAAAAAGATAGTTACAGTCCCTTGGTAATTGAGATGGGCTGCTATGTTGCGATGTCCTGGGACAGGAAAATGCTCCAACACAGGCAAAAATCCACAAAAAGCTTCACAGGTCTTGAAAAGAGTGACAGGTCTGGTCAAATGTATCCTTCCACAATTTCTCCTTGCAATTTCTCCAACTACTCTTCACTCTCTCAATTTTTCTCCTTATATACTCTTTTCCAGCCCCCTCTGAGGCATGCCCAGGACATGCCCCAAACCTAGCTTTAGACTGGGCTTAACAAAAAAAAAAAATCAACACTGCCATCTAGTGGATTTTTTTTTTTCCACTAGATGGCAATCGAAGGCTCTTTGACATGCTTCATCCCAAGTGAACTTTACGCCTTTCTTCAGTTGGTTGGTGAGACTGAGAGCAATCTCAGCAAAGTTCTTGCAGAACTTGCGGTAGTACCCGATCATTCCAAGGAAGCGGCGCAAAGCTTTTTTGTTGTCAGGAACTGGAAAGTCCATGATGGCTTGGACTTTAGCATTTATGGGTACCACCCTACCCTGGCCTATGACGTAGCCAAGATACGTGACAGTAGCACAACCAAAGTCACTCTTGTTCAGGTTAACAGTCAGGTTAGCCTGGGTCAAGCGCTGGAACAACATCTCTACATCTTTCAGATGTTCTTCCCAGGAGTCACTCCATGTGATCAGGTCGTTGATATACGCACCCGTGTGTGGCAATCCGGCGATTGTAGACTGTATCATCCTTTGGAACGTGGCTGGGGCATTTTTCATGCCAAAGGGTAGGACTTCATACTGGTATAACCCAGATGGTGTGGCAAAAGCAGAGATGCTCTTGGCCCTCTCAGTTAAAGGCACACACCAATAACCCTTCAATAAATCAATCTTGGTCAGAAACTTTGCTTGCCCTACTCTATCGATACAATCATCAATCCTAGGTATTGGAAACACATCAGTTCTAGTTACAGCATTGACTTTGCGATAATCTGTACAGAATCTAGTACTTCCATCAGGTTTTGGAACTAGAACACAGGGTGAACTCCAATCAGAGTTAGAGGGTCTGATAATATCATGTTCTAACATGTACTCAACCTCTTTCTCAGCAATCTTTCTCTTTTCAGGATTCATCCGGTACGGATGCTGTTTTATTGGTTTGGCATCACCAACATCGACATCATGAGAGGCTATAGAAACTCTCTTTGGAACATCAGGAAATAGATCTTTATATTTCTTGATCAACCTCTCAAACTGATCTTTCTGTGAGGATTCTAAGTGCTGGAGTTTTACATCAAGATTTTGCAACACTTCAGAATTTGACAATTTACATGAAAGAACTTCAGCTTTAATTCTAGGTTCATCATCTTGAAACTCCCCTCATCTTCACAAGTCTCGCCATAGGAGGATCTGAAGTGACAGCTGCAACCCTAGCATTCCTATCATGATAAGGCTTCAGCATGTTAATGTGACACAACTGTTTTGGCTTTCTCCTATCTGGAGTCTTCACAATGTAATTGAGATCATTGAGTTTTGTCAGAATTTCATAAGGACCATGAAATCTAGCCTGCAATGGATTGGACTGCAAGGGAAACAACACAAGGACCTTGTCTCCTGGTTTAAACTCACGGCTTCTAGCCTTATGATCATACCAAGTTTTCATTTTTCCCTGACTTGATTTCAAGTTCTCTTTGGCTAGGTCACAAGCTGCACGCAGTCTTTCCTTGAACTTGCTAACGTAGTCTAACAGACTGATATCTGGCTCTTTCTCTTGCCATTGTTCACTCAACAATAGCAAAGGTCCTCTCACTTCATGGCCAAACACGAGCTCAAACGGACTGAATCCAGTAGACTCCTGCACTGCTTCTCTAGCTGCAAACAGCAGCAAATGAACACCTTCATCCCAGTCTTTCTCATGGTCATAACAATAAGTCTTCATCATTGTCTTGAGAGTGGAATGAAACCGCTCTAAGGCACCCTGACTCTCTGGATGGTAGGCACTGGAAAGAATCTGCTTCGCACCTAGTTCATACACAACCTGCTGAAACAATCCGGACGTGAAATTGCTACCTTGATCTGACTGAATTTCCCTGGGAAGGCCAAACAACATGAAAAAACTTTATCAAAGCCTTCGAGATTGCAGTTGCCTTGATGTTGCGTAGAGGGATGGCTTCAGGGAATCTGGTAGATGCACACATGATTGTCAACAAGTACTGATTTCCAGATCTAGTCTTGGGTAATGGCCCAACACAATCAACGATGACCTTGGAGAAGGACTCCCCAAATGCTGGGATAGGCTGCAATGGAGTTACAGGTGGGTCTAACTGGTGCTTTCCAACTACCTGAGAAGTGTGACAGGTTTTGCAAAAGTTGGAAACATCTTTCCGAAGTCCAGGCCAGAAGAAGTGTTTCATGATCTTGTCAACAGTCTTGTTAACACCAAGATGACCTCCTAAAAGCAAACTATGAGCCATTGTTAAGATCTCATTCCTGTAGACCTTCGGAACAACAATTTGCTTGACCACTGCCCAGTCTGCATTGGCAGGGATATCAGGAGGGCACCACTTCCGCATCAACACTCCATCCTTGAGATAATACCCAACTGGAACTGCGTCTATTTCTTCATCAGGAAGGGCTATCTTCTTTAGTACACAAATTTCAGGATCATTGGTTTGCTCCTGAATCAACCACTTTCTGGACAGAGACAAGTCTCTAGACACATCAGAATCACCAGACCCATCTGGCTGGCTGAACAGAGAACTGATAAAAGTGTCTGATAAGTCCTCAAACGGAGAAACCATAGTAGGCTGAACAGAGTCATGAGGCGAACCACCTGAGTCATGACTATTCAATGTGCTGGACGGCACCACATCATCTTCTTCTTGAGCCTTCTTAGCCATAGCACGGGTCACTGCACAGGAAGGATACAGAGATGGGTCTTCATTGCCATCTTCAGTGCTCGGCTGTGAAGTAAGATGAACAGGGGGAACTACATTGCCCCCAGCCAGGTCATTGCCTAGCAACAGAGAAACACCCTTGACAGGTAGACTTGACATAAGTCCCACCTTTACCTGTCCTGTAACTAAATCTGACTTCAAGAATACAGAGCGCAGGGGTACAGATACAGTCCTCCCTTCAATACCTTGTACAAGTATGAAATTCCCAGAAGCAGTCTCATCACGTAACTCCAAGGAGTCCATCAACAAAAATGACTGAGAAGCTCCGGTATCCCTTAGGATATATATGGGGACAGGAGGAGAATGCTCATTCAGAGCCACAAATCCCTCTGACACAAATGGAAGGACTTTCTCCCTCACAAAGTCAGCAGTATCAGGCTTCTTAGCCTCACAAGGAGCAGGCAATTTAGCAGATCGGTCATCTACTACAGGGGTTTCTAACCTTGTCTTCACAAAGGCATTGGGTTTGGTATCCTTTTCTTTCTCTTTCTTAGCTTTAAGGAACCAACAGTTAGTTGTAACATGACCAGATTTCTTGCAATAATTGCAAACTAGACCACTTTTGTCCCTGTCAGCTTTCACACTTTGATCAGACCTTTGACTGGATTTCTGAGCACCATCACCAGATTTGTCTTTGTCTTTGGGTGAGGAATCTTGGGTATCACCGTTACCTTTCTTCTGAAATTTGGACCATCTATTTTTACTGCTAGACTGAAATTTGGACTTATGTGTGAGAACATATTCGTCTGCAAACTTGGCAGCTGATTGCAAATTCAGTGCTTGCTTCTCATTAAGGTAGGTCTTAATATCATCCTTGACACAGTTCTTGAATTCTTCAACTAACACTATCTCTTTTAGTGAGTTGAAATCATCCTTGACCTCCATAGAAGTACACCAGCGCTCAAAGCAAACCTTCTTCTCGTTAGCAAATTCCACATAAGTCTGATTGTCAGATTTCTTCAGACCTCTGAATTTCTATCGGTAAGCCTCTGGAACCAACTCATAAGCTGTCAAAATAACCTTTTTGACAACCTCATAATCAGAGGAATCATCTGCAGACAAAGCTGAATAGGCTTGTTGAGCTTTACCCTTGAGGACAGTTTGCAACATCAGAGGCCAGTGTTCCTTTGGCCACTGACAACTCTTAGCTACCTTCTCGAAGCACTGGAAATACTTATCAACCTCCTTCTCTGAGAATGGAGGCACCAGCTTTACCTCCTGGCTAGCCCAAAATTTGTTTTCAGCTTGCATTTTGATTTTTAGTAGCTCCATTTGGAGCCTTTCTTCTCTATCTAATTTTTCTAAATCGAAATCTCTGTCTCTGTCTCTCTCTTTCTGCTCTTTCCTCTTTCTCTCTCTCTTTTTTCTCTTCTCTTGCTAATTTTTCTAACTCAAACTGCCTTTGTTTTTCTTTTTCCTCCCTTTCAATCTCTAGCATTTTTAATTTAAGTTTTATTTCTACATTTGGATTTTCCACTGGAAACTGTTCCAGATCTCCTGGTGCAAACACATTTTCATCAATGTAATATTCAACAATCTCTCTAGCCAGTCTTGCTTTTTACATGGCTGGTTTTACATCTGTCAGCTCTAACTGTCTGCATATTTCTTCTGTCTTTTTAAAAGACTTCTGTCTTTTAAAAAGACTTCAAAACCTCTACAGTTGGTGATGCCAAGAAATCATCGATTATTGTTGATCTGCCAATATATATCTAGGAAAATTCAAAAAACAATTTCACAATTTGAAATTTTATTTGCATATATTCATTTATTTAAATTCTCCTTGCAATTTCTCCGACTAGTCTTCACTCTCTCAATTTTTCTCCTTATATACTCTTTTCCAGCCCCCTCTGAGGCATGCCCAGGACATGCCCCAAACCTAGCTTTAGACTGGGCTTAACAAAAAAAATGTCAACACTGCCATCTAGTGGCTCTTTTTTTCCACATTACAGCCTGCTCTTTGATCGGCTTCGAAAATAACAATTTTGTCTGCCTCAGTGTTCTGAGCATTTTGTGTCAGTCTCAGGATAGCTTATATTCTCCCTTCACAACAATGATACAGTTGAACTCTCTCACCAGACTTGCGAATGATTTTATCCGTTTACCTCAACGTGCGCTGCTACGCATTTGCAGTGCAAACCGTGGTATTTAAAAAGCACGGTGACATGATATCCTACACTGCACTATGAGGATGCGGGATCTCTCTCTCTCTCTCACACACACACACACACACACGATTTACTGAATAAACGGGCACAGTTAGGGGAAAAATAAGTGGGGAAAAAAAAACGAAAATTCAGGCACAATTAACCGAGGTCCGGACCTTGGTGTCCTCAATGGTGGTGACGGCCATGCTAGTTTTCCAGTGTTGAGGTTTTGAAACTTTAAATGGTGATAACTCAAAAGTGCAGAAAAGTGACCTTGATCATTTTTCCCATGGACCCTTCACTTATCCAGATAATCTCTGTAAATGGAAAAGTCAGTATTTGCACGCAAATTATCGAAAATTTAAGCAAGATAGACCTAAACAGTTTTTTGTTTCAACACTGGTCTGTTGCTCTTGGATGCATTATTAAAGTATAGAGTGTTTTAATATGGGACATAATTTAATGATAAATAGGCTACTTGAAAATATTTTTGTGGATCTTTAGTTGAAACCATTTGAAGACCATAAAGGAAAAACAATCAGAGTTCAAATTTTGCATTTTTGTATATATTATATATTATTATAATATTTATAATAATATATAATAATATATAATATATAATATATATATATATATATATATAATATATAATAATAATATTATATTATTATAATATCACTACTATTATTTGAGTGATGTCTGTGTGTGTCTGTCTCCCTCTGTCAGCAGTGCGTCGCGCACAACGTACGTCACTCATCGTACGTCATTACGTTACTGTGAGATGAACGCTGGCCTTATCATTTCTCTTCGCTTCACACAGGCACGATTCAGCCTCGCGTCGTTTCACACAGCCGGACCCCAAGTTTGCAGTGCTGGCTTCAGTCAGTCTGGAGCGAACTCAAAAGCCAAGGTGATCTTTCGCTGCAAATCCTGCATTCGCTAGCGAAATGCTTGCATCGGCTACACTCAAATTATATAACACCACCGTTCATCTGTACATAACAATATGAATACGTGCACATGCCCAAGTATCATAGAAGTAAAGCCAAGTTGATCTTTCGCTACAAATCCGAGCACATTATGAGATTAACTATGAACACCCCGGCTAACTTCACCGCATTCGGTATCACAGAAGTAAAACCAAGGTGATCTTTTGCTACAAATCCGAGCACATTATGAGATCCGCATTCGCTAGTTTTATATATCGATAACCAAAGCGCAAAACCTCCTATCTGCAGAATTTTTCTGATTGGCGGATTTCACTTTGGATGATGAGAACAAGGAAGGCTGCTCATCCAAAGTGAAATCCGCCAATCAGAAAAATTCTGCAGATAGGTTTTGCACTTTGGTCATCGATATTTTATATTTTTTGCATATTTTTCCAGCGCTTTGTCTCTAAGATCGTTATGAATTTTTAATACATCATTTCTCCACGACGTGAAAATGTGACTGATCATTTTTACATTGTGGTCTTCATTGCACAATGGGGACTTCTACTGTCTAACCCTGCCACCCTTTCCTCCCTTTTGCCACCCCATGTAAAATTTTCTACATCCACCTCTGGGATTGAGAGACCAGTCTAGGTATTTCCTAAGCGTTTAAGATGATAAATGTGTACGTGTTGGTTATGGAGCCTTCCAATAATTGCAATAGAAAAATGAATAACTGAGCACCTGATTCATGCTTATAACATTCAGGGACTTTTCAGTTCCTTGGATGATATACTGTGTTTGTTTACACTGTGGAATAATACAAAACATCTTTTGCATTCTTATCATCTTATTATCATCAGTATTATTATCAAAACATCTTTTGTATTATTATTATCTTTTACTGCTTAAAACATCTTTTATGTCAATACCCCAAAGCTTATAAACCTATTTACCCAGAATGTGTGTCTGTGTGTGAGAGGAACTGTACAGAGGACCAAGGTCAAGAGTGGCTCAGGAATGCAGAGCTTCTGCCAAGAAAGAAAACGCCCTAAGCGCAGTCCAAAATGGCATCAGGTATCCCATAACCGCCTCTCAGTGACCTGTCCAAAGTAGACTGGACAATACTATGAAGAAAGGTGGGAGCTGATTAGACTACGGTTATAGACAGATCTACAGCCAATTGATGTACAGCTAAAGGACTGTGGATTATAAGAACTGATGCCCGGGCAACGCCCGGGCAGAGCGCTCTCCAAACTGTGGCCAAGAACATCCTACTGTTGCAGTTTGTACCCTTACTCTTTGTCTGTTATAAATTTACTATATTTCGATCACAATCTGGTCAAGTCTTTATTTCAATTGTCTTCCACCCTTAACGAACACCGCCGGGTAACAAGAGGTAATTTCCCCACAACACCCATGGGATCAAAAATATAAATACTTTGCAATACCACACAAATTACTTGTGCCAATAAATTTTGAATCTTACATCGGTTAATTTTTGGCAACAACAGTGTATTTTTCAGTTTGCCGGGTGACGAAAGCACCACTGTGGAGAAAGTCTACCGTCCTGCAAAGCAGTGGGCAATAATTAGTCAAATTAGATTGATGAATGCTACATGTACAGCAATGCAGTATATGTTCATGCCATGCATTGATATGGGCTTGCTTGTTCATACATGAACATGTGGTGGTAGAAGCGCATGGCAAAATTTTGTCCATGTTTCTAACACTCAATCTACCAACAGAGACTACTGTTTGTGAACTTGCTGTGAATATGCCTGTGTCCCTATGAGGACAGGCAAATTCACTGATGAATAACATTATTCTTATGGACTGCAAGTTTCACATTTTCCTTGATTTAACTGACCCATAGGATCTGGTTCAAATAGGTGTTAGCCCTAGCTCTTGTTAAGAATACGTCTTCGTGGTAAGACTAAGTTGTTCATGGTACAGTCATTATTTCCAAGGAATGAACGCACATGTTCCTGTGTTCATGTTCCATTCATCTGCGCCCTCAAGTGGCTCCGTCCCATCCACTTTCCTCTGAGCCCTCAGTTATATTTATGAATTACTGTTGTTATTAGTGACACTCAAGTGTGTCAGAAGTTGGGGATGTGGGTCTAAGGGACCACTGGCCCCCTACTTTACACCCCTGTCCCATATTGTTTTTCGGTCAAGACTCACTGAGTCCCCACAAATCCCCCAATATTGCAACAACATGTTAAAAATATGTTTCAGTCATTTCCATCCACTTTAAAACATTAGAGAAGGTAAAGCAGATAAACATCAAATGGGGGAAAATATTTACATTTCAATCCAATCAGAGAGGACATTGTTACACCAATCAAATGAATACAGAGCACAGTGGAAACAATAAAATTGTTTCAATGCTGTCCATTACAAGTTTGTCCTGTTAGAGCTGTGAACCTAGTGGCTAATCTTTGCCATCAAGACTTGAACAAACTGTATGCATCTGAAAATGTCAAAAGAACCAGTGCATAAGAAAGTAAAATAAAACTGAACTTCAATGTTTATTATGGCCATGACATCCACAAATCAGAGCCGGGCCTGACCCTGACCGGTGCAGCCAGGAGTGTTGTGCTGTGCACCCAGATTATTGATGAGAGGTTAATGCATTCACCAAGCTTGCAGCTGTAGGTAGACTGTTGTTGCGGTGTCCCATTCATTAGATGTTCATTCTTGAGATTGTCATTAGGCCTTTGCTAGTCCATTTTATGTGTGTGTGTGTGTGTGTGTGTGTGTGTGTGTGTGTGTGTGTGTGTGCGTGTGTGCGTGTGTATGTTTGTGTGTCAGTATATATTAGGTCCCTGCACTTCAAAAAATATTTTGGTGCCTCTGCTGTGATTAACCAATGCTTCCTGACTCAGCACTGAGCTTTTCATTCACAAATTTTGAGTAGGCAACATATAAATATTTCTCTGGGAAAAAGAAATCTACTCTGTTGTGCAGAGTGATCTCATCATTTTATCTGATGTGAAAATGGCAAATTGTTATTGTAATTTTGTGTTTCATTAAATACCTGTGATATCCAGATATGATGGAAATTATTCAATATATTGAAATTATTATTTACTTTCACTTAGAGTTTTTCGCTGGCTAAATATGTGGATTTGATATCTTTTTGCAGGATGGGATGACTGTATATTAAATCTTAGTCCACAACCGGGGCTGCGCGTGCCGCAACGACTTGCAAACTTTGGAGGATGCGCACGCCACAACTCTCCACAGACTTGCGCGTAAACACGGTACATTTGGCCATAGACTGCTTAAATTTGGGGAAGTCGACGGGGTCAGTCCCAGCTGAAGCCGATGCTCAATGCCCCGGTATAGTTTCAAGTTAATTATAGCCGTGGAAGAAAAAATTGATTCGGTTTCAGTCATTTTATAGTAGGATTGCTTAAGAAAAAAAACTTTTCGATTTTGTATTTTCCAATATTCTAAACTTTGCTATTAACATATTCATATTTTGATACAAAGACATTTCCATTTATTTTTCTTGGATAAAATATTAACACTTGGACATGAAATTTCTCTGTTTCTGCAGTCGAATATTGATAAATACGAAGGATGCAAGACCGGCGAGAACTATGCACATCCTCACATGGTCATTTCAGCTGAGAATTACATACTTATTTTCATTTCTACATCTCATAATAATCGGCATATATTCTTATCCAGTGTGACTTTTTCGACGCAGAGGTAATATCTTTGTATGATAATGAGAACTAAGGAAAGAGAAACTCGGTACCGATTTAGTTTCGATTTCAAGCTTAAGTTTCGTTCATATATTTTCAATTTGTGGCGTGCTTTCTCGGAAAGCACGTGGTTTGCAATGCAATCATTCATCGGTTCCTCCCCCCAAAATCAGGTGGCTCTACAGCGTCAATGCTTGATAACCATCGAGCAGGATCGGTATTTTTTCGGTTGGTCTGCCGTAATATCGCACCTGAGTGATGTGCTGAGTTTCGGCCAAAACGTAATTTGGCTTTTTTTCTCATAAATTGTAATATTCTTATTATTGTATGCGGCAGTCGAATAAAAAGTAAGCTTTGGCACATTATCAAAAAAAGTTGAAGGGAGGTGGCCTACACAGACACTGATATCTGATTGGACCAAGCGTACGTCAGACTTAATATTCAACAGGCCATATGCGGTATCAAATTATAAGTACACTGAGGAAAATCTATCGCCCGTAAGTTTCGATATCAGATGAAGGTTGGGAAGGAAATCCGTTGGATATCCCGAAATTAATTGCATTAATTAAACTGGCTGTGCTACCTGTCCGCTGAACTTACATCCTGAAGGTAGGTTAATCACTGTGGTTACGGCTTATGACCTCGATGATTGTTTGGGATCATCGTGCATGCATGGTTTATTATGCATCTCAAGAATTATGTATCAAAAGCTGACAGCATTTTTCGAAAGTCATTGAAATGTTTGCCATAGCTTCTGTTCCATGACGTTTTTACAGCCCTTTGATTATAAATTATTTATATAACCTTACACATACTTTTTCCTTAGTTATAAAGGATATGCAGTTTTATGATTGAATACAATTATGCTTAATTTACATTATTTAAGGGCTCTTATAGAAGGTCTTACAAAACGGCTCCTTTGGCAGACAGTAGTGCATTCATGCCATGCTATTTCGCTATAGTGTGTTTATATGTGGATCGAGAAATCTCTGAAAACAGTTGACTATTGGATGCTGCTTCTCAGAATCTACTGGAGGTAAGAGCAGAAGGCTAGTGTATGAGGTTGGATATTGTGCTTTTGTGATTGTTTCATGATTAATATGTTTACAATTTTATTCTTTCTACAAGCCTATGCACCAGACTTATGATGCGTGGAATAGATAATGGTAATGATGATAGATTATAATCTTTCAACACAAATACATTTTTGAAAATCCTCGCATTGAGCTTATTGATGCTATTATTTCCATGAACTCTTTCTATCACGCTGCACTGTATACGAAATGCCTGTCCGCCTGCTGATAAAATTATCTCAATCAGCTGATTATGTGGCAGCTGTGGCATGAGGTCAGGCACATACCTGGCCAGGAACGTGATATAATGCTCACATCAAACATCGGACTGAAGAAAAAAGTGATGTCAATGGCTTTAACCGGGGCATGATTGTTGCCGTCAAGACGGACTTATTGTATTACCTCTGAGACTGTTGTTTTCCTGGTGATCTTGATTTCTACTGTGACACATAGATTGGGTCTGAATTTTGTGTCAACAGCCTGAATCCATGGATCCAAACTGCAATTTGTCATCAGTTAATTTGGCTGCTGGTGGTGTGCTCGTGTGGGGAATGGATTCTCCCCCCCCACCCATTCACTCACTCACTGACTAAATTTCACTCACTCACTGTCATTCACTCACTCCCGCTAGCTCACGTCTAGTCACTCACTCACTCACTCACTTCCTGTCATCCACACACTCACTCCCTCTTTCTCACTCTCGCATTCACTTACTCACTTACTCACTCACTGACTCACTTTCACACACTCACTCACTCACTTCCAGTCATTCACTCACTCACTCACTCATGCCCATTGCGTCGGCCAGCATGTAGGGCAGCAATAAGGTCCTGGTCCCTCTGCTCTTCCTTCTCGATGACTCTAATGCCGTTATAAGCCCCTCATTACTAACCAATCCTTGTTTGAATGCCTCAGCCAATCCTGAGTATTTTTACTCAGCCTGTGCACCCCTTTATTCCCACAATATACTCATCTTGTAATGGCTACTTCCATCATGATGACCATCGTTGGGTTCAATTACTTTTTTCAATTACAATTACAATCACTTTCTGGACAGAATGTTCAATTACAATTACAATTACTTTTCAATAAAAAAAAATTAAATTACAATTACCAAAGTGATTAATTACAATTACTGTAATTGTAATTGAAAAAAGTAATTGAACCCAACCCTGATGGTGACGCACCATGTCACAACGCAAAAGTAATCTCAAACTGGGAACATTTCAACGATATCAGTGTACCTCAGTGGTTTCTCCGGTCACCAGAATCCAACGTAATCAAATAGAGCACCTTTGGGATGTGGTTGAATGGATGCTTTGTGGCATAAATGAGTGGCTGAAAAATCTGCAGAAATTATGCAATGCAGTCTTGACAACTTGGACCAGAATCTGAAACGTATGTTTCCAGCATCTTCCTGCGTAATCCATGGCACTGAGGACTGAGTCTGCTCTGAAAAAGAGAGACCTGACGCAGTATTGGTATGGTGTACCCAATAAATTGCTCAGAGAGTGTATGTTGAAGCTCTGCTAGCCAAATGACGGAAATGTCGCCTTGTTTGTCGCTGTTCTTTAGATGGCGCTGACATTGTTTCTGTGTTTCCTTTCACCCCACAAACACAGATGTCTCAGTGGTTTCGGCTGCAGCAACTTGAATCTAAATACTTGGAGCAAGTGGGTCAGCTTTACGATGACAACTTTCCCATGGAGATCCGGCAGTATCTCAGTCAATGGATTGAGAGCCATGACTGGTGAGCATCAAGAAATTACTGTACGATACATCATTGCATTACCGTACAACATTGCTATGAGAACTGCGTGAAAAAAATATTTATCATTCCTGATTTCCTGTAGTACAGGATATTTTTTTTCTGAATTGTTTCAGAGTTTTGATCTTAAATATTATGCAATGGGACTCTAAATAAATTAAAAGCACATACAGTGCTTAACAAATTTATTAGACCACCACCCAATGAAAGGTTTATGCCACAGCTACCCTAAATGAACAGTGTTGGTAATTACCAAAATAATTTTTTATGTTTTTGTAATCGTTATTCCAACAGTATGCACAAGCTCTTAAATTGAAATGACATTTTTTAGTGCTAAAATGTAATTATTGTTGTTGTCCATGAATTTTTGCATTTACTGTTTTACAAAAAAGCAGAAAAATAGTTAAGCATATTAATATTTTTTGATTAAGATACCAAATTACAGATATTTACTTGCATTCCTGGACAAAAAAATTGGTTTTAGTGATTGAATGCAAGAATGCCATCTGTTATCAAGGCCAAAGGGGGCCATACAAAATATGACCTTTTTTTTTTTTTTTTGTTTTTTTTTATGTGTGAATAAGGACTATTTAGTTGTTAAAGTTTGTTATTTGCCAAAGAAATAACAATATAAATTTTAGCTTTAACTCATTCCCTACGGAATACTTTTATATAAAATTGTCACGTTTGTACAGAATATTTTTTCCCGAAAATTACACAATATAAAGTATTGAAGTACAGGTGGCCCATGACCGCGATCGTCAACTGATTTCATGTTTTCATCGGACTGCGAATGGTCATCCATGCCGCTGGCACCGGATTACTGTAGGGAATGGTAGAATTCGCCGCGCCATTGGCAGCGGCTTGCCGTAGGGAATGAGTTAAAAAAGTTTTTGACAAATTTCTAAAATATTTGTGTTCTCTCGTTTTTATGACAGGTGGTCTAATAAATTTGTTAAGCACTGTATGTTTAAAAAAAAAGTTAATTGACACAAACATGGCAAAAGTAATTTCCATCTCACAAAATCAGCCAATCAACAAAATTTACTTGAGAATTACAAACCAAATTCTGAACAAGATGGTACCATGTAGAAAATGCAAGTAAACTGACTTGTAAAACATCCTTGACCTGAATTAAATTGGGAACGGTAAAAAGGCAAGATATTGAATTTTTTTACTTCTCTTCTTCATTGAACAGAAGCTCTATGAGGGGTTGTGTCTCTGATGTACTTGTACTCCTGTGAAAATTTGCTTCTGCCCTTTCCAGTTTTTTTTTTGTGCTAGTTAAACCCGGTGTGCGCTATCCCTTTGGTCCCTTTGGGACAGCAGTCCCAAGTCCTTTGCCTAAAAAGTTAGGATTACGTGTAATCACAAAGAACGCACATCACAGAGGGACCTGAGTCATCCAGCACCAGATCCATGTACCAGATACCATGAGAATGGTACATACCAGAATGTTTGACCTCAGCTGTTGGAAGCATGACAATTGAATTATATCGCAGCACAGATGCGAGTCTCTTTCAGGAGGCTTTAATGGTTGAACAGGCAGGATAGTGGGGAAACAGACCTTGGTACTCTAATGGCTCCTTGAGAACAAGGAGCACCAAATGCATAAGTAAATAAGTGCCCACAGCATAGACACTCGAAGGATACTTCGGAGACGCAGAGCTTTAAAATCGCAAAAGCACACAAATGTCAGCACACTCTGTGACAGATTCTAAATTAAACGTGACGTCCTGTAGCCTTGAAGGCAATCAGAAAACAAGACTGATCTTCGGTCGGCCAGAGTGCTGATTGGTGCGGTGGTGGGCGTGACAAAAATGCAGTTATTCCAAGAAATCAGATGTTTGATCAAATTTTTCGGGGTCTCTGCTCCCTTAAATTCTCTTGACTTCAGGGAGCTCACGGCCACTAACGTCTCCCTGGCAACAGTGCGGTTCCATGACCTCTTGGCTCAGCTGGATGACCAGTACAGCCGCTTCGCTCTGGAGAATAACTTTCTAATGCAACACAATATCCGCAAGATAAAACGCAACTTGCAGGTAAGACATCCTAGAGATGAGCTATCCTGTAGCAAAAGCTCGCCAACCATTAGCACTTCATTGTTTTGTAAATGAAAATTCAGTTTTTGCTCTCATGCTTAATTTTAACTTGGCTGAAACAGATAAGGATTTCATTGAAACCTTGAGTGTCCACAATCAATGCCACTGTTGTTGACGTTAACATACAGCCCATCGCTGGAAAAGGAACAGTCTGATTTGTTTTTAAAAGGAATATGAAACATTAGAGAACTGTAAAAACTCCTCTGAGCTGCCATTTTAGAGAGAGAGATATGAAGAGAGTTAGAGAGATTTTTCTCATGAGCTTTGGCAATCTGTACCGTGTATCTCATGCTGAGAAACCACAATCAACTGACAACTGAACTGAGAAAGAGAGAGCTCCCAGGCTTTGGTAGTAGGGGAGACAGGGGTTCGATGTGTCATGAGGACTAATGAACCATATCACTATTTTTAGCTTACTGGCCTTATGGTGTGAATCATGTCAATTTGCCGTAACATACTACTTGACCATATCGCCAGGCTGTTTTTTTCAGATTTTTGATTGAATCATTTTTGTCCGTTCTATGGCCCTTGAAATTTTGGCTCCAATGTTAAAGATAGGTCTTAGACATTTTTTTCAATTATTTCTCAAAAACTGCTTGATATTTTTTTTTCTAAATCAGGCAATCAACTTACCTTGGTACCGTCAATGTACAATGCGAGTGCCATTTTGATTGAATCGACGGAAGTGGGTCTAGTGGGGGCGCTGTTCTTTTAAATTTGGTCTTATGGAGACCATGCAAAATGGCCTGTGGAGGCCAGATGGTTGCAGATAGAGATTAAGTTTTGTATTATCGACATATAGGAAGTCATATATGACCTATATTTTGGCTGTGTTAAAGGTTACCTCAGATGACCTTGAAAGGTCAACTTGAGGTCAATTAAAATGTTACAATTTTCAAAGGCTTCCAGGCTTGAAAATATTGAAGATAGAGAATTTGTGTATTAACACTTATTGGAAGTAATTTATGAACTTTCATTTGGTGTCCTTGGACTTGACCTTCGATGACCTTTGAAGGTCAAACTTTACAGGGAAATTTTAATGATCTATATCACCAAAATCGTTACAGATAGAGCGTAGGTTCGTATTTCAGACATAAAGGAAGTCATATATGAACTTTCATTTGGTGACCTTCATATTGACCTTTAAAGGTCAAATGTGACCTAGTGAAAATTCAGTGACTTGTATCACTAAGATGATCACAGATGGAGTCTAAGTATTTGTCACAGACATCTAGGAAGTCACATACGAACTTTCATTTGGTGACCTCAACTTGACCTTCTGTAACCTTTAATGTTCACAATTGAAATAATCAATTTTCAATGACTTGTATCACCAAAACTGCTTCAGAGCTTAGGATTGTATTACAGACTTATCGGATGTCTTAGAAAATAAATGTGAACTTTTTTTAGTGACCTTGACAAATCATTGAAGGTCAAACTTCACATGAAATTTTCATAACTTGTATCATCACTATAAGATCGCTTGCCGATATCTACCGGACCCTTGGTCCTATTTTTTTTTTTTTTTTTAAGCAGCTCTGACATCTGTTGATTACAAATATGTGATATGACCAATTGGTGACTGTGGCACGTCAGATGTAAGTCTCCCCTATGTATTATGGAGTAGTCTGATAACAGCTGAATCTCCTCTGACTGTTCTGCTGACTGGATCTGTGCAGGATAACTTTCAGGAGGATCCAGCGCACATGGCGTTGATCATCTGCGGCTTCCTTCGGGAGGAGCAGAAGATTCTGGCTGAGGCTGAAAAAACAGAGGTGCCTGTACTTGTATTGTGCATGCCTCACCGCAGTAATGTTTTTCTCTTATTCTCAGATTGGTTTTGTGGCGTGTTTTTTCAGACAACAGATTTAAGATGTTGAATTTTGTGTGGTATTGTTAACGTACTTTTTCCATTTAAAGAATTCATGCTAGGTGTATGTGTAGACATGTTGATTGAGGCTTACATATGCCAAAATAATCCTTCCTGCCTTTTCTTTTCATTGCTAGGCTACGCTTACATATCCCAAAATAATCCTTTTTGCCTTTTCCTTTCATTGCTAGGATAAAGTTGGACATGCACAAACCAGTGTAGTTATGGAGAAACATAAGGAACTGGACTACAAAGTGAAAGAAATAAAGAATAAAGTTCAGGTAAAGAATTGCCCCAAGACATGTTGAAAAGTCCTGCTTAAAAGTGCCCATCAAATTTCATTAGTGCCGGCTGGATAAGGAGAAGAGCAGGGATTGATTAGTGCCCTGTGTTTGATCACTGGCCACAACTGTTCCATATGAAGACGACAATGGAAAAATGATCAGAGTCACATTTTCACGTTGTGGAGAAATGATGAATTAAAAATTCAAAACAATCTTAGAAACAAAGCACTGAAAAAAATCTGCAAAAATATAAAATATATAAAATATTATAATAATATATAAAATATACAAAAATGCCAAATTTGGATTCTGATTGCTTATTATGTTCTTGAATCGTTGTGAACAAAGCATGGATTCTGAATCCAGATGTAGTTGCACGAACATGTAACAGAATGCTTTATTTGTGTGTCTAGGAGGCTGAACAGAAGATTAAATCCCTTGAAGATCTGCAGGATGAGCATGATTTCAAGCACAAAACACTGTTAAGTCGAGGTAAGAGAGCATGGAAATGCCGTTTTACTATTTGACTATTGCGTGAAAATGAAGTGATGATTTAGAATAAAAAGAGGGTAATAAGTTAACGAAAAAATTGAAGACAACTACATTAACAGATTGCTAGCCTACACAAATATCTACAGTCAACTTATAGCTAACCTACAGTCAGCTCATGGCAATTTAGTAACTGAGGGGAGCGATTACTTTTTCACATAGGTCCAGGTAGGATGTAGCTTTTTTCTTCAATAAATGAAATCATCACTTAAAAACTGCATATTGTGTTAACTCAGGTTATCTTTGTCAGTGTTATCCTGTTATTAGTTAATGATCTGATTTAATTGCGACAGATGTGCAAAAAAGAAGAAATTTTGGAATTTTTTGCAAATGCTTTTTTGCAGCACTCTATAGAACGCACCACCCAGGAAGTTAAAGAGATTGGTTCCACAGATTTGTGATGTATTAAACCACGTCTGCCTATATCCATATTTTTTAGATTGTCATTTGTACCCTGCAATTTCAAAGTTAAAAGACTCAGCCATGGTTTTAACTGCTTATTTCGCCCCTTTATATGTCATGTAACCTATAAAAAACACTGTACTAACATTTTATCAAGGCTAAAAGCTTGATTAGCTCCCGCCGCTCGCGGTGCGGGAGCTATGGTATTGGGCTCCGTCTATGCGTGCATGCGTCCATCAACACATTTTGCTTTATCTCATCAACGATTTCAGTTACAGGCTCCTAATTTTTACTGGACATGCATTTCATAAAGGTCTACAAATGGCATGCCTAAAGGTGACCTTGGCCTATTTTTTCAAGGTCACTGGCCTAGAAATACCACCAAAAACTTCGACATTTTGCTGTATCTCATCAACCATTTCAGTCACAGGCTCCTAATTATTACTGGACATGCATCTCATAAAGGCCTACAGATGACGTGCCTAAAGGTGACCTTGGCCTATTTTTTCAAGGTCACTGGCCTAAAAATATCACTAAAAACTTCGACATTTTGCTTTATCTCATCAAATATTTCAGTTACAGGCTCATAATTTTTACTTGACATGCATCTCATAAAGGCCTACAAATGATGTGCCTAAAGGTGACCTTGGCCTATTTTTTCAAGGTCACTGGCCTCAAAATATCACCAAAAATGTCGACATTTTGCTTTATTTCGTCAACTATTTCAGTTACAGGCTCCTAATTTTTACTGGACATGCATCTCATAAAGGCCTACAAATGATGTGCCTAAAGGTGACCTTTTGGCCTATTTTTTTTTTTAAGGTCACTGGCCTCAAAATATCACCAAAAACTTTGACATTTTGCTTTATCTCATCAACTATCTCAGTTACTGGCTCCTAATTTATACTGGACATCCATCTCACATAGGCCTACAAATGACGTGCCTAAAGGTGACCTTGGCCTATTTTTTCAAGGTCACTGGCCTCAAAATATCACCAAAAACTTCGACATTTTGCTTTATTTCATCAACTATTTCAGTTACAGGCTCCTAATTTTTACTGGACATGCATCTCATAAAGGCCTACAAATGATGTGCCTAAAGGTGACCTTGGCCTATTTTTTCAGGGTCACTGGCCTCAAAATATCACCAAAAACTTAGACATTTTGCTTTATTTAACAACTATTTCAGTTACAGGCTCCTAATTTTTACTGGACATGCATCTCATAAAGGCCTACAAATGATGTGCCTAAAGGTGACCTTGGCCTATTTTTTCAAGGTCACTGGCCTCAAAATATCACCAAAAACTTTGACATTTTGCTTTATCTCATCAACTATCTCAGTTACTGGCTCCTAATTTATACTGGACATCCATCTCACAAAGGCCTACAAATGACGTGCCTAAAGGTGACCTTGGCCTATTTTTTCAAGGTCACTGGCCTCAAAATATCACCAAAAACTTCGACATTTTGCTTCATTTCATCAACTATTTCAGTTAGAGGCTCCTAATTTTTACTGGACATGCATCTCATAAAGGCCTACAAATGATGTGCCTAAAGGTGACCTTGGCCTATTTTTTCAAGGTCACTGGCCTCAAAATATCACCAAAAACTTTGACATTTTGCTTTATCTCATCAACTATCTCAGTTACAGGCTCCTAATTTTTACTGGACATGCATCTCATAAAGGCCTACAAATGATGTGCGTAAAGGTGACCTGGGCCTATTTTTTCAAGGTCACTGGCCTCAAAATATCACCAAAAACTTCAACAATTTGCTTTATTTCATCAACTATTTCAGTTACAGGCTCCTAATTTTTACTGGACATGCATCTCATAAAGGCCAACAAATGACGTGCCTAAAGATGACCTGGGCCTATTTTTTCAAGGTCACTGGCCTCAAAATATCACCAAAAACTTTGACATTTTGCTTTATCTCATCAACTATTTCAGTTACAGGCTCCTAATTTTTACTGGACATGCATCTCATAAAGTCCTACAAATGACATGCCTAAAGGTGACCTTGGCCTATTTTTTCAAGGTCACTGACCTAAAAATATCACCAAAAACTTTGATAATTTGCTTTATCTTATCAACATTTTCAGTTACAGGCTCCTAATTAGCTCCCGCCGCCCGAGTGGCAGGGGAGCTATGGTATCGGGCTCCATTCGTGCTCGCGTCCATCCATGCGTACGTCCATCAACAAAAACTTTGACATTTTGTTCATCTTAACGGCGGGAGCTTCTGGGGCCGCCAGTGCCCTATATTTTTCATAGGAGGAGGTCTTTAAAAAACTTGATAAACCCCAGAGCGCATCAAAGTGTGCAGCTCTGAGTTTGTGAGTCTTGGGTTCACCTTTGCCACCCAAACCATCCTCCTCACTGCGCATGGGGGCAGTATGAGAATTGTGAGAATTGTGTTACTCTCCCTAATGGTGGGAAATGAATTTGATTTTAATAGCTGTTCTGACTGTGCTTTGTGCTATTGCCAAATGTTTCATGTATTTTCTCATATTCTTCTCCTGAGTTCCGTATGAAGGAACAGTTGTCTGTTTTCATATGAAAGCACCCCTTTGTTCTAATTAGAAATACTTGGGTTCCTATAATTTTTACCTAATGATTGCAAGGAAGAAAATTTATCTCAAAGAACAAGGTTTTTGTTTGTACCATAGTTAAATGTAATTTTGCCAAATGCTTAAGTTGCAAATTTCAGTCATTAATTTTCTTGCTCACTTTATTGTTTATCACTGTTATTTTGTACTCATTCATTAGGGGTATCATTGATTTCGTAATTAAAAGTATATATGATCAACTTCTTCCAAATCTGTGGAAACCTTATTTTGTAGTACACAGTAACAGAGCTATTTCTGTGCTGTTACCAAAAAATGCTTCCTTTTAGAATTGGATTATTTTAGTGAAGACCAAAGCGTCATAATAAATAAATAAAGTTAGCTTACACATTTCTGATTCTGTTCTCCATGCAGTCCACTGTTCTGAAAGTTCTGAGTTCAGAGAACACAGCCAAATAATCCAGTTGTAAGCTTCTGTTTTCATTTTTCAGATCATGAAATGAACGGGATTAATGACAGGGAAATCAGACGTGAGGAGATGCTAATTCGGGAGATGTTCATTAAACTGAACATGAAGAGAGAGGTATTATTATTATTATTATTATTATTATTATGTGCAGTCGTACATATTGTTTGCTATGATTCTACTACAGTGTAAGTCCTTGGCAATCCTCAGAACTGTATTGCAAAATATTGCGAAATTTAACACTCTGAAAGCCATGTATCCCAGTAATCTGTGCACTAATTTTGGGGCCGATGCCTGTTGCTCCACCACAAGGCCAAATTTGCACTTACATTTCTGACCAGTGTTGTAAATTGAAAAACTTGATATTTGTAGAATTGTTATGTAAAGCTGACTCCACTGCATCCTATGCTGTCATTTTATGTCTGCTAGATTTGCCACCATTTTGAATTAACATAAGTGTTTTATTTGCTATTATTCCTGTAAAATATATTCAGTCTTCACCAAATTTGGTAGGGATCATCTTAAGACTATGCCTCACAGAGGTTGCTACTTTGATTTTTGGTAGTTTTTATGCTTTGGCAGTAATTAAATCACTAATTCTACGGCGAAGACACCAAAACAGGAAGTGAGATTGTAACTAGGGAACCTTTTATGTTGTTTACCCCAATCTTCAGAAATGTCCACATGTCCACAAGTACAGCATTTTGTGGCGCCGCAAAAAATGTTGTGCCACCTGATCACTAAGTGGCACTCTAATTAACAAAAATATAAAATTGGCAATATCTCAACAACCCTTTTGCCCATTGACATTAATCCTTTTACTTGATTCCAGACCTTTTCACATTAATCTTTTATTTATTCCAGACATCGTATCACAAGTAATCATGATGATTAAACTGAGTCCTCTCTCTTGAAGTATCTGAAAAACTAATTTCTGCAGCTCTTGCACTGGAAGTCCAGTTGGCTTGAAATCTGAGCACACTGCAAATGTGCACACCTGTCTGACCTCTCAAACAGTGCTCGCAGTTATATTATTATTATTATTATTATTATTATTAGGGTGTTGCATAGAATTTTGTTTGATGTGATGAAACTCCTGCTGGTGCTATCCGAGTTTCACAGCAATCTACACAAATATTTTTGTTTTTATCCCGTAAATGATGAAAAATCAGTGTGATACAACCCGTGAAATGCAGGTTTGGTATAACACACATGTAATGCAACTTTCTCGCGTCACGGTTTATCAGATTTCGTTCATTGGCAGACACGGTAACGTTCCCAATCCTCCTGCTGGTAACCAGTGACCATCGCTAGCATTAGTTTCGAGTTTGCAGTTTAGTGGGATGAATGATTCGCGAGCTAGCATACTTGCGCTTTTTCCCATTAAAGTAACAAGTTATAGGAGGTACTGTTATCGTAGAAACTTGAATTTATTCGTTTAATGGCGATAATTGATTGCAGACTTGCTAGTTAATTAATTATTCATACCATTGACTTGTATAGACCGCCAACTAGAAGCTAAACTCACTGAAGGCACAGAAAAAATGAAAATTGCTGCTCTCATTTCATAGATTTGATATCTTGAGTTCACTCATCAGAGATCCTCTAATTATCACATGACCTTGATGTAATGTCCTGGCTTGCCATGCAGGAAGTGGTCAGGCAATTGGCGGACGTACTCAACATGGTGGAACAGGTTGAGTACACACTGATCTCCGAGGAGCTGCCAGAATGGAAACGGCGGCACCAGATCGCTTGCATCGGGGGACCACCCAATGCTTGCCTGGATCAGCTACAGACTTGGTGAGTGATCAGGATGAGCCATATTTCACAGAGGCACAATCTGGACTCTTGGATCTAAAGATTCTTCGTAAGCAAAGTGTCCCCAAAAAACAAAAACTTTCAGGATAAAATGTGCTACTGAACTTTAAGCTGAATAAAATGCTTCATATCATATTTGTTTTCTTTTGGTCTTAAAGGCCCACTAAGTCATTTTCCCCAAATCTCTTCTCCATGTTAAGTAGACCCTGCTCTTCATCTCTGTACTGACACCCACTTGCATGGATGAAAAACTGCATAATTATGCATCACTGTTGCTCCCACGTGCCTTGGAGTGCAAATCGCACTATCATGACAAAAAGTTGAAATGATTCACTTACGGTTATTATTTCACACAAGTGATGTCAGAATCAGATTTGAGCTTTTTGTTGCCCTATTGTCATTTGTATAGCAGTTTCTTTGAAAACCGCCAACATGGATGCTGTTATCATTCTATCAACCTTTTCTGACACCTCTTAGTTTGCCTGATAACATCTGTATGCATTTTTCATCTAAGGGTATTATTCACAATGAGCCCATGTCCAATCTTCTGCCTCTGGGCTTTGTTTTTTTTACTAGCTTCACTTCTCTGACAGTCACAATAAATGGCTAAAATAATGAGCAATAATGCTAAAACTAACATGCCATAAAGAGGAAATGTTGCAATTGAACTCAGCGGAACAGAAACAGTTAAAGACCTATTCAGACAGGATTACATTTTCAGGACTATCACAGGACATCAATAATGCAGTTGCAACTTGTGTAAGTGACACAGTATTTAACAAGGATTTGAATTACGGGGGTTCAGTACTACCTGAGGTTATTTTAACGGAGGTTATCACAGCAAGTAAAAGACAGAGTAAATATTATGTTACCCTGTGGTAAAACCAAACCCATACAAATAGGGCAGAAATTTAAAAAAATTCTTAGTTATTCATTTATCCAGCAGAAACCAAGCAATATTGAAGCTGTTTGCGTTACATAAAACTTCTCATGCTGTTTGGGCATAATTGCCTCATGAGACCATTTATTTTGTTGAGCCAAATGGAAATTTAGTGCACCTGGTGCGGAAACATGGCTAATTAAATGCAGAAATCTGGACTGGATATCGGGCTGCAGGTCCAGGCAATGATCACACAACCTATCGTGCAGCTTCTGTAGATCTTGCTGGATTGTGAAACTTTTCTTCTTCTGCGAATGTTAATGTGAGTTGTTTTAAGCGTGGAGACCTCCATGTACTGTGACACCTCAGCTCATGCGAGTGTGCGTAATTGTTGCCCTCGGAGGAAGTAGGGCAACTACTATGGCTGTTTGGTTGTCGCCTCCGGCGCATCCGTAGAGATTTTCTTGTGAACGCTCTACAGGCCACAGATGAACTAATTCCTTTGATATTTCGTATTGGTATAGTTTTTGGTCATGTCGCAACATCTGTTGATTTTGTTGCAGTGCTATACGCAGATATTCATGGTAACATTTCATTTGAAATACAAATTTTGTTGGTTAAGTATTGTCTTACTTTAGACAACTAGCTGAATTGCTAGATAATATTAGCCATGTAGCTATTATAAGTTAGCTATGCTACAAAGCTAGATATGCAGATATCCATGAAGAAGAGATATTCTTCTTCTATGATATTTATTGGAGGTTGCCAAACCAGCTTACATTTTTCATATCCTTTGGCTAAAGTGCAGAAATGGCGCTTTAAATCCTCAAATTTCCATAAAAAACTCCCTAATACAAAAAGCATATTGCCTGAGGAACTAAGGTATAGAAATACAATGCAAAACAAAGACAGATTGCCTGGGATGGAATCAGATTATGACTTGCAGTCAAGCAGATTCGCGCATCTTTCCCCTCCTGCAGGTTCACCTCAGTTGCAGAGAGCCTACAGCAGGTTCGACAGCAGCTGAAGAAGCTGCAGGAGCTGGAACAGAAGTACACGTATGAAAATGACCCCATAACTCAGAAGAAAAGTTTCCTGGAGGACCGAGCATTTTCGCTGTTCCGCAACCTCGTCATCAGGTAAGAGGTGGAATGCCACGCCTGGCCACACCTGTCTGTCCTCTCTGTCTGTCTCTCGTTTTGCTGTCGGTTCCAGTGCAGCTCTGAGATTTGTGCTAACGTTTGAAGGCTTACTGCGGAACATGATGTAAGAACTTAGATGCTATAAGTGTTATCCAGAAATCAATACGATTCAAGAACTTAGATGCTATAAGGGTTATCCTGAACTCTATATGATCTAAGACCTTAGATGCTATAAGGGTTATCCTGAACTCTATACGATTCAAGAACTTATTTGCTATAAGAATTATCCTGAACTCTATATGATCTAAGAACTTAGATGCTATAAGGGTTATCCTGAACTCTATAAGATTCAAGAACTTATTTTCTATAAGAATTATCCTGAACTCTATATGATCTAAGAACTTAGATGCTATAAGGGTTATCCTGAACTCTATATGATGTAAGAACTTCGATGCTATAAGAGTTAGCCTGAGCTCTTTACCACTAAAGCAGCCTAAATTAGGATTAAGGAGAATGTATTTGCATTCTTTCCTGCACAAATGTTTGGGGTTTCTGTGAAAGAAAAAAATAATGAAAAGGCACCCCAGTGCATGTAATATTTCCGCTAACTCACACTCGATGCATGTTAAATGACTGTCAAGACCTCTGAAATCATGTTTGATCGTGGCTGGCTGATAATGTTTGTTACAGCTCCTTCGTGGTTGAGAGGCAGCCCTGCATGCCGACAAACTCACACAGACCCCTGGTGCTGAAGACCGGCGTACAGTTCACAGTCAGGGTCAGGTCAGTCCCCTTCCGCTCCTGTGTCCCTATGGGATGTGCACCGCAGTGCAAAAAGTTAGGACACTATGGACAACTCAGATAAAAAAAAGAAAGCAGTGATTCATAAATCATATTTGACTTGGGCTAAATTGAGAAATGTACCAGAAAAGATATTGAATGATTTATCATATAGCTTGATTTTTTTTTATTTTGGCAAGTATATAGTCATTTTGAATTATTTTCTGGCAAAACCTTCCAAAAACGTCGGGACTGGGGAAATGGAACTCTACAAAACAGTTCACAAACATTTCTTAATGCAGATTGCTAGGATTTTGGGGACTGTACGGCATACTGTGCATAATGTTATTAAAACATGAAGGGAGTGTGGATAAATCTCTGTGGGTAAAGGGTGAGGTCAAAAACCAATGCTGAGTGCCATTGATCTTCATTCCTTCCGATGACATTGCGATGAGAACCAGCATGCTTTCATGACAGACATAACCAGATGGACATGTGAATACAATGGAAATCCTTGGTCAATAAATACCTTTTGTTACCGTATCCACAAGTGCAATATAAGAATGTGATATGCATCGAAGAAGCCATGTAGCTACAATGTTCAGAAACGCCAGTCTTCTCTGGGCTTCAGTTCAAGGAAAGGCAATGTAACAGCAGTGGAGAACAAATCCCATCCCACCTTTTTTCATTTTTTTGAACGTGTTGCCCTTTTCCCACCCTGAACACAGCTGAACTATGGCCCACCGCAAACTGACCTGCTCCCATTGACTCTGGCGGAAGATGCCGCGTCACATAATTCCTCTGACTCCCGTGATGACAGCCCTCTCTTCTTTTACACAATGCAGTTGCACCACCAATAACACACTGCCATTTCAGAGTGATGCACTAACAAATTTTAAAGCTTAACCCCTATTATCCCCGCGAGGCTGCACCAATTGTTGCCTCGCCCATGTGGACCTCCGGCCATAGCCGGTAAAGGCATGGCTGGTTTTAAACACCCGACCGCAGGGCTCGCAGACGCATGTCTTAGCTGTGAGCCAATCAGAGGCTTTCTCTGCTCTTTTTTAATATTTACACCATTCACACTGTTTCAACCTTCTCTGGAAATTAAGCTGTATGTAGACTGTCTATGGAATTGGGCTTCATAGTTTCACTAATAGAAAATCTTAATGTCATAGAGTACTTTTTCCTGGTGATATTGCTTCAGCTTGGGGAAAGCCTTTTCCTCTTTCAGCATGACAATGCATCTTTGCGCAGAGCAATGTCAATGCATTTGGTGAGATCGGTGCGCAAGCTCACGATTGGCCTGCACTGATTCTTGAGCTCAACCCCCATATTTTAATATTTGGTAATTGTATCTCCTGACCACAGTCCGTTTATGAAAACTCTCCAGCTCTACAAGGCTTTTGAGTTTATCTGTTTTGTAGATAAAGGTGGTCTTTCCTGGTGCATAGAGGACTATGGTTTAGTGTGACCCTACAACCTGTCCTGTAAAGCTGACACAAGGTCAAACCGCCTTACCACATGTAGTAACTCAAATAGTTGTAAGGGGAATCATGTCTCACTTATTGGAATCAGTTCTGGAGTATAGAGAAGGGCTTTTATTATTATGCCCCCGCCTAGAGTGAGAAGGGGGCATTATGTCGACACCTATCCGTTGCCCGTCCAGCCGTCCGTCTGGCCATCCGTAAACTTTATCGTTTCCACTCAATAATTCAAGAATGCCTTCCCTGATCAAGCTCATCTTCTGGTGGTGTGTTGGGTGCAGGTAGGGGAAGGTTCCTTTCGCTATAGAAATAGACCAACCACCCATTGTAAAGCGGCGCTCTTTTGCTATAGCAATAGACCAACCCTCTGTTTTTAAAGCGGGCCTTTCTCGCTATAGAAATATCCAAATGACCTTATTTGTCATTTCAATAAAACCCAGTAACTGCACTACAGATACACTGTCAGAACGATCATTACATAAGAATTAACCTTAAATGCACCGTCCAACTCATTCTATACTGATAGGTCAAAAATTTGCCATATCTACCATCAACACACAGGCGGGGGCATGTGCCACGCTCCACGTTACTCTTGTTCATATCGGTCATTCAGTGACCTTTGCTGTATTGCCACCACCTGGCCAAACTTTTGATTTTAAAAAATTGTAATAGCAATTATAACAACTCAAAACAGCTCTAATAGGAATCATGTCAAATCTGCTGACAACATTTCTACAGCACAGAGGAGGGAGTGACTGATTGTGGAGGCTGTGTAACGTTTCCTGTAAGCCCACCACTTGGCCAAATGTAACATTTCCAAAGGCAATTACTCAGACAGTATTGATGGGAATAATGTCATTCCTTCTGTGATTGTTACTGGTGTAGAGGTGAGGCAGATCACCGTATGACCTTCCCCGTTGCTTCACCGATCCAAATCTCATTTTTATCATCCCTGGTATGTAATTTAGGGGGATATGTAGCTATCAGCATGTCCGTCTCTCCGTCCCTCCGTTCATCCATCTGTCTAATCAGTTTAGTCTCCAATAAGCATCCAGTATTTTTTCACAAGCTTTCTACAAGCTACAAGCAATTACTGAAGTGGTGCGTTTTGCTATTTTGCAATTTTTATGTCAATTGACTACAAGGTGGCGCGACGAAAACGAGCTGTACATTTTGGCCAATAACTTTGGAACCACTGATCTCAGAAACTTGTTTTTCTGGATTTTGTGGGTCCACATATACAGGGGGGGGGGATTTGTCATGTGCTAATGGCTCTTGTTGAAAGTTTAATAACTCACTGTAATAACTCAGACAGTTCTAGTGGTTCAGTTCCTGTCAAATCTGTTGTCAACATTCCCGGTGCACAGAAAAGGAACCTCATTGATTTTGATGACACTTTTACTGTGGCATCACCATTAGGTGAGGCTATATTTCCAAATGCAATAAGTCGGACTGTTTTAATGGGAATCAGATCACCTTTGCTGTAAACGTCTTGCTGCTTAAAAGAGCAATCCTACTGTCCCGGCGACACTGTGACTGTAGCTGGTGGTGCACCTTCATGCCAAATTTAACTTTTTCAAAAATACAATGTCAAAGCCTTTTCGTGGGAATTGGATAAAATTTGCTGTGATCATTCCTGGAGCCGCGAGTAGCTCCCTCATTGATTTTCTGGACCCTGTACCCTTACCTCGGGGTCCTATAGCCCTTGCATATAGGGAGAAGCTGCAGTTTTGAGGGTATGCCCTGCTGTAATCTACTGAAAACATTTGGCCAGTTTCAAATGAGATGTTGGATGAGCAGGCATTAACATATTGCATTTTGGCCTTGCAGTGTATCACCCTTAACATGTTTTTTTTTTTTTTTTTTTTCCAAAGAATGGTCGTACCACATGACCATATGAGGGTGTAAATCCTTTTCTTGTGTCCAGGTCTCTTTGCAAAGGGCTTCTGTTGTGGATTCTTACTGTCTGATAAATTTTGCTTTTTAAATTTCCTCTCTTAGGCTGCTTGTGAAGCTGCAGGAATTTAATTATCAGCTGAAAGTCAAAGTCTCATTTGACAAGTAAGTCATCAGTTTCATTCAAGCCCTGAATTGGGACTGCATCTGTCATATATACTGTTTGTTCATTAATGTGG
The DNA here is from genome assembly GCA_029692085.1 of Gymnothorax javanicus. Classification (NCBI taxonomy): domain Eukaryota; kingdom Metazoa; phylum Chordata; class Actinopteri; order Anguilliformes; family Muraenidae; genus Gymnothorax; species Gymnothorax javanicus. The sequence continues at coordinate 14,970,339 of CM056210.1, read as the reverse complement.
TTTACGAGCTGTATTCATAAACTTTCCCTTTACTTAGGGATGTCCCTGAGAGGAGCACATTGAAAGGGTAAGCAAATTTTTTGAAAAATTCAATTTGATTTTTTTTTTTGTTGTACACGCACATGAAGTACAATTCTAATAAATTCGCTGTTCTCCAATCCAGGTTTCGTAAATTCAACATCTTGGGCACGCATACTAAAGTCATGAACATGGAGGACTCAAATGGAGGCTTGGCTGCTGAGTTTCGTCATCTGGTACTTGGAAGATATAATATTTCTTTCAAAGAAGGAAAAACAACATACCAGGAACAAGTCTGAAATCAAGACATGCATATTTACGTGGATATTCGGACTGAATATAATTTTGTTGAAGTTTACACAATGTGTAATGAGTAAATTCCATTGCTAAGAACTCTTCAATATTTGTTTTCGCAACAATGTGCATGATCGTCAAGAACTACGCAAGAGCAAGATGGCCTCTTCAAATTTGAATTCCAGAAGACTTTTTTGATGTTTTTCAAACACTCAGTGATTCATGACACTTTATAATTTGATATTAGATGGCACAGGGTTACTGCAGACAAAGTGTTTAGCTGTCACTGAATAATACTGTATGAAGTTCCTGTTTTGTGTTCTCGTTTTTTTAAAATGTCATTCCATCTTCCCCAAACACAGCAACTGAAAGAACAGAAAGCAACTGGTAACAGAAATGAGGTGAGGATTTAACCTTGCATCTGTTGCCATTGCAAACACTGTTTCATGACCTCAGACAGTCTGAGTAATGGCATGCCTGTAAATCCTTGGGCACTGGTTTCAGGGACCTCTGATTGTGACTGAGGAACTGCACTCTATCAGCTTTGAGACACAACTTTGCCAACCAGATCTTGTCATTGAAATGGAGGTAAGTCTTAAGTGATAATTAGCTGGCCTTGTGGAAACTCTGTGATCCCCCAAGTTGGTTTAATCTCAGTTGTGTCTTTGCAGATATGCTCGCTTCCCTTGGTGGTTATCTCCAATGTCAGCCAAATGCCCAGTGGATGGGCATCAGTCATGTGGTACAACATGCTGTGCAGTGAACCGAAGGTATGACCAGTTTAGACTTTCTCTCGCACATACACCTACATCCATACCACGGCACACATACACACACACACACACACACACACACACACACACACACACACACACACACACATACATACACATGCATATGCACACCAGTACACAAATGCACACACATACACACAGTCATTCTCACGTACATAGGCAGCAAACCACACTGAGGGCCCAGTTTTTCCTATCATATGCGACACAGGTATGGACTATCACAAATTCTTCCGCTATCTGTCAATGGGAGCGGTTCCTCTGTAATAATTTAAATACATGCATAGTTGATGCAATAGCTGAGAATACGTGTCATTGAAGGAAGGGAGATCTCTCTTATGAGGTCGGGTAAACTCCCATTCCAATAGTGCCACCCATTGTTGGGCTTCTGGTGTTCAGGCCAGAGAATGGTGCTGGAGTAATTTTTACCTCACCAGGGACGGAGTCCGGAGGGTGAGGCATTGTTTTTGGTGGGGTTTCTTTGTTTCTTTGTTACTTGGCGAAATCATACGATTTCGGTAAGTATATCAGTCGGTTGCGTTAGATGTTTGTTTGTCTGTCAGTTTGTTAGTTACGCACCCTTTTGCCATTTATCCTGCACCAATCTAAACAAATTTTGGAGACACGTTAGCAAAGATTACTCGGCATAGACCTATACTTTTTTAAGTTCCTATGTCAAAGGTCAAGGTCACATAAAAGGTCAAAAACACATTTTGATCCAAAACTTAGTTTCTAATTAAGCTAGGGACTTGAAGCTAGGGCATAATTCTGCACACACTCCCCCATCCTCCTCCAAACTAATACTTTTAGGGAACGTTCATGTTTTATTCTTGTGCAATTAATTTTGTTATAAAAAAAAATACTGGCATCAAACTTAAAAATTCAAAAAGTCTGTCTATGTCTCACCATATCTCTTCTTCTGCTTCTCCCCCTGTGGGACAGAACCTGTCCTTCTTCCTGAATCCACCCTCGGCACGCTGGAGCCAGCTCTCCGAGGTCCTGAGTTGGCAGTTCTCCTCAGTGACCAAACGCGGGCTGAACGCTGAGCAGCTGAGCATGCTGGGAGACAAGCTTCTGGGTCAGTCTTTTGCTTTGGAAATTTTATTGGTTACTTTATTCCATCAGGAGACATCAATATCCAAGTTTATTACTTCATTATGACCATGATCTTTGTGGCACCTGCATGGTCCACTAGGGACATTTAGCGGAATGTTCTGGTGCTGCAAAGAAAATATCCTTATACATAATATGATTAAATTTGAGATTATAGAATGTGATAAATACTCTTGACAGAAAAAATAATCATTGTAATTTTCAGCTAGAACAATCTATCAAGTGTACGGAGATCAATTTCAGAAGTTCAGTTCCAAATGTCTTGTCCCACGTACTGCAGTTGTATTGTATATAGTCCAGTTAAATATTCAAATTGTGGGGCTCAGCGCCTTACTGAGGGGCGTTTGGTAGTTGTTATGGATTCATTGTTCCTCAATCTGTAATACTGCCAAAGCTGGTCCAAATTGGTGCCATAATTTTATAGTTATTGTGTTTAACCCTTTAACCCCTTTCTGCAGATATAGACGCCGTCGTCCGTAAATTCCTAAATTTAATTCCAAAATAATTCTGTAATTGAATTTCCAAATTTCTTGCTTCACTTGATTAATGTTCCAGAGTCTCTGTGACAAATACTGAGTTAAAAGCCTAAGTAGGCTCATGCATAACAGGAAAAATTGGCATTATTTGTATTCTGCTCAAAGGGGTTATGTTCTCCTTTAGGAAAAAAAGCAATGGAATGCATTGGTTTGCTCAACTACACAGATTAGCAGAACATTAAAGGATAAAAAAAAACATATCAAGTCAACATAGTCAGTTGTTGTTTTAACACTCTCCCTGCCATTGACAAGAATATCAGTCAATTAATATTTTCACTGTTATATGGTGGCGGGCACTATTGTGAATCTTCTGACGAAAATTTGTCAAACTAACATGAAGAAGGTGCATTCTGGTGTACCTCACAAGTATGTAAACAAGGAAATAACATTTTCCTGGGCAAGCTCCACGATCACAAGCTTTTTCACGAGCTGCGATGAATCTCCTTGATACATGCGGACAACTTGAAAACAAAGCAGCAGGTCAATGATTAATAATATCCATAAGCTTTTTGTCCCAAATGTAGGTTTTTTTTAAATGACAATTACCAACATTCATGTGCTTGTAAAAAAAGAATGAACTAAGCTAGAGTGAAATGATTTCTTTTGTCTAACATTAGAAGTTCCATTCTTTCTCTTTACATAACATCAGAACTGAATATTTTGGGGGCTTTGAAAGATCAGTGAATATTTTCAACCTTTTGAGAAATGCAGCTCAGGAACCAGCAATGGTATACAGATTTATCAAGCGGGAAATGCTCGACCCCGCTTGCGAAAATTCAACAGAAGCATTCAACAGGAATGGGTCCATTATAGAATAACACTATGGCAAAGGGAGTAGCTATGAGATGGGTGGAATTTTTTCAAAAAAAAAAAAAAAAAGCTGTGTTTGACAAAATACTTCTTCAAATGTGAAATACTGTGGGGAGTAGCCCTGTCTACTCTGGTTTTAAGCAGCTGGTTTTGACACACAGGTCGCGAGGCAGCTGGAAACCCCGAAGGTCTCATCCCCTGGACAAAGTTCTGCAAGGTACGCTATAGCCTGTATACACAGAGACCAGTGTGTCTGCAAGAATTTTAATAAAGAGCAGACCACTGAAGTAATAAAAATACTGATGTTTTAGTTTCTTTCCTGACTGCAGTTTAGCGTAGAATAATGAAGGCTTTGAAAGACTGTTGGTCCATTGGTCTGATGTGGTGTGACAGTTTAATGTCTGATCCTCAGAATCCCAATGAGAAAAATCTGGCCTTCTGGCTCTGGATAGAAGGAATTCTGGACCTCATCAAGAGGCATCTACTGTCACTTTGGAATGATGGGTGAGATGACCAATCAGGGACAGGGGGCGTCACCAATGCACCTAGGCCTTTCAGATGGCCAGAAATTTATCACCTAATGCACAAATCACCGAAAGAAAAACAACTATGGTCCATTTTGTGGAAAACCCGCAAATAAGGCCATAAAAATTGGTTGACATCCTTTACATTTCAATTGTCAGGGGCAGGCAGGCAGTTTCTTTGTTTATTTTATTATTAAACTGTTTTATTAATAAAACTTCGAGATCCAAATAGCCCAACAAATCCTAATCACAAGTACATGCACTAACATAAAGAAATTCAAATCAAATTTGACTAGCCTATAAGTTGCGCAGTGATTGAAAGCCAAACTAATTGTCTGCTGCATGGACAGGGATTCTGAACCGTTTTCTCGATTTCTTTTAGATTTTTTTCAAAATAAATTATTTTTAGAAATTGAATGCAGGAGGGTTTCTCTGGCAGAGATGCTAACCAACTATTTTTATTTTATTTATTTATTTTTTTATTTAGCGTAATTATTTAACTGAGGACACTGGTGCTAAAAGCATTTCAGTCACAAAATGTCTATTTTGAGAAAAAAAATGATCTGAATATATAATAGATCCAAAAAATCTGCAAATTTAAGACCCCAATGCTAAAAGAACTTAAGTCATAAAGTGTTCATATTGAGAAAACTAAAGACGTTTTTCCATCCTGACCTCACGGTGTGTTTTAATGTGACTTAAGTACCTTTAGCTCTAGGCTCTTCAATTAGGCTCACGGTTTACAAATGAGACAAATGATATGGTATTGAGCTTCTCCCCCTTTTGGGTTTTTAAGCCCTTTTGTCTACTTTTTTTTGTCCCCCTGTTTTTTGGGGGCCTCAGGTGCATCATTGGATTTGTGAGTAAGGAGAGGGAGAGGTTCCTCCTTAAGGACAAATGCCCCGGCACCTTCCTGCTGCGTTTTAGCGAGAGCAGCCGAGAGGGAGCCATCACCTTTACCTGGGTGGAGAGCAGCCCTAACGGTGAGATCCAGGAATCGGTGACTAAAGATGGGCACTGATATGCAGCTCCTCTTCTGTTTGTTTTCTAGCTACAATGCATTACAGTATGATCTGAGGACGTTTGGCGAAACACAGCTAGCAGCATTGACGTGAGCTAAACAATGTCAGTCGAGGCTACATTAGAAGCCAGGTTTGTCTTGAACAACGTGAACCCACCCAAAACAACTTGTGACTATCTCCCAGCTAGGTAATTTTCCAGTGAGCTCGCTTGCTCCGATAGACCGTCCCTTACATCGTCAACATGCACTGCGATAGCGTCTGCCTTGGAAAATGTTCTGCAAATGAGCTGGATTGTGTTACGAATAGATTTCTGCATGCTGATGTTCATGAACATCCCTCACTCTTGGCTCCTGTACACATCTGGCTAACCAAAGCCAACCCGACACTCTACTTTTTACTCTTCACTATGTGAAGGTCAAACTTAACATAATACAATTACAATGACTTGTGTTGCCAAAACGGTCACAGATGGAGTCTAGGTTTGTATTAGAGACATATAGGAAGTCATATATGAACTTTGATTTGGTGACCTTCGTATTGACCTTCAAAGGTCAAATGTGACCGAGTGAAAATTCAAGAACTTGTATCATTAAAATGGTCACAGATGGAGCCTAGGTTTGTGTTACTGACATCTAGGAAGTCACATATGAACTTTCATTTGGTGACATTCAACTTGACTGTCAGTGACCTTTGAGGGTCAAACTCGACAGTGAAATTACAATGACTTGTATAACCAAAATGGTCACAGATTGAGCCAAGGTTTGTATGGAGACATTTAGAAAGTCATATATGAAGTCCATTTGCTGACCTGAACTTGACAGTTTGTGACCTTTAAAGATCACAACTGGCATATTGAATTTTTAATGACTTGTATCACCAAAACTGCTTCAGAGCTTAGGATTGTGTTTGTATTACAGGAGGTCTTATAAATGTATGTGAACTTTTATTTAGTGACCTTGACATTGATTTTCATTGATTCAAATGTCAAACTTAACATGAAATTTTCATAACTTGTATCATCACTGTAAGACTGCTTGCCGGTAAGCTACAGGACCCTTGGCCCTATTTTTAAATTCAAGGTTTTGCATTCTTTTACCAAATTACATGATTTGTTTTTGGCTAAGACGCATAAAAATCTCGGCCACATAGATGTTATCCCAACTAGATGCCCTGACCTCCCTAGCTGTTTGTTCAGTTTGTGTGTCTTAATGATAAACATTATCAAACCAGCTTCCTCAAACGGATTTGAAAAAAACGTACACATCCCCTCTGCAGCAAATGTGAAGGCTGGGTGTCAACTTGGGTATTTTCATTCTCAGAAAAAAAAAAAAAAAAAAAACGTAGAACTACTGAAAAGCTTGCTACCAGTACTTCACGTGTTTGACATACTACTGTAAATATATTTTTGTTTTCATGTTGTAAAAGCGAACCCGGTTGACTATATGAGCCTAAACACTAAACTAAGGCTGGAAAATATATCGACGTTGCAATATGAAGGAAAATATCACTACATATTTTGGATATTGTAATATCGTGATATGATTTAAGTGGTGGCTTTTCTGGTTTTAAAGGCTGCATTAAAGCAAGAGGACTCAGTTTTTTGCACGTATTGGACTGTTGTAGCTGTTGCCTGTACCTGCTTGTTCATTATATCCACATTACTAATGACTGCATTACAAAAGTCGCATTTTATAAATATTTTGTGAAAACACTAAGTTATTCCGACAATATCGGCACAATATTGATATGGAGGTATTCCGTCAAAAATATCCAGATATTTGATTTTGTCCATATAGCCCAGCCCTGCATGAAACCCAGTACAGCCCAACAACCCAAAGCTCCTTCCCACTGGTTCTAAGCATAAGGCAACAAAAGTGTTGTACGATATGTCTTCCACTGCAAAACGTCACACGTCACCCAGTAACCCTTTTGAAAGCTTATTCCAAAGTCTGTGTATGTGGAAGCCATCCTGTCAGTACTGAGCGGTACACATAAAAATGGCTGCCACTCTTACAGTCCAGAAATGTTCTATGGTTCAGAGGTTTTCTTAATTCCAAGAAAAACCATGTGAGTGATGATGTTTGTGGTTCATTCAGACTGAACCATGTGATTTCCTCGGTTGTACAGATGGGGCTTTGAAAATTGATTGGACTCGAAGTCCACACAAGGAGAATGACTTGATGTGCTAGTGGGTTATAGTAGTTTCCGTTGTTGATTGCAGTTATTGCCCAGTACACCTAGCATGTCCTCTCTCCCACTGTAAATACCTCTGGCCTGTAATCTTGTGAACTCCCCTCATAACGTTATTCATAATATGACAGTACAGGAGACAGATTGCTAACTTACCTGTCATGTTCACAAAAAATAACACCGACACTTCATAGAAAAATATATCAAGAGTGTACATCCAAACGGTCCAGTAAGTGTGCCATCATTGCACTGCGGGACATACATTTTACCAGCAGATGTCACCCACAAACACTATTATTCAAGCTTTGAATAGTGAACCAATTTTCAGTACAAAAATTCAAAAAGGTTCAAAGCTTCTTGAGGCCTTGTTTGACCATCACTAGTTTATGGTTTTCTATTCAAACAAAAGTGCTGCTCTTCTATGTCACCATGTTGAGGTCGCCCTGACACAGGTGACCAATCAGATTGTTCGACCACATTATGGACAGGCACAGAGAAACAAAAATTAAGGGCTGCTGGATGGAAAACAGGTTGAAAAGTGAAACATGAACTCCCAATATTTCCTTGGAGTGTCAAGGCAAGTAAACAGCTCCTTGACATGTAGATTTCGCTCATTTTTTCATGCTGTGCTTGAGTCACTGCAGTGACACGAATGAGAGTGCCATTCCTGGACAACTGGATTGTCTGTGCTCTGTGGAAACAACGGTTGACACAGCAATTTCAGTGGTTTTGGAATCATATAATAGCCCAAAGTTTCACTGTCAACTCAATCAAGTGCAGTCCAGTTCCAACTTGTTCCTACCCGGTTAAGCCTGTCTGTCAGCATATTCTTCAATTGTCAATGCTAGCCACCCTCACACTGGCCAGAATTGTAGCTTACTTGCATCCGAGTGCAACACACTTATGAATATATTTGATTGGAACAACAGGAGAACAGTGACAGTGATTTAGCTGGGACTGCTGTGGCTCAGATAATTTCAGTGACGGATCAACAGACAATGTCTATTTCCTGTACGCAACATTAGAGTGCAAGTCTCAACACTAACCTTCTCACTGAGAAAAAAAACACTGGAAAAGCAAACAATTTAGTGGGAAGTTAATGATTTAATCATGCTACAGCCTCTTTTTGACCTGCTGAATTGCTCTCACTGGCCTGTGAGATACTGGTTAGAGACATTGCTGGCATTTTGAGGCCACCCTGTCTCCTGCTGAGCAGACTGGCTTTGCTGACTCAGGCAGAATGGAGAGTTTAGCACCTTTAGCCTGGCTGCCTGAAGATGTGGCTGTTGTCCCTCGGTGCACCACTGCTTTGCTGGAGTGCCTGCACATGGCCAGGAACAGTATTGAGAATGTCCGTTAACTTGCCATTGTACGCTGGTAAATGGATAGGATCTTTAGAATTGTGCTAAACTTGCTGTTGGCCAACTGCATTGCTCTGTAGGATATATTCTAGACTTTCAGTGTTATCTGCAATAGTCTGCAGATAATGTCAAATTCAATATCTGCATCTGTGTCAATGTGACTTCATTGCCATTCTGTTCTTTATCGAAAAATTGCATTAGCACTAAAGCTTTGCCTCTTTTCCACTTTCTCATGTAACCAGTTATATCTAGCACAAGCTTGTACAATGTGGGTTTCTTAAACTTCTGCATCACACTTTTATTAATTAAATCAACATTTAAAGTAGTGGTCTATGTCAGTGTATATAGAAATAAAGAATTTTTTTTTTTTTTAAATAATGTTTACTCAGGTAAGCTGACAGTGACATATTTGTCCAGAATAAATAAAGCTTTTATATTGTAATAGTGTCACTGAAGTTTTTGTAAATCCTACTCAATTTTAAATTCTGAATCCTGGTAGTATTCTTTAATTTCAAATCCAAAATACCAATCCATGAGTTGAATTATCTCCAGAGTCGTGGATTGAGCTCAGCGCTGATGTGTTTGTATGCAGAGGAGTCCCAGTTTCACGCGGTGGAGCCCTACACCAAGAGGGAACTGGCCGCCGTCTCCTTTCCTGACATCATCCGCAACTACAAGGTCATGGCCGCTGAGAACATTCCGGAGAATCCGCTGCGCTTCCTTTACCCAAACATCCCAAAAGACAGCGCCTTTGGGAAATACTACAGCCGGCCAACAGAGAGTAAGCCCCTTTAGCTCTGTCTTTGGGAATCTTATGAGATGTCACTCATATAGCTTGACCTTTTTCTTGTTCTGGGTGCAGTAATGTCGTAGCTCTACTACCAATTACCTAAGTATTGTGTGACACTACGTGTGACTGTTAGCTTCATCTACTATCTCCTCCGTTGTTCTTACCTATAACTGTTAGTTCCTCATACTCTTATCTGTTGTCCTGTTTGCAATGATTTACAAGTAATTTGAATTATATTTATTGAAAACAGAGCAGTACATAAACATCATATGAGATGTTGAAACTGAGAAAGTTTATTGTATTTTGAAAAACAAATGCTCATTTTGGATTTGATTCCAGTGGCACATTTCAAAAAAATTGGAACAGGGGCATGTTTACCACTGCATTGCATGGCCTCTTCTTTTAATAACACCCTGTAAGTGTTTGGGAACTGAGGGGATCAACTACTGAAATTTTGGAAGCAAAATGTTTTCTCATTCTTGCTTGATGTAGGATTTCAGCTGCTTAACACTTCATGGCCTCCTTTGTCATATTTTTTGTCTCATAATTTGCCAAACATTTTCAATGAGTGACAGGTCTTGACTGCAGGCAGGTCAGTTTAGCGCCCAGACCTTTTTACAACAGAGCCATGTTGTTGTAATACGTGCAGCATTTGATGTTTGGCATGGTCTTGCTGAAATGAACAAGGCCTTCCCCAAAAAAGATGTCTGGATGGCAGAATATTTTATTCCAAACCTGTGTATATTGTTCAGCCTTAATGATGTCTTCACAGATGTGCAAGTTACCCAGGCCATGTACACTAATACACCCCCATAGCATCATGGATGTTGGCTTTTGAACTGTGCGCTGATAACAAGGCGGATGGTCCCTCTCCTCTTTAGCCCGGTGGATGCAGTGTCCATGATTTCCAAAAAGAATTTGAAATTTTTGACCCCAGGACAGTTTTCCACCTCAATCCATCTTAAATGAGCTTAGGCCTGGAGAAGGGGGCAGCATCTCTGGATCTTGATTATATACGATTTAATCTTTACATGGCAGAGTTTTAACTTTCATTTATGGATGAAGCAACAAGCAGCTGTGTTGACTGACAATGGTGTTCCTGAGCTCATGCAGTAATTTTCACTACAGAATCCTGTCTGTTTAAAGCAGTGCCGCCGGAGGGCCTGATGATTGCTGCCATTCAGTATCGTGTTTTGGCCTTGTCCCCTGCATTCAGAGATTTCTGCTGTTTCTCTGAACATTTTGGTGACATTATGTAACATAGATGATTAAATCCCCAAATTTGTTGCAATTTTACATTGAGAAACATTATTCTTAAACTGTTGAACTATTTCCCATGCAGTCTTTCACAGGGTGGTGAAGCCCTCGCCATCTTTACTTTTGAAAGGCTCTTCATACTCAATCAGAGATGTTCCACCAGGTGTTTTATTTTAACATCATAAAACTTATCCAATTTTTTGTTGCCCCGTCTCAATTTTTTTTAATGTGTTCCTGGGATCTCTTTGAAAGCAAACAGATATTTTTCAAAAAACAATAACATTTCTCAGTTTCTAACAACATTTGATATGTTGTTTTTGAACTATGTTCAGTTAAATATAGGGTGTAAGTGATTTGCGAGTCATTTCATCGTTTTCATTTATATTTTATGAAGCGTCCCAGCTTTTTAGGAAATTGAGTCGAACAAAGCGGACGTCTTGCATGACAGAGAGCTGATAGTCTTGATTGCTCGTTACAGAGTGAGACTGAACTCTATTGATTGTGTATGTTAAGGAGGGAAGCAAAGCCAAAATTCGCAATATAAAAGTTAGTTCTCTTCTTCTGTAACATCCGCATTTCTGGCTTCCTGTCTTCAGCATCTGAGCCAATGGAGACGGAGGACACAGAAGCCCGTGGGTACATTAAGACGGAGCTGATCTCCGTATCGGAAGTGTGAGTTACGTTTGCACTCTGTAGAACTTCCCTGTGAGAACTATCACTGATTTATCCCATTATACTGCTGTTATTCTATTTTGGGTGAAGCAAACACTTGGGTCTGACCAACACATGGATTAAAGTCTGACTACCAACGACAATTTGAATTTGCTCTACTAAATGTTTTAGAATATAGCAGTAGTTCTCACTTTTTGTGCCCCCGGAATCAAAGATTCGGGGGCATATTGTTTTGCACCTGTTCGTCTGTCTGTTTGTTTGTGTGCAGTGGAAAAAAAACTTTAACCTGCAATACTTTAACCTGCCGCCGGGGGCATCAGTGTTCCACGAACACAGCTTGTTTCACCAAGTGAATGGCTGTATAATTATAATTACAAACCTGTTCTCTACCCATAATGCTACACTACCATTGCAATGTGTTTCCATATTTTTGGTGTTTTTTAGTCCTCCTTCTAGACTTCAGGATTCCATCCTGCCCTTAACCCCAGAGATGTATGGAGAAGTGTACGGCGAGGTGTCGCGAATCATGAGCCCTGCGGAAATCGATACTGTGGTACAGGCAGCTGCGCCATTTCTATTGCATCACTTTAGCCTTTTTTCTGCCCGGCAACAGTAAACATGCCTGTACTCTGCATAGCCAGTTGTGCAGGAGTTATGAATGGCCTTTCAATGTATCGTGCAGCTGACTTCTGAGTGTATCAAGAGTCAGAACGACCTAGATGTAGAGATGAAAATGGAATCTCACTAAGTCAATTCATCTTTGATGAACTCGGCAAATAACTGTAACCTTTAGTGATTTTTGGCTATCAAAAACAGAAAATTCAGTAACAGGCATTTTTATTGCATGGGCGGATGCCTTGTAGCTTTGCTTTCCTCAGTATAATCAATGAACAGACAAAATGTGAGGCAGGGGTACCTGAGAAGTGTGTTCTCTTGTGTACAACATTTCAAAGCCTTATTGCCAGCGCTCATGTTAATGTGAATGCATGGCACGGGCGCTTGGACTCTGTAGTTCAGAATGGCACTGCTTTTTGTAACCGTTAGCTCTGACTCCAAAGACAGTGTTCAGAATGAGTGTTTATTTAATGGAGGGGTCTTAAAAACTTGTTGGCCCTCGGCTAGAGTCCCGTCCATTTGAACAGGACATGAGGAGTGTGTGTTCTTCGCACCCAGACATCTCCATACTCACATCTCATCGTTTTCCCCACAGATGCGCCATGAATTTCCAAACTAATTGAGCTCCGCTCAACTGATCCAAGCTTCCACATCCTCATTTTCCACCTGTCAGCAACGGAAGTATCCAATGAGAATAGGCCCGTTTCCACTGAAGAAGTTCCTGGTAGTATTTGGGGGGCAGGAACTACTACAGGAACGTCCTCTCACTCGGCCCTCTCAGCTGCCGTGTCTCCACCGAGAGGGAGAAGCAGGAGGAAGGCTCCTGTAAAGTTGTGTGACGTCCTTTTAAAAATGTGACCCCTCGTCCTCTGCTGAGTTTTAAAAATGCCGGCTATTTTGCCGCTTTCTGTTGACGTCACATCCCGCCCTGAGTAAATCCAATCGGCGCCAAGTGAACCCCAAGCCCCACCCAGGAGTTTCTCGGGGCCGTTCAGAGTACCTACTCCGAGGCAGGGACTTTTTTAGCCCCTGCAAAAGTTCCGGAACACTCTCCTTCAGGGGTGGTTCTGGCGGTGGAGACACGCAACAACGGCCCCGGCCCCGTAAAATTACCCCGAAGTTCCTGCGGTGGAAACGGGCCTAATGAGCGCTTCACTCATTCTTTTGGCCCAAGAGTAGTTTTACTTTATAATATGTGTTCTAATATAGAATGTTGTGAATAAGAAAATGAATGTAGATAAATATCATGTCTTTGTCATACTGCTACATTTGGACACAGTGCTATAGGGTATATTTTCAAATGCTCATACTGACTGTATTTTCCATTATTTGCATTTATAGGAGTCTGGAATGAAATATTACATTGTGTGAACTTATTGTGCTGGTTACATTTTAAATTCATGCAGCAGGGTGAACACGGTTCTTTACTCATTGCAATGGATGCTTGACTTTCATAGCTCTTCAACTTGCAGTCTTCAGTCGGTTTTTTTCCACAAATCCCAAAGTAAAGAAAAATCAATAAAATAAGTACAAAAAAAATTCCAGTATGTCTTTAAAGAGTTGCTTTATTTAACGTTGTTCACAAATATAAATATTTAAATTCCCTGCGCCAATGCACACTTGCAACAATCTCAGTACAACTGAGAAAAAAAAAAAAAACACTCATAAATACATTCAGCACTATGAAATATCTCCACCTTCCAAATGTACCCATTAACCCCTTCACTGCCTGCTCAACCTGAGCAACTTTTGAGTCATTTTATCTGATTGAAAAATGTGTTGAACTTAACCCTTTCAGCGCCGTGGGCAACTATATTTGCCCAATGATGTAAGATATCAAAGTCAGATGCTGTTGAAAACCTATCATGTGTCAACTTGTTTAAAAGAGCTCCCCTGCGGGAGCTCTTTTAAACAAGTTGACACGTGATAGGTTTTCAACAGCTCAGGATAATTACATTCTTAATTCCTTGAAAATTTATTCGGCGCTCAAAGGGTAAACAGATTGGATTTTTTTTTCGCGTAAAATGCCTCAGCAGAATGCATAAAATACCTCAACGGTATCTCTGAGTGTTAGAGATGGCTCAGTCAGGTCAAGTTCAGAGCATCTTTCAATTAGATCCTTGACTCAAAATGCGCTCTATCAAAAGGCTTTGGCAGTTGAAAGGGTGAAAGAGTACATATCTGAACCTACTTAAAGAATTAGGTACAGGAACATTAACAGTGAGACCTTCAGCATAGCGTGTGCACGGTGGTTATCTACTCTACCAAACACCAACAGGAACCTGAGTCTATATTTTCAGGCTTTGATCCATCATTAAATCAATTTTTACCTTTAAACGTATACCCCACCGCACAACAAAGAAGTCGTGTCTTACCAAGATATCTCAAACTAAGATATCAACCCACACAAAAACACAAAATGCATGCGCCACGACGTGCACACACACACATCCATCAACACTCACACACACATTCAACAACAGAAGGAGCAGAATGCGCAGACATGAGAGTATGTGCGCAAGTGTACATCCGGGGTACAGTAACAATCTGTGCTTTTCTCAATATAAAAGTGCTCTGGCCATCATTCTGCAACAGACGTCTCTACTCTACACACTGCTAATCACAGGACTCAAGGACCTCGGTCTGTTTTTAATACAGAGATAATGATTAGGTCGGTCCTGAAACAAATTTAGGTTTAAGAAAGTCAGGTTCAAGCCTTTGAATGTGTTCAAGGAATCACAGATACCAGTGAAAAGATTACATTTTTATCTTGTCTTGGTAATTTAAAAGTGAACACTGGCCTAGTTACCGCCAAGCAAACATAAACAAAAGTAAAACTTATAGATTACGGTAATACCTGATTTGAAAACCAGTACAGTTCAATATCGTGTTTCGTATGAGGTATGGGTGGCCCAATTCAACAATGGTTGATTGGTTCATGTAAATCACTCTTTAATATAATATCTGACTTTATTTTAAAAGCACTCCATTCAAGCATTTTATATGCAGCTTCTAACATATTTATTTACACTCTCATACTATACAAACATACACATATACAGTACAGTACCAAGACTAGGAGTTTAAGGACTCTATACCAAGAACAGTTATGACACTCAATTTATTTATTCAAGGACTTGTTATTTAAATATACTAATAGGTTATCAGATATTTATTGAGGGGTGGAGATTATTCATATTTGGTGCGTCTGAATTTCATATTGATTATTGCCTTCATTTTGCTTTGCAGTTGACACTACAACTTAATAAATAACTCAATAAATTAATTCCCTAATTTCTCATTTTTCCATTTTATTCCTGCGCAAAATCACTTCAATTCAAGGCTGTGCTGGGAATACCTGCCTAATAAATGTCCTCAATAATGTATTCCTGAAAAATAAAATGTAGTTTTAGTACCATAAATTGAATTATTACTCCATAAATAATGAAAAAATTTGCCTCCTCTGACTTTTGGTTGCCACTGTGGGCATTATATGCTATAATGAAACAATTACACATTCAGAAGAAAGAACAAATCACATAATTCACAGAATTTCCATGTTTCACATCGTACAACTAAGAGAAGTTACGTAACATCACACAGCAGAGCAAAGCTTAAGACAAGGCAAACCAACGGTTGAGGAATTGAAAAGAGCTGTAATGCCGGAGAAATACTTCCTTTTAACCGTGCGTCACATGATGGTAACACTACGAATGCGCAAGACGCAAGACGCACATGAGCGGTGGGGCAGTGTGGGGGCAGTACCGGGATATGACAGGGTCAGGGGTTAAAAAGCAAATTGCAAGATCTACATGGTCTGGTTTATCAGTTCCTCCGGTGTGCCTTCTAATGGAATCTTCCAGTAACATGCAACTTCTATAGGCAAGCATTTAAACGAGCGCACAGTTAAAAAGGAAGAATATCTCTGGCCTTAAACATATTAGTTAAAGGTCTTTTGTGTGCAAAAAAGCGACAATAATGCCTCACAAAATCAACACAGCTCAAACAAGACAAAAAATGTGATTGACTCTGACAGATTATGAGTATAGCAGGTTTTATTTCTCCACTGTGAGGGCTACAGCAGGCTGTCCAGGTTTTTCTCAGCCGTGTCCTCTGGGTTGCTGCTGTCCTGGGGACTGTATTTGTTGTGGTAGTCCTGCAGGATCGTCACCACATCGTGGTGGCCGAAGTGGACGGCCTCATCCATCGGAGTGTTCCCCCACCTGGGAGGGGAGGAGACAACGCAAGATGGACGACCGTCACCTAAAAGCCGTAGTGCTCAGCGGCTATTCTACATGAAGAATTTAACCCTTTCACCCCCATCCAGTGCCCAGTTCTCACTGCTATTTCTCCCCATGGCCTTTGTTGACATTCTAATTAAATTTCTGGCTGTCTGTTCTTATTCCTGATTGTTAAAAGAAACATAACAAAAAGAGTGTGATATGGCACTATTGGGAAAAAAATGCCAGTAATGCAAGAGTGCCATATGGCACTACTGGGGGTGAAAGGGTCAAAGACACAGTGCAAGAGAAGTTGTCATAGCATTTTACTTCCTGTATTTGACGTACTTCCGTATGAAAAACAAAGGTTTTTGCGTGGCAGCGATTCTGGACAAAGGGGAGGGCGGAGTCAAAAAATGTTCCCACCCAATCATCTCAGGGCCAAAGATAAGTTCAGTCTTGTCCCTTTTTGAGGGAAGGATATTTACGAGTAAGTAATTCACGGCACACTTTGATGAGGCATTGTGAACCGTGCAGAATTTTGGCGATTCAGCGGTGTCCATGGTTGAAACACACCATCTTAGACTGCGCACCCGGTAAAAGATGAAAGAAGTCTTGATTCAACCGCAGCGTGTTTTGAAGGACTAAACAATCCCCTGTCAACAGTGATCATATTTTTCCTGCATAACACCAATGTTTTCCCTTCATAGATAGAACAGTAAGCACGCATGCACTTGTGCCCGCACACAAACACACCCATCCATGCATGCACACACAAACACACACACACACACGCACACCCCCAAACACACACACACAGGAAGAATGAATCTGCTCACCTGTCCCGGGGAACTGGGTTGACCTTGCAGGCCTCCAATAGGAAACGTACCACTTCAGCATGTCCTATATGCAAAGAAGTAAACCATAAGCACACACGCGCATACACTCACTGACTCACACGCGCGCATATATACACACACACACACTCGCTCACGCACACACACGCAGGTACACAAAAACAATCAGACCTGCTGCTTCAAACACTGAAATTAATGGAAAAGAACCATTGATCCAACCATCTGAAAGTGAGTCCCCTCTAACATCAGTTTGACAGCAAAACTGCCCTTATTAGCCTGATGACCCTATTAAACAAATTGCACTCATGCAGCGTCTTCTTGACTCGGGACCAGATCACGTTCTCACAGCAGTGAATATGAGTTTAGCTGACAGGTACAGAGAGCGCAGTGCAAGGGTCAGCGTGAGTAATGCAAATCCCTGTCAAACAAATTAAACACAGGGAGAGAGATGGACGGTAGCACACAGGCCAAAGGGTGGGCATAGCCTCATGCAACTCCCGCCACCCAGAATGCCGCAAGTACTGATGGGAAATTCGAGAGGCTGCTGGCTCAAGAGAGCACTTTAACCCTTAGAGTGCTGAAATGAAAAAAAAAAAAAAAATTTAATTATCTTGTGCTGTTGAAAACCTATCATGTTGCGACTTGTTTAAAAGAGCTCCCTGGGAGCAACATGATAGGTTTTCAACAGCTTTGATTTCAAAATCTTACATCATTGAGTAATAATATTTGCATTTAGCGCTCTAAGGGTTAATGCCTCACTACCTCTCCCATTAGCGGCTTGAAGCAAAAAGGGTGTAAGGAACTGGGGTTCTTCTGTAAGGAACACAACGGTGGCTCTGTTAGAAGATGAAACTCCATTTTGAAAGGGGTTCTGAAGTGCCACTCTCTTCGGTATCACTCAATCATCAAGCATAAACATAGTGATACAAGCCTAACAAACCACTGAGGATACTATCCTGCTCTGATGACCAACGTGGTTATATCGACATGAAAATTAAGTTTAGCATCAACATCAGGGTTCTCAAGCCCACAACCTCATGGGGGCCAGAGTTCGCAGGTCCTTTTTGGTTATTCTCTTTCATCGGTAGCCAACATAAGCATTCTGAACAACAATGAGTTATATGAATCACCAGCAATAAAACTCACGGAAAACTACCGGACTCTGCACACCACCTGGTAAGGTCCAGACACGCTTGATCTGGAGCAGTGGTTCCCAATCTCGGTCCTAAAGCTCATTAGTTGGTTTTCAACTCCAACCAAAATTCCAATCCTAGCATTGTAACAAGTGACTAATTTTGCATCATTAATTCACCTAACTATTTAAAGGGATAAGTTGCCCCATTAACCCCTTAAACTCTAACTTTCCACTTAAGTTTTCCCTTGATACTCAGTTTCTTAAGAAACCTAAGTTTCCCTTAACTCAGTTCGCAGTCAGGGAAAAAAAAAATAAATATTTTTTCATATTTTAGGACAATGGGCCTCATACAAGAAGCGATATAAGAACAAATTTTCTCTTATTTTTGTTCATAACCCCGATTTTTTCTTATTTTCTTCTGAACCAACTGATTTCTGGGATGCACCAATCGCATTGAGGCTCGGTGCGGAACAATCGTACCTAGTGTGAAAGCGCCCTAGATTGCCACGAGCATTCGGCTCCTTGCACACGGCACGTCACCTGCCTTTATATAGCGTTTAATGGGTGTCATATATGCTAATTAAAAACAACCAGCCACGTGCTTCCAATTTACGATCAAGCGAATTCAACATTCAGCACACATGGGTAAGAGCAGATTTGGACGGTAAGAGTGTTTGGTGCATCCGAGTTTATTTCTCTTATTTTTTCTCTTAGCAAAAAAATAAAAGAAAATATAAGAGAAATTTGGGAATGTTGCTGCATGAGGCCCACTGTCACATACATTTTCTGTATCTCAGTGGAGCTACATCACGCCTACGCTAAAAGAAATATTCAAACCCAGGACCCAGTGTTTTTATGGCCACAGCATTACATCAAATGGAAAATATCTGGATCTTGGGCTATGAAGAATAACATGCCCATGTGCATATCATGCAATTTGAACAACTCGAGTACCTTCAGCAGCGGCGACATGGAGAGCAGTCCTGGAGTCATAGTCCCTCTGCTCCATATCCATCGAGGACAGGGCAAACCTGTAGACCACAGTATAGGCCTGATCAGTTATCACTGCTCAAATGATCCTCGACCCTTTCCTGCCTCAACCTTTCAGTGAAGCACATTTCGAGTCACTGTTTTTAACTACAAGATGTGTTGAGCTAAGCTTAACCTGACTGAGCCACCTCAAACACTTGGTTGAGGTATGTAATGCTGAAGAAATCCAAATTTCAATTAGTAACTCAAATTGTGCTCTACTGAAAGGTTGAGCTGTGTAGTACAGATAGTGTAGATATATAATTAGTGTAGGTATAGAGCTCGAGAACTTTACCTCCTGAGAGCAGAAACATCTCCAGTGTACGCAGCAAACAGCAGGTTGATCACTGATTTTACCTGTAGGGAGACAGAATAGCTAATGTTGCAACAGTGTCACCCCCCACCCCCCTGCCGGAAGCCAGAAGCAAACACACACACACACACACAAGCACACACTAGCGCCTCATTGTGTCCACGTTTCCATGAATGCCCACCAGTTCTCAGGTGACAGCATTCTGTATGGGATGGGCGCATTTTGACCACTATTTTTCAAATGTGCCAAATTGCCTGTTTTTAGGCTGTTGAGCCCACATATTGACAAGAACTCCACCGACCTACATTCAGTGTTTTTGACTTCATACACGAGGCCATCTCAAAATTCACAGCTCTCGCATCTTGGATTAATTCAGTTCCTTTTTTGACACACAGATTATAAAGAAGCACTACAGTTCAAAGGAATGCATTTGAATCTGATCTGAAGAATCATTTTAACTACAAAAGTTAAGCCTGTCATGGTTTTAGCAATAAACCAGTGCTGATAAATGTCCCTCAGTGGTTCATACAATTCATTTGTAAGACAGCTGATTTCAGAGAGCTAAGTGGCAAAGTTTTACGCCTGCAGTTGAACCTTTGTAAGAGGCTGTCTTGCTTCTCTGAGAGCGAGGAGCGAGAGATTGTTCAGATTCCGTCCCGTCACACACAACTCAATTATGAGTGGTTTAAATTGGTACTGGTTCTGACACTTGGTACCAATTTAACCACATCATCCACAATGATGGTCCAGTAAGGATATTGTTATTTAAAATCTGATATGACAGCACCACCCAATAACTTATCAGAAATTACTTAATAAGTAAATCACACTTTTCATGCAAAGCGGAGGCGGTACATATTTAGCACAGTATCATCCCTCATGGTGTGGAATTTTGAGTTTTGACGTGATTGAAGCTCCCATAACTGGCTGAGTGTCCACAGGACAGAATTACATGCACTTGTGTTTCAGGCAATGGCTTCGGTCAGATGAGTAAACAGACTTTCCGATTTCCCAGCTTTTCACACAAGCGCGACCTGCGTATGTAGAAGACACTATAAATTCCAGGTTTCTTTTACCTACACTAGTCGGTCATTATATACACGTTACATCTGGCGTGAATAAATGAAATTCATAATCTAAGAAGTGGTAGGTAATTTATAAAACTTAAATCAGCCGCTGTTACCTGTCAAAGGAATGTCTGTCCTGGAAAATATCACTGAAGGGTCGTTAAAAAAAAAAAAAAAAAAAAAAGTCCAATCATATAGTTTATATAAAGATGGATGATGAATCTCCACTTCTTAACGCTGAACAAAAATGGACCCAAAATATCCTTCACACAGATGCTGCCGTCTTGCACATTCAGAGCCAGAGTCTGTGCAGTAGTGATCAGGGGTTCAGCTGCTGTATCATGGTCCTGCCCATACACTTGCCCTACTCAAGCACATCCCCTGAACATCTGACATATGCCTGGCTGCTTCATTGTTAGCGGTGAACAGCACTTAGTGTACAGAGATTTGGGGTGTGTTTAACAACACCAAATGTTCTCTGACATTATTGTTTGCCTAATGTACACTATTCTGTCTTGTTCAGTAATGTAACCGAAGTTTAGGTCCATTGAATGCAACATTCTTCAAATACTAAAAGCCTGTTGAAGGGTTAGCTAGTTCAGATCTTTTCCAAGTAGAGGTGTATGAGGCCAACTACTAAGCTAGCTAGCTCTGACTAGGTAACCTGTTTCTGAATCTCAATTTAACTGTTTACAGCTAGTCAGCAAGACACAGTAGGCCCAAGGGGTGACTTTAGTCAGGAAAGAAAATTGATGGTAAAAATCTATATGCTTTGAACGTAGCATCACTGATGACAGTACATTATGCCATGTTCTCAAGTAAAGGGGTTTTCACCATCAATTTCCATTTTTACCTAACTTACAGTGACCCCTTATAAAGTCTTGCTAAACTAGTTTGCTAGGTAACTGGGCTTACTTTTCAGCAATCACTCAGCAGTTAGCAGCACATAACACCATATTCAGTGCAAAGACCTTTTTACTGTAAATTTTTTATGGACTTTGAAAATTAATAGGAGTTATATTCAATTGTACTGGGACTTGGCAAGCTACTTATGCATGTGTAACGTTACGTGATATCTCTTTTGGATGGTTGCACTCTAGCTCCGTACAATACCTGAAAATGTCAGCAGGCGACTACTTCTACATCCACTTTATATTGTACCAAATAAAACCATATTTGCAAGAAAAAATGAACACTTGACCATACACCAGCATGGTGAGAACTACTTAAAATGACAAGAAAAAAATATTTTCAGAAAAAAAAAAAAACTTAACACGCATCCATGTCCTATGCACTAACATGGAGGGGGCGGGCTTGTAGCCTTAACTGCAGCTGGCCGCTAGAGGGCAATCAAGATGTACTGGCCTCTCGTTTGGGGAACTGTTTGGTCGTCCATCTCTATATAAGTCAGTGAGTCCAATCCAATCTGCAAATAATTTTAAGTGCATATGCTGTGCTCTTTCTCTTCCCAGGCCTATTCGCTCGCCAAGTTTTTGCTCAAATACTGCATATATTTTATATGTACATATGTGCCGTATCACAGCTGTCACTAACACCACAAGAGTCGACACAAGCCTCGCACGTTTACACTCAACAAGCATGCACACACACACACACACACACACACACACACACACACACACACACATGCACACTAATGCACACAAAATATACCCCATTTAACAAAAAAATATGCATTTCTGGAATTCGTAAACAATCAGGTTGGGGTCCATTCCATTCATCAATTCCACTTCAATTCCAAGTAATTAATTTCAATTCCAGTTCCACCTCCGATTTATCAATTCCAATTACATGTGCTAAATTCAAATTCCAATTCCACATGAAAACAGTATTAGAGTAACTAGACAATCTGTCCCTCGCAGGTCGAAGAGTATCCCCGGACGCTCTAAAGCAATCACTCCCAAAATCAATAGGCATCGAAAATAGAATACCATAAAAATAATTCAAATGTAGGATCCCTTCAGGAAAACATTGCCAAATAGACTTCAAATAATATTCAAAGCCCTACAACAAACCATACGATTACCTTAGATTAATTTCATTGATAAAAAAAAAAAAAAAAATACAGAATCTTTATCTCAGCTATAAAATAGACTAATTTATCTTAATCATATTAATAGTTCACGAATACAGAATAATGTCTTCACCCTTGGTGAATACTTGGGTTGCATCAAATCATCATATCATCCAACTCTACCATGATCCCTTGATCCCAACATGGCACACATCGTGACAGCATAGTGTGAAACATTTTAAAGATGCCAGCATTTATTCAAATGAGCTATATACAGGATTACTATTAATGGAGAGAAAGGAGAGCCTGTCTTGCTACAAAGTAGGACAAACATAATGTACATAACTATAAAAACCCAATATCCAAGCATTTTTTTCCACAGCTCTCCCATACTTCAGGATTAACGTTCTATAACACTGGAGGAATTGATAAAAAAAAAGAAAAAGAATTCAAAAAACAAATTCAATTTTGGGAACTGGATTTTTCAATAAATTCAATTGAATACACCTGCAAACAATTGTTTCTCAGATGTTTAATGTTCAAAAAATAAATAATAGAAACTTTATAAAAACACAAAAGCTTTTGACCTCTCAAATAATACATTACCCACTTACACAGACAACACACAGAAAAAAAAATGGACTTAAAAGTAACAATTTATTAAATGATACAAAATGCATTACAAAGGAAAAAAGAGGGCCCAATTACACTTGTTAAATCACCTTTCCTTTTAAACTTTCATTCAAAAACCAAGTTTTTAAAGGAGACACTGAGAGCAATTTTTGAAAGGTCGCAGCTTTTCAGGTGGAACTTTTTCCAAAAACCGGACCATGCTTGCATTCATATGCCATGATGTGCCTTCACCACAAACACACAGGTGTTGTTAGCAAAGTCTCATTTTCAAACACCAAAATGATAACTCAAGGCGTCTGTGTGCAAGTCAATTTCAACAGGATCTGATTTATGGATGAACAGTTCTTCCCCCCCCAAAGAAATCATTTCAGGTCAAGGTTTGTGAATGACATCAATTTGAAAAATAAATACTAAGCGGTTTATGACAGCACATACTAGGCACACATTTTTACAAATGGGAGCCAGTAATTGCAGGTGTGTCTGGACTACAGGCATATTCCATTCAATATTAACCTCATGAGCAATGTTCAACACTTCAAGACAGCAAATGCGAGGTCTCCAGGTGGAACCATGCTGTTGTTCAACAGTCCGGGTCGCAGATAATGCCACACATTTTCAATGGGAGACAGGTCTGGACTACAGGCATTGTTTTGCTACGGAAATAAGCAGAATGGGCGTCTTGCAGGGCGTCCATGAAAAAAGACGTTGCTTGGATGGCAACATATGTTGCTCCAAAACCTGTATGTACCTTTCAGCATTAATGGTGCCTTCACATATGTGTAAGTTGCCCATGCCTTGGGCACTAATACACCCCATACCATCACAGATGCTGGCTTTTGAACTTTGCGCCTATAACAGTCCGGATGGTTCTTTTCCTCTTTGGTCCGGAGGACCACGACGTCCACAGTTTTCAAAAACAATTTGAAATGTGGACTCGTCAGACCACAGAACACTTTTCCACTTTGCATCAGTCCATCTTAGATGAGCTTGGGCCCAGCGAAGCCGGGCGGCGTTTCTGGGTGCTGTTGATAAATGGCTTTTCGCTTTGCATTGTAGAGTTTTAACTTGCACTTGCAGATGTAGCGACGAACTGTAGTTACTGACAGTGGTTTTCTGAAGTGTTCCTGAGCCCATGTGGTGATGTCCCTTACACACTGATGTCGGTTTTTGATGCAGTACCGCCTGAGGGATTGAAGGTCACGGGCATTCAATGTTGGTTTTCGCCTTGTCGCCACGTGCAGTGATTTCTCCAGATTCTCTGAACCTTTTGACGATATTACGGACCGTAGATGATGAAATCCCTAAATTTCTTGCAATAGCTCTTTGAGGAATGTTGTTTTTAAACTGTTAAACAATCAGCTCACGCATTTGTTCACTAAGTGGTGACCCTCGCCCCATCCTTGTTTGTGAATGACTGAGCATTTCAGGAAGCTGCTTTTATACCCAATCATGGCACCCACCTGTTCCCAATTAGCCCGTTCACCTGTGGGATGTTCCAAATAAGTGTTTGATGAGCATTCCTCAACTCTCTCAGTCTTTTTTTTGCCACTTGTGCCAGCTTTTTTTTGAAACATGTTGCAGGCATCAAATTCCAAATGAGCTAATATTTGCAAAAATTACAAAGTTTACCTGTTCGAACATTAAGTAACTTGTCTTTGCAGTGTATTCAATTGAATATAGGTTGAAAAGGATTTGCAAATCATTGTATTCTGTTTTTATTTACGATTTACACAACGTGCCAACTTCACCGGTTTTGGGTTTTGTATATTAATTTTTGCAACAAGAATTTTCAAATATGGATTTTTTTTTTTACATTCCCCTTTTCCTCCCTTTTCCCTATATCCAAGCATTTTTTCCACACCATATTCTCTCCCATACTTCAGGATTAACGTTCTGTAACACTGGAGGAATTGATAAAAAAGGAATTAATTAGTTCCCTTCAATTCAAAGTTTCAATTCCAATTCCCATTCCATTGGGAACTGGATTTTTCAATTCCAATTCCAATTCCTGACATTTGGAATTGACCCCAAGCCTGCAAACAATTGTTTCTCATGAATTGTAAATGCAGTAAATTTTCTCTTAGGTTGCCTAGCCTAACTTATGCAATAGAGATAATGCATAAGACAGATAATAAAATAAATAATAGATAATAAAATCAGGAAAAGAGGGGTTTATAAAAACACAAAGGCTACGAAGAGCCCATTCTGACCTCTCAATCCTCATTTTTTTTTTTGTTTATTTTGTTTTTTCTATACATGGTCAGACCCGTTACTAAAAGCAGAGGGGACACAGACAACACACAGAAAAAAATGGACTTAAAAGTAACAAGGATTGGGATTTAAAACAAATTTATTAAATGATACAAAATGCATGAGTGAAAATAAAACAAATGAACACATGAGGGGACAAATACAAAGGGAAATGCAGAGGATTAATACGGTACACATACGGTGAGAAATGCTGCCTTTTCGACAGAAACACTGGAACTGCATTCAAAAACCAACTCTTTTACACGATTCACGTCCCTCACACTTTTACGGGACACTGAGAGCGCTATACCATTCAGGTTCAAGTGAAGGTCGCAGCATGTTTCTCGCCGGAAGAGACAGCAAGTTTTTCAAAACCGGACCATGCTAGCATTCATATGCCATGTGTGCCTTCACCACAAACACACAGGTCACTTCCACCTTCAGCTCTGAGACATCGTTAGCAGCAAAGTCTCATGCTTCAGTCACACGACGACCAAAATGGTAACTTACAAGAGCGTCTCGTGTGCAAGAGATCAATTTCAACAGGATCTGATTTATGGATGATTGATTAACAGTTCTTCCCCCCCCCCAAAGAAATCATTTCAGGTCAAGGTTTGTGAATGAATTTCATCACATGGCACACATGACTTTAAAATAAATATTAAACGGTTTATGACAGCACATACAAGCGCACACATAAAATAATTTACAAATGTAAAAGCCAGTAATTGCAAGCCTAGTGTGTCTGAATAAAAAAGAAATACATGCATATTCCATTCAATATTAACCTCATGAGCAATGCCGCACGAACACTTCCAAGACAGCAAATGCCAAAGGTAGTTAGACAATACCATTTCAAGCGCGGTCAGATATACGCAGAAGTATCAATGAAAATAAAAATAAAACATATTTTGTATCGCTGCTGATTTCTGCAGAGGAGTGTAACATCTTAGACTGAATTAAGCAGTGCTCTACATGAATGCACTACAGTTCTTCCCTTCCTCACAGGCTGTGTAAAGCAGTATCCGTGCAAAGTGCTGAACTTTGGTCCTGCTTGGCAATACATCTTTCAATGATTCTGAAAATCAAAAGCTTTCCCAAACCATGTGGGAATGGACAGGTCTTTTCAGGACCTTACAGCACATATAACAGTGCAACACTGACAATACGCCAGCCCAGGTGTTCACAATTAAGTTATGCTGATAAATTATATAAATATAACCCAGGAGAGGGAGCGGGCGACGGGATGGGGCAGTAAGCGGTTGAGCAGGGCCCCTAGTTTTGGTCTCGGACACCCTCCATCCTATAGATTACAGTAGTGGAGCTGTCTATGTCATTCTCGGAGGGGGTGACCTTTTTCCACAGAGTGTCTTTCAGAGCTAGCTCCTTCTGAAGGCTCTCGTAATCCATCGGTCCGAAGCTGGGCTGCTGTTTTAAGCAACAGGGATAACATTAGATTCCCCAGCAGGGAAACAGCCCGTACTGACCCTTCGCACTTAAAAATATGCCCCGATCTTAAAGGAGAACGTTTCACCAAAAATCGCAAACCGGACAGGATTTTCCCTAATCCTTGAATTAACATTAATTTGGTTCTTGCGAGGGAAAGAGACCGTGGAACTGGGTGCAAAACTGAAAACGGTCTCTGTGACACTGCTGCGTGAAATCCCCGCACTCAAGATACAGTTCTTACAGGGAGAAGCGTAGAGCTAATAAAATATTTGCGATTTTTGGAGAAGCTGCTCTAGAAAATTCAAGTAACTTTAAGGAGCTGCGTCAAGATTACTGCGAATGCACACAACTTTGAACAAAGTAAATCTGTTCAACTGAAAGTCAAAATCTAGAAGGTATTTTTCTTTTTCTATGATTGATGGCGATAGCAACAAGCTTACATTCTTCGAATCCCTAGGCTAAAGCTTAAAATAGTGCTTTGAATCATCAAATTTCCATAGAAAGCTCCATAATATGAAAAGCATAATTCCAGAGTAACTAAAATATATAAATACAACGCAAAACGAAGACAGACTGGCAAGGATGGAAACAGATTATGACTTGCAGTCAAGCAGATTCACGTTCTTGGGATGCAAGTACCGAGCATGCGCAGTAGTCGTGACACAGCTCCTACGATCTCCTCTAGTGCACGCTCCTGTTT
Source organism: Gymnothorax javanicus (assembly GCA_029692085.1). NCBI lineage: Eukaryota > Metazoa > Chordata > Actinopteri > Anguilliformes > Muraenidae > Gymnothorax > Gymnothorax javanicus. Next base: position 14,942,658 of record CM056210.1, on the reverse strand, counting down.
GCCCTGTGATATGTCATTGGCTTTGGTTATCTTTCAAACTGCTCAGTCCCAGACTAGGTTCTTGGCAACAAGACATTTAACAGCCATAACAGTCAGCACTAAATATCATCAACAAGACAAATCACAGGCAGACCAGACACAACACTGCACATTTGGCCTCTGCTTAGAGAAAACAGCAATACTATAAACATCCTTCAGATGGCAGAAACACATTTCAACAGCATTCCAAAGTGCCAGTAGTACTTTAAACAATAAAACACAAGTAAGGATAAGAGCAGTTCCTGTCACGCAGGGGATAAGGCAATGAGATAGCTGTTACTGAGGACCGCAGCCTTCCCATGGGCTCTACACACTGACCAGGCCCCTCAGCCAGCTGTCCACACCAGTCGAGCTTTTGCAGCGTCGGTCCGAGCAGTCTTTCTGCGCACACCAGGGGCGTCAAAGCGCCCAGTACAGTTCTGAGGAGTGGCGCAGTGGCGGATGAGCTGGGGTAGGTGTGCGTGCAGTTAGCTGGGGGGCGGGGCTTAGAGGGGGCGTACTCACCCGCTGGTCACCGCCCTCCCGTCGAGGATCGAGTTTCTTGGCAAAGTGCCTCAAGTTGTCGTAGTTGTGGAAGTTGAAGAGGGAAACCAGGTCCTGAAAAGCAACAAGTGGCAGTGAGGTACAGAGGTATTGGAGCGAAGCTCGTTGCCAGATAAAACACTGTTTCGCTGAAATGGGTCTAATATAACTTCAGCGGTAAATATGGGTAATGTTCAACATTATAGATGATACCAGAAAGTAAAGCAAAACAAATAACACAGAAGCATAATGTGTAGTGTGCAATGTAGGTCGAGAGGTTTTATGTCTGTGTAGTGCTGTGGTGCACACCAGTGAAAGACAATGGCAGTTAAAGAGTTAACCTGCCTGCAGGGGAAAGAGCAGGAGACACTTTGCATAGCAAAACACAAAGCAGCTCAAGACCAGACTTCACACTGAATGATTCCGCAAATGGCAGAAAAGGGTTTGCAGCACGGCATGGGCAGTGTGTTACACTAAAACGACATCAAGGCTAATTAGCTCTTAGGCTATGTCGACACAAATACGTTTGAATGTTTTTTGACGCATAAATTTTGCCACGTTTTCGCCTTGCATCCACACTACTTTGACAGTTTCAAACCCCCAAAATGGAGACTTTTGAAAAAGCCACTGACCCCGTTTTAGTTTGAAAACTCAGATTGCGTTTAAGAGTGGATGGAGATCGTTTTCATTTTAAAATGAAAACGTATCAGTGTAGACGTAGCCTGAGTTGCCACTCGTGGTCCTCACACTGAGCGAGACTGCTGTCGGACAATGCTCTGTTCTCTTCATGGAGGTGGGGAATGTTGCATGTTGGGATGCATTTCTCTGGATGCAGTGACTCAGACTACGCTCTGCCAGGGGTGGGCTGGCGAACAGCAGAGGATCTGAACACTGAGGTGAGGTGGGGTGGGGGCGAGATTTCTGCACATCCATGAAAATAAGCTCAGCTTCGAGTGCCTCGTGCCCCGTGAATTATTCATCGTTATCTTCATCCGACAATTTATTTGCAATATCAGGGTGCTGAAAATACGGACGTATTTCAAAGTAAGGTACACCTGAAGAGATGGAGTTATGTGTTTGGGCAGTGGTAAACATGAAGCATAGAGAATCAGGCCGGTAAAAATAATGTAAAAATTGACATATGTTGCACCAAGCATGTATTGGACATTGCTGTTCATGTCAACATCTACAGCTTGATAAGGGTAAGGCTGAGGGGGGCCAAAAAAAAAAAAAAAAACACCAGGAGCTGAACATGAGGAGAGGAATTCAGCTGAATGACACCAGCACCCTTCCACAAAGGAATATTGAACAACGATGATGTGAACCTCATCAACGACAATCCCCACTAGGTTTTCAAGATACACCTCAGAAGGCAGCACATTCTGCCATTCCTCTTTAAGTAACCACGGTTCAGGGCCACCAAACAAGATGGCATCGACCGCGTGTCATTATCTCCAAGATGCATAGCAGTGACGCCCAGCTTCCCAGCCACCCTGAATTAATCGTCCCTGAGGGCAACTAACAGAGATGAGATACTCGTTACGGTGTTCTATCCCAACAGGTTTCCAAGCTGACTGGTTCCCGTATGCGTGAAGATGTGTTCCCCAAACAGCTGCAGTGGTCAGCCTCAGTCGGCAGATCTGTCACACATTCACAAACGTATTACTGGCGATTTTTAAGTCATAGGCCTATCTCAGATCATCTGCAGCGAATGTGATCGTATGAGTGAGCACTATATCACAGCCACCAACGAAAAACAAATTTAAGAAAATGTCATTATTGCAAGATTGCATAGAGTGGGAATCAATTACACTAGAGCAAAAAAGTTCAAACTTCGATATAGCTGCTCTGCACTACGCGCCTCTCGAGCTCACAATCCTTCGGCCATCAGTCACATAGATTAAGTAAGTCAGGATGCAGTTAACATTTTGTTCTGGACCGATCTGAAACAACTGGATACCTGGGGCTAATCTCAGGAAGTACCTGAACATATTTGTCAAAGTTTTTCTCAAGGGTTCGGCCTGAATCGGCCATATTAACCACTACATTACAGCCAACTGCAACACTACACATCATGACGAAGAAATGCTTTTAAACAGTGACAATCTTTTGCAGCAATCCACTGTACTCGGAACTTGAGAGAACACAACCTCCAGCACAGAAAGTTACAATGGAACGACCTTTCAACTTGGAACTCCCCCTCGGAAACTTGGGCAAGATCAAGCCTGCCCGCGTTCGCCTACATATACATGCCTGACGTGGCAGTTATATGGCTGCACACACAGAGAACAGACAGCAGAATGACCATTTCATCAAACTTCTACTTTATGAGGTATCTGTGTAATGAAACGTACCGTGACAACTTTGTATGAATTAAATGAATTTAAATTTCATTTAAATGATTTGTGCTGGATAGAGGTCTTTACGAGCAGCCCTTGAGTGCCCCTCCCCTTCATTCATAAATCAGGTTAGAAACACTGCTCTCGCTAGACAGAAAGAAGATAAAATAATGTTTTGTAAGATCCACTTAGCATGATCAGGTGATCTCGCAAATCCAGCTGCCTCGCAAAATAAGAAACCCAAAGCCTTCGATGAGAAATAAGAAATATTGGTCGCGATAGTCAATCCAGGGTTGTGCCGGGTTTTTGTCTGTGACCTAATGTGCTCTTGCCAACAGTATTAAAGATCTGAAGCACTTTGTGATGCTTGCCTAGGAAATATATACATACATAAAATATCTAGCCATCTCAACATTTTTTTTGACCATGCAGTCAGATCACTGGACACAGATAAACAACAGTTTTATGCACACAGTGTGAAATACAAGGGCATCCATCCCTAGCTTTGAGAACCCTAGGAGAGCACTCGTCGAGCTGTGAGGAGCATGTTCGTATCCCCTGAACATACCGTGCAGAACTGGATTCCTCTCACGCTGTTTCCCAGTTTGTCCAGTGGAGGAGACCAGCACATGACACCCATCACATTGGGCACCACCAGCAGGATTCCCCCGGCCACGCCCGATTTTGCCGGCAGGCCCACCTGAGAGAGAGAGAGGAAAAGATTACCCATGATTCCACTTCAGCTTGATTTCATTAATATCGATGCCGCAGGTGTCACTACCAATACACACTGGTGTTATTACGGGCCAGGTTTCCGCTTTTGTTTCTAAATTCAGCTATGCAGAGATGCTTGACCTGTAATTCTGCATGAATATGAACGCAAAATCCGGGTTAGGACGCTGGTGTGCTGGGTAACACTGGTGCCACACAGCGAGAAGGTCGTAGTTTCAAATCCAGATAAGGCCCTTCTGTGCGGATTCCGCACGTTCTCCCAGCATTCACTCGGCTTTCCATCCCACAGTCCAAGGACATGCATGCTAGGCTAACTGGAGACTCCAAATTGTTCATGGTTGTGAATAGTGAGTGATTACAGTGCTTGCTTTGGAATGTTTAGGGGAGACTGGGGTCCGATAAGCCATGGGGACCAATGAGCCGTAGCACTATTTTGCGATCAATCGATGACAGAGCTGCTTAAAATAGGCAAAATATTTGACCACTGACTGATGAGTCATGGGGATAAATGAGCCACATCACTATTTTACCTATTTTAAACACCTTTGGCATCGATTGATCGTAAAATAGTGATATGGCTCATTGGTCCCCAGTCTCCCCTACAGAGTGACACAATATGTCCTTCTGGAAGTGCTGGAGTGTTCTTTAACATGAAAAAATAAATAATTCATCAATATCTGGTAATTTTATATAAGTTCCTCAAATATAAGACGCGGGTGGCTCGGCAGGGAGGACAGGGAGCCTTGCTTAAGCACTGCCAGAGGAGGAGAGAGGACTCGACAGTCCCTGGAGCAGCGGGAGCCGAGGGATCTCTCCGCAGGTAAGAAATGTTTCTGTTTCCATGGAGGAGCAGGAGACCTGAGAGCATGACGACCATTCTAATCACGCCTTATGAAACCAACAGATGTCAGAAAAACCCAGGGGTGACGTCAGTCGAACAGACAGTGCTAGAGAGCTTTGAGCATGAGGGCGGGTGCGTGGGGTGGGTTCGACATCGCCCCGTTTCATCTGCCAGTCACACGAATGATCACCCGGGATTTACATCTATATTAAGCACATATTGTTGGAACCAATGACGACACATAATTTACATGTGGATACGTGGGCCTGCAGTGAATAATGACAGTATTCACACAGATCACCCCAGAGGGATTCGTGTAATGTGATTTCAGACATGTTCATGCTGGTAGTCTTACGGGATTAAAGCGCACGATTATATTTGACTGATGCATATGATCACATTAGATTCACGTGTGCAATTATACAGATTTGAGCTCCTATATTTCTCCCAAGGTGGGTAAAGGGCAGGGCGTTGCCTGCAAGTATGCATGACCGTTTGCGCGGTTTCGTGACGATATTCGCAGGACCGATTGGGGACTCACGTGGAACGCGAACTGTCCGGAGAAGTCGTACATGCCGCAGGAGTGCATGAGGCTCAGGGTGTTCCGCACGGCCTCGGGACTCAGGACGCGCTCGCCCGTGATTGGGCAGAAACCGCCGTTGGCCAGGGTCGCCGCCATGACACTGGCGCTCTCACATGTGACCTCGATGGAGCACAGCTGTCAGGCAGAGAGACAGATAAACACACATAAAGAAGAGGGAGACGGGTACACGTACACAAAGAGGAGAGACTTCATAGAAACTTCTAGGTTCCAGCTTCTGACAGACCCTCTCACCAGACCGACCCAGAAAAAAAAAAAAAAACATTTTGAGGTATTTTAATTGTGACGCCATGCAAGCGGCAAAATAGTTTCAGTAAAATTTCCTTTTAACAATATTCATTTCAAATTTATTGAGCATCTCTTTTACCGCAAGTTTGAGAGTAGAAGAACACAGAATATGTACATGTTCACTGTAAGATCAGACTCATGTCCCTACAGAGGATAAAAGTAATTCCCAGGTCATGAAACGACCTTCAGTTGAATTTTAAAAAAATCACTAATTGAGAATGACTTACTATAACAAAGTCAGATTATTTCTAACTTTTATAGCTGCTGCCATCCACAGCACTACATTTTCTCGCCTTTTCCTTTAAGGTAAACACAGAGGCCCACAGCTATTCTGCAAGCAGCGAGCCGTCCTCACATTAAGTACCACGTCACAGTGACCCTATCTGCTTCCAAATGCATTCCCTGCAAGTGCTGCCTGCCACGTGGAGGTGGGGGGAGGGGGCAGTGTCACATCTGTACTGCTATTCTACGAATACCACAGAACAAGTCAGAACCCCGGGGACATTTTAATTAGACAAACAACACAAACATGATGTTCAACACATACACAGAGATCAACATATACACAGGAATCAACACAAACTCAGATATCAACCCCAACTCTGCGCACCTGGAAGTAGAAATCCAAAATGGATGTCATGTCCGTCCCTTCAGGAAAACACTGCAGAAAAAAGGAGCAACAGATTAACAAGAATCTCACTCTATTTGCTTAAGTCGTACGAATATGTTCAAATGCAACACAATGCCAGCCGACTAAAAACAAAAGAATCAGTAATTTCTAAAAGGTTCATCATATACTCTTTCCGGAAACAAAATAATAAAGTATGTAGTATGAAAGTAAAATAATATTTCACTTTACTTGTGTTTTCTGTCCTTTCCAATGCAGAATCATTTGGAATAGCATGGTATCGAGTATAACTGTGCACAAAAATTTAACAAGCTGATAGTTTGGCCAAGATTTTCTGAGGAGTAGACAGCTTCAACGTAGTATTGTACATACGATTTTCACTCCGTCTAAATTAGACACCATTATAGAGATGGGTTCAGGGGCGGCAGAACTAAATTGAGCGTGGTTTTAGTTTTCGCTTTGCTGACGGCAATATGACAGAGCAGAAAAACGCCCAAAAACCAAGACTTCGACTTTATACGTTCATTATTATTGTAGCAGGGCCCAGATGCACAGAGAAACAGTGCACACTGAGATATATGATCTCTGACACATTAGCAGATATGAATAGACTAATAATGGCAGCTAGAGTATGAACTCAATGCAGCGACAGTCCTGTCAATAAGACCTCCATGTGACTGCAATATACTTAAGACGCCCAGAGCAAAAATTTTATTAATATACATTGATTAATTAATGAATCCAACTACCCATACAACAATAGATCAGTTCAACAGTATATATCCTTGGCACTGGTGTTAGCAAGAAGGGAGCCGTTTTCATTAGTAAACAGGATGGTCTGACTTAAACAAGCTCCTTATTGTACAGCTGCTCATGTGACGCACATATGAAAAGCAGAGCAAAAACATAACTTAGAAAAATACATAAGGATGCAATGGAGACAGCTACCACAACGCTGTACATCACATCCTTCATTACTAACAAAGTTCGTGTAAAAAATGTCATAGAATCATCAGCAGTCAGTAGGAGAGACACTTTCATTTCCTAATGACAGTCAAAAATACTGTACAACTACAGTTTCTGAGAAGCAAAGAACAGACTATTATAAAGGCAGCATTCTTTCAGTCAAGTCACTAGAACTTGGCTAGGCAACAGACCTGATAATTGATTGTCAAATGCCATTCAGTAATTTAGGAAATCCTAACTGGAGGTGAGATAAGACAGGAATCTGAAAATAACTAATGGTTTGCTTCTGCAATGGAAATTTGTGAAAATATATTATATTAATTTTTCAGATCTCAACTTTGAACTTGAGATGGAAAGTTTCTGTAGTTTGGCCCCAGGGCCTAATTTCCGTTTCAAATGTGGGGGGAGGCAGAGGCGTCACTAGTGCGATGTTAAAGGAACACTGTCACGGCCCGAGCTCGCACGGTGAATTGGCCTATTTTTCATGTTGGTTGCGGGTGCATTTTGCTTGTTTGTATTGCAATTTATCCCAGCCATCCCCACGTTGTTTTTTCCTGAAATAATTATTTTATTAGATACGTTTTTTTTGTTGTTGTTGAACATCCATTGCGATTCCGCAAACTTTGAGATTTGAGATTGCACAAACTTTGAGATGTTTTTTTTTTTTTTTTTGCGTGCTGCTATGTCTGGCCATGGCTGCATCGTCTCAGAAGCGGCCGAAGGCGATTATATGCCTAAAAAATGCAATGCAGCTGCTTTTGGCACAGAGGACGCCAATGGATAGCGCTCGACAGTGGCTATAGAAGCCACTCTGATCTGCTTTCACATACTAAGATTCACACGGAAATTGGGGTGTAGTAACAAATATCTGCCCAGCACCGAAAACAAAACCGTTATAAAATAATCATACAGCAAACGTTCAGGCTCGGTTTCCCTGCTGAAGCACACGCACATTCATTACCACAATGAGTCCCTTCAGTCTCGCAGGGACAGCGGTGATTTTCTCTTTCCGTCTTCGTACTGCACGCATTCTTAAATGAGCATGACACTCGAATGTCCTTTAAGCCATCATTATTTTTTTCTGCAAGAAATTCTGACCTCTTCATTCATATAAATCCTCAAAGGCGAAACATCACAAGTTAACTCTGTCACCTTCAATGGACACTCGAAAGAAACTTGCTCTCTCAGACTCGCAAATGTTACCGATTTCACGGTCTATAATAATAAATGACAAGCAGAACGTTAGCAAGAAATGTTAAAAAAAAAAAAAATTTAAAAAAAAGGGAAGCGAAAAAAATAAAAATATAGATAACCCCTACGCACGCTCAGCAAGGACAGTGCCCCTTTAAGTCTGCATTACAGCAATCCCTAAAAATACTTGGAACGCATAACCACAATCCTTCGGTAAATAGTGTCTAAAAAGAAAACTGAAAAATGAGAGCATGCCCCAGCTATCATACCTTTTTCTCCTTCATGTAGTAGCCAATCGCAAAATTCCGATCTCCTGAATCGCGCTCAGACTGGAATCTGGATCAGAAGGAATATAGACCATTAGTGTCAGAGACAAATTGCATAGAAGGTGGCCATTTTAACTCCTGCTTTTGTTGGTTAGCATCGGGGTTAGCATTTTAACCATCAGCTTCATAATGATATCTTCATTTTACACTGTAAACTTTAAGTTGGTTTATGTTGTTATTCAACAGCTCAAAACTTTAGAATTACTCATCATTTCAGTGGTTCCTGCCATTTCACACAATAGAAAGTATTTGTATAATAATACGCTTCATGAGAATAACACAGTCGTCCATTTCAATGGATCAAAGCATCCCCGGTGAGATTTAATCACAGATTTGCACATTTTTAGCATTCAGGACATTCATTTTCGCTAAAACATAATTCTCACTGGATTCCCACACATACAGCAATATTTCCCACAGGTGTGTCTTTGAAGATGGGCGCACTCCAGAATCTTAATGATCCAGGTTCTACCACAGCAACTCAATGGGTTTTACATCAGGTGATTGAGCTGACCACTCAATATTTTGTCATTTCCTTTCAGATAAGTCTTTAGGCATGGTCTTGCTGAAAGTCTTATCCATTTGTTCTCTGGGAAATCACTAATGATTCCAAATTTTTGTGCTCTAGTGTATATCTACCAAGTAAGCGATCTTCTGCAAATAGAATTTTCTGTGATCCAAATAGCTTCCTGTGAGGTCACCTTTTAGCACCTATGCAAGTTACTCTGCCTCAGAATCACTCTGCCTAAACCCATGAACAATCCAGACAAGGCTCTCCAAAGTTCAAGCGCATCTTACACCTCCGTACTTACGTGGCATTGCTGAAGCCCACATACTCATTACCGGCCATCTTGTTGAAGAAGTTCATAACCTGCAATAGAAAACACCAGTACTGACAAGAGAAGGCTTCAACCAAACCAAAACAATACCTATTTTATTCAGGAATGGTAATCAAGTATCACAAAAACATTTGTACTCACATAGTCAAATTTCTCAGCATTGCTTGACCCTTGCTGAAAGACAAAAAAGAAAGTATAAATGACAGACTGTTCGATTAAATAAAGCAAGAGTAATATAAGCTAAAAATGCGCCCAGATGCTTTCAATATTCAAATAGAGCTATTCAACACACAAACAGCATCAATTCAACATTATTATTAAAATAAAAATAAAGATTCTCATTAAGTGTCCGAATTCGATGACTAGCAGCAAAACTGACAGTCCATACAGGCGAGATATTAAAATGCATGGTGAATGATCTGCTTGGACAGAACTACTCACAGATTAGGAGGAAAAACGATTGTGAACTGAAAAACAATTAGGATTGTTACTTCACTGTTGGAGCAAAATAAATCGACTAAAATAGTAAAACTATTCAATTTCCAGGCCTCAAAAGAATTGGTGAAAATCGTTTTTAACTTTTTGTCTACTAGCACTATGTTATAAAATGTATTGAAGTAGTTTGTGAACGATCATCAGTAAGCGTTTTTCTTTTAGCAAAAGGGCATTATGGGGGAAAAGAACAAGAAACCATGTAATATTTATGACAGTAATTTTATAGGGGCAGGAGTGCAGCTATTAAATAAATAAACCACTACAAGAGGATGAAGACTAAAATCAACAGCAGCCAGACATTCAGCGAACTCACGATGAACTGATACGCGTCTTGAACCTGTTTATGATAGTTTCTTACAGTTAATGCAACAGCCTGAAAATTTTAAGCGCTTATCTGAAACTTTGCAAAATTCAGAATACAAATGCAAATACCAGACTGCCGTTCACAATTATAATATTTAAACAAATTAAATTAAGTGCTTTATTTTTCTCACAAGATTAACCAGTGGTATTGGGAGAAAGATGACTACCTCGAGATAAATAACAATGTCACTGGGAACAGTGATATTTAATGACAAAAAGATGCTTTTTTGGATTTTATGTGTTTGCACTAACTGAATTTGTCATGCTGTGTCTTAAGCATGCATCAGTACATAGAAAAGTGGTATTTCTCTAACACGTATACATCGTCAAATTTAAAAAAACAAGGCTGGAATGTCGCACTAGTCATCACCCGTTTTTAGCCACATACAAAAAACAAAATTACAACAGCAAACGCACAGAACCTATAATGCTATGAGAGGATCCCACCGCGATAAAGTCTTAAAAATGACACTATTTTAATTGAAAAAAAATTACGGTACCTCAAGAATTTGGCTAATTTTGTGTAATTTACCTTTTAGCCAGTTGCTTCACAAAATAAAGCTTCCCAAGTGAAGTATACAACAATAATGGATGAAATATACAAATGTCAAATAATGAAAAAGTGACCATGGGCGTTTCTAATTAAATTTCAGCATGCTTTTAAGACTTCAAAACAATCAAAAACGGGCGTAAAATTTGATCAATGCATGTACGAGGTCATGTCCTCAGCCTCCCCTGTACAGTTTCAGGGACATGAATTTGTAGGGTGAGCAGCCAAAATCATTAAATAAGCCTGAAACAGAGATGATTTAACAGATAAAAATGTGTTGTAAACCAAGGCTTTGGATTCAGACTTCATTTTTAGTAATAATTTACAAAAGCAGAACCACAGGGACACATAAACATGTCAGAAATGTAATAAGAACTGTGTGGGGGGAAAAATAACCCCACAAATTATTTTTCAATTCCAGATTTTGTTCAATAGGGGAAAAAATAATGTAAAGAAAAAAATTACCAACGTCACTGAACTGTTGCAGTTGTCAAAATATCCCAAAGATCCTAATGCTGTAAAATATGCAACAACATATAAAGCACAAAATAGCCTTCAAAAAAAGACAGCATACAATTGCAGACCGTTAAAAGAGGAGACCTCACTGCGCCAAAGTATTCGGCAGAAAGTAGAAAGCCGAAAGTGTCTAAAATCCAAAATAGACACAGCAGTTTGTCACAGCAAAACCTTGCATACATATGCCTTGACTGGGCGGCCACTGAAGACATAAGGCCTCGAACAGTGACGTCAATTATACTTAGGCTCGTTGTTCGCTGGAGGTAGACTTTGTATAGCGAGTCTCAAAGATGGCAGAAGAAGTGTACACAAGTGTAAGCGATAGTTCTAGTGATGAGTCGGTGATAAATGACGTCCAAGTTATCGGAATGGGCTTCGAGCATAGCAGTTTGAGCCCCGACGATCTTACACAGAGGGCTGCAGTTGCTCTATAGGTCCTAAAGCAGCTTTTAACAGCTCTAAGACATCGCAAAATCGCAGCGTGTATAAGAATTCAGTGATAACTAAATGGCGACTATGAAGGTTATGGGTTTAACTGACGTTACGAGCAGTGTGGCACAGTCTAGTGTACTGGCGTTTCATTGGATAAAATTAAGATTCACAGAGTTAAAATGTGTTTCTCGTGATACTGTCGCCATTTTCCAGACTCGCTGGTTTTAAAAAAACATCGCACTGGATTATTACCGAATTAAAATTTATAAAGCTATGCATTTTAGACACTTTAAGAATTCTACTGTCCACTGAAATATACTTTGGCCAGGCAAGGTCTCCTCCTTTAAGGAAGATTAACAGGAAGGAAAGACATCATGCCTTGCTTTCCGCATTGTTTCACCTTTTGTGAAAATTCAAAAACAAAAATGTGCTGTGCTAAGCTGTAAGGCTACCCTCCTCTAACAAGACGTTTAATCTTAGACAACAGAACAGAAGGGTTCCAGTAATTTTTTTTGTCCTAATGTCTAATGTAAAAACACAGCTCAAATTATTACTGCAGAAAGATAATGACATTACCCTGTTGAACAAAACATAAGAAGAGAAAATTAACACAAAGTAAAATATGTAACTTATCTGTAGTTTGATATTTTACATGTTGATTTAAACAGTACACATGAGATTATGTAAAACATTAAGCTGAATATATCAACACATTCATTGAATATGAATTCTGATAGACACAAGGGATTAATTGAATTACACGGTGTAATGTTACTTGTCGCCTTCACAATGTCTTTCTAAACACACACACCAGGATGTTGCTAGGCAGAACAGTAAGACAGCACCTTACTGTCGGAGTTCAAAGTTTGAATCCAGCATCAACAGTGAGGACAATTTCGTGACCATGGAATTACTGGGAAAAATGTAGGATAACCCAGAGATGACAGGCATAAGTAGAAAGGAGAGGTCCTTTCTCATAGGCATTACTAAAAACATACATGATCATACATACATGATACATGGTGTTCCAGACCGTGTGAACACCAAATGTTCTCACAATGCTACTGGTATGTTAGGGGTCATGGCCACCAATTTGACTACATTGCAGCGTAACAGTTGGATAATTTAAGTCACTCATGTTACTGGCTAACTGAGGTATCCAACGTCCCCATCATACCCAACCCAGTACCTGCATCATGTTTCATGAAGCAAAACACAAACTGCCAGGATAATAGCTAGAGCTCTTCAGGAGAGGTATGGAGACCACTGCATTAGATCATTACCAGGCATCTGACTTGATAAACATAATAAAACACAGTAGCAATGATGTAGCGGAGATTAATGATGTCACGTCCTTCAATCAGCTGTGTGATTTTTACTCAGGCTGAAAGGTAGCTTTAGTCTAGGTCTGCTGTTTTGTCTATTTCTATCTATCTATCTATCTATCCATCTATCCATCTATCCATCTATCTATCGTTTACATCAAAAATTGGAAATTACCCTGAAACATTTGGGTATCGAGCCATGGCTGCACATGAGGTAACTGCCCGTTTTTTAATCTTGGTCAAGGGTAGCCCGAGTGTACCCCTACTTGGCGTCTAGTTTAAAATTAAAAATAAAGTTTAGACTGAATCCTTCATCGAAGCAGAGTATGAATGTTAAATGTGAGGCAAACCTCAGATTATTTGCAAGAAAAGGTCCACATTGCTCAGTGTATCAAGGGAATATTAGCCAAGAGTGACCAAGAGCAAGATATCTTGCAGACTAGCTCTGAGTTTTTAGCAGGGCTGGGACCTAGCCAAGCATTGAATCATCATGGAAGAGACGTAACGCGAAAAACAGATCTGATGCTGCATTTCACCGCACTTCAATGAATACATTTAATTTGGATTCACCAGAAACAATCTCTTCAGAATGGTACCAAAATTTAACAGGCAAAACCGCTTTTCAGTCATGATAACCTAAGACAACATGAATGTGCCATTTTGTGACTCTAATGTAGCTCCTGTCACACTCTCAACCCTGAAAAATATTTTCAGAGCCGACTCATTAGTGTTTTTCACAAACTCAAAGCACTGGTACCCACCCAACAAAGTTCACTGTCCTTAATTTGAAATGAGGCGAGTTCCCGAATCCTCCAAACATAGAAAAAGTCCTCCATCTCAGAGGTTATAGCATTAGAGGGGTAATTTAAAGGTTTGGGGGAAAGGGCGTTAGTGATTTGCAATCATACTGTATGCGATTTGCATACGGTACATCACGTGGTAACAACAGAGACACCTACACCCTTCACAAGCTCTGCCCTGTCACTCACGGCAAGCATTTTACCTGCCGTTTAAATAATAATCAGCAAATATACGCTCTCATAACAGCTCCTAATTTTTTTGTTTTGTTTGTTTTTTTCACGCTGATTCAGTCATTGTTCTAAAAATATCCACGAAATGTGTCGTTTTTTTAATTTAGCTACATTCCTACCAGGATATCATGTTTGGATATGCCTTCAGCCAATCAAAATTGTGACTAGGGGCGGGTGGAGCAGAAAATTACAAACTCTTCAGGGGGTAGGCAAGTCCGTATGTTGTGGTCATGTGATGGCGATCAATTGAGTACCATTCTTCTTTCGTTAAGATTAAATGAAAACTACTCTATTGCTGCCAAAAACAGACACGGCACTTAAGAGAGTTCTTTAAAAAGCAATGGAGATGGAATTATGTAACAATCTTTTTCAATGGACGTGATTTCGGCAAGAGAGTACGGCTCGTTGATTTTAAAAACCTCTACAACTCTAGCTGCAAGTTTAGTGAGACACATGAAGAGGGTGTGGTGGGAACAGCTATACTACAGTGAGGTGACAGCAGAAAGACAGCAGTCTTATCTGACTGGTGTACTCAGCGCTAGCGTCCTTTGAGGGTCTAGTCTTCACTGAGGCACCTACAATATGCATTTGGAGATAAATCCCAAAAAAAAAAAAAAACAACCTTTCACCTCCTTGAAAATGTCACAAATCAACACCATACAAGAGCACAGCAATGGATTGCTCCATCAGAATGGTCGCTTCTATTGTGGAACACAGCCTGCACCTGATGGATCGAGAGAAAAAGGAGACTGCATCCCGACATATTTCACACATTCTGCTCCCCGCTAGGTGCCCTGACGACCAGTGGCGGCTCGTGAACTGGCAACAGGGGAAGCTCAAACAATCCCTTAAAATTAATGATTGATCATGACCTGTTTTCAATCATTCATTTAAATTACCATTACAGAAACTTCGAAAACTCTCAACATTATCAGGTGTGGCCAGTTTTCATTTAAGGGATTGTTTGAGCCTCCCCTGTTGCCAGTTCACCAGCCGCCACTGCTGACGACAACATTGACGTAAATGACAGTCGGCTAACGCTAAGGACATGCATATCGAATGATATTCAGTCTCTCATAGGGGGAAAATAATTCCACGTAATGCTGACACTTGACTTATCCTTACTGGAGGATATAGCAGGCCTTAATAATAATATAGCCCAAAGCAGTGCAATAAAAACCTTTGACAGCCCTGCAAATATCTGGCCTCTTCCATGGCTGTGTTTAATCTTCAGCGGGAAGGACGAAGCAGTTTATTGCTTTCCTTCAAACAAACAGCTCTCTGAGCTTGTTTTTGCCGTCTTCACAAATGGAAAATAAAAAAATACAAGTATTTTGCCTGAAAGTGCCCCATGACACTTTTTTTATAAAAATAAATACTTGTTAAACCGTCACCGGGAACAATGGCAAAATAAAGACAGGGCTTGCGGAATGATTAATGTGCTTGTTAATATCCAATAGCTACATCTTCTGCAAATTTCATGTAAGAAAATCTCATGCGGAATGATTTGAATTAAAAACAGACATTACCTTAATGAGAGAGGTGCACACTATGGCACCAGCGTTCACCATGGGGTTGTGCGGTTTATCTGCAAACACAAAAACAAAGTTAGAAATACGACATCTTTGTTTCCGAGTATAAAGACGACAGCCTTGCAGGCCCCACCTTCTGAAGTTAGCTTCCTGCAAAGATGGTGCACTAATAGAAAAGACACCTGAGAAAGTAACAGCAGTTAGATGCACTGTACACCTTATCAGTCCCTTAACACCAAGCATATTTCACACAAAGTCCTCTCAAAATCCGTCTTCTGTAACATCCAAGTTTCTCAATTTCAAAAAACGGTGCTGCCTGTCAGCAATTTGGAATGCCTAATTATGCTCTCAATGGCTGTTATCTCAAAGTATGGGCTGGAGCACAGGTAGACTGCATGTAGGCAGCTACGTCATTGCAGGCTGTTCCTTTGTGAGGGCGCCTTCGAATACACCCGAGAAATGCAGCCATCATCCAGCCTGAAATCAGAGGCAATGGTCAGCTTGTTTACTCTCCGTTTCCATGTTGGCAATTCCATCTGATATCAAGCGAGATGAAGAGCTGCGTTTCTCGGCTGTATGCGAAAGCGTCTTCACAACGGAACAGCCTGCGATGACATCACAGCATAATAATGCAGCCTACCCTTTGTGAAACAGCCAGTACAACTCCGAGCACAGTTGCACAGCAATATAATTTTGAAAGGACAGATAGGCGCGCTTTCTTCTGACGGACATGATGCCAACCACTGCAAATTTCACTGCAGATTTGGATGGATTGTTGGGTTGTTTATCATCTTAAACTATAGGTACATAATTTCCCTTGGAGCCAATGCCATATTAATTACATCAAACTCCATTTTTGAACACAAATTGCATGAGAACTAAAATCCTGAATGTTCAAACAGACAGGACAGTGCAATGGAGAGAGAATAAAAGGCATTTCTCTGTAAGGCTGTAGGCCTGGGACCAGGACAGACCTTGATTGAATCGGTTCACTATCAGGTGAATAACACAGCCATCACAGTATTGCTTCTCCTTTACACACCACCAAAATAGAAATGCAATACCACAAAAAAAAAAAAAAAAAACGCTTTCTTTACACAGAGTTCTCGGAATGATATAATAACACGAAAGGGAACAGAGCCGACTACAGCCAGCAAGAAATCAAAAGGCAATCAAGTTCTAACACTAACCAACTACAAACTCACATCGACTCGCACAACTCAGTCAACTCGGAGGGATTTGAAAATGTAGCACATAACTGCGAAGAATGAACGGCATAAATTTTGAGATTGAATGCATAGCCCTCTTCTTTCAATAATCTTCATATGCACTTTTTTCCGTCGCATACTTTGCCCGACAAATCCTCAAAACACCAAGTAGCAAAGCATGAAAATATGTCGCACAAGATAAAAAGCACAAAGATGTCAAGGTCTCCTAGACACGAAAGAACTCTGGGAATCTATTCAGTAGACTCAACTCAAATTCAGTGACTGGGATTTGCAAAAATAGACAAATAAATGTGTGCTTAATTAAATTATCTAAATCAAATTGTAACACTTGAACTGTGTACAAAGTTATTCATTTATTCAGATAAATACAATTACGACTGATATTATTCAAAGACTAATTCCCTAGTACAGAACCAAGCAAAACGACAGTGTCATCACTATCCCCAACCACAATCAAGGGCCATAACTTCGTAAATAAATATGCTTCGACATCCATTTTCGAACTCAACGTAGACCACGACTAGCTTATTAAGCATACAAACTTTGTTCCATGTAACTGTCATAGTTTTTGAGGTAACATGTCTCCATAGAAAGAGTGATGGACAGATGGACGGACAGATGGATGAATCTCAATCCTAAATCCCCCTCACCAGCTCGTGGTGGGGGATAATAATATATCTCATCATAGGGAGAATTACATTACATTCAAGCAAAAAGCATCACACCATATGTTTAAAGAAAGCAGTAAAGGGGCTTGGTTTCAGTGGAGTCGTGGTTCTCTGTACGGAAACTGAGAGAAGATCAAAGAATACACAGCTAATCTCTAGAGGAAATGAGCAGCAGCCGTTAAAAGTCGATGCTCACCCTCCTCGTTCAGGAAGAGCTTGTTAAAGCGCAGACCGCTGGGCTCTTTCCCGATGAAGCGGTGCACGTACTCGGTGCCGTGGTCGTGCACGGCGATGGCGTACTTCAGCGGCTTCACGCACGACTGCAGGCAGAACGGGACTTTGGTATCGCCGACCGTGTGTCTGCAAGGGGGAGCAAGAAAGACGTTAAACGGCCCTCATGCCGTGTTTCTGATGAGTACACCTGAAGCAGGTGGACAATAGAGAACTAATGAAGAGTGTTGTAGGACAGGCTGGAGAGGATGACCATATGGGCCAGCTGGGATCATGTCATCCACTGAGGGGAACAGCGAAACTGCTAAAAATAGGGTTTACTATGTTCATTCGCATGCCCATTCAATTTTTCCAATAAATTGTTCCAGCTCTTAACTCTTTCCCGAAAGCACTGCCTAATCCCTGTCTGACTGACGACAAAGCTTATCAAACTTTCCGCGATCCTATTTCGTCCATGGATCAGATTACTTTATGTTATACATCAAAAGAATGCAGAGAATCTACTCTTTTTGATGATCCCCAAACATGGAAACATTCGGCTATCGTCAAAATAGTTCAGCTCCTCGAAGCATGAGACGCCATCTTGTTTGTCTCCTACGCGCTTCGCAGTATATTTTGTCCCATTTCGAAGACTTGTGGTGTTTAATTTCTCGCGGATATCAAGAAAATTCATTTTTGCTTGTTTTCACCCATTTTCTCATCAATATTAATGAGCTGATTTGCATTAAGTGTTATATAATTAGCACATTTTTTCAAAATGATACTCGAAAAGAAAGCCAAAGTTCCAAGCGTTCTTATGAGCCATCATAAAGACATGATGGACATAAATAAAATCTTTTAATGAATTTTCTTTTTTTATGTGGCAATGCTTTCCTCCGCCATTTTGTTCACATGTAGGCCTGAAGGGAAAGAGTTAAAATCTATTTAAAACTATTTCCTAAAGCAAACCAGTCAATGCTAAAACATGAGGCAGATTTACAACAAAATTGACAGCCCATACTAGTGTTAAAAATAACCAAGTGGTCCTCTGTGCATTCCCAGGCTAAATTCAGCACAGCATAAAGCATGATGTAACCCCCTTTTCGCTGCCGAAGTCTGGTTACCTCTGCCCATCTACCGTACACATGGCGACCCCCCATAAGTCAGGGCTGAATTTGGCAAGCTGTGGGATGTAGTCAGCAACCTGCCAAAAACAGACAAAACACTTCATTAGCAACATCAGAAAAACGCTACATTGAGACACCTCTCATTTTACACGAGGCTCCGTCATGAGTTAAGGCGGTTTGACTTCCTGTCACGCACATGTCCTCCCGACAGTTTCCTGGCGCTTTCGTACAGTTCGTCAATGTGGGAGGCGAAGGACTGGAAGTCGGGGATGACAAACTTCTTGCGGAAAGCCTGAGTGAGCAGCACGATGTTGCTCTGGACACACCTGGAGTGAGAGGGAGGGAATTCTGGAGGTGAGAACACACACACACACACACACACACACACACACACACTCCCGGGAACAGAAAAACAAGGACGACTGTGGACAAGAGCCCAATACCACTATACGATATTACACAGGGCAAGAAACACCACGTATTATGGACTTTATGTACACAGAATAAATACAGAGGAATTAAAATACTCGCATCCCAAATACCAATAACCACACTACCACCAACTACTGCCACTATTAATGCCACCACCAGCAGTACTACTGCTACCACTGCTACAACTACTATTACCATCACCTGAAACAAAAACAACAATTAGAACTAGAGAAAGTGGTTTTTTTGCAGGAAAAAAAAAGGTCACCAGTGGGTGCATTTATCCTGTGACCTTTGACCCAGGTGAACCGAACATAGTGGATGCACAACTGGACATTGAAATGAACACATCCCTACAGTATGAAGCCCTTCTGCCAAGTGGGTGCTGAGATCTCGTTCGCACAAGAAAGCATCACGTTAATTCCAATGCTAAGGCTAATGTGGATGCAGACAAAAAACCAGGGTAAACCATTCAAGTATGCCCTTCATGTGACCTGAATAATAATAATAATACTACTACTGCTACTACTACTACTACTGCTACTACTACTACTACTACTACTACTACTACTACTACTATCTGCCATCATAAATGAAATGCACATTTAGCTAATGGAAGGCACTGCAGCAAAAGAACTGGCCCGGTAAATTTGAAAGCTTTGAATGTCACTTTGATAAGTCAAGCTGTTAAATCCACTTGCCAAACACTTCAAATATTAATGCAATAGATGAGGATGAGCCCTTGGAGCGTGTTTTCATGATTTGTAGCATTAAAAACAATCTGAAAGCTTGAGGCAGTTCTATTCACTCAAGGTCCTCCTCAACTGGGCACTCACTGAACTGTGATTACAGCAATGTAGGCTACTAGTCTGTTTGACTGAAAAAAGCCCGCTTGTTTCTCTTTATCAAACATTCTGAGGACAAGACTACCGTAGGTCAAAATATAGCATGTGACTGAACCATGTAATATGTAAATGCCTCCTCATGACATAACTGATGACCGTTAGCAGCTATTCTGTTAGAGAGAACAGAGGCCAACAGGGAGACCCCAATACTCAACCGACCAAGACACTCACTCACTCACTCACTCACTCAACAAATCACCCATCCATCCATCCACCCATCCATCCACTCACTCACTCACTAAATCACCCATCCATCCATCGACTCACTCACTCACTCACTCACCAAATCACCCTCACTCACTCACACACACACACACACACACACACACACACACAAACACACACTCACTCACTCACACTCACACACACACACAAACACACACTCACTCACACTCACACACACGATTTGCTACAGTGCAGTCAAAAACGGGCAGAGCAGGACAGCTGGGTAAAGGTCGATCCCAGTCTCTGATCTTCGGAGGAACTAATACATGGTCATTAATGCGTCTCTAATGTTGGAAGGGGCCCGTCGCCGCCCACAGGGGTTTTCAACAGGACAGTATAAAAGAAACTCACAAAATAAGCTCTACATGTGTAGTCAAATAGGAAAAAAATGTAAACTCTCTACGGTATCGTCTGCTGCTGTCAACAGTGTAAGGTTAACAGTACTCTTATTTCGCTAAGCACCGGATAAGTCAGGCTCACACAGACATAACTCTTCATTTGCAGCCTGAACGAGCAGGAATATCACACCAGCATGATCCCCCGCTGCAGGTGCTCTCATCCAGGCGGACTAACACCATCCAGCCCCAGCGCATTTAGCATGACTAATAAGCAGCATGCTGTCACCCTCCAGGCTACCGTCAGCTGTTGTAGTCCAGTATCGTAGACCACACTTACAACTAGACCCTGGCACGCCCATCCATGCTCTCGAAAAATGCCTTGACATTATGAACTTCACTAAAACACATACTATTTTTTATCACGACACAGCAGCGTCACAACTTATCCCACCAGAGAGAATAAAGCTGCAAATTTCAGTGCTCTGGTATAGACGCAAAACACTGAAAAAAAATGTAACGTAATCGAGAAACATTAATCTAGCTTTCCCAACTCTGACCATCAGGCTTTTGTTAACCGTTTATGTCTTATTCCGCTAGCTGCATTAAACAGTAATCGGGAGTTGGGATGGGCAATGAAATGATGCAATATATGTTCCAAAAGAATGAAATATACATGAGAAATGTTTGTTAGCAGTTACCAGTAATCACTGCTAAGAAGGACAAACATGAATTCAAATATTTCCTGAGAGAGGTCTATTCACATCGAAATTCGAAAATCGGCATACCGTTTGCCAAAGTTGCGAGAAAAAAAAAATCAGAAGCGGCATGGTGCGTTTTTGGGACTTTTTCAAATTTTTACTTATAACCTGACCATCTGTTTTAAGTTGAGCCAGTACTGGTGTTCTACAAGGTGGCCATGGGTAAAATGTGCCGTAAGGTATGGCACTTCAATAATGGCAGTGCAACCTTTATTACCAAAAAACTATCAATCTAGCACCAAAGAAGCGGACACAGAGAAGGACCGAGTTGCAAAAGAAAAGCAAGTGAAACATGGATGACCACAAAATTAATAATTTTTAAGTTCTAGCTGGCAGTGGTCACTGTCTGTCCCCTAGCTACTTAGCTAGATATCCAAGAAATTAGCCAAGAGGTATATATGACATATAAAGGAGATGCAGAGGACCATACAGCCTGCTTCCTAGGACCCTGCAAGAAACACACGTTTCGCTGGGTTCTCTCTGCCACTCAAGTTCGACTTGGAGTTTGCATGTTCTCCCAGTGTTTGCGTGGGTTTCCTCCGGGTATTCTGGTTTCCGCCACCCACAAAAACATGCATTATAGAAACATTCCTACCAATACCCCTGACCAAGGCACTGGCTTTCGAACTGGTGTTGGTCCCCGGGCGCTGCTCTGTGGCTGCCCACTGCTCCTCACTATAGGATGGGTTAAATGCAGAGGACAAATTACCCCACAGGGTTCAATAAAGTGTATCTTATCTCGACTCTAAGCAGTAAGATAATCTTTCAGTGACCGAGGCAGACAGTGGCCATTCATTCCCACAATCTTCAGTCATATTGTCAATGAGAGCTGGGGTTGGCATCCTCCCAAAATAAGAAAAAGGCCACACACTGTGGGTTCTGTCAATGAAGATAATAACATAAATAAACCAGTAGGTGGGCTGGCACAAGGTCTGGCTTAATAAAGGATGCAGGAGAAGGATGGCTAATACACTGGAGTGATTCACTGCCGTGACTGCCAGGTGAAAATAAGGGTCCGCTCGTTTGAGTCTAAGTGCTCCCCATCGCCAACACCACTTCAATAAATAAAGCACAAGTACTAAAAGCTGTCATTCTCGATGTTTACAAGCTTCTGATGTGGGCGAGTGAGTTCATTTTATGCATACAGATTTTCTTTTTATGAGAGTCACGTGAAAAAGGACAAAGAATGAGAATTATTGCAAGATAGATGAAGAAACAGAGGAAGATATAAAATGATAGAAACAAAGAGAAACATAGGCCCCGTTTACATTTGGAATTAACATGTATTTTGGGTAATTGGATCACAAATGGTCAGTGCTAAATGCAAGTGTAAACGGACTCCAAGATGCTTTGAGATCCGATCACTCAAACCACTTGTGGAGGTGGTCTGGGACGCATCTGACCACATGTGTTTGGCAGTGTAAACGCTAATCAGTCCCGATGTGTCCCCAATGAGGACGTAACTGGAAAAACGTCATACCGCTCTTCCAGGTCTTGTGGCGACCATAGCAGCGGTGAAAGCGAGTACTTTCCAATGAAGTTTCCTCTTCCTGTGTGCTCTTTCAAGTTGCAAATGCACCTTCCCGGCTAGTTTCACTGAAATAATCTGAACATGTAAACTAACATGTTAGCTTGCCCAAAAAACAACAACATGAAACGGGTCAAATCTCAACAACTTCTGGCAGGAACGGCTGCCATTGTTGTTATATGAAATATTAACTGTGCGCCGGGTCTAAGCGGAAGCTACGTAATAAGCAGCGAAATCCAATCACAAGTGGTTAGCTTAACACCAAGTGTAAACAGCAACGTGTCTCGCCTGACCATTTGAGATCCAATCACCCAAAACGAAAGTGTAAACATACCCATATACAGTGACAAACGGCGCGACAGTGCTTTTTATTGCAGCCACTAATTACCAGAGAACCTGAGATGAGCATTTTTTTATTTAGAGTTCTCTGTACCTACAAATTTTGTCAGTTAGATGTTGGATTTGAATACTGCCAGTGAAATGGACAATGCAACATGATGCCTAAGATTAATGGGCAGACTTTATGTAACAGGAGCAGGCAAGCATCAGAGAAACTGGATCAGGGATGAAGGTTTCCACCTACTTTTTGAAAAGGTGTCGGTCCAGCATGACTCCATCTGAGGTGGACTTCAGAGTGACCTTCAGCATCTCCATACACTCCCTTAACCTGGGGTCACCTGTGCGCAGTCCAGTGGCCTTCAGAGCCTGCAAAACCGCAGGAGAATTATGGGCAATTAGGCAAACCTGTTTATCTACAAATTTAAGTTCCATGAGGAATTAATGTGGGAAACACAATGCGGTCAGTCTGTTACTGATGGTAAGTGAAATCCAGACCCGCAATTTGAGGAGCAAGTTTTAGCCAAATCAGGACCTCAACTCCCAGTTATCCTCTACATCAGGGCTGCCAAACCCTGTTCCTGGAGAGCTACCATCCCGCAGGTTATCACTCCAACCAAAGCAAACCACACCTGCTTTCCCAGTTACAGATCTTGACGAGCTGCTAATGAGCTGAATCAGGTGTGTTGAATTAGGGTTGGAGCAGAAACCTATGGGATGGTAGCTCTCCAGGAACAGGGTTGGGCAGCCCTACTCTAAATGCTGCTCTTTGACCAATAAAATCTGTTCATTTCCAGAGAATTTTGCCCGTCAAAATGTCCAGTAAATATACAACAGTAGGCTCCATGCCTGATACATAGGCGTAACCTATTGTAGCCGAATAACAATCACAGAAATAACAGTGGGCCTATAAGAAACTCCGTTTCCTTCTCTATTTATTCAAACCTGAAGGAAAAGATATAGCCTTCCTTCCAGTTTGTTATTTCAGATTCAGCGCCAAATAGTTCTTTTCAAAATATCGGTTCATGCATTACTGAACTACGGCAAAATTACTATGGCTCAAAGATGTCTGAGCAAGATACTTTAAAAAATCTCATCAATGCTTCACAAGACTGCTTCCCAGTCTACAATCTTGACCTCGTCACCTCATTCAATAGCTTTCTGAGCCCCTCCCAATACCGAAAGACACAGAGTATCGTTTATCTTATTTTCTAGTCAAGGCCTATGCAATTTTCATAAATGGAAGCCTTTCCGCATTAATTGTAAGCCGTGAGGAAAGCGATTTTCGTGGTTATTAATGAGACCATTTCAATTTGCTGATGAAATAATTTAACTGTTTCTGGGACTTGGCTTTCAGCCAACTTCAGTATACTTTCACTCAGCGTTTCAGATATGTGCTTTGGCCAAAAATTGGCAAGAAAGAAGTCAATGCTAGCCTCAGCTCCTACAGATGCCAAGAGTGCACAGCGAGCCACCATCCAGAGAGAACTGGCCCTCCGCAGCTATACGGAAATTTCACTTTTGCAAAAACTTGCAAAGTCCTCATTTGGGACCCCAGCGAGAAGTACCCTCTACTGGCTGCTTTTCAAAGTCTAGGCTACGGCCAAGGAAGGACGCGTCCTTGGAAAACTGGAATACAAGTGTCATGAATGCTTGGTAGGAAGGCTTCCCTTTTGAAACAGTCGACCATGATCGAATATTTTCATCATGGGAAATGTTGACATCTACATACACTCAATTCTTGGTACGGCGAGTGATTTCATTCAGACAGTTTTATCAACCTTCAGCTAATCAAGTTACTTACTAAAATATTAGACTTCACTAACAAGCAAGCATTTTCTTATATTTGTGCCTGCCTGTTGTAGGGTTTTAACCTCGTTCAAGCATCTCTGGTAACATGCATATAGAAATACACATCCGAGGCTCCATTTTACATATTGTATTTTTTCTTTACTTGCGCTAACAAATTCCACACTGGAGCTTCCCAAACTGTCCAGTTTGCCGCTTTTTTTTTCCTTTTTAAATGGGCAGCTGGTCCCTGAGTCAGCACAGGACTCCGACATACAGCCGCAAAGGATAAACCTTACCCATCCTTCAAAATTAAAACAATAAAGCCTGCACTTTTTAGCAGGATTTGAAGGAGGCTTCACATTGTAACAGCCCTCGATGACTCAGCAGCCGAGAAATTCAGCATCTCGGCAGCAGCCAACACTTTGAGAAGCAGCCACAGACTATGCTAGCACCCAGAGAGGGTCACACATGCAGAGCAGTCTGCATACTCCCAGTCTCGAGTGTGGCAGCAGGGTCGGCCTTCTCTCTTCAGAATCGCAGACTGCCTTAGAGCTAATGGGAGGGGGTGGAGTTTTGATATCCCCTTGCTCATTTTTATCAGCAATGGGTTAGAGCCAATCTCTGCTTCTGACTATGCTGAATTAAATAAATGAACATTCTATACTTGACAGTGGGTGACATGATGTAGCTCACCAAGATTGCAATATCAGAAAAATTTCCCGACTACAAACAGAAGTTGAACCAAAAAAGGCATGTAACAATCCATTGAACAGTTACGGTAAGATTTAATGACAGCTCAATGACAGCAACTCACACTTAAAGTCATCAATGGTTTGTCCCCATAATTTCTGTATGGACCATTTCTCACAAGAAATGTAGACATTCAGTAAATAGTGAGCATTTATTCAGGCTAGCTAGCACTTAACGTGAAAAGGTAGGGGGCAACAAAGCCGCATTTCTTATTCTTCAAAATGCATCAAAAATCCAGAAATGAGAGCAAGGAGACAAGCAGTGGCCATCATGCTGCATTGCCCTGACAATCAGCACCTATGCTGCCACCGCAGGTCCAACAGGGGAACTGTGCCACCTGTCCTGCCCCAATCTGCACCTATGGACACAGGTCCAACAGGGGAACTGTCCAAATCATCCTGCCTCAATTTGATCGAAGGCTGTGTGCTTCTAAACACTTTGCTAAACAGAAAGAGGAGCAAAATGGCCAATAATGTATGTTGCGGCTTCAATATACACAATTCCAATTTGAGAAAAATTTGTTAGCAACTTGCAACTTTAATGATGAAATTATGTTATGATTGTCACGGTATGCTTTCAAAGACAACTTGAACCAGAAAATGAAAGCTATAAGCTACACAAACAAAATTTCAACCAGTTCTAAGTATCTCACAGTTATATTATTATACCTCTGCCAGGAGGTAATACATTTTCACTGGCGTTTGTTAGTTTGTTTGTTCATTCGTCAGTTAGCACGCCGTCTCAAAAACGCAAACCTAAATGCAGGTGGCGAATACAAAAGCTAACGGTATTGCAGATCAGAACTGGGCGTGTTTAACTCCATTCCAGTTTTGTGACAGGAGGTGATAGCACAGCTGTGGTGCTGTTGTCAAAGGGTCGGCCCAATAATAAGTATTTACTTGAGGTTGTGGAGGTGGTTTGGCTCCATTAATGCCAATTATAACAGCCGCTGTCATTCCCTTTAAAACCAGTGCGTTTGTACAATCACAAACTTGCAATTTTGTTCAGAGGAAAAATGGCACATAACGTGTTTCTGCCCCCTCCTTCAGTCCCTCTGAGAACCGCGCTCCAATGTAGTTAATGTATGGAATTTGGGTGATAGAGGTTGATTCAACAGGTTATACCTTTTGTATGTAAAGATGTAGACGTTTTAAAGCATGTTAAACAGCACCTGAGATAACTAAACAAGGGTGAGTCTGAGGCCAATTATCTGTATTTCCCCCAAACAAAAAAATGCACATGTATAAAAAATACCCTTTCACCTTCCCTTCCTCATTGGACTCCACCATCAATTTGTAGGCATTATTTATAGCATACATAACGAAAATGAAAATGCCTATGAAACCATATCCGTTTCTATTTTATCAGCTCTGCTGACTGCGATTCAGTCCCATGAAAATACCATAGAATGAGTGTATTTGCGGTAAAAGGCGATTTGGCAAAGTTAAAACACAAAAGAGGTCCGTGACTCCAAAATTGCACGGCACCAGCTTTATACATTGACACACCTCCATTTGCACCATCCAGTCCCTAGAGATGCAAACGCTTTTATTTTAGAGAAGAAACTACCAAATTGTGCAAAGGCGATAAATATAACATTTACAAAGGACGAAGTTGAGTATAATGTTACCGTGGCGTGCATTTCTTTTTGCAAAAGCATAAAAATAGAGGCCAATATGTTTTTTTGAGTCTCCACTAAAATTCTATGCATCTCTCCTCACTCTGTTTTTTTTTTTAATTAATACAGACAGTATTGCAAAGTTGCTGTCTATTCAAGAGGAAAATATTACAGCGTTGCTAAGAAACAGAAGGTAAATTTGATATCAAGTCGGCCGCAGAGCATGCAGCTGGCAGGATGAAAATAATAAATTAAAATGCTTAAATGAGTCTTGTACAGCATATTTTATAACTTCACCGACAGAGTTTTTTTATGTGCAAGTTACCCTAAAAGGCCCATATGTATTTAATTCTGTTGGCTAAACATTAATATTTCATTTCCAAACTCTGCGTTCAGGTAAGGTGACGTGTCACTTACTGTGACGAACTTGTGAGCAGGGATTTTTTCCTGGCCCTCTGCGATGGTGTAGAACAGCAGGTCCTCCAGGCTGGGTAAAAGCCCTGCTTTCCTTCGCCTGTGGGTATGAAGGACACACAGTTACAGCAGAGGCTCCATTAAACGCAAGACTGCTAAAGTAAACAGAGAACTGGAACAAGGCAGTGAGCCATTGTATGACTACACGCTCGCATACTCCTGCTTTGAGAAATGCATTCAGCATTGTAAGGGATGTACCAGTCAGAGTGCTGACAGTCGCAGCTTATGAGCAGAAGTCCTCATATAAATCCATAATCCATAAAACTGAGACACAAACAAGCCCCTGTCCAATTAACAATCGTCTAAAAGCCTATTCCCGATGAGGACAGTACTACCTGTAATGGTGACCCACAGCTGTAATAAGGCTGCACGTGAATGATGATTAACAGTATGGCCTGACAGAAAATCACCACACAAGCTTCCAGCAATAAGTAACGTCTTTAATACTTGTTCCAGCAATTTTGCCAAGTGATTAAGAAAGAATAGAGTTATCGTTTGAATCTAAAATACATTTTTATAGTTAAATGCTGCCATTTATTCTTTTAAATTGGCAGCAATTTCACCAATACTGTTGTTGATAAAATTTAGAATGAATCGAAATTGGTCAGAGAGACCAATTATGACCAACTCCAAGCTCACCGACTGGTACAACATAAAACAAATCCAAATGCATTTCACCCTGACTGAAGGGCTAATGTGTTAGAAGGGGAAACTGGTATTTTGGCATTCAGAATAATGTCAGTTTGGGGATTCTTGCAAGTTAGCATGGATTCAGCAGAGCTCTGGAAAGGAAGGGAATTACAGGGTGTGATGATCCATTGCATTGTGGGAAAAGAGCTGCAGCTGCCCCACAATAATGAGCCTTTTTCATCACTGGGCAATGAAACCACTGGATATAACATCCGCAAGTCAGAAATGACACAAGGATTGTAAGTGCATCAAAAATAACACCATAAGGGTAGAAAATGTTAACCAAGGAAGACAATAAAGCCGAACACTTGAGAATTTTTCCAAACCCTTCAGCAAATTTTTATCTGAATTTTTAAGGGTAAAAATAAAACACTGAAGAACTAAGCATGTTGTATTGAACCCAGGACTACATTGTACATATAAAAGTAGATAAAATAAAAATATTTAATTTCTAAAGCGGTTCTCCAAATAAATACATTTCAGCTGTGACAATGTCAGTGAATCTTGCTGGTGTCTTTGAATCAAATCATTATGACAAGGTAATGCCACACATCCGAGGCCAGCAAGTTTCCATCTCACACACAAAATGGTGATGCAGCTCGTAATAGTTTAATTTACTACCGCAAAGTTAATTTCATTGGGACGGTGCACATTTACAGCACTGCTACAAATATCCCAGAGTTTGCCCAGGCAGCTAATTGGAAGGCTCTGGGCCGCATAACTTTGAACTGAAATTTGCAATTGTGGGAATATTCTAAAAAGCTTTGTAACAATACAGATATAAACCAAAAAGAATTTTAAAATTCAGGCCGCAGGCTCAGAATGCCTGTAGTTTGTCTTCAGCTTTGCCTACAATTAAACCAGGAATGTAATTTTAGTTTCTCATGAATTGATTCAATCTGAGTCACTGAGAAAATGAATAAAACAGACTAGAAAAAAAGATCGCAAAAATTTTGTAAAAAGCATGAGCCATCCTGTGATTTAATCTGATGAAATGCACAGCTGTAGAGGAGATTTTCTGAAATGCCTGAGCTCATAAGTATTCTCCGCAAAGAAGAGAACTGGCTTATCTCCATAAAAGAACAAAGAGCAGCTCTTACTTGAAAGATGGCGACAGTGAAACACAGATGGCCCTTATGCAAAATAGCCAGTACCAGATTAATTAAAGGAGTAATTTGGAGAGGCAATTTGGCCCAACACTGGACCGACAGACAGACAGACAGACAGAGGAGACATCTGGCTTTTCCTCATAATCACATAGATAGCTACTCTACCGGAGAGAAAGAATGCACCACCACAGTTCAGGATGGTAGAGATCTTCAAATTCTAAAATGGTTCAAAAGCTTTGAGAACATGGTCCCAAATTCCTCATTAAAACAGAAATTTAAAAATTCCTCCTTTTTGAAGGGCCTGAAGTGCTGATTTTTTTTGTGGCCAATTGCCAACTAAATGTACATGTTATCTACAAAGTCTTGTGCCTTTTTATGTGTCAGAGCAATCTCTCGTGTCATTTCTGGATGACAGGTCTTGAGGAGGGAAGCTATTCTACAGGGGGGGATCTGGGAGTCCCTGGAAGAGGGTCACAGCACAGACACTAGCAAGGAGGGGGAAGACATTTCAAGATGGATGATCGGCCAGCCTCAAATGTGACACCACAGAACTGAAAGAAAATATATACTTACACATATATGACAAGTAACCACATCAGAGAAGAAGAAAAAAAAACATGCAACATATTAGCAATATAAACAAAAATTCAAATCAGGTTTTGCCAACAGTAAGCCTCCACATTGACACACAGACTGAACACCAATGTCAGATTTGGATACAAGCCTACCGTAACAGGGTACATAAATGGCACTTGAACAGCTCAAATTTAAATTCTCAGCACTTAAGAATTTTTATATTTATTTATTCTCATAAATGATGCTAACAGAACAACAAAAATAATTTTCATCATCATAGGAGGTCATTCCTCAGGTACACTATGGGCCCTATGATTTTTTTTCAATGTGTAAAGCAACTGTGTAACGCAAAATATTTGTAAGTTATTTCAGTGCTAATGCGTCTAGACATAACTTGGCGGTATTGTCCATGATGTGTTATGAGGAAGAAACTGTGACCAGATGAGCTTGTCCTGTTGCTGGTTCATGTGCCAGACAGACAGCAACTTTAGACGACAAAGAACAATGCCAAAGTGCCTTGACAACAAGCGTTAATGTATCAAATTACCAAACAAAACATTGGCTTGTAATGATGTGAACTGCTAAGACGATATTCATAGACAATCTCATTTTGATTGTCTATAGTGATTTTTGCTGGGATATGATAAATGCATACTAGAAGCTGGCAAGTTATGTACTCCTGTAACCTCGTTTAAAACAAGAAAAAAGGTCCCATATTGGCATGACGAGATTCAACCATACAAGGACAAATCATTGTTTTGGCACTGGATATGGCTTGAGTGTGGCAAACTAAACAATAGGATATGACTTAATGAGGCACACACGTCATCAGTATCATTACGCAGTGAGAGCCGTTAATAGACTTGATAATGAGCTACACAAGAAGAGGCTAGCCAAAGCATGTAAAAATAATAGTAGCAAAAATATGTGGCTCGAAATGAAACACATGTACCCTGGTGGCAACTCTATAGCTACTGCGATTGACAATGTGTGTACTGATGAAGATATTGCAGAATTATTTGTCACAAAGTATGAAGCTCTGTATAAATCTGTGCCTACAGACAATGCAGAGTTGGTGTTTAAAATAGGCAAAATAGTGATATGGCTCATTTATCCCCATGACTCATCAGTCAATGGTCAAATATTTTGCCTATTTTAAGCAGCTCTGTCATCGATTGATCGCAAAATAGTGATATGGCTCATTGGGCCCCATGGCTCATCGGACCCCAGTCTCCCCCACTTGCCTTGTGAACTGCTGTCATCAACGATAATATCTATGCCGAAGGACCGCAGGGGTTCTCTGAAATCTAGTGATAAATATAGTGGAATTGCTTTGTGAAATAAAGTTATTGTGCAAAGTTATTGATCTAATCATTATTAGTCAATATTCACATTTACAGTACACATCTGACCTGCAATTAGCATTTAGGAAGAATCCCTCAACATTACTGTGTACTGTGGTTCTTAAAGAGACTGCAAGTTACTTTCTTGAGAGGAATTCTGGCATCTATTGTAGTCTACTTTACACATGCAAACCCTTTGACAGGGTCCACTATGGTAAATGGTATAATATATTGGTTGACAGAAAGACCCCTGCTTTAGTTTTAAGTTTTTTACTTTATAGCTATACCAGACAGTTAATCTCAGTGTCATGGAGTGGTGTAGTGTCCAGGACTTTCACAAGTCTGAATGGTGTAAAACAGGCCAGTGTTTGGTCACCCATTGTGTTTATAGTTTACAAAGATGCACCAGTCGTTAAGCTATAAAAGAGTCATGTTTAGAATGCTACATTAGCTCTACTTTTATTGGTGCTTTGAGTCATGCTGATGATCTTACAATCATCTCTCCTAGTGTAAATGGACTCCACGCTATGCTACATACATGTGAAAAATTTGCAAATGACTTTCTGGTTATATTTAATAAGAAGAAAACAATTGGTATCAAATTCGGAAATCATAATGACTTTGATCATGAGACATTTTTAAACAGTCAAGAAATCTAATAAAATCAGAAGTGAAACACCCTGGAAATGTTGTCACGAGCAGTTTATGTGATACAAAGGATTGTACCTTAAAGCGGTTGCAATTTATCGGCTCTGTCAAAGTAACTGGTGCTTATGGTAAACTTCAAACTGATACTCAGTGTTCTCTGTTAAAGGCATACTGTTGTTCGTTCTATGGTTACGAGCTGTGGGACGCCAATTCGGATGGTTTCTATCGCTGCTACACCAAGCGGTATAAGGCAATGAGACGAATTTTGCGGATTCCACATAGATTACACAGGTGGTTACTTGGTCCATTAAGTAACCAAAATGACATCAAATGTTTATTACATGTAAAAACCCTGAGGTTCTTGTATGGCCAATATAATCACACAAATTCTTTTGTCAGATTGATTGCACTCAAGGCTTTCAAGAGCTAGATCTCCTGAGGGTTTCCAATTATGCTTTCTACAGGCACAAATATGGGAAATGTTCTGATTAAAACTCTGCTGAAGTGTATGGTGTAAAAATATTTCATAAGTTAAGGGTGCAGAAGTCAATTGATGCAACTGTATTAAGTGAACTTCTCTCAGCTATAGAAAACAGATATATCCCTCACAGTTTAAGCATAACTGATATTGAAGACCTGACTAACACCATCTGTACAGAATGAGTGCTATATTGTGAGCTGCATTTATGTTTGTCTTCTTGTTCATTTATCTACCTTTTTCATTCTTTTTTCTGTGAACCGTGAGTTTGAATATGTATGTGTGTCTATATATGAAGAGTTGGAATGCAAAACCCATAAAGTCCACTCATCCTCTTTTATTTTAAATTAGAGTTTTTTACTCAGCATACTTCATATACATAATGTTGCGCTCGTTCGGCAA
Source organism: Gymnothorax javanicus (assembly GCA_029692085.1). NCBI lineage: Eukaryota > Metazoa > Chordata > Actinopteri > Anguilliformes > Muraenidae > Gymnothorax > Gymnothorax javanicus. Next base: position 14,909,470 of record CM056210.1, on the reverse strand, counting down.
ATATAATTTCTATTGTTTGAGAATTGTGGTTCAATACATAAGAATGCCACCGAGCAGTTTTGATCAATTGTCAGACATTGCAACAAGTTCACAACACAGAGCAACACATCATCTACCAATATGACCTGCGGAAAGACAGACCTGCAAAAAAAAAAAAAAAAAAAAAAAAGCTAATGTACTGTCAGGACAGATACATCCCAAACAACCAATAACAGTGCAGAAAAGGTTTATTCACCATCATAAACTAAATCCAAGCAATTAACAAATGAAAAACAGCAACTACACTGTCTAGCCAAAAAAATCCACTCCCCAATACTTTGTTGGACCATATACGACTTTGATCACGACATGCATTCTTAGTGTTTCGACAATCTTATGCAATGTAACAAAATTTATTTCTGAACAGAATTGTATTCAACTGAGATCTTGTACTGACACCAAGAGAGTCAAACCGCTCCGATAAGCCTTCTGCAGCACATCCCAAGACTTCTCAGACTCTGAGATGGCCATTTCATGCGTGAAAATGATTCTTCATGCTCGCTAATACACTCTTTCACAATTTGAGCCCAATGAATCTTGGTATTGTCATCCTGGAATATGCCTGTGCTCTCAGGATTTGATAGGATATCCTGATTAGGGCTGTAACAATTCCAAATTTTGCTGTACAATTAATTGTCTGAGAAATAATTGACAATTAACAACTTAATTGTCTCTTTCAATCAGAAAGATATTATTTTTCAAACTAGTTTCAGTGTTTCCCACAGACCAGGAAGCAATGTGTGGTGGCAGACCGGGGTGCATTTTGTTGAGTGGGGGGGGGCATGATATGCTTTTCATTTTGATAAGCGGGGCGGACGGGGGGCGGACGGGGGGGGATGCCACTGTTATTGCGCAAATTCCGCGTCTTCCTGTACGTTCTCATTTTTCAGTTTTTTATTTTTTTTTTTTCTTCAACATGCATACATTATCAACAGGCGGAGATTGTGCATTTCCTCAGAATTAAAGGGTATCAATTTGAAAAATTGCAGTTTAACCATGAAACCGCGATTATTTTACATAATTGTTACAGGCCTAATCCTGGTCATTCAGCACATTCAGGTAGTCCACTTACTTCACTTTATTGATGCATAACATTGCTGGGCCTAGACCTGACCAACTGAAGCAAGTCCAGATCATAACACCATCTAACAATGTTGTGTTAACATCATATTTATTGATACTTATTAAATATTGAATATTTCTTCATTGAATTGTTATATGATTGACAATCTCTCTGATGACAAAATGTGCTCAAACCATAAAACACAGAATTCAGAAAAATTAAAACAATAAACACGGAATCTGGGGGGGGCGGGGGGGGGACTTAATTTATGTGGATTTCACAAGGCCCAAGGTACGCTTAACAGGATGAATTCATACAATTGTTTGAGTTTTAGGGTCATGATACAGTGCGTAAAGACTTCTCAGTCCAGTGAATTTCACTTCTAGCAAGTGCCTAGAATAAACCTCCCCACATAAAGCTCATGATTCTAGTCACATGACTAGTAGAACCCAGACCACAGGCCTATTAACATAGCTGGTCACCATAATGCTTTACTGCAATTCTCTTCTGTTGCTGGAGTACAGGAGCTGAGAAAGATTCAAGAATATCACAGGTGTGAAACAGTAAGTCATGGAAACAGAAATGGAGAGAAAACATCTCTCTGACACACATTTGTTACTCACTGTTACTTTCTTTTTCCTTTCAGAGCACGCTCCTGGAGGTAATGGCTGCAGAGTGGTTGGCTGTATTGCCTCTCAGTAAGGTGGTTGTTCGTTTGACTTTGGCCTGGGGCCTTTTTTGCATGTTTCTGAGAGTAACAGCTGGTTTGCATGTTCGTGCGGGTTATCTCCAGTTACTCTGGCTTTCTTATGAAGTCCAAAGACCTATAGCCTCCTTCAGCTGTCACATACATGTGTATCCTACATCAACCAACACACATATTCATTTCACATACTCTGCATTCTAATACAGCACAGTGTGGTGCCTTATGTACTCGAAATGCACGTTCAGGACATCCCTGTGCCCTTACTGCCTTCTTCAACGAAATAACTGCACTCACACTTCACCACCCCAGCAAACCACCGGAGGTTTGGATTTGCTCCAAGCTACTAGAAAGATGATGTATCGTGCTTCCAGCTTGATATAGTAAATAAAATAATAACATCAATTATTGAGCCGTCCTGAAAGAAGTTAACGTAAATTCAATTTAGAAATCGACCTGCGATGGATTGATGAGTTGTCTCAGTACGTTTCAGCTTCAGCTCCTCCGCAACCCTGACAAATTTGATGCTGTTTAAATAATAGATGGATGGATATTACACTCGTGTAGTCAACTGCATCGACCAGCAAGCACCGCAAAAGTGTATACTATTTGAACAAGTGTGAAATATTCGCATCCCCGGCATCTGGATGGCTGGTATTCCAAAACAAAATTCTGGAAACTGCAGAACGCATTTTTGAAAAATGGAGGACAAAGGGAGCGAAAAGGCACATCTACGCAATAAGGTGTATTTATATATTAAATTCCATCAGAAAATATAGAACAGGTTTGGCGTTCTGGCCTGGAAATAAAGTGTGGCGCAGGGACGAACAGACAGATGAGGGGACGTGCAGAAGTATGAAAAGGCTACGCAATAAGATGTTTCTATACATTACAATCACCACATCTGACCAAAAATAGCAGACACCTTATTCCAACAACCGCCTTCCATTTCATCCCAAATGTTGCAAAAAATGGCGCCCCTGCAAATCTCCACAGGAGGTGCCTGGAACTTTCTAAGCAATAAAAATGGCATGAGTCTTAGTTCACACTCATTGAGGCATTTCACCAGGATGTCAAAAACCCAACAAAACAGTTAATTGAGAATTGGCACCATGTCTATTCAATATTGACAATGTAGCTTTTTTTCATGTTTCGCCATTTTCTCCAGATGGGAATAGACTACCTCAATAGTGCTCACTCTCTGAGGGCCTCCTAGATAGATGACAATGTGGCAAATAAAATTATGTCCAGCCCACTGCCTTGGTAAATGAACTGAGGTTAAAGAGAGAGAATATTTGTTCTGCCACACCGATCAGATGGTGTTGTCCGGGCACAAGTTCAGTGTTTGTTGACTCAGTAGGTTTTGGACAGCATAAACATCAGTCTGCAGTGTTTCATCCAAAAACACCAGCAGTCAAAGGTACTCCGACTCGCTCATAAACAGTCTTGTTTGCACAGTGTTCTTAGAGAAAATGTGACATGACATACGCCTGGACTTAGAACTGAAAAAATAGATGAAAGTTCCCCATAAAAAAGGTGCACAGTAAAGCTACCCCTTCCGACAGTCATACAGTAAACTCAGCTTTTTGTAACTGCCTGTTTACACATACTTAACACTTTCCCCACCAGAATTTTTTTTTTTTTTTATTCCCAGCCACCGCCAATATTTTTGATAATATTCAGTGATCTTTCAGCACCCCCAGAACACTCAGTTCCATTAATATGTAAACAGAAAAAATGGAGCTTCTACTTTTAAACACAGGAAACCATTTCATTCTAGCTTGATTCATTATTTACAAGCACTTGAATGTAGGTCATTTTCATTAAAAAGAAAAAACAACATTTCGGACAAGAAGCTGAAAAAGGCCCGTTGGTGTTACTTAATTTGACCAGCTGCTTTGTTTTCAAGTTGTTGGAATTTATAGGACATTCATCACAGCTCATGAAAAAGCTTGTGACCATGGAACTGGCTCAGGAGAAAACCTTATCTCCATCTTCATGTCTGTGGGGTACACCAGACTGCACCATTTTCCTGTTTGTTTGACCTATTTTTGACAGAAGATCCATAAAAAAAGTGCCAACTAACATATAACAGTGAAAACGTTGATTGACTAAAAATCTTGTCAATGGCAGGGAAAGTGTTAAAAAAGTCAATCACCCTGGGTACTTCTGTTAATGAAGTTTACACCAGAACAACTCACAAGTATGAAAAGGTCTGGTAACCAATGGCTTTGCTTCCATGGGATAGAACTGCCATGCATGAAAATAAGAACCAAGTAACAAGGCAAGGCATTGCTTCCTGAAGCAAACTTTAGAGGCTTGTGAAGAATGTCCAGTATTTTGGACAGGCTTCAAAGCCATGTCATCCCTGTATCCATCCACTGGCACAAGCCTGGCATTTCACCATTCTTAAAGTTTAACAAGACCAATGGAGCATGACTGTAAACATTGCATTCGATGTCATTTAAATGCTAAAAAGTCAAATAACGTTGCAGTCTGAACAAGGACAGGAGTCAACAGTTTCCAAGTGAATTTATCTCCACATAATTTGGCCCACAATGGATCTGAAAATATCAGACTCCATGTGTTCTCTGTCCCAGGTTGTCTGAGAAATACGCTGCTTAGCTGGTAGCCTTTGAAAGCGGGGTGCACCAGCAAGGAGATAAAAAAAATAGGTCGCCACTCTTAGGCCGGTCCTAGCCATGTCCGACAGTGTGCAAAAGAATAGGTCTTAAAGGGCACTAAAGTCGGTCCTCAGACGGGACGTTGAACGTCCAATGTTTACAAACAAATCACTTGCTTTTGTTGACATCTTGCATTGTCCCATGACCAATTTCATTCATATAAACCAATGTTTTGTGTACATGCGTAGATAATCCTTCTATTTCGGTTCGTTTGCGCAGGTGCGGCTCGCTGATTGGCCGATAAACAAAAACAACGGGAATCGACTTGAGATGCCCTTTATCACTTGTTGCTCTATCTTACACCCGGCACATAGTGGCAAGGTGTCTTTGCAAAATTATGTTCCGGCGCATGTGTCGTTATCCCGTCCAGCACCTAGTTTGCATTAATAGCAAATGTCCTTGCGCCAAACTGAGAGCCCATGGGCATGTTGGTCTTAAAATGAGGTGCGTTCTGGTGCATTGTTGGTGTGTTGCTATATTTAGGTTTCACAAACGTCTTATGCGATTGACCAACAAAGACCTGGTCTAAATTCATTCGTCAGTTTTTAACTGCGATTGTAAGAGCACATTATTAAGATAGTATCATGCGCCTTTGAAGGCAAGTGCACAACACGTGTACCTCGTTACATACACAGGGACAAGCAGCAGTGCACAGACATGCAAATGACTAAAAATAAAAAGATTACAATGTGAAAGATAATTGAGTAAGTCAAGTTATTTAAAAAATAGATGTCATAATGGCGAGAGCGATCGATTGCAGGCCCGTGCAACTGTGTGCCCATCACTGAATGCTCCGATTTATTCAAATCGTGAGGGTACGTTGTCAGCCAACATCCAGTTGATTCACGATTCTGCATGCAAGATTAGACTCTTAAGTATCTGCAAATTATTCAGGATAAAGCCATGACTCCTTTAAATTGGCGAACTCTGTCATCCCTGCTGTCTTCTAGGTGATTCCCCGGAGGGACAGCTGTTAGAAGACCATGGCATATCATGCCTGGAACTGTGTAAATGTCCATTCATTCAAAAATAGGAATCGCAAGTGAGTTAATGTACCTGCATGGTCACCAATTAGCAGTGACAGCAACACAAAGAAATGTTTGAAGAAATGGGTGTAAATGTACATGTGCTAATAATAAATAAGAATTTTCATTAATTACACATATTCTTAGTTTCTGGTCAGTCTTGTATTAATTTTTGTTATGTTGCTCAGTGTAGACAGACTGTTTGGAGTGCTTCAAATGTTTGGATAAGTCAGGTCAGAGTCCGGCATGGATCGACCCGCTACCTGCAATTATCTCAAAATTCCGAATTCAAACTGACCCACGAAAACAACGCCTGCAACCCGTCCGTCCCACTTGTTATCAAATACACAACTCCGCATTTCATTTGAAATGTCCTTTTTACACTTTACAGTTTGGCTGACAGACTAAGCAATCTTAAAAAAGGAACTTCATACGCATTAAAGCAATGGATGCAATTGTGGTCACAGCCTAGAATTAATCAAAATTTCTTCCAAACATCAGTCTTGGCCTTCAAGTACGAGATGTCACCAATCTGGTGCTCACTAACAGTTATCAGAGTTCCTACGTCATCCAGGTCGATCCATGCCTTTCCCAGCCTCACTGTCCACAAAGCAGAAGCAAGTTCATATCACTTTTGCTGAATATTATCTGAGGGGTTACAGTAACATTATCAAAATAACATCATTATCATTTCTTTTGCTCAAGCTCTTATTTTCCTTGCTCATTTTAATTTCTCTCGGTCATTGCCCCATCCGCACATTTTTTTTTTTTTTTTTTACCTGCGACCCTGAATTAATACATCCTTAATTTTGTTTCTTTACTTTATGCACACGTTTTAAATGCAACCCCCGGGATTCATCGCGTTTGACAACTTTACCAGAATATGATTAAAACAATTTTGAACAATATTTAAAATATACACTTCTTATTACCATGGTTGGACATTACGGGGTTCAGGTTTCAGCAGTGTTATGCTCGTGCGCCTACACTTCGCGCACGAGTAGACCCGTCTCAGCAGTGAAATGTTTTTTCCAACTATTTGGAACATCCGCCCTTGTAATGGCAATTCACCAAGGTGCAAGGGCATATGGCTTTTAAAGGGAATGAGAGATGACACTGATTGGTTTATTTCATGCTACGCCAAGAACACGCCCATGATTAATTAAGCTACTAAGTACGACCCCTTTGATAAATGCGCCTTACTTTGCCCCCAGATAACCTGCCATCAAACTGGCAAAAATGGATTTAGACAAGCGCTAAATGCACTGGCGCCACGCGCTTCACACCATCCACACAGAACGTTAAAATAGGGCCTAAAGTGCCACTTTCCTCCTCTCCCCCTCAATTTATCTCACTCAATCCAAGACTTCACTTGTAATCCCTGCCAAGCTCAGAAACTATTTAAACGTCAGAGGAAGCAGGAGTTGGAAGGAGGGAGAGAGGAAGGTTAAACACACGCATTAGTGAAAAATGGCTTTAAGTGCAAAATCTCATCTATTTCCACATCCCAGCTGTCGGCCTACTCTCCAGCAAACAGCCTTCACTCTCCCTCTCAGCCACATCCTCCTCCTCTACTGGCAACAGCCTATTTAAGCTCAGTTATTCTTCACACTCCGTCACTTCTGACAATTAGCGCCTCCAGTATATGTTTATTCTGGCTTCTTGTTCAAACTAATGTACTGGTGTGCACACGTGTGTGACTGAGACTAACCCAACAAAAACAAGGCCTACATGAGAGCCTGGGGCCAGCCATGCAAAACACCAATGGCAAAGTCTACAGGGTGGCCAAACCTGCTGGCAATAACAAGATTCACATTAGTGGAGAGGAGTCAGTCGGATGGCACAGTGCTGTCTTGCTGCAAGAAGGTCATGGGGCTGGAGTCTGGCCTGAGGCCTTTCTGTGTGGAGTTAGCATGTGTTCGCCTGAGTCTCCTCCGGGTCCTCCAGTTTCCTCCAACAGTCCAGAGACGTGCATATCAGGCTAATTGAGTGATAGAGTGAACAGTGTGTGAATGGTGTGTGCGCCCTGCGATGGATTGGCGAGCTGTTCAGGGCGTGTCCCTGCCTTTCGCCCATAGTCAGCAGGGATAGGCTCCAGCTCCCCCACAACACTAGCAAGGAAGCAGCGGTTTAGATGCTGGACGGGATATTAGTGGAGAATTTGGACACTGTTTATACCAACATTAAAATTATGAGGGGAAAATGGATGCCCGAAAGCAGCGTAGCTTTTCTACCCCAGAAATAATCCAGTGTGCACCATGTTCCATCACCGACTTCCTAATGAATCGTTTGAGCGCAACCATTCCCTCTCCAGCCTTTTCACAGAACACAGAACACAACTCATGTAGGCAGTAAACACATGAAATGGCATCGCTGTAATTATCCAGAGTTCCAAGTTAATATCACTCTCTCTATAACACCCTGTTCCCTTTCTTGCAGAAAAAGAGAGCTTCGGAGTCCTTGCTCGTTGCCATGGTAATTTCAGCTCTGTAAGGGCAAGAGCAGAATTTTTTAAAAATGCCGTACGTTTATAGAAAAGTGTGTTGCCGGTAAGCTAGTTCTGCATTGGGGCTCCAATATGCCATTTACTAGCATTCGTGAACTGGGCGTTTATGTATGTACAAAACAAATGCCACTCCATTAAAGAAGACTGACTGCGTCATTTTTCCATCTAAGCAGTTTACATTTTCCCCAATTCTGGACAGAAGAACATTAATAGAATCTAAAAACAGAAAAGAGGTGCTTAAGTCAATTTATACATTCATTGATTATACCCACTTCTTCCTCACTAGGGTCGCAGGGGAGCTGGAGCCTATCCCAGCTGACTATGGGAGAAAAGGAGGGACCAACCCTGGACAGCTCGCCAATCCATCGCAGGGTGCACACAATCACACCTACGAGCAATTTAGCATCTCCAATTAGCCTGATGTGCATGTCTTTAGACTGTGGGAGGAAACTGGAGCACCTGAAGGAAAGCCACGCGAACACGGGAAGAACATGCAAACTCCACACAGAATGGCCCACGGCCAGATTCCAACGCACAGCCTTCTTGCTGTGAGGCAGCAGTGCTAACCACTGTGCCACCGTGCAATCAAATTATACAGCTGGATCATATTCCCTGAATATGAACCTAGATAGAAACCTGAAACCTCAGATTCCGGGGGTTTGTATTCAGTACTCATTTATTCTGAGTGTACAGTCATTACTGAATTCATAACAGTTCTCAGACCTCTGCAAGACATTTAGCAGTCAGCTTTGGGGTCCGACAAGCACTCAATAAAGTCAATCTCGTGGGAGAACTCGCATTCCATTCATTCTCCATCCTGCACTTATAACAGCTCTAGATTTTTGATCCGAGTTTGTTTATCTTAAATGCATTTTTACTACACGAGGGCAAACATTCCCCGGTTGATAACGGATTGGATTATATCAACATTGCGGCACAGGCTCAATATGAGCACAAATAGCCAGGCTGGATAACGGTTTCCTGAAAGAGATAATAACAGAGCTGATATGTGACTGGAGATATGAACTGTTAGCAGCCTTTTCCTCAGTTTACAAGAAAGACGCTGAATGAATAAGCTGGAAGCCACAGTGGATCTCTGCCCTACTACCATTACATACTAAACCTCAGGGATCAGAATTCAACATAAAAAAATGACGTGACAGGGCATCTTGACCTTCCATATCAGTCTCTTGTGTGCTTCTGTTGCCGACAGAAAGTCTTAGTATCCCCTGGCAACCACTGTCAAGAGACTGCTGAGACTAGGCTAATAAACCTTTGGGTGGAGCATCGAATTCTTCAGCAGGTATGAGAGCAAGCTGTAGAAAATGGAACCGAGATGAGAGCGGTCTCACTCGCGGCATGGGTATAGAGGTAGGCGGAGTCGAGAGAGGAGGCTACGGATGTCGATGCGCCGGGAAATCAGGGCGAGCCGCCATTCACAGACAGCTCGCTTCCCACGTCCCCTTCCCCTCATGAATGATAAAACAGCACGTGCCGGCATGGGGGTGGGGTGGTGACGCGTTTACAGAGTTCAAGGGGAGCGGGTCGATGACAAAGGCCCATTCAGGGGAGGGGGGGGAGCAAAGACTACACGCATTACAAAAAAAAAAACACTCAATCATTGGGCGAGTGGGTTGGAGGAAGGGCTTCAGGATTCCACAGGGACTCTGTAATAAACCAGCCATAGTGAAGCTCTGCTGACCTTCAGGAGTCACCGATTGGAGTCTGCATCGAGTCAGGTGACCTCCTCACTTGGATACACCCATAGCAACCTGCTCCAGCCAATCCCTCAAGAACACGAGGGATTCTTCATCATCATACAACACTATCCACATTCAGAACCAATCCGTAATAATTTACCCCAGTGAATCAGACAACAGTTGAAAGTGATAAATGCACCCTGCGGATGCGCTCTATAAATGTGGTGCTCAGGTCTACTCACAATTCCACACAGAGGATCAAGCTGAATAATTAAATATTCTGAGCACGTATTTTTCAGAGAAAAAGTTCATGTTTTTAAATATGCAAGGGCTACAGGAGTACAGACCCAGCAGGCATGCATATACACTCACACATATGTGCGCGCGCACACAAACACACACACACACGTTTGCGCAGCTATCTTTATTAGGATATTGTATTGACTTCCATTCATTGTAAACAGTCCAACCCTAGCCCCAACCATAACCAAATCATGCCAAACCCTAACCTTAACCTCACCTCAATCCATCCTGACCCCTAAACTTAAACATGACCTCAGAAATAATGTTCTGCTGCATTAGAACCAGGCTTTGGTCCCCATAGGGACTACCAACTCCACAAGGTCAGTGTTAATACTGGACAATGACCCCAATAGGTTAAAAAAAAAAAAAAAACGCCCACACATACACATACATGCAGAAACTCCCATGTGCATATGGATGCTCAGAGGGGATTAGGCCACAGGTCCATTACAAAATGAATAGTGGCTCTTAAGGACATCTCACGCTTGTGTCTGTATTGGAACAGGAAGTCAGCCTTGGTGCAGCTCACCTGCTTTCACTCTCTCCCTCGCTCACCCATCATCTCTTTTTGTCTGTCTCTCCCACTGCACTCTCTTTCTCAGTTATTTCACTTTCAGACCAGTCACCAGGAAACTCTGAGTGGGTCTCCATCAGTAAGGTAACCTGGCTCATCTGCATGCTATTCTCGCCTGAGGCAAGGATTGAAATCGCATCAATGTCGGTTCGGGGGTAAGGGAAACCGGATACCTCATTCAGCCGGAAGTAAAGACCAGCAAATTCAAGCTTGTGCAACCTTGGTTGTTATGGAGACGCCGGGAATGTGGTAATTGTGGGACCACGTGATCTCCCTCGACACCCCTCACTACAGGCCCCACCCAAACATGATAAAGCCATGAATTTAACTAGAAGAACTGTTATACCCTTTATACACTTCCTGCTCAAATTCTACGCCGTTACATATTCAGTCTCAGCCAATTAAGACAAGACAGGTTAGCTCCTTTACACGATCATAAAGGTCCATCGGGACCCCCCTCAACAGACCACAGCCAAAAAAAAAAAAAAAACAGTCATTCCCGCAGCAGAGGACACAACTGTATGCAAATCGATTTTTACGCGGCGCACATTCGCAAACGGTGAGTCACCGTGTCCTGGAAAGTAAATTGATAATAAGCCCAAACATTCCCCGTGTTTAGCCAACGTCAGACGGTGCTCTGACAATTTGTGCTAGGTTGTCAAAAACTGCTACCGAAATGCAAAGCGATCGTAAAGTCATTGTTTTCGCCTTAATATTGCAATGAATCAGTTTACAGTAGTAACTTTGTTATTTGTTAGCTTATTATAATATATGTTATAATGAGTTGGATAAGTTATATGCCCATATACGCCATTATCATCCAATTTCTGCATGTTCAGGAAAACCCAGTGTGTACATGCAAATATATTTACGCTAACAGGTCGAAAGGCGCACTGAAAAAAAAAATCTATTTTTATGATTTTTGAAGATACTTAAGATATGAGCGAAGAAACAGCCCGAGGTTTTAGGTTTGCGCATGCGCAGAACCATGAGGTAGCATATTTTGATAGGTGGCAAAATTTGACAGAACACCGGAGAATTCCACTGCACAGCAGAATCGTGACGATGAATCAACCTGCACTCTAAACACGGGGCTCACAAACTGATTCCAAAACTCCGCATATGATTTCTATATTTCCAATAATCCCAAAGAATGTAAAAGTGAAAAGTAATAGTACATCTTTGAGTGTGGAATGGGTTCCAATCGCAAAGATTGAAGCCAGCTATGTAAACTCAAGGGAAATTATTCATTCCACGCTATGCGCCGATCAGACACATTAAAGGGCGAACTATGTTCAAGCTGCTTCACACCGGACGCGAAACGAATTTTTCGCATGACAGATTACATTCAAAGTCAATGCAAAGACGCGAATACACGTATTCGCGTCTTTGCATTGACTTTGAATGTAATATGTCGTGCGAAAAATTGGTTTCGCGTCCAGTGTGAAAGCGGCTTTAGGCAAGTGAGTCAGGCGCTCATCTATCAAGTGCTCCTGATTGACATGTAATAAATGCAATATATTTTGTTAACTTTATCCTTCATCTGCGCGGTCAATGCACAGGAGTGAAAACTAGGCAAGTGTATACAATAACCATTGACGTAGTTACCAGAATTACATCATACTAATGTTGCAGGATGCCATTTCTTGACATCACTTCCTCGCTGAATTGTGGCGACGACTGGTTGCCACACCAGTTAGTACAAACAAGACTACGATCTGATTAAAAGAAAATGAATTCATAAGTGCCGATTGCGTCGAGCACACAAACAAATCGAATCAAAAGTCAATCTAACGTCTGCAACCACACAGATCCCACTTTCACATGACTTGACTTACTTCTCTGCTGCCACTTCTTTGCTGGTTTCATCTTTCTTCGTCAGTTCGGTCGCCGCTGTGGCGCCCTCGGTCTTGGTACAAAAGTATCTGACTCCAGAGGAGTGCTGTAAGGGTCGATATCCTCCGACATAGAAAGTCTTCAGTTTTGATATAGCTCTGCCATCGTGACAGGCGGTCTTAAAGCAAGACAAGGCAGAGGACGTTTTAATTCCGACAATACCTGATAAAGGACGCTTAAGGTTGGATTGGAACAACTCCTTTAGCGCTGTTGAAAACCTAAATTGTAACATTTCAATCCCGTCAAGCTTGTTAAATACTTTTTTTTCTTCTCTCTCTCTCTTAACGTAAATCTGCACAACAGTGAAATCTACAAAGCCCACCCTACAGATGCCGGTCCTCGCTTACCGTGGCTTAGAGCGGTAATAATTCTTTAGCGTGAAGTCCGCTGCTCAGTGGGCAATATCCGTTTGGTTCACGCCCCTCACAAATTCTATTGGTAGAAAGGCGATTGCAAGCTCGAAAGTCTGCGTGACAATAGGTTCAGTGTAATGCCATTCGTGCATAATTTAAGAATGATATATTTTTAGCAAATCCCGTTATTCGGGGGCAGCAGTGAAAACTAACGCACGCCATGTCTTACCAATGGCGATGAAATCGTGACGCGAAGGACAAGGACATCGGTTTAGTCACCACGTGGATTCACTTTTTCCTATGGAGCTAGAGCTAAGTCACTGGAATTCAGAATATTTCAAGTAAAAACGAAAATGCTTCTTCATATTAATTAAGATGACTTAACCATCGTCCATACATCTTAAGCAGGGAACAACTGATCCATAAAATATCCATTCATTTTAGGAGGAACGCACTAACGTGGCATAAGCCAGTGTTCTTCCACATTAACAAAAAGGTTGACCCGTTGCCAGTCTGTCAACGACCATTTTCCGGTGCTGTGCCGTTGAATGCATTCCACGGCAGCAGTGCATTCTACTGCACAACACCGGCTTTCGAGTCTTGAGTGCTTGAGGTTTGATTGGTTGGAATATTTATACATAATCGTCAACGTACGTATACACTCTATCTCCCACGGTATTTGGAGTTAAAATTAATATTGATAGGAATTACAGCAGTTTTTAACCTTGCCCCCCCAGCAGATAAAAGATCGTGGCCCACTTTCAATATGGAGTCAAAAGATGCCACTGCCAGTAATGCAAGGCATAATTTGGCTAAAAAAAAGGTCAAGAAACTCATCTGAAAGATAGGGCAAGCAACAGGTTTCAACTATTTAACTATTTAGAGTAGTATTAAAGAAGAAATAGTGAACTGGTCAACTCAGGAACGCTAAAAGCCCAGAAGATCACAGACAGAAACTGTGGTGGATGAGAGAGTAGTTCTTTTCGTGATGAGGACAAAACCTGTCGTAGCATTGTGTCGCATTGAATAGCCTCCTGGACAGTTTCAGTACTTCACCAGAATACATACAGAGGTTTTGTTATAAGAGGAGAGTAAGAAGAGAGGGACTACCCGTGATCTGAAGCATACCACCTCTTCAAAGAACCATACTGGCGAGCGTGTTATGGTGTAGGTATGTATAGCTGTCAATGGAACTGGTCCTCTTGTAAAGATTAATGCTGTTTACTTCTGAGTGCTGACAGAAGTAGCAGGATGAATTCAGAATCATATAGTGCTGTATTTGCTTAGGTTCAGTTAAATGCTTTGCATAAATGCCAGAACAAGCCAGTCCTTGCCCATGTATGCATAACCACTATGTAACGATGTAAAATTGAGGATTTTAGCATCATATAGACTGGAAAAATGACTTCAAAGAAGTAAGACACATAAATTCAGTTTTATTTGTTTAGTGCTTTTCACGATTGAGATTGACCTGAAGCACCCCCTATAGGAGTAAGCTGAAGTTGACAATAGCAGGGAAAAGCTCTCTTGTAGAAAAAAAACCGTGAGCAGAACCCACCTCTGAAAAAGTCCCAGAGAATTCAGGAGAGACGGAGAAGGAAATGACTGCAGAATGGAGGGGACCAACTGGAATTGGGAGAGCAGAAACAGAGGCTTTGTGAAAAGGAGGCAACACTTTTATATCATTGAGAATTTTAGCTGATTTAATTATATTTTTTCAATTTTGGGACAAAGAAGTGCCACAAATACAAAGACTCTTCATGACGATTCAATATTGAAGTAAAATTCCTTTAGTTCACTATGACATACTAAGAATCAAAAACATGGCTTGGTGGTAAAGCATTTCCAGGATTATAAATGTGTTGACCATGATTCAAGGGTGATCGGAGGATGATATTCAGAATTTATGATTATTTATGAAGCCAAAGATAAGCTGCTCCCCAGGGTGTCCCAGGGCCTCAAAATGCAGATATCGAGTATTGTTGTGAATTCAAAAATTATATGACATATTAAGTTCCTACATATCAACTGTTTAACTCGAGGCACTAACTTTTGCATCATTGCAAGTTGATATTATGTTTAACCTTTTTGACAGTCAAAATGAAGGCGGCTATAAAGTAACGATCCATTTCATCTCCAAACCATTAAAACCCTTGTAAAAATTGTCCCTTTAAAGGTGCATCAAGTAATTTTAGCCATTCTTGCTAAGTCCTATTTGAGTAGCTAAGAGGTCCGTCCCCCCATCCCCCTGCCCCTCCCTCTCAGCTGCAGCTCTAGAAAGTAAAATCAAGACAGCTTCAGATATTTTTTAAACTTCGCACTGACTATTTGGGTATAAATATGGTTTCTTAATGATTTGTTTGCTTGGGATTGCTGAATCAATGTCTTAAACACACAAGTACCAACAAGGCAACTGGAGAGTTAGCAAGGCATCTGGTCGGACATATTGACCTACAATAACTATAAAGGGCAGTTTACAAATCTGTCTGGAGTTTATTTAGCCTATTGCCTCCTTTTCTTCATGAAATAAACAAGTTTTGCACTCCTTGTCATGACTCATGACTACAGGCAAACTATTTCTGGTTCATGTCTGTTTGTCACAACCCATGTGTGAATCCCTGGTGTGTTTTTGACAATTCAGCAGCATACGTATCTATTAGGTGTCTGTGTGTTGTGATTGGTGTATGTCCTGTGTGTGTCTCCCCTCTTGGCTGAATCTCATTACTCGCTTGTTTCCTAAAGCGCAAGTGATGGGTATTCAAGCCACTCAGTGCATGTGCCTGTTGCTGGATAGTAAAGTCGCATTCGTGCTGAAATCCAAGTCATATTTGTGTTAGTAAATCTTCCTCATCTTTGTCACATGCAACCAGTATTTTAGTGGCAGCAAAAATCTCTCTGAAACTTTTATTGCCATTAGTTAATTCAAACAAGCTTCCAATCTTAATCAGGGTTCAGGACTGGGACTGAATTTAAGTTAGCTTAATTCAGTCCTGTTCTTCAACTCTGGTTTTCAAGAATACGCTTCTAATCCTAATCAGGGTCCAGGAGGGTCTGCGTCCTTGAAAGTCGACTCTCTTTACCAAGTTTGTCAGGAACAAGCTTCCAACCCTGAGCTGGGGCCAGGCCTGGGACCAAATTCCTCTCAAGCATCAACCCTCCTCTTTGTGGGCACACCAGGGCTGGCAGGTGCTTCAACATCTGGCCGTACACCGGAAGCCACTGGCCAGCGACAGCAGCCCAAGGATTGCCTACTACACCAGGGCTGCCCAAGTCTGACCCTTGAATCCAAATCCAGCCCTGGTTTTCCCTCTTTCCAGGCAAAGAAATGAATGATTATTGCCATGGATTGGCCTGACTGTTGTCACACCTGACTCCCAGGTGGAGGGAGGGAGGGAAACCAGCAGTTCTTGGCCCTTGAAGACTGTGATTTGGGGAACCCAATACTACACTTATGCTGAACTCTCTTCCTTTCTGGGATTTTGTCCCCGCCTATCCGCTCTGGGGTTCCATCCCTGTCATTACCGTACTGCTGCCAATAAATTACTAGTTGTGTTGCAAGTTTGTCTCCGCACTTGATTCCTGGTCTGGACCATCATGTGGATATCAAGGAAGATGCCATGCTCTTCAATTCAGATGCATCCATTGTCTTTTAAGTGCATTTCAGTAAAATACATAACCATAATTTGTGCACATTCACAGATTCCCCTCATTGTTGCTGTACTGTGACTATAATTCCATGTACGTATTTAATAATGTGAAATTGTTACATGAACAATGATTAGTATATTATGCCCTGTGGTATCATTACACTCATTTCCCAAAATATTTTGAGAGTTTCACTCAATTAGTGTCAGAGATTTATTTTCACACACAGGAGTGAAGCATCCAACTGTGACTGTATTGTCAAGGGTGGGCAGAACTGAGGCTCCTGGTTCAGGCGGTTACAGGACTCTTCAACCCCGGACTTTTTGTCCCCGAGGAGTATTATAAGGGTTAAGGTTAGGGTTAGGGTTAAGGATAGTGTTATAATGCAGGAAGAGGGCAAAGTATTATTGCAGATGAACCAACCAAGGATGAAGAGTCCGGAGACGAAAATTCCTAAGGGACGAAAAGTATGGGGACAAAGAGTCCTAGAGCTGATTCAAAAGCTGTAACAAAAGTTTGTCACGTCTACCCTTTTCAAGGAACCAGCAACACACAATTGCAAACTCATTTGGTTCGTCTCTGGGTTTGTTACAGGCTGTACAATTTTTTTTAGTTTGGCTCTGGTGAAAATGTATCGACTTCAAAGTGTTGCGGTGCGAAGTTTAGCGGGAATGTGGCATGTTTTCAATTTTGTGTTGCTGGTTATTTGAAAAAGATAGACATCTGACAAACTTTTGTTACAGCTTGGCCGTTTTCTTTGTTAGGCCTGTGATTGTGGGTGTGCCCTTAAGAAAAGTAGCCAGACCAAGAGAAGAGCCCAGCATTATGGTTCCCATCCACTCTCAGGTCCAGTGCTGACTTCCTACAGGAAGAGCTAAAGGGGCAGAGGAAGTACTCTGAGCCAACAGGGCTCTCCCAGCAATAGATGAATAGCTAAGTGTGACCCAAATCAACCAGCCCCTTGTAACACTCTCCGTCAGGAGCAGAGGTGGTACGTGTGTGTGTGTGTGTGTGTGTGTGTGTGTGTGTGTGTGTGTGTGTGCCTTTTCAGAATATACCTCTCCACAGCCTGGCCATTGAAACAGGTAAACACAAACAACACTGGCGCCCCTAAGAGGAAAGGAATGTAATCCCTGTAAGGCCAGTAAAGTTGAAATAGATGAGCTCCTCTCCATTATTACGTAGAGCGTGTTCAGAAATTTGCATTGACTCCTTTGAAAAACTAGACAAATGTAGTCGGTGAACGACAGCAGGGTATATACCAGAAATGCCAGAATTCTCTGCATAGGTAAAATTCATAGTTTGGCCTCATAGATGTACAACGGGAAATGGTATAGAATCCAGAAAATCAACACGAGAACTATTGTGGCCTCCAGAAATCTTCACAAAAAAATTTACATGAGTGATAGTTCAAGTTATTGCAATTTGTAAAAAATGAAAGCTTTAGCCTGGTGGTGGCGCTGCAGCAAAGGTTATAGGGTGACCAATATCAATAATAAACCTTCTCTTTGTGCCGAAAACAATCACAAAAAGTGTGGCATGATTCTGATTGAATTATTATATTCGTAAATATTAAATTTGACTAAGCAGTGGTGCTACAGGAAACATCACAGAGCCACTGCAATCCTCGACTTCCTGTTAAACGCAACAAAAATGTTGAAAGCAGATTTGACATAATTCACATTACAGCTCTTTGAGTGCAACTTTTAAAGTTACTTTTGGGCCGGGTGGCGGCTCAGCAAAGGTCATTGGGTGATCAACATCAACGCACGCCTTCTTTTTTCACCTTGAACAATCCCCAGAAATGTGACTTGATTCCCTACGACACTGTGTGGGTTTTGGCATTTGGAATCATAAAATTTGACCTGGTGATGGTAGTACAGGAAAGGTCATAGGGTAGAGGAAAAACAACAGAGTTTATCATCTAGGTGCCAGGAAAAACTCAAAACTTTTGGGTTGATTGCCAAAAAAAACTGAGTCATCACGATAACACAAAGGAATTGCAGCAGTGGTGACAGTAGCTAAGGCAAAAATTTTATATTTGTTCTGAGGGCATAATTAAAAAAAGAAAAACATCAGATTTGTTTTCACACTGACACTGAAACATTCCCCTCTTATTAGGTGAAGGACACCGACCCAATTGTAGCTTTATATGGGGCAAACTGCCATCACCATAGAAGCACAATGAGGCCATATTAAAATAAATAAATAAATAAATAAATAAATAAATAAAGACACAGAAAAAACCTTGCAACTGATTTTTTTTTTTTTTTAATTTTGAAAAAATCAATTTAAATCGCGTCAAAAGACGGTGGGGAAAATTCTCAGAATCCCTGTTCATGAAGCAGATGATCTGTTCGGCTTTCAATCACTGTACCACTTAGGTGATAGGCACATTTGATTTTTTTAATGTTAATACATGTACTTGTGATTTGGATTTGTCATGCAATTTTGATCTTAAACTCTTATTATAAAAAATCCCGCCGACCCCAGAAAATTGAAATGTGAGGGATGCTAACCAACTTTTTTTTTTTTTTTTTTTTTCAGGAAACATAACAGAGCCTGCTCAATTACTTCCTTCACTATACATCAGTAATGTTGAAGGAAGACCTGACACGATTCTCATCAATGCTGCGGGAGTTGCTGCAATTTTTAAATATTACTAGTTTGGCCTGATAGGGGCACTTCAGCAGAGATCATGGCCGGAGTGGTTGTGTTGATTTTGTGGACCCCATCGGGCAGTGTCGTAAATATGAGTTAGACAATGCACATGCGCAGAACGTTTGCGCATGCGCAGAACCGATCGGGCAGGGGGTACGGATAGGGCACCCACAGGAAGCCTCGATCGATTTTGGCAATTTGAATAGCGCCATTTTGTCATTTTGAAAACGGATGTGATTCCTATTGGACGAGACCGTGAATTGAATATCCAGGGAACAGCGAGGGGTGGATTTACGCGTGGATCTTACCGTATCAGACAAGGACCAGAGGATAGCCACACCCCTAAAGCATATTCTGGCTTTATGCTTTATTCTAGTCTATTTGGGACCATAATTTACAAAAATGAACATCATGATATATCGAAGGAGACTTGAAACCTGCGATAGATACAATAAAGTAATATGGAAAATCATTATTTAAATAATAAATCAGGTGGGAAAGTAGGGTCATTTTCTCATAGACTTTTACAGGATTGAACTTCTTTCTGCAACCACCGACGTCGCCATCTGCTGGCCATTAAATAGAATGCAAATTTTGGAGATTTTCGCACTGGCCTCTGTTTTCAGACCCGAGTGCTGCGTCCATCTTTTTATACAGTCTATGCCCCATACCCTTCCCTTTTGTGCATCCACGAGGCCCAACTGTGAACTTTTCCCATGATGGGAATGCTCCCGTTTCGAGGATAAACCCGACGACATTTATCTCGTTTAATACATGTAAGTGAAAGGCTCCACTGTGGCAGTACAATGAGGTGCCACAAAACTAGGGTTTCTCAACGGGGGCGTTCGGGCAACTTCGGGGGGCGCTGGGAACCTGAGGGCTGAAAGGGGTGCGTCAACAATCACCACAACTTAGCTTGTGCAGTGTTTATTATTTGAATTTAACTTTTGTGAAAAATAATATTTTTAAACGTTTCAAGTGCAAATAACTTAAGAGCCTACATACTTTGTTTCCCAACTCCTCTACGGAGCTACCGTCAAGATCTCCACAGTAACGCCAATCCATCTCAGCGCAGCAGTGCGGCTCTTTCCGAAATTACTTCGTCCTGACATTACAACCTTTCATTGGTTTGCGGGTGTGAATGCAAAGCCAGGGGAGGTTAGTAGGAATAGGGCGAAGCAACTACAGCAGGAAAGTCCCAGAGCGGCTTTTGACGGTTCTCATCTTGAACCCGCATACCGCAGGTTCAGTAACGTCATTAGAATTTTAATCATTCATTGTCGGACATTCTTTTGCGTCATTCGGCACACAATAGAGAGAAAAATTACATTTGCGTTAATATGAAAGACATTAACACCGTCTTAAAAGTCATTTGCTACAATCAACGAACATTAAAGTGCATTTAACATTTTTATCATATCGTTTGACTTTCAAAAACATTTCTGGACCGCGTTAGTGCGAATAACACAAATATTCACGCGATTGTACAAAGAATTGAACGTTCTTAACATTCAATCCACAAAAATCTTTTTTTTTTTTTTTCATTTGAACAATAGCCTTTTTTGCTCATGATTGCATTGTCAGTGTGATGTAAGATTTGGTATGCCCTCTCAATTTGATAATTAATATGCAACATAATATTACAATATTATATAGTCTACTATTATAAAATATATAGGCCTTCTATAATTATTACAAATATATACTACTATTATTACTATTAAGCCTATTCATTATTACAACCAATTTTAATTTATTAGGTTTTTTTTTTTTTTATCCAGCACGTCTCCGATGCTTATAACAAATCTGCTTAATAAGAACATGGAATTTCAGAAATTACCCTACTTTACCCATATTCACCATAAACAAGGACATGGACAATTATCATGTTATTTCAGAAGGTGTCAGCTGCCTCTGGTTGCCATAATATGGCGCAAAATGTTTCTAATGGACATTTTTTTATATTTTATTGAAATGGTTGATATAAGAAGAAGGAAAAAAGTGAAGCATTATCACTTGGGGTGTGTGTGTGTGTGTGTGCGCGCGCGCACGCGTTTGGGGGGGGGGGGCTGCTAAAGGATCATGGTAAGGTCAGGGGGGCGTTTGCTCAAAAAAGGTGGAGAACCACTGCACTAAACCAATCTTAAAAATGTATGAGGCATATTGGCATGAGTCGGTCAAACTGCAGTGTGGATATTGAGCGTGTGCAAGACTTTTCACAAATGTGCTTGCTTAGTCTACCTCACCAGTGCTGAATTTAGTTTAGTGTTGAATTAACTTGGTCTTTGTTAACCCTTAAAAGGAATGAGTTGAAAATATATGCCGTTTACCGGTGCCGCCAGATGGTCATTACTCATTACCCTGTCATTAACACACATTTCGCTGGAAGAGTTAGATCTCACTCACTTTCAGATATAATACGTAAACACGAAGATCTCACGACCTGTGTTGTTATGTGTTGAAATCCGTTTTCGACACAACTTCTGTGACTAGCAAACACTTAAACTGTCAACATGAAATTGTAAGTTAAGTAACAGTACAGATGGAGAGAACGCAATATCAAAATATGACCTACCAGGCAAAAACTAAAAACTGCTGCCTGAATAACTACATAAAACCCCGATTCCGAGAAAGTTGGCACGTCGTGGAAATGCACATGAAATAAAAAATAACCGATTTTGAGAACTAATAAAAAAAAAAAAAATTAATTGATAGAAAACAGTTAATGGTATAAAATAAGAATAAATGTCCTTTGCCTCCCCTAAAACATAGACAAAGATACACGCATTAATAATATCAACTTTACGTCCATTTTCCTTGGCATTCAGGCCGTAAAGCTGTTTAACTTTTATTTTGTTTAGAATCAAATTAAACACGGAAGGGGGATAAGAGCTTGACGTAGGCTTCATCTTAAATCATCTTTGAATTTACAATGAATTTGTCTCGAGCTGCCGCCTTGTGGTCAAACGGCATACTATTTTTAACTTCAAGGAAAATTGCGAAAGCTCGTGAAATATTGGCACTAATAATTACTTTTAGAGCGAAATGCACACCTCTCCTTACAAACATTACATTTTGCAGATTGTCGTAGCCTAATTACCCGCTCTAAAATTATTTTAAATGCTGAATGCTCTCACAAACCTGATAATACTCATTTGACATAAAATGTCGCTTTTTAGCATTGGAGATTTAGAACTGGCCGTGCAAAATGGGAGTGGGTTTGCCACATGCGTGATTCGAAATGGCGCGCACACAATCACACGCACGGACACAATCGAGTTTGTACAGCTATTGTTGTTAGGACATTGCATTGACTTCCATTCATTAGAGACACCCTAACCCTAAGCACAACGAAATCATGCCTAACTCTAACCTTAACATAATCTCTATTAACACCTGACCCCTAACTTAAACCCTATGTAGGGGACAGTACAATGGAAAGAACTGGTTATTCAACCCAGACCCCCCCCCCCCGAATGAGGCACATTCTCATCCTTGAACCTGAGCAAGTCTATAATACATTCCATGATTAGATGACCTTGTAAATACTTTCTGGCTTTTGTGTTGTTTGTTTTAATTTTTAATTATCCGAGTATTTTGTGATATAATATTATGTAATGTCTTAATTCTTGCATTAAGGACCTCCTTTTTGTAAGTTCAGGAGGTTGAGCGGATGGTTTAGGAATCAGATGGTTTCTGATTCGATTCCTGAAGACACTGTTCAGTAAGACACTGAACCCTGCACTGGTCCTGATGTGCAGGGTGGTGCTTTACATGGCCGCCTCTGCCATCAGGGTGAATGTGAGGAATAATTGTACAGCGAGTTGTGTCTGATGACTAGAAAAGCACTGTATGAATGCAGTCCATTTACCATTTTGGTGATTAGTGTCTGTACCTTGTCTTTGTATTATTTTGGTATAATCTGTATTCCAAAATTCTCTAAACCCTTTCAGACCCAGTGCACTTTGCAATGTACACCCCCCCCCCTTTTTTTATGTTTTGCAACATTTTTCACCACATAAGGGCATTAGTCCATCTGGTTGGATGTTCAACAGCCAATTAGGCAACAGCTTGTTCCTGCCCCCTTCTTTTGAAAATAAAAAAATGCACTACAATTTAAATTTGAAATAATGTTCTTTTTTTTTGAGTCTTATTTCTGGATGCATTTGGGATGGGGAAAATGCACTGCTGTATTTTTCCCATCCCTGGATCATAATTTGGGTCTGAGGGGGTTAACTTGTTTCATCATTTTTGCTCATTGAATAAATATGCATTTTTTGAGATATTCCCTGTATGTTGTTTTTCATGGAGGTATGTTGAGATTTTTATTGCTTTTATTGGAAATGATTAGATTTTTTAATGGAAATTTGTCAAACCAATAGAAGCCAGTATTTTAAGTGGGATTTATGTTGTCTTGGCTCATAGGCATCCTGGAAATACATCACATACATTTTATTGGACATTTCCAGTTTAGAATTTCCTCAGTAGGTGCCTCTCTGAGTAGTGACATGATTTACCACAAACAATCTCAATGACAGCATAGTAGCATACACGAGTAAGAAGTAAGTTGACAAAAGTCAGAAATATTCATAGATTGTTCAAGTTTTGATCAAATTATTTCCTGTTGGAGCAATGAAACGCATTATATAGCACACACGGAAACACATAAGCTTACTAATGCGCATGTATTTGTTGGAATACGCCTGTCTTTATGCTCAATTTTTTTATGTCAAAAATATTGGTGTAAGGACTTTTTCTGGGCACCGGACAAGGTGCACAAAAAAATGGCTATTATGGTACTGGATTCAGATGCAAAGATGAAGTTGGCTTTATTACGCCTTTACTGTCCCCCAGCAAAGGGGGAAAAAGGCAAAAATGCAAGCAAACAGGAACTGTGGTGGCAATATAATATACTACTGCACTGGTAAGGTTACAACAGCGCAGTTTAGAAATAGAATAAAGATTCGTGAGAACAAGTTTAAGCGTCTACTATACAAAGCAGTGAACTACGGGCTTACGAGCGAAGCTCTCAGTTATATAAGGCCGTTAATTACACAGAGACAATGATTAACAGATGTGGGGAGTCAAGTGGAGCGTGGAATGCGGGCTGGGTCTTGTTGAGGCGGTGATTGGTACTGCAGGCTGTTACCGTGATGTCTGGTGGCTAGCAGACTGCGCGTCCGGTAGGCTGGGGCTCCATCAACCTCCAGGGCAAATGGTAGGTCTTCAGGGGGGATAGTCCAGCTGCCCTGCAATTACCGGCCTGAGGAGGGAAACATGAAAAATGTTATTAATTTTATAATTGGTCAGTAATGGGAGTGAGTAAGCAGTAGAATTGACTCTCTGGAGGACATGGAATGGGCCAATGAACCGTGGGCTCAGCTTTCTGCAGGGCAGTCAGAGGCGTAGGTCCCTGGTGGAGAGCCAGACTCGATCCCCAGGCTTGTAGTTGGGGGCAGTCCCAATGTTTCCAATCAGCCTGGTCCTTCTGGTGACGGAGAGCTCTTCAGATCTGGACATTAGTTGTTGTCCATACCTTCTCCGCCTCCTGGAACCAGGCATCCACCACTGGGACTTCAGTCTGACTCGAGTCCCATGGGCACAGGAGAGGTTGCCGACCGAGTACATGCTGGAATGGTGTCAATCCAGTGGAGGCGCTCTTTCAAGGAGTTCTGGGCGTACACCGCTCAGAGCAGGTGTTTGGCCGAATCCAATGGTCCTCTGTAGCAGTATGCTTGGAGGAGCCTCCTCAGGTCCTGGATGGCTCCCTCCGCCTGCCCATTAGACTCTGGGTGGTATCCTGAGGCGAGGCTCACTGAAGCTTCCAGCTTCTTAAAGAAGGCTCCCCACACTCAGAATGTGAACTGCGGCCCACGGTCCGAGATTATGTCCTCCGGAAGGCCGAAGTTCCTGAAAAGCTGCTGGAATAACACCTCTGCCACTTGGGAGGCAGAAGGCATGCTGGGGAAAGGCAGGAATTTACTGAATTTTGAAAAGCAGTCAATGATTACTAGAATTGTTGTATTACCTTTGGAAACGGGAAGTGACAAAATCCATGGTAACATGCAGGGTCGCAGCTACCCATTTTTGGGGAGGTAAGCAACGACAACAACAACGCACCCCCGACACCTACACCCTGTGTTCTCCACTTAAAAGTAATCTTTTAATTCTATAATCTTGTACATATCATAATCTTTTATCCTCATCTGCTTGCGGCCAATTGCTTTGGCGCCCCCCTTCGCGTACTACTCCTATGCACTGCATATACTGCATACCCACTTTTTGCGCCACTGGCAACATGGGACCGCGGACGGTTTATGACAGGCAGTGCATTCAGCTTGCCAGTTGGTAACTGCCATGGGGTTTTGGTAACTGCCCACGTGGCGCAGGACCGCTGAATCAATGTCTGAGACCAGGTGGGACCACCAGTATTTACAGGCAATGATCTGGGTTCTTCGGGCTCTGGGATGACTGGAGGAGAAGGAGGTGTGCGACCACAGAATGACCCAATCTCGGAGAGTGGAGGGGACGAAGGTTTTGCCTGCCGGCACCAAGGCAGGGTGAGGCTGCTTCTTGGCTGCCACTGCGATCTCTCGATCCAGCTGCCATCTGATCAGGGCGACGACACAGGAGGATGGCAGGATGGGTTCTTCCACCTCCGGATCATTTTCTGCCTCGTGACTTCGGGATAGGCCATCTGCCTTGATGTTCTTTGAGCCTGGGCGATAGGTTATGGTAAAATTGAACCGGGTGAAAAAGAGAGCCCACCTGGCCTGACGTGGATAAGTCGTTTAGCCTTTCTTAGGTATTTGATGTACGGTGGTCGGTCAGCACTGTAAATGGATGGTGAGCCCCCTCCAACTAATATCTCCACTCCTACAAGGCCAACTTCACTGCCAACAGCTCCCAGTTGCCCACATCATAATGTGCCTCTGCAGGTGTGAGTCTGCGGGAGAAAAAAGCACGAGGAAAAAGCTTTTCAGGGAACCCATGTCTTTAGGATAAGATCACCCCCACCCCAACTTTAGCGGCGTCCACTTCCACTCCAAAGGGTTTTTCTGGGTCTGGTAGTTTCAGGATAGGAGCTGTGGTAATCAATCTCTTCAGACCACTGAAGGTGCATTGTGCTTCAGAGTTCCACACCAACCCCTAGGGTTTCCCTTTAAACAGGTTGGTTAGATGTTGGGCGACCATGCTGAAGTTTTCGATGAAGCGGCGGTAGAAGTTGGCAAACCCCAGGAAGCTACTGCCTCCACCTTCTTATTTTCCATCGCCACCCCCTCTGGTCCAATGATGTACCCCAGGAAGGAGATGGTGCACTTGTGGAGGATGCACCTCTCGGCTTTTACATAGAGCTGTTGAGCTGGGAGACATGGGAGTACCTTTGTTTCATGCTTCACATGCTCTTCATAATTGGAGGAGCAGATGAGGATGTCGTCGAGATAGGCAATAAGGAACATTCCCAGCATCTCTCTCAGCACGTCATTTATGAAGGACTGGAACACTGATAGGCTGTTAACGAGGCCATACGGCATCACACAGTACTTGTATTTGCCAGAGATGGTGCTAAAGGCCATCTTCCACTCATCATTCTTCCAGATATAGATTAGGTTGTAAGCGCTGCAGAGGTCCAGCTTGGTGAAGATTTTTGCACCTTGCAACTGCTCCACAGCACTGGGAACCAGAAGGAGTGGGTACCGGTACCTCATTGTGATGTCATTAAGTCCCCTGTAATCTATACAGGTGCGGAGTCCACCATCCTTCTTCTGGACAAAGAAGAAGCTCGCTGAGGCTGGTGAGGTAAAGGGACGAATGAAACCTTGCTGGAGAGCTTCTTGGACATACTGCTTCATTGCCTGGGTCTCAGCCACCGAGAGGGGGTAGACGTGGCTCCTGGGAGATGAGGCACCGGACAGGAGCTCCATGGCACAGTCCCATGGGCGATGAGGAGGGAGCTGAGTGGATCTGGTTTTACTGAACACTTCACTGAGCTGCAGGTACTCCCTGGGGATATCTAGTCTTGCTTCTAGGTTAGGGCTCTCTACTGCAATGGAGGCAACAAGGAGGGGGCTACAGTGCCGCCAACAGTATGGAGGCCGGAAGGTGTGATGTCTGTTGTGCCATTAAATGGTTGGATTATGTTTGAGTAGCTATGGGACGCCAAGAATCACTGGGTGGCTGGAGTACAGTAGAATCAGGAGCAGAAGCTCCTCCTGGTGGCTGTCTTGCACACAGAGGGAGATTGGGGCCGACTGGTGGAGGATGTTTCCATCGCCCAGAGGTTTCCCAGCCAATGCTGCCACAGCTAGGGGCGCTTTGAGCTGGTGTATCAGGACCTTATGTTGTCATGCTAATGGTGAGGAGATGAAATTTGCTGCCCCGCCAGAGTTGATCAGGGCATCTGTACAGAAGTGCAGGTCATTATACGTCACTCGTACTGGGACCTCGAATGTCTGATCAGTGATTGTGGATGGTGACATGGTTACTTTGTTAGGCGTAGCGCGGTTCTCTCCACAATGGGCACAAGGGCCAGATTTTCTCCAATCATGAGGAGCGGTTGATCTGGAGAACCTGAGGTCCATGGGCTTGGTCTCCAGCTTGGGCAGGTGAATGGGGTCTCTCAGCTGGCTCTGCTGCCTCTCCTGTATCAGCTGGTCCAAATGAGGGTGTCGATGTAGGAGGCCAGGGACATCTCATGGTCTCTGCACACCATCTCCACCTTGAGGTCTGGAGGCAGCCCATTGCTAAAGGTGGTCAGTAACGCAGGTTCATCCCAGCCACTGGCTGCGGCTAAGGTCCGGAAGGTCAGGGCATAATCAGCATCTCATCTGGACCCCTAGATCCAACAGATGGTCCCCAGCCTTTCTTCCAGGGTGGTCAAATACTGCTCGGAACTGATGAATGAAGCTGTCATAGGCGGAGAAAGCAGCTTGGTCGCAAACGGCGGTTTCCCACTCAAGCGTTTGCCAGATAACAGGGAGATGACAGCAGCTATTTTTTCTGCATCACCGAGAGTGGAGTGGTAGGTAAAGTAGAGGGAGCATTGGAGAAGGAATCCTCTGCATGCAGTTGGAGAACCCTCATAACGGTCTGGCAGTCGCACTGGGGACTCACCCTGGGGAATGGTTGGGAAGGTCTGTGGGCTGGCAGGAGGGGCTGGAGCATGGGCTGATGGCGCAGCACAGGAGATAGTGAACTCACGGAAGCTACAAACCAAGTTTTTTAATGTGGCCCCCAGTCGGGCAATCTTCCCTCTGTTGCTCTGCCACCAGGCCGAAGATGTCAGGGGCCCTGGAGGTAAATTCCCCTGCATCTTCGGGCAGCAGGATCTTTGCTGAATCCATTGATTGGGCGAAGTCTTCTATAAGGACTTTTTCTGGGCATAGGACAAGGTGCACGGAAAAGTGGCAATTATGGGACTGCATTCAGATGCAAAGATGAAGTTGGCTTTGCTACACTTTTGCTGTCCCACTGCAAAGAAGGAGAAACGCAAAAATGCAAGCGCACAGGAGCTGTGGTTCCAATGTAATATGCTTCTGCGCTGGTAAGGTTACAACAGCGCAATTTAGAAATAAACAAAAGATTCATTAGAACAAGTATAAGCGTTTACTATACAAAGCAGTGAACTTGTGGGCGCTGGAGGCGTGGTGTTACAGTTGGACATAATACATCTGTGGAAAATTGCTCAAAAAAGCCATGTCCAGAATACAGGACATCACGCATATCAATGACCAGGTTTCTTTGACTTCACATTATTTCTTTCACCCCACATGCATAATGTCCAAAATACTGAATGTCTGTGTGCATCCCGCCAGCATAATGTCCAAAATGATGGACAGACTGGACACCCACAATCACTCCTCCCAGAAACAAAATTGCTCCAAACCCATCAAATGGTCAAAAAAGAACATTTGGATATCTAATTCTAAAATATTTGAGGCTTTTGTTTATACTCTATGCAACAAAGGGTTAACAATGACCTCAGAAATGACATTTTGCTATATGAGGACCAGGACTTTGGTCCCCATAAGGACTACTGATACTGACAAGATCAGTGTTTATACAGGAAAAGATCGCCAATAGGTAACAAAAAAACGTGCCCAAACACACGAACATGCAAGCAAGCACCCGCGCACACAAACGCGCGCACATACACACACACACACACACACACACACACACACACACACACACACACACACACACACATTTACAGTATCAACTTTAAGACCTTTTCCCATGGAATTCAGGCAGTGATGATAATGCAATTTTATTAAATGAAAACACATGTAGGCTCTCGTATGATAGTACTGTGAACAAAATATTAATTTGAAAACGTTTTTGTACGAAATGGACATACTCCAACTGTTTTTACTTGTATTTTTGAATTTATCATTCTGTGGCCTCTGCTGATTTAGTTACATTACGCTTGAATATAGTTAATTATCAGAATATATGTAATTAAAGTGTTCATTGGCTACATGGACAATATAACCAAACCCTGCTCAAACCGTCCTGCACACAATGCAGAACACACACTGGCTTACAAAATACTTTTAAAACGACGTAGATAATGGGATTTAATGCAAGCCTACAGTGACCTTATACTATTATCTGCTTCTTACAGGAATCGATTTAAAATAGAAATTAAAAATCGGGGAAACGTAATGGTGGATGAAATGTTAGCGGGGCTCATGAGACG
This sequence comes from Gymnothorax javanicus, assembly GCA_029692085.1. Lineage (NCBI taxonomy): Eukaryota > Metazoa > Chordata > Actinopteri > Anguilliformes > Muraenidae > Gymnothorax > Gymnothorax javanicus. The sequence goes on along the minus strand of CM056210.1, from coordinate 14,879,616 downwards.
ATTGGAGGGTGGGGGCGATTACAGCTTTTAACTAGAGACCTAAAATCGCACCAGCCGCGACAGCGATGTCGGTATTGTTTTCAGCGTAGCAGTCTTCATTACAACACGTTCACTGTATTCCTACTCAGACTACATCCATCCTGCATCCATCTTCGAACTCACCATCCTTTCCCCCATTATGCGCACCTGCAATGTCACGTGACTGCATCTGAACGGTTGCTTTGCGAACGTATTCACCAAAAAAAAAATTCCACAAAAAGAACCACAGACAGACATATAAACACATGCAAAAATACTGAAAACATCTTTCATAGCTGTTGTATTGTGTTTTCACTCTTGTCTCGTATAAGTTCGCAGTGATGAAACAGCTCAGCTGAAAACAATAGCCAACCACGATCCGTTTCACGGTACATGCGTTCGCACAGCTCAGCATATTTTTACGAATTGCAGATTAGGAAAAAAAAATCCGTCTGAAAATGAAGAGTAGACACTTTATTGACACCCTCATCAGTTTTACGCGGTGTTCAGTGCAGATGACGACTTGCTCGCCAGTCTCTCTCGGCTCTGCAGTTCATTCCCTCCCACCGCATCTGATGCGGCCCACAGTTGGTCCCTCGCCACGGCGACCTATGTGCGCCATCCCGGAGGAGGCAATAATGTAGGACTCATGCTCCTTCCGCCGTGGGCGTTCAGTGGGGCGCTTATCAGAACTGTTTTACAGACGATGTAGGCCTAAATGCGTTTTTAGAGCGCTGAAAGAGGATACATCTACGTAAGTGTGAGTCATTACCTAGTTTCAAAATGTGTAACGATGATGCACATGGTAATGAACAGCGAAGACCGCAAGTATTCCTATAGAGCGGTATTTTTTTTTAGCCATCTTTTCATTCTTAAGAACTTAAACCTAAGAGGTGATGGCCTCTCAATCACGAAACGCAGGCAGATGAACGGCGGTATGGTGATAAGTAGGTTTAGTCACTAGGCCTGTTCCTGGCCTCTGCAACTCCACTGTTGAATTCTTGGGGGAACACACTGTTGAACCCTTAAAATCAAAATTGTAAAATGTCAAATTATTCCAAATAAAGCGAATTTGTCTGAATTACACTTAACAAAATCCAATTTGATCAAAGTTCTGTGGAGTAAAAAGGCATATACTGGGGTCAGTCATAGGAAACACTGCCATAATAATCAGCTCAAGCTCATGATGCACTGTTGATGTTGCAACTGTTTCAGATAAGGATTGATTAAGGGCTGTCTTGATTTTTAGAGCTGTATGACTGTGGTTGGCAATTAGCCTATCCCATCGAGTCTTTGTCAGAAAGCTTTGGCTTGCAGCCAGTTTTTCTTAGCTTTTTTTTTTTTTTTTTTTTTTTAATGTTTGGCTGATGTTGTCATAATTTTTGACACAGTACTGTAAAATACAATAGCCCCATTGTTATGTGAACTTATTTCTTCTCTTTAAATCCACTAAGTTTTAGATATTGAACTCAAGTTTACAAGTTTTCAGGAGTTAAACTTAAACTTATCCTTTGTCATGACTAATTGTGAGCTGAAACAAAGCTAATCTTCAAGTTGAGTTGGCTCACATTTGGTCGGGTTAACCCTTTGTCGTTTGACTCTTATCCCCTTTGCCTAATAAGGGCAGGTGGGCGGGTTTGGTTACTTTAGTAATCACTATGCAACAAAGGGTAAGCGCACATTTTTAAGGAAGCCGGTAAACTTTCATTTCTAAGTTTAACCAGCCTGTAATGCATTACAGTGTAGAAACGAAAGTTTGCATGATTTAATGGAGCTACCATCTTTAACCGCGCAGAATTTGTGAACTCAGAGTGCTGTTCTGCACTGGGCATATGGCATTGGGCATATTGCTCTGGTCGGTTCACAGCCGGGTGAGATGAAGATTGGCCATTTCTGGTTATAAACAGATTTTGGCAGAATGTTAGGAAGTCTGTGCTCTAAGCCAATGTGAGGGACCAAAAATACTATTTAACAGTTGACAGTGGCCGAATATTATGCCTGACAGAAGAAAAAAATAACACATTTGACCAATGTTATTTATTGTACAGTGTGTTTCTGCCAGTATCGGGAGAACACATAGACTTCCCTCTAAAATGGAATCTCATAAAAGTCATTTTCAATGGAATTTTTCATGAAAATTAAAACTAAAGGCTGCGTAATAATAATGATTTAAAAAAAATAATGCAACCCCAATAAAAGAAGTTGGGACATCATGGAAAATGCAGATAAAATTTTTTAAAAAGTACTGATTTGAAGAATCTGCCCATGCACACTATATTGAAAATTGTAAAAGACATTGTTTCATGATTTAACATGCATTGAATTACCATCTAAAAATATACAATTGGATCATCAGAATAGAGTCCAAATTTGGCAAAGTCAGTTATTTACTTCTGTGTAACATCATGTCTTTTCAACACATAAAGCATTTGTGCACTAAAGACAGCAGCTGGTCAAGTCTAGCGGGTGGAAATTTCCTCATTGCTGCATGAAAGCAGGTCTTCGACTGAACTATAGCGCAGGGCCTTTGTTGCTGTATCTGTTGACTCATAATGTGCCAAACATTCTCAATCAGAGTTTGTTGCAGTCAGATTTGAACTTAGTGTATATTTTCAAAAAGCAACTGAGCTCGCAATTTAAAGCACCACATAATGTGTTGTTGTAGTGTGTTAAGTGTAGTTAATGGTGAAGTGAGTTTTCAAATCACTTCTTTTTGTTTTAATTGCATATTCCATAAGGGCTGTAATACTACTACTACTGCTAATAATAATAATAATAATCATAATCATCATCATCCATGTTAAGTTCAAACTAATGGGGAATCTAGCTATATTCTTTTATTTTAATGCATTTACTGTCACGTTTCAGACTTTTTCTTAATTGGTAATTTAATTATGAGTATTTTTTTTGGGAAAACCTTAAGTATCAAAATTTTTGGCAAATATGACAGCTTGGAGTCTTTTCTGGTAATTGACAAGTTTCCAGAGCATGTCTGGTGGGGCTCACAACACCTCGTCACAGAGGGCATTAATGGCCTTGGGTTTCCAGAAGTGCTCTCTCCCATTCAGACCACAGGTTTTTTAATGCCCCACCACCACTCAAAGTAGAGTGGAGGATATTGCAATATATTGTGATATCTGACCGTCTGCCTTTCCATCTGTCTGGGCAAGTAGGGACAAGTTTTCTCGGAAACTACTTGATCTAAATGAATGAAATGTTGTTTTTGTATCCCAGCTAACAAATTCCAGTTCCCAGAATGTTCCGGCAACGTTATTTTTTTGGTTATGGGAACGTCCCCGTAAGGTTTTTTTCTGGTTGTCCTGTGGTTCCCCAGGAAAGTTTTTCTGACGGAAATATAATGTTAGTTTTGGGTTGCATGTTTTGGTTCCCCTAACTTTCTCGGAATGTTCTCTTTTTGTTGTGTTCAGAAATACTAAAATACAACCAATGGGGAAGGTTGTGTAAAGAGCACAATGACACTCTACCAGAACATTGGAATTTTTTGTTTCCCAAACGTTAAGGGAATGTTCTATCAATACATAACCTTGAGCGAACGTTCTCTAAACGTTACTTTTTGGTTCTTGTCAATCTAACCTTAGTAGAATTGTACACTAACGTTAGTTGAACGTTTTGTACTTACTGGGATGCTACTAGTCCGGACCTTGACTGGACTCAAAAACGGCATTCAATGGTGGCGGGGGATAATGATGACAACAACTTCTTGCTTCATGTTATTTTATCCTAGAAAGTGAGACTGTCATTGTAGATCTTGGGTATTGTTTACAGTGAACAATTTCTGTGTGGATTTAAATGCATGTCTGTGCCTATTTTTCTGCTACAAACGCACTTCCTACAACTGCATCTCAGCCTCCTGGCACACACATTTTCTACCAAAGTTTCCCAGTCCTGGGTGATAGTCATCATGCCATTGAACTTCTTTCGTGCATTGGGACCAAAAACATATCCTAAACACTGATGACTTGTCTTCATATTTGATGATAAATATGGGGTGAATCTCCTTTAATGGATTCCTCTTTGTGTGTCCATCATGCAGGTGGTGTGTATGGCCAAAAAAAAAATCCTACATTGGTCTCCTGAAACTATGGCACGCTCTTTCAGTAATGTTTTCAATTATGTTCAGTAAATTTCAGTTACTTGATTTGTTTTTTGTGCTAAGAACAGACTTTCAACTGAGCAAGGTGAACCCTTTCAAAGATGTACATTGACTATGCAGGGGAAATTATACGATCATATCTCAACACACAAACGTTTCAAGGACCTATGTAATATCAAATTAACAAATTGTTCAATGCAGTATAGAACTGTGTAAAAGGCGTAGGGCAAATATGCTTGCAAAAATAATGAAATTAAAAGTTTCTAATAACTTAGAAATGTACTAAACAGAGCAGTAAACTTTTAAAAACTAAATCAAACCAATATTTGGTGTGACTACGCTTTGTCTAAAGATTAGGGACACTGCGCTGTTGTGCTATAGTTTTATGAGATGAGTGGCTTTTCGCTTGTTCCAAGCAGAGAGGAAAACTTGCCACCATTCTTCTGCAGACTGACTGTCTCACTTGCATTTTCTCCTCCAAGTAATTGCAGACAGCCATAAGGATGTTGACATTAGGGCACTGTCAAGACTACATTATTTGTATAAACTGTTTTTAATGAAATACAATCATTTATTTATAAAGATTATTTTTTTAAATTAGTATTTCGAATTTCAAAAATACTTTTCACCTTCAGCAACACCAATGTGGAAAACAAAAAGTAAACATACAAAGGCCAGATTTAAATTTTTTTAAAAAGTAGGGTGCCAAAGACTTTTGCACAGTACTGTAAGTCTAAGCAAATGCTTGTTTCCAGCCACTATTAGGAATAATGTGAGGTGTCCTTGGTTGCCTGGCTTTATTTTTTCAATATTAAAGAAGCTGTGTCATGATTACTGTGTATGCTTGCTACTTTGAATGAAGTAAATCCGCTCAACTGCAAGCCGAAGTCAAGAAGGTATTTTTCTTCCTCTATGATTATTTATGATGGCAAGCCAGCTTACGTTCTTCGTATCCCTTGGCTAAAGCTTAAAATAGCGCATTGAATCCTTGGAATTTCCATAGAAAGCTCCTTAATATAAAAAGCATAATGCCGGAGGAACTGAAATATATAAATACAATGCAAAACGAAGATGGATTGGCAAGGATAGAATCAGATTATGACTTGCAGTCAAGCATATTCACTTTCTTGGGATGTACATTCTGAGAATGTGCAGTAATCATGACACAGCTCCTTTAAATGCTTGAGCGAAGTGTCATGCCGGCTACGATAATAAATTCCTTCCCCGCTGATCTCTTCCAAGCAGACCACAGAAGCTTTGGTGGTTCTTCAAGCTCAAAAGAGTTTAGAAAGGCTACTGGTTAACAGCAGGATATTTTTTTGACTCACAGATTCTTGTCTGGTAGGCCACGAAAGCAAAAGTGAAATGATAAAAAATGTTCAGTGACTGAGAAAAACTACTTCCTTACGAAACAACATTATTTGTTCCAATTTATTTAAATTTCATAACATATTCAGATGATGCATTATTGCAAATACCATTCATAAAAACTACCCGACCATCAGATCTCAAAAAATAAACTTTAATGTTTATGAGCTGTATAACAAATTAAATAAATTAGTGTTTACAAAACAACAGGTGCATGAACTAACAGATTTTTTTTAAATTTCACTCATAACAGTAACACATTATGTCTTTGACCATGTAAGGGAATGAAGAGAAATGCATGGGAATGTATATGAATTTCTAAAATCAGCCACAGCACAGATAAGATGAACACGAGTGGAGGAAATAGTAATCAACATGTGACAATGTTTCAAGTCCTCTTAAAATAATTTAAGTCTGCATATTTGTGGTATAAGACCAGCCATGACAATGCACTTTTGACAGATCAAACTGTGTCTGCCTGTGTTCCAAATTATTATTTCCTTTCCAGCACCAACTCATAAATTTACATTTCCCCTCTCAAGCAAACACTGTCATTTATTGCCCAATGTAATTTTTACTAATTGAAACGGAGCAGTGTGGACTCAAAAAGTGAAAATGTTACCCTGAATAGGATCGCTGTTAAAGATGCTAAGCTAGCTCCTCATCAAGGTACTGAGTAGAAAATTGGGGACAGTTAATTACCTCCGCCGACACAAGTTGGCAGGAGGTTATGTGATTGGTGCTGTTTGTCTGTTTGTTTGTGAACAAGATAACTCAAAAAGTAATGAACGGATATATCTCTTCAATTTTGTGGGTGGGTCACTATTACATCATGTATGGACCCTATTGATTTTCACCGCAATCAGTCAAACAATGTGGCCGCCACGGCAGCCATCTTGAAATCATATGGCATGCGATAACTGAACGTTGCTCCCACTCACCAAGATGTGGACTGTGCTGCCTTGGCAGAGGTTTGCACTCTAGGAGTGCCTCTAGTTTGTAATTTGTTCGCAGGGTGATTAACTTTGATTTGGTTGAAATAAGTCAGGATTTGCCTTTTAAAAAATGACAGCTCATGGTACTTTTAAGCCAGTTTTGCAGACTTACTTGTCTGTTGTAGATTTCCTAGGCTTTCAAAAAAAAAAAAAAAAAATCCAATCCTTATTTTTGTTTGCAGTTCATAAATAAACAAAGACTTAAAAATGGAAAACGAGGCTTTTGTTTTATAACAATGATGTAAAAAGATATCTTAAGTTTTTTTTTTTCACATGCACTCCAGAAAAATCAACTGCACATATTTTAGAATTAAATTTACAGTCAATTAGTATAACTGAGCAAATGAGTTAATTCCAGGACTCTGAATTTAAGAGACATTGAATAGGTTAAGTTTAAACTGGAAAGTCTAGCAATGCTTTTATGAAATTTGATCATGAACCGTGCTCTCACCTCTAACATGGGGATAAATAAACTTTCATTAATATACAAAACAGATAGTGCTACCAAATGATTGCCACTTCAATAAATATTTTAGCAGTTCTTGAGAAACATTAGAAACACTGATGATCCTATACTGATTTCAACTTCATTTAAAATCATTCACTGGTGCACATTGGCTATAGAAACCTTAGATATCAGAATGAACCGAAGGACTATGAACACAGATATAAAACAGAGACATATTCCACAACACAATGCACAGTAGACACACAGAATTTCTCAATGACAACTATTCCATATTGCTCTTCTATCAAATAAATAGTACATAAATCAATGCTTGAACATACATGGTGGAGTGATCAAATAAAAAGACCATTATTATTATTATTATTATTATTATTTACAGAATTATTACTCCTCATTATACTTAGAATTTTAACCTCAGGTATGAAAAGAACATTGCAATCATATGGAAGGAAATCTTGGAATGACCTGTGATAAAATGAGTCAGGATGCGAGCTGTGCTTAGTCAAAAGTTGATAACAATGTCCGCCACACTCTGTACTCGCATCTGATAGCTGCCTCATGTATATAGCCTGCCGGTGTGGAGCGTGCTCTCTGCTGCTCGTAACACCTGAACACAGTGCATTACAAGGGATTGCGTTATGCGTAAAATGCGCGCACATGCAGTGATGTCAAACCCCCTTTTCTGTAGGAAACATTTTTGTACCACATTGTTCTCCATCTACGTGCTCAGTTAAAAAACGAACATATTGTACGCACCACATTCACAAAAGTAACATATGTTCAAAAAAACTGCAGGGTCCTTCCCCATTAAGGCCCATTCACACCAAGCGCGGATTTCCGTGCGGACTATTCGCGCGGATTTTTATAGGAGCTAATTCCATGGGCTCTAATGTAAAGCCTGTGATCCACGTACGCTTTTAAGGTCTCCGATTGTCCCGATTCTCCCCTTCCGACCAGTTATGAGCGATTATGAGTGGAAATTTATGTTACGCGCAAGACATAGGTGGATCATGACTTCCGACCTGTACCAACCCTTCCGCTTGAATAAGACAGGTTCCGACTGGATCGGATCACGCGGATCCCTCTTCCGACAAAATCAAACCAGTTTGATTTTATCGGAAGGTATGAGTTGTCGGAAGGACGCGGGAGTGTCGGTTCGTCAAGTGCAAACTAGGTGGCGAGTATTTCCTCTGCAATTAGCCAATTAGAAACCGTTTACAAAAACAACCGCCATCTTTATTGTTCACGTTGGCAAAAAATCAATCGGAAATGCTCGCGTTAGTGGATCATGGGATAAAATTTTTTCCCCAATCACTCTGACTTTCTACGATTCTTTGCGCGAGTTTCGGATGGTTCCCGGCGCTTCCAAAAGCTTCAGACTGGCCACGATTGCTTGCGTGCGGAAGCCTTAAAAGCGTAAGTGGATCACATGCATTAGCTTGCACACCAAGGCAGAATTTCCGTGCGGCAGAAAAAACATCCGCACGGACTTAAGCTTCTGCGAAAATCCGCCTGCGAAATTGTACTTTTAGCCAATGAAATGATTTGTTTTTATTGATGTCACAGCATTTGAACCTTTTGATTAGCTAGATAGCTAGTATTCAGTTAACACTGAAATTTAACGTGACATCTTATAGCTATGTGCGCAGTTGGTTTACTTTTTCATAGTAGTAAGATATCTAGCTAATCATATATATTTTTTCCGATTAACATTTTCATATGTTGATTATTTGTGCACCAAATCACGAAGCAGTGCGTCGCTGAGGTGCAAATTATGACGAAGCTTCGTCTGGGTTGGACAAGTTAAGTTTATTGAAACAGCCCCAGGTCCGGACATCAATAAGGAAAATGTTTGTTGGGTACGTCAGTGCAAAAGTAGACTGCGAGGCTAACGTTACGGTTCAGATACATACAAAAATTGTCCTCGTTGCTGCTGCTGCTATCATGGTTCATTTAGGTTAAATTATAACTCGCGAATTAGTTTTTCTGCTGTGCGGAACTGGAACACAAGAACGCGAATTTTCGCACCGAGTTCGGTGTGAATGGTTTAACGCGGAATTTTCGTGCTGCGAATATTCCGCAAATCCGTGCCGCTTTTCCGCTCCGCCCTGGTGTGAATGGGCCTTTAGACAGACAGACAGAAAGTTGGCATATTTCCTCCGGACTGGTAAATGTTGCTAAGTGTTTAAAAAAGAAAGACAAAAACAATTAAAAGGAAAAGAACAATTTCTTCTGAGGCAACATTGGTTATTAAGGCTCTACTGTAGCTGTGCTTACTTGATATTCACTAAAAAAAGATGGATAAAATGTATTAGAAAGAGACCACGAGGAGGTTGGGGGCTGGAGGCTGGGCCGTTATCTGGAATCTTCCGACTCCACTTTGACGGCCTTTCTTTCCGAGAGGTTGAGAGCGCTTAGCGAGTGGTCTGTCCCATTTCTGTTTTCGGCACTCCGCGTTTCTGCAATAAAAAAGGCCTGGTCATTCAGGAAGTCAGACAGCAGGCTTGATCATAACATGCAGACAGCAGGTGGTAGGGAAGAAGACACAATGAAATAAATAATGCAATTTGGCCAGGCATTTTAATTCAAAGCTAAGGAAAACATCTCCCATATGCACAGGATTTATGCTTAGTGTGCTCACAACTGCCCATTCTCCACTGCAGAGCTGGGGGAGTTTTATGAGGCAGGAGTGAGTGAGTGAGTGAGGTAGTCAGTGAGTGACTGAGTGAGTGCATGAGTGAGTGAGTGAGTGAGTCTCACTGAGTGAATGAATGAGTGAGTCTGCAAGTGAGTGGTGGAGTGAGTGAGTGTGTGAGTGGTTGAGTGAGTCAGTTCATGAGTGAGCGAGTGAGAAAGTGAGTACATGAGTGAATGAATGAGTCAGTGAGTGCCTGAAATAGTGAGTCAGTCAGTGATTGAGTTACTGGTTGAGTGTGTGAGTGAGTGGTTGAGTGAGTTAATGGATGACTGAGTGCAAAAGTGAGTGAACGCGAAAGTCAGTGAGTGAGTGATTGAGTGAACGAGTGAGTGAGTCAGTCAGTTGGTGACTGAGTTAGTGAGTGCATGAGTTAGTGCATGAGTGGTTAAAAGAGTGAGTGAGTGTGTGAGTGAATGAAACGCAAACATAGCCTCCTCGAAAAGTACCTCAAGCGTAAACACTTCCATCACAGTAAAAAATTAAGTGAGTGGTTGAGTGAGTGAGTGAGCAAATGAGTGAATCTCTGAGTGAGTGAGTGAGTGAGTGCATTGTTGAGTGAGTGACTGTTTGACTGTGGGTCATTCCATGTCAACTCAGCCACCCATGTACATGACACCTCTCAGATTTTACTCAAACTTTGTCCAAAAATACATTATGGTACCTAACAAAAGAATCCCAAGTTTCATGTCAGTATCTCCGATGGTTTTCGCGTGAAAATTTCTTGAAATTTGGGTGTACGCCCCTTTTTGACTAATGTGAATTGGTCATTTTGTTTTGTAGCATTTTGGAAGGACCATAACTTCTCACGTAATAGGGACAGGAAGCTGAAATTTCATGTGCTCGTGCATTCTGGCCCATATATCAGGATTCTGCAGCCAGAATCACCATGAGAGATCAGAGGGGTGAGAGGAGGGCCCCCAAAATCCCAATTTTTTTTAAGGCGGCAAGTGATTTTTCTCTTTTTGGGGGTCCCTAGGATTCAGTTCAGTGAATACTACTGTTCAAAATGTGTTTCTCCCTCGTATATGGGAACTTTCCCACCACCAAACTAAGTTTTAGGATAATAGTACCATTGGTGGGGGACTTGTGGGGGTCAGAAAACCACTTCGGACCAAAATGATCCTCTCAGACCCTGGATTTCAGACACCCAGATGACCCTGTGGGCACTGGATGATGGTAATGGCATTTATACTAGAAAAATATACATATTTAAACTTTCATTTAATGAAATAAAATCTTTGATTATCAACCTCCTTCTATATGAACATATTTTACGAAAAAAGGCATTCTGAGACCCTTTTTAAGCATTTCGAAGTCCAGAAACTAGGTCAAACAGGATTGCATGAACACATGAAATTTCAGCTTCCTGTCTCTATTACGTGAGAAGTTATGGTCCTTCCAAAATGCTACAAAATGAAATGACCAATTCACATAAGTCAAAAAGGGGCATTTCACCCAAATTTCAAGAAATTTTCACGCGAAAACCGTCGGAGATACTGACATGAAACTTGGGATTCTTTTGTTTGGTACCATAATGTATTTTTGGACAAAATTTGAGCAACATCTTAGAGATGTCATGTACAAGGCACCTTAATATTGGCTGTTTTGACATGGAATGACCCCTGTGAGAGTGAGTGGTTGAGTGAGTTAGTTAGTGGATGACTGAGTGAGTGAGTGAGTCAGTGCGTGACTGAGTGAGTGAATGCGTGAATGAGAGAGTGGTTGAGTGAGTGAGTCAGTGCATTGGTGAGTCAGTCAGTGGGTGAGTGAGTCAGTGCACAACTGAGTGCGCAAGTGAGTGAAACGCAAACATGGCCTCCTCGAAAAGTACCTCAAGCGTAAACACTTCCATCACAGTAAAAAATTAAGTGAGTGAGCGCACTAATGAGTGGTTGAGTGAGTGAGTGAGCATATGAGTGACTCTCTGAGTGAGTGAGTGAGCAAATGAGGGAATTGTTGAGTGAGTGACTGAGTGAGTGAGCGAGCAGTTGAGTCAGTGGTTGAGAGAGTGAGTGAGTGAGTACTTGAGTCAGTGAATGATTCAGTGAGTGGTTGAGTGAGAGGTGAGTGAGTGAATGGTCTAGTGAATGAGTTAATATGTGAGTGAGTGAGTGGTTTGAGTGTGTTAGTAAGTGAGTGAGTTAAAGTGTGAGTGACTGGTTGAGTGAATGATTGAGTGAGTGGTTGAGTCAGTGAGTCAGTGTGTGAGTGAGAGTGTGTGGTGGAGTGAGAGACTTCAGTGTGTAAGTGAGTGAGTGGCTGAGAGAATGAGAGAGTGAGTCAGTCAGTGAGAGAGTGAGTGGCTGATTGAACACGTGAGTGGTTGAGTGAGTGAGTTTGAGAGTGAGTGACTTGTTGAGTGAGTGAGTGAGAGTGGTTGAGTGAGTGATTTAGTGCATGAGTGAGTGGTTGAGTGGTAGTTGAGTGAGTGAGTCAGTGCATGATTGAGTGAATGAGTGGTTGAGAGAGTGAGTGAATCCATGAGAGTAAGTGGCGGAGCGAGTTAGCGCATGTGTGAATGGTTGAGTGAGTGAGAACGTGAGTGAGTCAGTGAGTGAGTGAGTGGTTGAGTTAGTGTTTGAGTGGGTTAGTGAGTGTGTGGTGAGTACATGAGTGTGAGAGTGCGTGAGTACATGAGTTAGTGTGTTAGTGTGAGTGAATGCATGCGTGAGTGAGTGCATGAGTTAGCATGTGAGTGAGAGGGTGAGTGAAAGTGAGCGAGTGTGTGAGTGAGTGAGTTAGTGTGCGAGTGAATGAATGAAGTGTATCATGACTCTTTTTACTGTCATGTACATTCCAGATTCAAAAGGATTTCTGGGTCAAACTTGGTACAGTTATCCGGAAAACTCACAAGTCCAGCTTCATGATATAGGACTGAGGCTGAGGGCAGTGGAACAACAATAAGCCTCTCTAACTCAGCCAGCCAGCTAGATACCAACTGAGGACAATGAGAGAGGCTAACCTGTAATGGGTGTGACTCCTTCGCCAGTTGAGTGACGCCTTTTTAGCTCATTCGCCAGCTGCTTCCCCAAGGGCGTGTCTCGGTCACGCAGCCTGTTCCTCTGCCCAGGCACCCGCAGGTTAAGTGGACCTTCTGCTGGGCGGGACGGGGGTTTTGGGTGGGAACAGCATGGTAACATCGTTAATTTGGACACCCATCAACTTCAGCTTACTCGCTGACATACAATAAGCTCCAAAATTCATCGGACAGTGACATTTTTTTGAATTAATGTTCTGTTGGCTGCATCAAACACCGGATCCAAACCCAAGTGAACATGCACTTCATGTGCTGAAGAGGAGACTGAGGGCAAAAAGTCCCCAAAACAAGCAGGAAGTGGAGATGGCTGCAGTACAGGGCTGGCAGATCATCACCAGGGAAGATACTCAGCACCTGGTGAATTAGATTCATCCCAGACTTCAAGCAGTGATTTTATACAAAGGATATGCAACTAAATATTAAACATAATTACTTTATTCCATATTACATTAAAACTGTACAACATTTCTGTGCCAATAAATGGGGGGGACTACTGTATGCATGAAAGTTGCTGTCATTTCTTAATGGTTCATTATACATGGATGAAGACACCCTGAAATAAAAGCAAACTGTCAGCACTTTTACATGACTGTCAATATATCCTTTTAAACACAAAATGCTGGAGTACAGAACCAAAATTAAAAAAAAAAAACTCACTGTCCAATGATTTATGGTGCCCAAAGTTTGTTATGTTTCTGAATACAATACCCACATTCCAGTAATGCAATATGGAGGAGCTGCTATTATTAGTGTTTTAATATAATTGTGAAGCACTATCACCAGGTAAAGAAAAATTATCAGAGAAACATGTACTGGCTCCAAGGCCACTAATAAGGCCACTAATGGGGAAAAGCAACTAAACACTTCATTGCTTTTCCGCGGAAAAACACCACAGACGCAGAGGCGCTGGGTGGGTCACATAGTGGGAGAAATAACCTAAACTGTTCAATCGAGATTGTGGAGGAAACACTCTCTATGAACCAAAAAAAAAAAAAAATTGGTGTTGATGAACACAGGTTGCACAACATGGATGGAGCACAAACTGTAAAAGCCTCGACATCACTGGAGACACACACACCCACCCTCTCACAAAACCAACGGACATATCGCCCCGTAAGTGTCCGACCACACCTGCGATCAAAAACTGGATGTCTAGCGCACTTTGTGTAAGCCAGGTCGGCCGCAAGTTATTTTTTATCTATAAATTCATCTATGAAGAGGCAGCTTGTTGCCTAGTGAATACAGCGCCTGACTGGGCTCTGGGCGGCAGGTGGTTGGAGCCCCAACATTTGCGCAAGAAAAAAGGCCGTTAAATAAAGTTTGCTGTAGGAGTGACCAGATCCTGCTTAGCCAAAGTTGCATTAGATTAGTCTCAGCTAAATAACTAACTGTATTAGCATAACTGCGTTCTGAGTTGCTATTTGCCGAGGGTTGCACAGCCATCCGCTCTGATTGGCCGAACTGTACCTTGTAGGTCGCTGGTCTTCTCCTCGGAGACACCGTTGGTCCTGCGTTGCTCGGCAGCGCCGTGTTTGAAAGCGGCAGCAGGGATCCTCCAGTCGAGAACCTGCAGCCTCTCCTGAATCGCGACATCGTGCAAAATCTCCATCTGTCGAGACAGCAGCCTCTCCAGCTGGACCTATCGAGGGGAGACACGTCACGGTCAGAGTCAGAGACGCGATGAAGCGCCACTCTTAAAGCGACGATCAAATGCTCACAGCTATCAGTCACAGGCGGATATATAAAAGTATCTTGGCAGAATATGTCAGTTTAATTTTCACAATTAAAAGGCTCTGCATACGCTCTACACCTTTTTGTTGCAATTCAGGGGCCCAGCATCACTCAAGGTGTGGACGCACTGCAAAAAATGTCCTTCTTAACAAGACTTTAAATCTTATTACGAGACGTAACTATATCAGTTTTTTTCTCTACAATGTAGAAGATTTTAGCTTATTTTAGGTTAACATGTGGTTGGCAAGTGAAATTTTCTTGCCCTGTAGGCAAATCTTGCAATGAGTTACAATTATCTCACCACACTGGCAAATTTTTGTCTTACCGAGAAAAAATGTTACAGAAATAAGTATTTTTAGTTTTAATACAAGATTGAAATGCTTGGTAAGTTGGCCTTTTTTTTTCATTTTTCACAGTGTGAGGTGTCGTGAAGGTTTGGCTCGCAGACCCTGGAACCTTCCACTGCCAGATGATTTCTTTACTTTTCAGCGTGTAGTTGACCAATTTAAAGTGGTCGGTCAACTCCTGCTCATCCTGATTACTTGGGACAAAATGCTGCTGATTTTTGGGACAAATATTTTTTACAAGTGGAACCCACAGCTCTCCAGGGCCCAATAACCTCGAATCCCACACATCATTCATTGAGAACTGTCGCACACATGAAATCGTATGCATCCCTCCCAACATCTCATGAAATTGATTAAAATGTATCAATTATAAACATGACATCTACCATTGTAATCAGAGTTCCCTTTTCAAAAGCACACCCTTATCTCATGGGGTTAATGCTTTGATTGATAGATCACTGGAAATTACTGACACCAGACCACATTTAGTCTTATGTGTAAGAAAATGCTCAATAGAATTACAGTGATGCGTTTCCCCCTCTCAGCACCATTATAATTTTATCGTTTCTGAAAGACTTCCCAAAAAATAACATTTGTCAGAAACATGAATCAAGGCACCATAAATACTCTAAGGAGAAAACCAGGAGAACCTCATACAAAGGAAGAATATCTGCATCACATATGCACATACATATACATAAAAACAAGCATTGAGACAATACTAAGAATAATTGACTATTAGAACTAGAATGTGTTTTTACTCAATAATAACAGACGTTTCCCCCCCCCCCGGCCCCCTTCCCTGTCTAACCCAGCCCCCCCAAATTGATTTCATCCAGATGGACAGACAGACAGAGGGACAGACAGGCATATACCAAAAGGCACCACTTCAGGACCTGAGTAGTAAGTATGCAAAGTTTTGTGAAGATCATGCAAACGTTAATGGAGTTATGCTCCAGAAATGAAGTGGGAACGCTGACACGAACGCAAACGGGAACAGAAATGCACACGGGAACCGAGCCTAAAACAGTATGTCTCCCCTCTCCCTCTGGGGGAGTCCTAATAACTGCAGATTACAGTGGAAGTTCCTTCCAATCTTATTTTTCTCAAACTTTTGTTCTTAAGGATGGAATGCTTTTTTTCATCAAGTGTGCGTCTTCCAGTTTGGAGCACAACAAAGTGAGAAAACTCATACAAACTCTAATATATTAATTAGCAGGTATAACAGGTGGCCAGTGGGCCTTCGTATTGTGGGGATAATACTTGTAATTTGAACTTGTTGCTATTTAATTAATGTGTGCATGTTTCACTGACATTAGCGTGGGAGAATGAGCTAGATGCTTGTTAGCTGAAATGTAACAGAGTACTGAATGATCCCAGCAAAGCGATGACATCATGCAGTCTCTTTGAATCCTTCTTTTGAATCTAAAGCAGTCACGGCTGGGGCCAACTCCTGTTAAATGATTTATCGAAACAAGTTGTTTTCTGTAAGTTCTTTTTTTAGGATCTATTGACTGAATTAAAATGAAATTGATTGTATGCTTTGTAAAATGTTGGAGGTTTTCTATTTTTTGACCATTTCAAAAGCAAATGCATAATTAATAAATAAATAAGCGTAAAATAAAGTAGACAAATAATTTATGACCAAGTACGAGGGCTTTTTTACTTTCAGTAACTGCAATCAGCTAAATCAGCTAATTATGATATATTTCAAATGAATTTTATCACAATGGTTGTTCTTTTTGGGTTTTCAAATAATGTCTTAATGTAAGACAGTTTCAAGACTCTTTTCTCCCCCACAGGAATCGTAATATAAATACTGTAAATGACCTTCACAGGAACATTGGAATTACTTTAGGCTGGAAAATTAAATTTGATAAAACTAAATTTTAGGGTTTCCATGCTAGAAATAAAAACATTAGTCAGGACTACTTTAACCTCTTAAACCTGAATGCCGTCGGTACCGGGGGCAATCATTACGCATCATAAATACAGCATATTTCCTAATAGCTGCATCGTCATACGGCATATCCACTTAAAGGGGAAAAACTCGGGGAAAAGCACATAATACCTATTTTTACCTCAACCGAATACAATTCAAGCACCAAGCAAGTAAATAAGCATGTAGCAAAACATAGGATAAAATAATATCAGTGCTCTATCGCCAGCATTTCTACTGAATTTGTGTTATGCATACAAACGATACATCAAATGAAAGAGGAAAGTCCACAGAAGGCAATGATACAAGCCTTGTCATTATAAACCGACACCACACTCAAAGACAAGCAGGCTACACTTTACATTCTACATCAATGAGTAGAAAAAAGTTTTTTTCTTACCTTTGCTATTTTGTAATAAAAAACTGCATTCAAGGGTAAATCTGCGCTGTCACTTGTTAGTCCAATGCATCCACGTGATACTGAAACTACATTTCCCAGTCTCCATGCATGTTTTCTTTCCAAGGCAATACTTCCAAAGAGTACAAGCTCTGAGCATTCCCATTGCATCAATGTATTTTCTCCCCTGTGATTGGCTTGTGATGTGGTTAATTTGCTTTTGGGGGTAGCCATTTGATTCTGTGGGCTCTGACGTTTCCAACGAGCCCTCAATGGCCGAAATTTCATAAACCTAGCCTGAGATGAATCCTTGCGTTCCCAGTGCGTGAAATTCAGAGTCCATGCGCCATTACGCACATGTCCTTATAGAGCGCTTCAATATAATCGTTAAACTGATTTGTTTTTGGTATTTTTGCCATAATTATCCACTAAACATTCAGCAGACGTCATCAAAGTAGTTTCTATGGCTTGCCGGCTGACTTCATATGGTGATGAAGCATAACTAGATGACTCATTGGGAATAAATTGGGTAAATCTATAAGCAATTGGTGGGTAGTGGGTAAACTATTGTGCAGGGGATGGCCGTATATATACTTGCATTTTGAGCACACACAGTTGAGCATACACCATTGCAAACAGTTTTTGTGTATTTAGTTGCTGAGGTGTTTGACGTGATTGCAGTTTTTTTCTTTTTCCGTGTTCCGGCTTCCAGGCGGCATTACACACAAAGACTCAATAAGCGCAGATATACAGTCACTGAACTGGTTTGTTTTCAATATTTTCGTTATGATTGTCCACTAAATATTCAACAGACGTTTTCAAAGTCCTCTTTCGAAAGAATCCATGCGCAGTTACGCGCAATTACTGGGAGAACGCTGAAATACAAGTGCTGGATTAGGGTGTATGATGTGTTTTTCTGAGTCACTCTTGAAATTTCAAATGCTTAGTCTGTCTACTCAGCTAGCGTAGTTGCGTTTAAATGCGCAGGTGGTCCGATGTTGAAATCTTGGTTCAATCAGAGGATTTTTTTTGAGCAGCAGGGGCATAATTCTTGTACAAATAATTGCTGGGTGTTTGTTGTTTTTAATTTTTACCATTTTTACCTTATCTTTCTATAAATAATTTTGTGTATTTGCTTATTTTATTGAAAATAAATCTGCTCCAGTGGAGTCAAACTTCATTTCTTTGTATGTATTTTCTTTGAATGGGAAAATGTATACAAGACTGGTTACAATAAAAAAATAAATAAATAAATTGTTGTAATTAGATGGACTGTATGCCTGTAGTGACATATAAGTGAAATTAAATGAGTTCTACTGTTTAGTATCTGAAAAATCTTAAATGGCACACAATGCCTTTTTGGAGACGCCACCAAGACATTACCGAACTAAAACCTCTCTAATTTTGCTCTGATTTACTTGATTAGAATAAACTTTGCCACATAGAATGGGGAGATTCTGTGCTGTAATTTTTTTAGAGGTTTCAGGCTCCAATTAAATAATTTCACAAGGGATAAAAGAAAAACTTTGTTAGGCGCAAGTGAGATCTTTCATTTATGCTGTGTTCCATCTTAATTTACTCTGACTCAGTGACATATTTACAGATTTTTAACGATGACAAAAATCCCTAAGGTGTTCCCTTTATTATGATACCAATTTTATGGATGGACAAATGGACCAAGTAGTTGCGGAGATATACTCATTTCATTTTGGGAATGTCATTTTCGAGCCAGAGGCTTGGCGGCTTAAGAGGTTTTAAACAATTATCCAGCTAAAGAGCAGACAGTGTACTTTTGGCTCAAAAACACAACAGAGGACCACAGCATGCCTCCTCATAGCATTCCATCTTTTTTTTGCAAGCACTGCCAAATGCCATCTAATGATCTCTCGTGGCATCTACTCCTGTTGATGTATCACTAAAATAGAATGTGTCGCAGTACCATCTCAAACAGTACCTTTGTGAACCCACACTAATGCCCCATTTCCATGCCCCATGATACCGGCTCTACTTGCCTTTTTTGCTTTTCAATTAGGAAAAAGTACCTGATACTTGGTACCTAGTACCACCTTTTCTGGTACCTGCTCTCCTGGGGTTCCAAAAAAAGCCGACCGGGTACTCGGAGGTTCTAAAATGTGAGCTGACAACACTGCGGCCTACTGATCGGTCAGAGAGAATCGTTAACAAGTTAACAAGACTGGGACATTATAAGGCCGCTAATGAAGCTTGGTGCTGTCTTCCCCCTAAAAATGACACAGTAAGTCATTTGTACAACCTACACTGAGGCAGTACTATCCTCTAATAGAAAACAACCCCCCAGAAAAGTACCTGGTACCAAGGCAGGTGGAGTAGAGTAGAGCAGAGCCGGTACCACATAGTAGAAATGAGGCATTATTGTGTGCAGTTCTGGAGACCGAATGACAAGAAAGCTATTGCGGCTCTTAAAAAGGAGGATCATCAAATTAATGGATGTTTTTCACACATAGTGTGGTCACACTGAGAGAGCATGCCAGGTCATGTGGTGGAAGCAGTAACTATTGGGATCCTCAAGACCAGGCTTGACATGGTGCTAGGTACCATCTAGTACCGGTTAGGTACACATAACTGGCAGACAAATAGTCAGACTGTTGGGCTGAATGGCCTGTTCTTGATACTCTGGTGTGATAACAATATTAGCATGTACTCAGCAATTATTGGATAGAAACTGTAGTACACTTACTAAAATGTGTTCTGATAAAGACCTGCAACTGAAGAATAAGACTTTCTCACTAATATTAGGCCATATGAAAAAAATAGTTGGTTTGCATCTTTATAATTTGAATTTTCAGGGGCGGGCAGAAGGTATTTATTTATTTAATTAATTAATTATTTACTTGTTTATTTTTATCTGAAAAGAGTTAAAGATCCAAATAGCTGTACTAATCCAAATCAAATGTAAGTGTACAAACATAAAGGATCAAATCTGTCAAACCCATAAATAGAGCAGTGACGGGAAGCCGAACAGATCGTCTGCTGCATGGTCGGGGATTTTGAAAAATTGTCTCACTTTCTTTTTAGTGCGATTTTAATGTATTTTTACAAACTAAGAAATTAAAAAAAATAGGACCAAGGGTCCTGTAGCTTACTGGCAAGCAGTCTTACAGCGATGATACAAGTTATGAAAATTTTGTGTGAAGTTTGACATTTGAATCAATGAAAATCAATGTCAAGGTCACTAAATAAAAGTTCACATACATTTATAAGATCTTCTGTAGTACAATCCTAAGCTCTGAAGCAGTTTTGGTGATACAAGTCATTATAATATGTCAATATGTATTCCATATGTCAATTGTGAACTTTAAAGGTCACAGAATGTCAAGTTGTGGTCAGCTAATGGACTTCATATATGACTTTCTAAATATCTCTATACAAACCTTGGCTCAATCTGTGACCATTTTGGTGATACAAGTCATTGTAATTTCACAGTCGAGTTTGACCCTCTGGTCACTGACAGTCAAGTTGAATGTCACCAAATGAAAGTTCATATGTCACTTCCTAGATGTCAGTAACACAAACCTAGGCTCCATCTGTGACCGTTTTAGGGATAAAAGTCATTGAATTTTCACTGGATTACATTTGACCTTTGAAGGTCAATACGAAGGTCACCAAATGAAAGTTCATATACAACTTCCTATATGTCTCTAATACAAACCTAGACTCCATCTGTGACCATTCTGGCAATACAAGTCATTGTAATTGTATTATGTCAAGTTTGACCTTCAAATGTCATCAAAATTCAAGCTGAATGTCACCAAATGAAAGTTCATATGTGACTTCCTATGTCAGTAACACAAACCTAGGCTCCATCTGTGACCTTTTCAGTGACAGAAGTCATTGGATTTTCTCTAGGTCAAGTTAGACCTTCGAAGGTCAATATGAAAGTTACCAAATGAAAGTTCATACATGACTTCCTATCCGTCTCCAAAACAAACCTACACTCAATCTGTAATGATTTTGCTGATATAAGTCATTGAAATTTCACTGTATAGTTTGGCCGTTCAAGGTCACTGAAGGTCAAGTTCAAGGTCACCTAGTGAAACTTCATACATGACTTCCTATATGGCCACAATACAAACCTAAGCTCTATCTGTAAAAGTTTTGGTGATAGAAGTCATTAAAATTTCACAATGTGAAGTTGACCTTCGAAGGTCACCGAAGGTCAAATTCAAGGCCACCAAATGAAAGTTCATGTATGACTTCCTATACATCTCTAATACAAACCAAAACTATCTGTAACCATTTTGCTGATATAAGTCATTTAAATTTCACTGTGAAAGTTGGGCATTCAAGGTCACTGAAGGTCAAGTTCAATGTCACCAAATTAAACTTCATACATGACTTCCTATATGCCGGCAATACAAACCTAAGCTCTATCTGTAATAGTTTTAGTGATAGAAGTCATTGAAATTTCACTATGTGAAGTTTGACCTTCGAAGGTCGCCGAAGGTCAAGTTCAAGGCCACCAAATGAAAGTTCACACATGACTTCCTATAAGTGTTCAATGCATATATGTTCCCAGTCTTCAATATTTTCAAGCCTAGAAACCTTTGAAAATTGTAACATTTTGCTTGACCTCAAGTTCGACCAAAGTCATCTGAGGTCATCTTTAACACATCCAAAATATGGGTCATATATGACTTCCTATATGTCAGTAATACAACCTTAATCTCTGTCTGCAACAATTTAGCTTCCACTGGTGATTTGGCCCATTCTTCATAAGACCCAATGTTAAAGTACAGCGCCCCCACTAGACCCACTTCCGTTGATTCAATCAAAATTACACTCACACTGCACATAAAGTGTATCAAGGTGAGTTGATTGCCAGATTTAGAAAAAAAGTTATTAGACAGTTTTTGAGAAATAATTTTTTGAAATTTCAAGTTATATCTTTTAACATTGTTAATATATTCCCTGACCTTGAGTTTGACCTTTCAAAGTCATCTGTGGTCAAATTTAATATTGCCAATATATAGGTCATATGACTTCCTATATGTCGATAATACAAACTTAATCTCTATCTGCAACCATTTGGCCTCCACAGGCCATCTTGCATATTCATAAAGTACAGTGCCCCCAATAGACCCACTTCCGTCGATTCAATCAAAATAGCACTCGCACTGTACATTGACGATACCAAGGTAAGTTGATTGCCTGATTTAGAAAAAAACGTATCACGCCATTTTCGAGAAATAATTTTTTAAAATTTCTTAGTCCTATCTTTAACATTGGAGCCAAAATTTCAAGGGCCCATAAAACGGACAAAAATGATTCAATCAAAAATCCGAGAAAAACGTCTAGAGATATGGCCTAGTAGTATGTTATTTCAAATTTACACAAAAATTCATCAGGCCAAAAAAAAGATCAAAATGTTCCGGACGACGGACAACGGACGCCACACCACGACAATAGCTTATCGGCCCATAGGCCGGTAAGCTAAAAATTAGGTGGGCAGGCTTCTCTGGGGCCGGCGGGGATGCCAACCAAATAATTTCTTTAAGGCCTTACGTGGATCTTCGCCCTTCCGCAAATTCACAATAGTAACTGAGCAGTGACAATATCGTCTCCAACTATGGATATTCATCACTCTATTCCTTATAATCCAATACTCTTACGAAGACATAAAACGCAAGAACTGAAGCAATCTCATAAAATAATTCACCACTAGTCATATTTCACTGCAGTCTGTAACACCATTCAGTATTTTTTTCTATGTCTGACTCATGCGAAAACTGCTCTACCATTGAACAGTACCCAGACACTCAATGAGTACCAATGAGACTCATTTCTTTTAGCTGCAGTGCACTGTGGGAACACCGAGCCAAGCTGTGTGGCTGGGTTATCTCAGGAGCTTTCCAGATTGACTCATGCATAAGAAGACAGACAGATGGATGGACTATCTACAGCTCCCCCCGTCCGCTGCATCCGCCATTATAAATACCTGGAGGTTTCGGCTCACGGTCTCCTCCCCTTTCAGTTTGGCGTGAGCCAGCTGCTCCCTCACTGCCTCCTGCTGCATGTGATTGGCCTGCAGTGCCTCTTGTAGGTCAAAAAGCCCCTCCTACAGGACAACACAGGCCAATGAAATTAATCAGGACGCTGTTACATTTAATCCTTTTAACTCTTAAGTTTCACTTAAGTTTTCCCTTCAGTTGGTTTCAAGGCAGAAAAAAAGCATTTTTCACATTGTAGGACAGTATCACATATATATTCTGTATCTGCTAGCTGTACACCTTCACTGAAGCTACAGCACACTTATATCGAGAGAAAATCTATATAAGGAAACCAGGATGTGGTGTTTTTTATGGGCACAGAATTACATCAAATAGAAAACATCTTGAACTTGTACATCATTTTAAACACATTTCCCTGTAATTCGGCAGCCCATATTTGAGAAAAATGGAAGTCTTAGAATCTCCACCACAATTTCAAAACACGCATGAAGTTTCACTTGTTTGAATACAGCAGCTGCTTTCGGTTTTATGGGGTAAGAGAGCTTCGATGATAATACTGACAGGTGCATTAAAAGACCGAGCGGCATGCAGAAAAATGCCCTGCACATTTCCCTTGTTTCGGTAGTGTTGCTGCGTGGCCTTTGCTGATGTCATTGTTTGCTTGTTCATTGGATCCCTTGGAGACAGTGGCGCAGCGCTAACACTAAGCGTGGAGATAGGTCTGGCCATGTAAGGCTCATGTGACATTCACACCCTCAGCGGTGCCCCCTCAGGGTTAGTCATCACTCAGATTAACCCTTGAGCTGCC
The DNA here is from genome assembly GCA_029692085.1 of Gymnothorax javanicus. NCBI lineage: Eukaryota > Metazoa > Chordata > Actinopteri > Anguilliformes > Muraenidae > Gymnothorax > Gymnothorax javanicus. The sequence continues at coordinate 14,855,708 of CM056210.1, read as the reverse complement.
CCAGGGATCAAAGTTAGTCATAGGATGTAAAAAAAGCCTTAATTAAGATGAAGTTCCAGACTTTACTTTTACCATTACTAATAAATTAAAGTACTTTTAATAATAATAACTTATTATATATTAAATAATAATATATAATAACTATTTTTTTCCTTAGAACAGATACATTTGTTTTGGAACACCTGCCATGGTGGGGCTGAGAATATCAGAATTATGATTTTAATCTTTTTCCTTCGTGAAATTCTGATGGTCAGGTACAACCTACACTGCAAGGCCACTGTAATCCATGCTGTTTTTGTTTTCTTTGAGTTGTTTACTTGGCCATCCGATTGAGAGTGTTTACCAAACCTAGTCAATGAATGTGTGAAAGGTGACGGATTCACCCTGTTTCTGCAAACTGCTCTGTGTTTGAGCGCGTTAAAATGCGTCTGTGAGTGCAGGAGATTTGAAGAATACGCAAACAGATGTATGCAAGCGTGATATGTGAATGTGGGTGAGTGTACCTACGCGTAGGCGAGCTTGAGATTGGGAGAGAATGGAGCAGTATCTACGTGTATATTTCTGAGTGCGCATTCGCTCAGCCTACTTGTGTCGACTGCAAAATTGCATGGGTGTGGGTGATTCCGAGTGCGCCCACTTAATGATGTCATATGAACCTCAGGACTATGGGTAAATGCGCACCTGCTTACATTTGGGCTTTTCTTTTTCTGAGAGTGGGCAGACTGATAATGACATGTGCGTGCGGAGGGTGAGGTTAGTGGGGGTTATTTACAGACAGCCCTTTCAAACGGAGAGGCCCCAGACACTGAAGTCATATCAAGTGTTTTTGCACATGCAAAAAGGAAGACTGTCCTGTCGGTTTATCTATGCATTTAAATGCCTCAAAAAGAACTTATCTTGAACAGAAGAATCTGTTACTTTTTTTAATGTGATTTACTTTTCTTTTTTTGTACTGTTTTATTATTTTGCTAGCATACTGCAAAGTCTTAAACGCTTACACTGTCTTCAAGGAACACTAGCCAATTTGCAGCCACAGTTAAAACTGAAGAATTGATTTGCTAACGATTAAACAGGAAGTATCGTAGTGGTTCTGAAAAGGCCCAATAAATACAGTGTGCTGGCATTGCAAAATTATCTATGTTGAAAAATTTGAGTTAAATATTGACCTCTCAACTCTGCTACCTCCCTGCAACCAGGAGAGAGAGAATATTGACGAATAACAGCGGGGGGTCGCGAGCAGCATATCTAAGACAGGAGCTTTGGGAATCCAAGCCTCCAAGTGACAGTAATCATATTTGGAAAACAAGTCAGCGACAAATGGAACCTGGCGACAAGCAATTTGGAGAAGGAAAAAAATTAGCCTTCTAAGATCCAAATAAAACATAATAACTCTCGAGTCTCATGGGAAACAGGTTCTGTTAATGTCACTTTTTTAATAAGCCTGATAAAGTTATTCCAAATCACACGCTGAAAAGCATGACAGTGTTGTTTAAACAAAGACTGCGAGATGGGTCACCGGTTCGAGGAAATTATTTCTCTCCGATATAAAACAACCGCAGCATCCTTTACATCATTATCAGGTCCCATAAGATACGCCCATACCTTGACCTCAGACCAATCAGAAATGGCTATTCAAAGACGGTCAAAAACCCCATTACCAGTCAAACTCAGTTTTACTGTCTTGGCATACGCAATGAAGTTTCTACACACAAAAGTGCCTCAATAGTAAATGTGCATACTTCAGTACCAGAAAGCTTATTATGAGTGTTAGCCATTATTTGTTGATCAGTTTGCAAAGCACCCTTTTGAGGATGCGTACAAAACACAAACGAAAATTCCTCTCACTGAACACATATAATCTTACAAAATATAGATTATTTAAAGTGCATATCCTTGCTGATTTGAAATGTAAAATAAACCCAATTTTGAGATACTATAAAGGATTTTTAGTCACTTTACGCATTTTAACCAATATAACACATCGGTCAGTGTCAGATGTACCTGGTTTAATATCAGTATTTTAGGCAGAATTCGTCTGACGCGAGCTTACACTAGGGAAAAATATGTGTAGCCACTGTGGCCAAAGTCAGAAAAAATTGTTTAGCCACAAGTAGCCACAATGTTGGTGCTCTGCACGTAAAATTTTGTTAAGAAGAATTGTCATATGTAGGTTCCACATCTGTGCTCTGAAAAATAATAATAATAATAAAAATAATAATAATAATAATATCATGACATTCATGTAAAAGTTCCCTGGCATGTGCCATGTTTGCACATAAAATTTCTAGTAAATTCCTAAGACTTGCAAATTAATAAAAATACAAGAGGGGCTTCATCATATAGTTTAACAGGCATTTTTTGCTTAGCATTACCTTTGTAAAATATGTAACATTAAAATAAAATCATACAGGAAGGAAGTGACTTGTCAATGATCAAACGTAATAATAATAATAATAATAATAATAATGACTACTCACTCGTTGTATGAGTGCCAAGAATACAAGTTGTTCAAGTCTACAGAAGGCCCTGTTTACAGCAGTGACGTGCCGTCGGAAGTCAGTTAGGGTAGGCAAAATCCTCACCGTTAAACAAACGATAACTCTATTACTTTGCTTGATTAGCAATCTGAGGATTGATTAACTAATTTATAAGACTAAACGGCAGAATGGCTTGCCAGTTCCATCCACGACATTATTGCTCAGTGCATCGAACTTAAAATGCTCACGAGACAGCAAGTTTGTTCATATTTGCTTAGAGGAAGCCAACGCAATGCCATTAACAAATATTAAAACCTTTCTTATGCGGCGTTCAATGTGTGGTCAATATGTTTACGATAATATTTCCCCCCTTAAACACGTACTATTTAATGCCATTTTTAAAAAACAGGGAGTTTATTTTCAGTCTTCTTTCATAATCCGATAAACAAAAGATCAAAACAATATACAGAATTACCGAGAGAGTTGAGATTTTTTCCTAATTAATTATTAAGATTTACTTCCTTGCAGTCTCGAATCAAAGCGTAAAGGTAAATTAATCTTTTTGTCACTATCACCTCTTAATCATTACAGGCTCAATTGACCAGAAAAAGGGTCAAATTGATTGATTGACAATCAGGCATAGTACGCGGAAACAGGTTGACAAAATCTAGCGGTAGAAAAGGAGAAGTCACTGCCTACCCTGACCACACGTCCCTGGTTTACAGGTATGGCATTGTACATCAAAGTTGAAGTTTTGCAGAATTTGTATGCATAAAATTACCTTATTTTGTGTAACATCTCATCGCAATCTTCTGTTACAACTTCTAAATATTCAATCATTCATCTACACATGTGGACTTGTCGCACGCCGTGGAGGAAATGGAGCGAATGAGGCAAAAATACCGCACTACTCTGATTGGACAAAATGTTCGGAAATGCTGAGGTCGGGTGTACTCGGATGCGCTCTTCCGAAAAGGAGGCGCATTTGCTTTTCCTTGTTTATCGCTCAAAGAAAAGCTGCAAAAAATTTTTCAGCACATTTTAGCTTCGCCACAGTGGCTAAACAGGCTAAAAAAGCCATCGCCATACGGAATATGGCTGCACCTATGGCGATGTGGCGATTGGCTAGCGCAAGCGCAGCTACTCGAATCTCCGGGGGAAAATTACTTTCTCTGACGTTACATGCGGTTCCTGCAGCCCAGAGGCGGCGCTGGTCATTCTGTTGATAGTGGATCTACTCGGAGGTTGCGTTATTGTTTATGGTGTTTATTTTTTGCAATTTTGGGCGTTATTTGAGGTATTTGGCCGGAATGGTCAACAGGAGTGTTGTGGGAGGGTGCAGTAACACCAATAAGTACAGTAACTGTTGTTTAGCAGCAATCGGTAAATGTCGGTGACCGCGTACTGATCCATGCAGACACTGGGTCTCTCAGCGCCCTGGATATGGGGGAACCGCAGGTTACGTCATGAATCTGGATCAATATGGCTAAGGACTCCCTGGGGATTTTTCCAGACGCTTCTGGTAATTTTCAAAAATTGTTCTATACACGGACCACCCTTAGCAAAATAACCCCTAGGATTTGGTGTTTAAAGCCCAATCTTCTTGACAAAAATGTCGAATTTGGTCCAGGATATGCATTTTAACATTTTTGTGGAGAAAATAGTTACAAATCATGTTTTTACCTTCAACATAATTATCAGCGCAATGGGTAACAGCATTAACTGATTTTCAAAATCCATGGCGCTCATCAATAAGAAGTTCTGACAATTGATATTGTGTTCCTGTATCATTATAATTCGGTGATAGTTTCAAGTCCTTTCCAGTGCCATAGACAGTCAGCACAGTGAGTGAGCTGAGCACATCGGGACAGGAGAGAGATTTTAGAGAAGTGCGTACCTCTGTTTTTATCCTCTTCGGAGAAGGCTCATCCCTGTCTCCCCATCGAGATCTGAAAAGTAATAAGAGAGTGCTGGAGGATTCATTTCTTTTCATGGCCGTTTACTCCATGTCTGAGCTTCTGAAACACAAATACTTGCACAGCAGTGTGACTCAAGATGGCCACAAAGGCTCGCTGAAGGGAGAAATTAGTCTTTATTCATGTTCACAGATAAAGTGAGTAAAACACAAGCATGAATCATATGTCAGCGCTTTGGCAATGCAAATCGTTTTAAAGGCTCTGAAGCCAATAATGCTGCAAGAAATTGAAAAGTCAAAAATTGAATGAAAAAAGAGATAGATGGAGAAGATGGACAGAGGGAGCCAGACTGTTGCAAGTCACCTGCCCATTACAAAACCGTTGTAAGAGAAGAAGGAATATGCTCGAAGGCTCAACTGTTTTTTTTTCTCCTGATCAGTATGAATCACGTGTGTAGTGTTACAGATCCCACAATACGCAGTTTTTTTTAACAATATTAGCCTACTCTCTGGTGTCTGTGAAGCATGGTTTTGACCCTTGAAAGTAAAAACACACAAATTCAGCATTTACAACCTGTCTCCCATTTTCTTCCCCTGGTAATTATGTCACGTTTTGAGTAAGCAGTGCGTGAAGTCTCTGCTCTGACTGGCCATTGCCTCGCGGTACGAGATGATCAATAGCTGCGGAAACCAACACAAGTCTGTACTGGACTGAAGCGACAACAATGAAACAACCTCTTTATTTCATATTTTGGCAGATGTTAGGTAGAGGGAGGACAGAATTATAAGTCTAAAGCTGCTTTCACACCGGACGCGAAAGGAATTTTTCGCACGACAGATTACATTCAAAGTCAATGCAAAGACGCGAATACATGCGAAACGCGTGTATTCGCGTTTGCATTGACTTTGAATGTAATCTGTCGTCAAAAATTTTTAAGCCCAGTGTAAAAGCGGCTTAAGTGGAGGGAAAAAAAATGGTTTTCATTATAGGGTCCTTTAAGCGCTCAATATAAACTCTTCCTCAGGACTTCATGCAGAGTAAAAGCTGATATTATGGAGTGTGAAAATCCCAGGTGTTCCTTACCTGCAGCTCCTGTAGGTATATTTGTAGGTGACCTCTCGGGAGATCTGTCGAGCTAGACCGAAGAGTTCGTCTCTCCGGGTCAAGAGCGCCATATCCCTCATACAGAGCTGCGCAGCGGCCTCGTTCACTGTGAGCTATGGAGCGGGAAGGAAAACACAGATTGTGAACCAGTGACGTGCCTTCGCACTGCAGCCAATTACCCATACGCCACACGGTTTTCTGGGTCCCTTAGCTACCGCAGTACACTACGGCTGTCCATTCATATACGCAAAGGACCAGTGTGGGAGCAGGTTTTTTTTTTTTTTTTTTTTTTTTGCAAAACACCACAACACCTGATTAAACCAATTAACTAATGAGGGTGTTCAGTTGAGACCTTGATAAGTAAGATCAGGTGTATTAGCATTGGGATATTACAGAAAAACAGCAAACACAGCTGTCCTTTTGTGATAAGAATGGACACCCCTATAGAAGGCTCCCCGCAGAATTGTGGCAAATGCAGTAAAGGCATTTCTTTTTCATAACTGGAATGCAATTACTCCATTAATGACCACAGTCCCATTTTTGGGATGCGGCACATTTTAACCTCTGTAACCCAAGTGAATGCGTTAGCGTGACTCAGCTGCTGTAGTTTAATCAAGGGAAGCAACTCGCATCCAGGAAAAGTGCTAATGAGAGTAGTCTCCTTTGCAGCAGTGGTGGGGGCCGCCATTTGCATGAATTTCTTGATTCTGTAACAGCGCTATACGACGCTCTGGAAGGTGAACAAGCCATTTTTTTTCTGAGACACATTTTTATACAAAACTAAGAACAAAAATTGGAGATTATAGCTAAATATGTATTTTTTGCTTTCAATGATCTGTGCACATTTGTTATGGGACATACATATTTGGGGTCTTCAATGACAAAATAATTATTTTTCAGCAGAATTTAAGCCTTGTTCACTGTATCCAATAATAGAATGTAACTTATACTTTGAAAAGAAATTTGGGCATTAATGGGTTATATAAAAACATTACTCTTGCTTTAAAAAGAGAGTTTAGCACCTCGTGCAGTGTCAGGTGCTTGCCGTCCTTCCTCTTGGAGTCGAATCGCCCGTAGATGGCGCTGTACTTGCGCACTTCCTCCTCGCGCCGGGGGTCTTCCTCGCCCATGTCGAAGATGTGGCCGACCATCCTCGCCAACTTCTTATTGGTCCTCAGCTGTTCCTTGGCCTCCGCCGACTCGCCCCGGGGCAGCGCCTTCGCCATCCTCTCCACGCACTCTGCCACCGCCTGCACTGCCGCCGCGTCCAGCACCTCCAGACCGTCGCGGGGGGACGCCGGTGACCCCAGCTCCGCCGGAGAGAGGCTCTGCTCGCTGTCGGCCCCTGGGCCGGCCCAGAACCGGGGCTCGGCTCCGCTCTGCAGGGGAGAACCCCCGAGGTGCGAGTTCGCGCTGCCCGGCTCAGTCTTGGTGGGATCGACGCAGGCGGCTGCCACACACTTGGGAACCTATTTTTGAGATACATACTTTTCATTAGACCACAGTAAACATACAAAGACGAATATAACAAGTTCAAGTGAAGGACGTCCTCGAGACGATGGTGTGTAATTCCTGAATGCTTGTGCAGCTTGGACATATAGGCCTCCTCTGCCCTTTCTGCAAAATCAGACTCAGTTAATGCCTGTGCACTGACATGCACAATACGCTTGTTCAGTTTCATTACAATTTGTTTAGTAACCAGATAACTCGGTCTCCACAGGGACCGAGCCGTGTATCTCCCCGATCCTCAAATTTCAGATAAAATGGCTGCCGGCAGCCATAGTGGACGTCCAAAATTGCCGAAAATCGGTCTTGAGCATTGTGAAATAAATATCTCCGCCTGTTTAGAAAAAATTACTGTAATAATTGTTGTTTCCAGAGCCCGAACAGAAAATCTCCGCGGGCGCGGCGGCGTCCCCGAACTAAACCATAGTATCTCCCGACTATCATCGTCGGGGAGATACAATAACAGAGGAGCAGCACTTCAAATTTAGTGTCCACACCAAGAAGAACGAGAGTAAGAAACTGAGTGAGTTTTTAGCCCCTCGTCAGGAGGGCAAAAACAACTAGACTGAACCACTGTGTAGCAAAAATACAATCGAGAGATCATAATAACTTTGAGTAACAATTAACTTTGTAAAAAAATTAATTAATTAACAGTGAAAATAATATTGTAAATTCATCCTAATAAAAAAATTTTGAATTTGCACATGAATAAACCAGACTGGAAATGTCTGAGATTTGGGGGGAAAAAAAAAGATGAAATATCATAAACAGATGGATGCAGTGAAAAATATGGCATATTGAAAAAGAGAAGAATTAATGGATGCAGATTTTCTGATAATAGAGAAGTCATGGGGGCCTCAGTCACAAGCTCCTGCTCCAAGAGGCTCAAATTAGGGAAACTGGCACTCATGACGCTTTCAATTACGTAACTCAGTCGATTATGTTTGTCGCATCCTCTTCGGATTGTTTGCATAACTGTAGTCAAAGGAAACACACACCAGTGCACATTTTTTTGCTCACTTTTAGGAAAGTCACTCAATAGTCTCAGAATATTTTGACAGAAAGTTTGCCAGTAGCGGTACAGGAATCTGAAAGAGGGCTGTGAGTGCACTGTCAATAATAGTACACTACAGGAGAGAGTAGTTCTTTGCAGAGCAAAGAAAGAGCTCGCCTGAAGTGGGTGCTTGTATCCTGTGACCTTTGACCCAGGTGAACCTAACATAATGGGCACACAACTAGACATTACCATAAACACATGCCTGAAGAATGAAGTCCTTGTGCCAAGCGGTTGCTGAGATCTCGACCGCACGAGAAAGCGTGACCCTAATGCCGACGGCGATGCTAACACCGACGTAGAAGGGACACCAGGGTAAACCATATGGGTGCACCCCTCAGGTGACCTACAAACCCCAGTTCAAAATGAGTGAATATTTCCAAAAAACAATGAAGTTTATCAGTTTGAACAATAAATATCTTGCCTTTGTAGTATACTCAATTGAATATAGGTCGAAAAGGATTTCCAAATAATTGTAGTCTATTTTTATTCACGTTTTACACAGCATCCCAACTTCATTGGAATTGGGGTTTGAGATAACAGGTCTTGAGAGAAGACGAAAACAGTGCTTATTCACCTTGACATGCTTTTCGCGAGGCGAGCCTTCGGGCAGCTTGTAGACGGGAATGCTGCACACCGGCAGCGAGCTGAGGGGTTGGTTGAAGAGGGTGGGGTTGGTGACCCAATCGCGTAGTGCCTTCTGAAGACGCCGCACGTGCAGCGGTTTGCTGGCCATGCCCACCAAGGCCATGATCTCCAGGAACTCATCCTCGCCGGCTTCGCACAGCTGCTGCACGTCGTCGCCGCCCTGCTGGATGAACGCGTCGTAGTAGCACAGCAGATTGGCCCTCTGCAGGATCCGGTACAGCTGCAACTCCCCGAGGGTTCTGGGTAAAACTGCCGCCATACCTGGAGAGAGAACCGGAAAGCGTGAGTGTATGCATATGTGTGTGTGTGCATGTGTTTAACCGTCTAAAGAGACCAGCATCATCAGAAAAATCGGGAGAGAGGGAACAGGAAAGAGGGGGTAGAGTAAAGCGGGGGAGGTTAGAGAGAATGAAAGAACAGGAGGAGGAGGCGAAAAGGAGAAAGTAGTGGAGAAAATGTGGAAAAAAAGACCGGGAGAAAAAGGGGACTGAACGTATGGCCTGTCGTCGGATTGCTGCAGCCGCTGCCGAATAGCACACCACCTCTGCCTGGAGTGTAGGAGGGCTCTCTCTCTCTCTCTCTCTCTCTCTCTCTCTCACTCTTTCCATTCTTCCTCAGAAAGAGCGCAGTGATTGTTCCTCCAGCTGGGATGATTTCTGCTTCCTCATCAGAAATAACGTGAAGCTAACCTGATGCCCTAGTAAAGTAACCTAGAGTTGATGTTTCCCTTCGAAGGTACTGAGCCACCTTTTCAAACAGCACAAATTTCTGGTGACTGTAATGTTTTCGCAACCCGCAGTGTTTTACAGTCAGTAGAAGTGCCAAAAAAAAGGCATCACCGAGCACAGCTGTCTCCGTTGCGTGACCTGCTCATTACGTGGCCCTCTCGTTCGCTGGAGAAGGAGAACGGTGACTAAGCGAACATGACCTGTGATCTGTCTGAGATGGACAGCCGTTGACACGTGGGGGTGGCGGAGACCGGCTAGGCCTGGCTTACACTTACAGGGGAACTACGTCACCGTGCGTCTCCTCCGCTCGCGCAGCGTAATCATCGCCATCTCAGCGCCCAACCTGGAGCTGAATGTGTGTGTGTCTGTGTGCACTTGTGTCAGTGAGCGAGAGAGAAAGGGAGGAGGAGATATGGAGAAGAAGGTGGGGAGGAACAGAGGGAGAGATGGTACGGGCATGTGAGTCTCTGAGTCGAGCATTATCCAGACAGACAGGTGCTGGAGGCACTTTTCATGCTGTGTAGCCCAGCAGAATGAAGGTCTATCTCTGACACAGGAACCTACACCTCTTTTGCTGGCACGAAGCTGAGAAAAACAAAATGGGAGGTATGTGTATGCATCGTTCATGCAGCAAATGCCCTTCAATGTTGCAAACAAGAACAGCCCAGATTAAACCCCCCCAGACTATACCCAGGTATAATCTGGCTGAGGCCTAAATATACCCCGGGGTATAAAATGTGACTGAATGTGGGGGAATGGGACATTTGGACGCTGCACCTGTTGGACCCTGACCAGTTGGACCCTGTCAAGTTGGACCCCTGACCTCAACCGTTTAGACCCCATACCATTTGGACCCGAAGCAAGTTGGACTCTAGACTAGTTAAACCCCAGACCAGTTGGACCCCTGACCAGTTGGGTTACGGTTAGGGTTAGGTTAGGGTCAGGGTCTGGGCTCCAAACAGCATGGGATCCAACTGGTCTGGGGTCCAAAGGTCCAACTGGTTTGGGTCCAAATGATCTGGGGTCCAACCGGTACTAACTCCATTCAGTTAGGGTCCAACTGGTATGGGTCCAACTGGTACTGGGTCCAAACGACCTATACTCGAATGTGGGGGTTATCATCTGGCCTGGGGGAGGCTAGCCCAGATTATACCCGGGATATAAAACAGGCTAGCCCACTTTAACCCCCGCTTTACTCTGGGCTGGGGGTATACTTTGGCCTGTTACACCGGTGTGATCTGGTGTTTTAAGCAATGACAGCAGCCTGTTTAACCAGACCTGTCCCATCCAAGCGGGTGCCTCAAGATACCAAAGGTTTTCTGCAGGATAAATCCCCTTCTTTGGAAGGTGGTCATCAAGAAAAATCATTGACTTTGGAGAAAAAACAGGACACACCCAAAAAAATAATCTTTTTTTCTAATTTAGCCAGATGACAATTTTTGTTTCTTTTTTATTTCAGGGAAAGCACAGAGTTTTGGCATTGCATTAGCAATGTGCATTAACAATCTGAATTGCAAGGGACACGATGACGCTTAGACCAATTAGCACCCAAGGAATGCTGTACGGGTAAGAATGCGTCAAGGACAGAACACCTGCTCGGCTTCATATTTAAAAAAGTAACAATACCCTGAAAAAAAAACAGACATTTTCTGACAATTAAATGAGCAAGAGCACTGACACCTTCGGCAATGAAAAAGTTCTCCCATCTGTATTTGTGATTTAAAAGCTGGAACTAATTTAAAAAGCCAGGTTGTGAGCCTTCTTCCCAGTCACTCTGCACTATCTTATAATGCTTATCTGCTTATTATGCTTATAATGCTTATCTGGTAAACAAGCTCAGGAAAGACAGCCTCATTTGTGAGAGTCTGGGAGCGAATCTGTTCCACAATGAGGATTATAAAGTGGGAACCATTGTTCTTAATGACCAGATTCATTGCTTACAGAAATCATGGAAATTGTACCAGCAGATAGTATGTAACTCTAAATTTTTAATTAGATAAGGGGGGGCAAAGACATTGATGAGTTGAGCACAGCTACAGTCTTTTCTACTTAACAGTTAAGCGTAGTTTATCGAAGCGGTATTCCTTTCCCCCAGCACATGGAAAAGATGTGTAATGTGCAATCTGAGCTGTAGGTTGGTCTTGCTTGGAGTATTACAAATCACATCTTTAAACAAGGAATGATAATTTACCATCACTGAGTCAATTGCTTAAATCAAAGGCTGATGATACAGAATATTATCTTGGAGTACTAGGTATTTCATTTGCATACTAGGAGCTGCAGTTCAAAAGCAAGACAAGGCTGCATCACTCGTCTCCAGGGACAGCAAATGGAGTTTTTACCCAATATGAAACGCATCTTATTTCTCACACCTCGTCTTTGCACCTAAGTGATGCATTCGAAGGCAACAGGCATGAAATTTGCTGCCAGATTGGAGAGCGATCTGTAAGCACCGTCACACGCGCGCTAACAATAGCTTTAATCACTTTGTCTTCCAACCAGGATGCTAACATCCTCCCTCTGCTCTTATAAGCCACTATAAAAGCTACAGAACCCAATTGGGACTGATTCTGGATCAGCTCCAAGCAAGTCTTCAGTCTGAGAAAGGAAGCCTACGCTCAGGAACGATGCTTCCTGCCCGATTTGGTAGAAGCTGATTTTTCATGGAAAGTGAAGACAAGAAGATGAATAAGCATAAAAAGCGCTGCCTTTCTGACAGATGAGAAAGTTTGCGTAAATTGATCTTTTTCTTCATCGCAGTACTAGCAGCAAGATAATCACGCCTCGTCATGTCTGCAGCGAAGAGACGGAAAGCAATAAAGCACTGGTGGACGGTGCTCTTTAAAGAGCCTGGGCACGTCACACCGAGTTTGAAAATAAAGTCCCTGATCATTATTCCCACTAATATTACCTTAAACTGACCTCTGAGCTATTTCTAGTCTTTAATTGTTCACCAACAATTCCTGGATTGAATGCTGAGCAGCAAAATTTGAGCCACTTTGGGCAATATTTTAAGCGAATGTGTTTTTTGCTACTTTTAAAAAGACCTTTGAAACATTTGGGATTTTTCTTTCTATCCATATTCCACAAAAGCTAAAACAGGAGCATTTCAGCGCATGAAATGAGCTCAATTTATTTTAAAATAATTCATAAACCTTTCTCTTTGCATTTTTTGCTTCCGGACCTGGTTTATGCGCACTTACAGGGTGCTTTTCGTTCTGCTAACTAACGCTTCCTCGCGTCCTCTCCTCCTCCATGACCCAGAAACTGTTCTGCCCCCACAATCATGGAGGCTCTTCCAATCCCTTAAATCAGGGGTGTCCAATCTTATCCATAACAGGCCAGTGTGGTTGCTGGTTTTTGTGACAGCCCAACATTAATACACCTGCTTCTAATTATCAAGGTCTTGATTGAACCTCATGATCACTTAATCAGTTGAATCAGGTGCTGTAGCCCTGGGCTATAACAAAGACCTGCACCCACACTGGCCCTTCACAGATAAGATTGGACGCCCCTGCCTTAAATGGGAGACACAGAGCGAGGAGAGATGAGGCTTCTGGAGGAGCTAGGCGAGGAAACACAGGTGTGCTCTCAGCAGAACACACCTTCTATCCACGGGCGCCATGTTTAAATGCCGCATCTCCTTAATGGAATTACGATTTCTCATTTGGCAGCTCTCAGCTCCTCCATCCCTTCGGCACTTCGTCGAATCTCTCTCTCAGATCCTCAGATCCGAGAAAGAGATGAAAGTGAAGGAAGCCAGAAGACACGCTACCATAATGAAAAGCACCCCGGGGGACTGACTGAATCCTGGCAACAATGATCGAGTTGCAAAGACGTTTGATGCAGGTCAGTTTCGATATGAATAGCATCAGCAGAGTGCGCCGTAAATGTGCAAGATCTAACAGTTGCGCTGAATTTTTTTTTCTTAAATTGAGACAATGATCTTGTAAGTTTTGGCTGCATTCTGACATTGATTGCATCAGCATAGACAGCTGCTTTTGGGTAAGATTTCCCTTAAGGAGAGTATATCCTGCTGTCCATAAACATTTTTCCACAAAAACTCATTCTAACAGGGGAAAAGGGAGAGGGTTATAGATAGAGATGGGATGGAAGTAGCTCTACATATAGAGTCAAAACAACAAGGGGGACTTGCATATATTTTTTTCTACACTATGCCCATAGTCACACAGTCTCCTCTGAGTTTTCTATTTTGAAAAACATTTCCTTTAATGCTAAAGTCTACAAAAAGAAATCCATTCTGACTCTGACAAATGTCTGACAAACGACATTTGAGCTCCGTTACGCAGCAGTACACATTCAGAGTCCATTGGTGGAGGCTCTATATGCAAATCATGAGGACACTTCACAGATGGGCTAATGAGGAGTGAAGAGCCGACTCATGAGTGAAAACCACTCCACCACCTCAATCTATGGACTGTACTCTTCTTCTCTTACTCTATGTCTAACAGGCAGACAGACTGTAGTGGCCCTCGGAAAGGTGAAGGAAGTCAAGTCACCGCTCTACGGAAGCCCGCCGAGCCCAAACAGACCAATTCAGCATGGCTCTGAAATTTCATTTCTGGTCACTCTAACCCTCTACATAAGGGCTGGGCATTTATGGTCCTGGAGAGCCGATGTCTATTTGTTTCCACCAATTACCCTGATTAAATGAATTAATTGGCTGTGCACAAACTTTGGTTTACCCAGAGATTACATCTCAGTCAAACGTTTCATTTTAGGACACAAGAACAGTCTTTGGTGGTCATTCGCGAGCATTAAATGAGGCTGAAATGTGAGGTTTCAGGTAAGGTTCAGCTGATAATGTAATTCAAGGCCACAAGTTGGAGTGAAAACTAGGAACAAAAACTACCCTCATTGTCCGCCTTGGCTACACTGTACAAGTATAATATCAATGGAGAAATGGCTGCTGTCTCAGCTATCGACCAAGTGTACTTCATTTAATCACAATACATGAACAGGTCTACAAAACAACCAATTAATTCAAATTCAGTGAGTCACATTTTGTCCATAAAGCGCTGTAATCAGTGATGAAAGAGAAAAAAGCAGCGAAAATGACTTGATTAAACAAAGGTATCAAGCAGAAGGAATTTCATGCATCAGCAACCAAGCCCAGCCGAGTGATGATTGTTGTTTTTTTTTTTTTTTTTTTTACATGGCATGCTCTCCCACACACTCATCTCACTGTACATTTCTGAACAGCCCCACTCCCGACCCTTCACTTCCTGTTGTTAAGCATCTTGACCAGTGTTCGCCTTTCCCACTCAATAAAGTTTTAAGAAGTCTACTCCAAACAGCAGATGAGGCCAGTTCTGTCCCATTACTGCAAACAAGTCAGAAAAATGACTCCACTACACTGGCTGTGACAGTGGGACAGTGCACATGTAAGCCAATAGTGTATTTAAAACAAGGGATTCTAAGCCAAAGAGAGCAAGTCAATGTCAAGACAGTTTATAAATGTAACATGATGGCTTCATATTAAGGACAATTGATTTTTTTTTTTTTTTTGGTAATTAGATATTGTTATACATATTTTTCACAAAGATATTATCAAACATCTGGCACGATTAAAGTTTAAAATAAAGGCAAAGGCTTGGAAATAATGCAGGACAAGCACCAATCAAAATATGGATTCAGACTATCACAGCAGAAACAAAGGTACTCGATAATCCATATCACAGGTGGATTGAATAATCCAGTGCAGATACGCCACGCAATCTTTAAATCAATAAATAAACAAATAAATAAAGCTCAAGTCTCAACCTGTACCCTCAAAAATCTGGTACAATATAGTATGATGTGTTCAGTCAATTGCTCATATACAATCTCAAATATCTCCTTTCATTAGAAAAAAAAGTGCTTTTCGCGAATTGCTCACATTTTCATCCTATCATAGTTTTCACGCAAACTGACTCAAACGTATGGCCATCCCCACGCAGCAGAACTATAAGGCATTCGGATCATGTCTTACTCGCCTATGAAAGATCATATTTACATTTGCTGTTTCAGAGGCGTCACTACAAAAGGCTACCGAATAGTAAAGGATGCATTTTCGAAGGGCATCTCTGCACATCTGCCCCTCCAAACCCGCCCACCGGCGCCTTTCCTGCGTTTTGGATTTCATAGGGATTCACCCACACGGGCGAAATCCGTCCAGTCCCTCCTGTCAGAATGGGCAAGGCTTCACTCTCCACGCTGAAAAGTCAGCAACATGGACTACAATAACACAAAGCGTGGCAGAGCAGGGAGTGAATAGCCGGTATACGAGAATCTCACTCAGCCAAAAGTAGTGCAACCTCCACGACCAAATTCTTTGTTGCACGTGTAGTCACAGAGGGCTACATACCTTTCAAAGACCGTCCCCTTCTCTATCTCAATTATTGCGATGCACTTGCCCGGTCACAAGTTAATCTACTGCTGGCCGCCACAGTAATTTTCAGGACGCTTCGCAGGACGTCCTGCGGGGAGGTGAAAGTGCTTTCTCCGCGCGCAGCTTGTACCGCTCAATAGGAGAGGTGCGTACACACTGTACTCCTGTCTCAGTCGCTGATGAGCCCTCCCAATGTTCAAGCAAGTTCGAACGGTTAGGTTTGGTAGGATGGGCCAAGGAACTGCTGGTTTCCCCCTCCTCCCCCTTATGATCGAATTGGGATATTCCGCTCTCTCTCTCTCTCTCTCTCTCTCTCTCTCTCTCTCTCGCTCTCTCTCTCTCCCACGCCACTGCGTGACGCAGATCCTGGCGTGGGCGGCTGCGGGGTGTGGGAGGCTGCTGTACGGAATACCAAACGTCGTATCACACCAGAGGTCCAGCGGGGAATCGGGCTCAAGTATGCCAGCGTGGACACGCGCTTAAATAGGGCTGTCGACCGTACCAAAAATGTACTTAACGGAATAATTAGGCTGTTATTAAAATAAAAGGCGTCGGTACCCAGATCTCCGCCCACGCCTGTTCTATTCCTGTTATTACGGTCTGTCTGTAAGATTGATATAGCCATCAGTGTTTCCCTATATATTGCTTTATAATAAGACAGGTTTTGTTCCAAGTTCAGTTTACTCCCGAGTCAGTTTTTTTTTTTTTTTTACTCTTAATTTGATTGATGTTCGTTTTCGTCTTCCGACCATTGCGTTCCCAACACGTTAACCCTGCGCCTTTTACATTTTTACATGTTTTCCAGCTATATAAAGGCTAATCTTTTTCAAGTGTTAAACTTACTATACTAGTCACTGCAATCAGGTTCATTTGCGCCATCTAAACAAATATATTTATAAAACGCAATGACCTGGCGGATATACTTGCTTTCGGAAAACTACTTTTGTAAACAGGCCATGTTCATGTTTATTCATTCATTTGCAGTCGTCTATTTATTTACAACCCTCTGGTATTACAAAGAAGATTATTATTTTTGAAAATCTTAGGGTATTTTTTTTCCTACTTTTATTTTGTAGTCTAACTACAGAATGCATTGAGAATAGTAGGCTATAGAGCACGGAACAACACAGGTTACTAAATAGTTTGATATGCTGAGCAGATCGAATGGCATTTTACGTGACATTCTGACATTGAATGTTCACTTTTTTTTTAGGAAAAGAAAACCCTTTGGGACGATTCGGAGACTTGGGAACTTCTCTTGCCGTTTACGTATAAGAGCAAACTAGCTTGTTGATGAATTTGAAATCTGAGGGAATGGAAGCAGGCTGGAGAGGACCCGGTCCCACACGCATGCTCTAAAAGCACCCATTTCAGGATATTTACACTCCCACTCACCGTGATTCAACTGGCACTAAGCCTTTCCAAACAAAGCCTGTGTTTTCTACTACATCAGAGACACGGGCTGTTACTTCAGCCTGCCTTTCCTCTGCAAAACACACTCTCCCAAAATCTGTCGTAGTCTTGCCCTCTGCGTCGTTCATTGGAAGCTGAAGCATAAGTTGAGCTTGGGTTTTTTCTTTAACCGTTTCTGATCCGAGACGCACATCCAGGTTTAAGGGCACTCAGAGATCCCCATCATGAGTTATGCTATAAAATATGAATCAAAAATCGATCTGGTGCCATTCTGCAGTTTCGGCCAGGGGCTCCATACCGTTGAGGATGTCAGAGACCACAAAGGTCAAGCTGTATACTAAATGCAAACAGGGTGGTGCTACTTAGAGCAGGTCAAATATCTGATGTTTAATTCAGGACTAGTTGTAATTGGATTTAAGCAAAGATTATTTCAGTCAAGATCCATTCTGCAGACAAAAAGGAGAGATTTCTTTGTGTAGCAGCTTGTGTGGGTTCAGACGGTTTAGGCCCAAGACGTCATACTTTAAAATAAATTGATGGGCAGTAAATTTAAAGCATTGTTTTCAGCGGATGACAAGCTGCCGCTCACAGAGGTTTTTTATTCTCCAGAACTCGGGAGTCTGCCACAATATCAGGAGCTATTTTTAGGAATGAGGCCAGCTTCAGTGAACAGCCAAGCTGAGACATGATGCGTTCTTTGTTATTTCATCTTGGTGGGGGGGATAGGCAGCGCCTTGCAGTCCACTGAAGGGAGATAAGGCGTGGCGTTACGCCAATTCTGATGCATTAATCAACCATTAAATTGCCTTAATTTTTCACCTAATCATATTACAAGCGTAGTCAGAAACTTGCAGAGAAAGAAAAGGCCTGGTGCCTCTAGTATAGTTTTCCAGCGATGATTCAGTGAACATTAAGAGCACCTCAGTGTCCATGACTATGCTCAGTTAATTCAGCAAATCATATCAGCAATGTCCTAAAAATTCTTGGTCATTTCCCTGCAAATTCATTTGATTATTTCATAATTTTCAAATGATTTTTCTCGCTAAGATATAGAGTGGGAAACTATATTATATCCCGTTTCAGTAATATGGTGATAGAGGATTATTTTGCGAGCGACGTCGTTCTAATAATAACTTTGCTTTGTTGCTCTACTGCTCTCATCAGATTTTCTTAGCACCAGTTTTAAGATTTTTTTTTTCATGTATAAAAACATTCAAATAAATCTGTTTCACTGGATCTATTATGTTTCTCTGGTGTATTAATTAGCTGCATTTCAGTACCCTGGGTGCTAGCATAGCACCCTAACGAAAGTGGCTAAATGTTACCATCTGCTGGAGGGTTCAACCTGACATCCAACTGCAAATATTCAATGACATTAAATCCTAGAACATCACAGTACATTTTAAGCATCAATGAGCTGAGAGGTGCAGAGAGAGTGTTTCTTGCAATAGAGCAGGTGGCCCCTGCAGAACTCTGGAGGCTAGCCCTGATGTTCAATATATGGAGTACGGAGAGCAAAGACTCGGTAAGAACAGAATATAATGTATTCACACCGACGTAAGCTCACATGATTCAATGTTTAATTGATACCTACCCCGCTATTTTCTTGCTTGCACTGCAGAGAACACACTTACAGGATGTACCTACCTGTTGTCCACTTTCTTCCAAATTACACTTCTGATTCCTCCATCTTCTTATTTTTTATTTGTTCCAGCAGGTGTCTGTGCGTAAATCAACTATACTCATCCTCGCAAATAAGCTGAGGAAGTTTTGATCCTTCTTCTGTACTTCCTGTATTGCCTTTGTTGTCCCTCTCTGGCTCAATGCCAGCCTGTCTTTCTGTTTTCATGGGTCAATATCTGTATTTTGTTCTATGGAACCCGATAGGACAGTGCAGTTGTAATGATACTCAATGGCTAATTAGGAACAGTTCTTGTTGATCTTCCCTGATCAATTCTTTTAATGACCAGTTGAAATTTGGGTAGCCTGCTCCAATGTGCGTGCAAGACCAATTATTACAGCTTGTATACACTTTGGCAATGCAGACCCCAAGCACCAAAGTATCTGCTGTAGGATTTAAATTATGACCTCATGGGCAGCGACCTGCACAAGCTGTTGAAAGCTTTGGGCTTCTTTCTAAGGCTACATAACAGCACATCATTTCAACTGATAAGACTTTGTGGTTCAGCTTTTGTTGTATATGTGGATCCCTTATCGTGTCTCCTCCCCCTGGGGGGGGGGATTGTTTTCAGCTCGGTTCACGTCATCGTCGGTGTTCCCAAAGTGTTTTGGGACCTTAACTCATAAATCGCTAGATATTTCGTTACAAAATGTTGAAGGTGTACTGATCGGTCACTAAACTGTTGCCCCTTGGTGTTTTATGGTTGCTGGGGGTAAAGACATTTGTTTTTACGCGTTTAAACACACTCTAATCAATTATATGCTTTGGTAGACATATGGGTACATAAATGGAAAATGCTTCAAACATTTGACACTGACAATGTACTGTACATCTTACAGTACAAGCACATATGGAAAGATTAGTGATGCAATGTAATGATTGTATTGATCTAGATAGGGCAGGTCTCTAAACCTTATATCCGACGGCATCGATTTCCCAGGATTCCCCTCCTTAGGCTTTTCTCACGAAATCCCCAATTTCAGAACTGCATGACGGGCCTCACACTTTTGCCGTCAATGGCACGGAGACTACAAGAGCAAAAGCAGGATTGGTTCTTCGAGCTCAGCCGGTGTTGGGTCCCTTTCAGAAGCGAGGAAGCTCTTTGTCTGAAGGTGTTTGTATGTTGCCCTTCCCTGAATAACAGTGATCTCTTACCCTAAATGCGGAACACATCACTTAATCTGCTTTTGCATACTCTGACTGCTTGTTTTTTGTGGAAATGCAAAGCCTCCTTTGGAAGGAATTCATGCTCACATTGCATTTCGTACTGAAGCTTAATACTCCCTCTTCTCTGGCAGCTGAACAAGGGAACATGCACACACATTTTTCTTATGCTTACCCTAACGGTTTTTGTATATGAATAATTCAATAAATGAATAAACGAAGCGCCGTATGATAATGATACTAACGCTCTGTGAAGTATGCTCACCGATAAGCCAAAACATTAAAACTACTCACAGATTAAGAAACTAACATTGATTGTCACAAAACAAAAGTGCATGTGACGGTCTGCCAATAAACCTTAGACGGTAAGCGAACAGTCGATATTTACAGTGAACGTTTTGTATGTGGGAGAAATGGGAACTGAGCAACTTTGACCCAGGCCAAATCGTTATGGCCGGATGAGTGGGTCAGAGCATCTCGCAAGCAGCAAGGCATCTGGGGCGGTCCCAGTCAGCAGTGGTGAGCACGTACAAACAGGGGCCCACGGAGGAACTAACTATGAAGTGGCGACAGAATGTTGGGCACCCAAGGCTCATTGATGCAAAACAAGGGCTACCCCGTCTGGTCAGAATCGACAGAAGGGCTACTGTCACACAAGTCACAGAGAATTTTGATGATACTTATGTGAGGAATGAGTCACAACACACAGTGTATTGCACCTTGTTATGTATAGCCCTTTGTTGCTGTAGACCAGACAGAGTGCCCATTTTAACCCCAGTCCACTGCTGAAAGCACCTACAATGGGCACGTTAGCATAGGAACTGGACTTAAATAAGGCTGCCTGGTCCAGTGAGTCCCATTTTTTTTTTGCATCATGTGCACGGGCCAGATATGCCTGCATTATTTACCTGGGGAAGAGATGGCAGCAGGATAAGACTCTGGGAAGAAGACAAGCTGGTGGAGTGTGATTCCCTGAGAATGTTCTGCTGGGGAACACTGGGTCTGGGAATTCAAGAGGACCTCAGAACGGAGCTGTTTTGGCAGCACAAACGGGGCCTACACAATATTTGGCAGATGGCAAAATAGTAATATCATAATGTGACAAATTTGGCATGATCCACATAGAATACTGCAGTTACTCTTACTGGCTTTATAAGTGTAATCCCTTTACTCTAATCAAAGTGTACTGTTTACATGGATTCCACCATACTTGTATTATGACTGTAGTGGGATGATAACCCCATTATTAGCGTCCATGTAGATGTATTCATTGATACACCCCCTACAGCTCTGTTCAACCCACTGTGATACAAAAGTCTTCATTGCAGACCAAGAAACTACCAAACTGGGCCAAGGTGATAAACCTATTGGCCCCATTTACACCTGGCATTAACATGCGTTTTTTGTGATCGGATTGCAATCAGATAGCGCTTGACCACATGAAAGTACAGGTGTAAATGCACTCAAGACGCATTGAGGACGGATTGTGATCCGATCTTTCAAACCACTTCTGAATGTGGTCAGGGACGGATTCTGGCCACATTGAACACAAGTGTAAATGCAAATGCGTTTCCAATCCGAATACAACAACTCTGTGGGCAGTAAAACTTAGTAGATAAGTCGCATTGGTATGTAAGACGCAGTATATTTTGTGGGGTGTCCCGTCGGTAAAAAGGGTTTCATATCACAGACTGTGTTATAGTAGCTATTCATTCATAAAAATGCGTAAACAAGTTGTTCCAAACTATTTAAATTTATTTTAAACAAAATGGCGATTTCCATTTTGTTCAGCAATGTCCACGACGTGAAGTTTTTGTGCAGCTGTATCGCTCTTTCTAGAAGTTTTTGCTATGTTGCGGTGGGCTACGCAGCTTCTAGCTGTAAAGAGACCAGAGAGACTGAATCTTAGCGCTGGGACATGCGAGCAAGGTCTAGATCACAGCGCCCTCTCCTGGCTACATATTGGAACATCCCCCTTTACCTCTCGCAGCATTTTACTGGTGATGGGACCTGCCGGTTTATAAGACGCAATGCATTTTTAAGTGAAAATATTGCATAAAAAGGTTTGTCTTATTTACCAGTTTTTATGGTAAGCAAGGCGCGCCGTTTTAGGAGATGCACGAAGAAGGATGTGACGTCAGCGGGACGGATTGTAATGTGGACGCCGGAGACGCATATTAAAACCAGGTGTAAATGTATCTGGTCAAACGCTATCTGATTGCAGTCCGATCACAAAAAATGCATGTTAATGCCAGGTGTAAATTAATGTGGTCAAGCGCCATCCGATTGCAATCTGATCACAAAAAAATTTACGTTAATGCCAGGTGTAAACGGGGCCTTTGAGATGGACAAAAGTGTGAGTAACATTACTGTCACATGCCTTCTATTTGCAAACGCGTGAAGCTAGTGCCCATATTGCCAAAGCTCGAAGTCAAAGCTCTTTCACAGATACAGACGGACGCTTAGTCGAACAATAGCTAAAAACCACATAAATACAGCTTTAAAAAACACAACAGAATTGAATCAACCCAAACATGAAACAGTTACAACAAACACAGTATGTTGTGAGCTTCACAAAGCTGGCATTTATGGTAGGGCCGCTAATTTTGAAATCATTTGTAACCAAGCATCATGCACAAAAAGGAATAAAATGGTGTAAAGAACACAAAAACAGGGCACTGAGTGATGAAGAAAAGTAATTTGGTAAGCTTAGTCATCTTTTACTTTTTAATTACATATGAATGGGTTCATGTTCGGAGACAGCCAAAGAGGGCATTCAGTCCACAATATATTAGTCCCCAGCTGCTGAGTATGGTGGTGGTTCTGTGGCAGTATGGGCATCCATTTAAAGGACCTCACTGGGTCCAATGATTTCTCTGGACATGTGACAGACAAAGAAAATGAAACCAGTTTACAAAACCAGGAGCCCATTACAGTGCCAGTACTGACCCCCAATCATGTTGCCATAAAAAGGTAATGCCTTCACAGTCCTCTTACCACTGGTATCAACAGCTATGAGTAGGACAATATTTCTAGTTTGGGCTTTGTCTTAAATTCACGCAGACACCTTCTTTGTAAGAAACCTGTTGGTCGTGCTCTGCGCCTTGTGTCCATGTTTAAAGTGTGTTGGCGTGGCAACTTTCCCCCTAACACACTCAGCACAACCACAAACCCACGCCAGGGCTCGACAGCCCCCCACCCTGCAGCGCCGACGCCCACGCTGGGCTGAACCCCGCCCCTCCCCAGCAGCGCCGACGCCCACGGTGTGCTGAGCCCTGCCCCTACCCAGCAGCTGCCTGGGCCTCCCGACTACTCTCGCCTCGTGGGGAGCTTCACTTTAAAGCTGGGTGTGTGTGTGTCTGAGAAAGAGAGAGAGAGAGAGAGAGACAGAAAGAGAAAGAGAGAAGGCGTGAGCGTGCAAATGTACGCGTGTTAGAAAGAAGAATGAGTGAGAGCCTGTGAACTTCACTGGAATAAAACAGGTATATTTTCAGGTAAAAATTAAAAAGGACAGTGTATGCATGTCAGAGAAGGAATGAGTTTCTAGGTTCAGTATATTTCATCGAGAAATGTGTATATTTGTGCCCAAGTAATTGTGTGTGTGTGTGTGTGTGTGTGAGTGCGTGTGTGTGTATGTGTGTGTGTGTGTGTGCGTGTGCGCGCGTGTGTTCTGTATTAGTTAGCAAGTGTGGGCAGGAATGCATGTGCGATACATGCATGTGAAAGCGAGCGCGTGGGCGAACTGCCTGTGTGTGGCTACATGAACACCATATGTCTGCAAGAACAAATGTGCGTGCGTGTGTGTGTGTGTGTGCGCGTGTGCGCCTGCGTGTAGGCAGATCTGTGTGTAGGCGTGTTTCTGAGAGGTTGGTGGGTGTCTGGAATGCAGAGATAGGGGCTGACTTGGGACAATCTCAGCCTGAATCGGAGTTCTCCACACTGACTTTCCCATGACCACAGACAGGGGGTCATCGGCTGTTCCGGGGTCGCCAGAGAGGGATGGATTTCCTCAAGGCCTTAGGGACACCAGCTGAACTTTAAAGAGCAACCTTTCCAGTTCAAGAACCAGGAACTTTTTTATACAGAAGTAAAATGTATTTCTTTGCTGTCAGAAGCCAGTGTTGTGTGGCTACAAACTTATCGCAAGTTTTTTTTTCTTTTGCTGACTTGACTTCGCAAGCTCTCCAGGGGTTGTGAAAAGCACATTAATTATTAAATGTGCATCAGACTTTGCTCTCAAAAATGTTTCCTTAATGTGAATTCCGAGCTGATTATTCATCAATATGTTTACTATACATTTTGGCATTTCTATCAAAATGCATATATTCAAATGATAATCGCCTCAGATATCCATTTTAGTGCTTCTCAAAGTATCTGTCATGAGATTTAATCACTGATTTGAAAATGATAGGCACGAATGACATTAATTTTACAAATGTATCATTCACAATGGATTGCCAAGTGGGATGAAATATTGCCCGAAACTGTGCCTTTGGGCATATATCACAAACTTTACAATCCAGGTGATCCCACAACAGCTTTATGGAGTTTAAATTGAGTGATTGAGCTGATTATTCCATACTTCATCATATCCTTCCCAGAAAGTTCCTGAATACTGTCGTGCAAAGTACCTGAATCTGCCATTAGATATATACAGTAAGTGAAAACTTTGAGTGATAATACACAGTATGTGCAATATCATTCAAAAGCAAGGAATCACTAAAATGTTGTCAGGCAGAACTCAAGAACTCAAATGCAGACAATTGTTCCCAAAAGCACAAGTTTTATTAAAGAAGTTGTCAGACAGTTTCAGTCAATATCCATGGATCAGGATTGCAGTACACAGAGCAGTGAGCACATGCAAAAACCAAAAAATAGCCCGTCAAAAAACTGGTTGGGCCGAATGCAGCACAAAATCACCACGAGGAGTTGAAATCCAAAAGGCCTGGCAATAGGTCATATCAATAAGCAGTCTTGTACAAAGGGCAATCCAAAACCAAAACCTAGAAACCGGGAAACTAAGAAACTCAAACAAAGACTCGGAAAAGGAGGCTTGTACGACACAGAGCAAAGCTACTAGGTCAAACTTACCACAGGAGACTGATGAATGGGAGAAGATATAGACCAAAGGCGAGCGCAGAAAACAATGGGGCAGGGTTACAAACAAGAAAATGATTTCATTAACAGACCACAGGAGCGAGGAGACAGGACACACGGAAGTGAAAAGTTAATTACAAACAAAAAGACACAAAGATAAAAATAAAACGGGAAACATAAATACAAATACGTAGACTAATTCACTGAGATATTCTTGAAAGAAATTGATAATTTCATTCACTGGGGAACTATATGATTGATCAAACATTGCCAAGACATTGACAATGTCTCAAATTATAATTATTGTTGTAGTAATAAATGTTTGAAATGTTAGGTTTTTGATGTACTATTATGTATGTCCCATTTTCAATGGCCTTTATTCCAGTAAATTAACAACAGTCTTCGTCAGCGCACCCATCTGTACTTGTGTTATGTATTCTTTTGGTACCAGAGGAACCATTTACATTATATTACATGTTACAAAAACCAAAACATATTTTGTTAATTGCAAAGTATATTGTACACTGGAATTCATAAGGTTCCATTTTTGTTTAAACATAACTGAAATGACCTTGCACTCTTGAATTTGTCAGTCATATTTCATACAAAAATGTACTCTACTGTTTTGAAAGGAGGGCAATAATGGGTCTAATCAGGAGTACACCAGTTTCTCATTTAAGAAACAAATGCCAAAGAGGACTAATTTTATTATTATTATTATTATTATTATTATTAACAGTAGTAGTAGTAGTAGAAGTCATTATCATTATCTAATCATTTTCTAATAAAAATGCTTATTAATTATTAATTATTCAACAAGGATAACGTTTACATTATGCATTGCAAATTAAAATAGGCAATTGTTCTACAACCACATTTCCACAAAAATTAGGACTGTAAATGTGAAAATAAAGACAGACTGAGGTGATCTGTAAATTCTCTTTTGCCTTCATTTACTTGAAAACAGCATAAAGAAAAAATATTTTTGAGTTTCACCTCATCAACTATACTGGTCTTTGTAAATATTTTCAAATTCATAATTTCATGCTCACTACACATTGCAAAACCACTGGGACAAAGGCATGCCACTTTGCCAAAAGGTGCAAGAACAAACAGTCATGTGGTTAAAAACATTTGTTGATTAGTGATTGCACAGAATATAGGGATTTCACCATCAATAGTCCATAATGTACTGCAAAACTCCAAAAATCTGAGAAAGCTGGAGCAATCTCCTTGCATAAAACGCAAGGCTGAATACCAATATTGAATATGTGTGACTTGTGAGCTCTCAGACGGCGCTACTTTAAGAACTGACTTGCTTCTACATTGGACATGACCACATGGCCTTGTAAATACTTCAGAGGACCTATGTCAGTGAACACAGCTTGTCACGTAGTTATATGCAAGTTAAGACCACTATTCAAAGTGAAAGCCATATATATTGAGTTCGCTTGCAAAGCCTTCTAAGTCAAGTTGGTCCATATTTTAGAAAAATCTAATTTTTTGGTAGGCAAAGAAATTATCTTCCATAGATACCAATTTTCACCAACCTGAAACTCTTAGCCTTGCAGACTTAATCCATGAGGCAATTCATTTTTTTTTTTTTTTCAGAAAAGACTTTGATTTTGCAACTCAAAGTCTTGAATTAGCAGGTTTTGAAAGTGGAGTGGAAATTTAGCAGGTTTTGACAGTGTTTAAACCAGCCCCGTTACTCAAGAGGTGAAGGTATTTGACTCAGGACCCACTGTACATGCAACTCAATGCTACAGACAGCACATGGCTGCTATGACAATGACGACATAAACATGAGTCCATGGGTTCAAATCCCCCTTTTATGGTATCACTATCATCCAAACCACTTAGAGTTAGAGAAAGCAAAAGCTGAACAGGCTGTAAAAGCTCGACTGTGATCGGTTCCTTCTAGCGAATGAAAACGGAATCACGTTTCCGCATTGGCTGATGACTTAGCAGAATTTGACAGAGTTTTCCTCCTTGACTTGCTAGGTTTTGACAGAGTTTCGCTCTTTCCGTTACAATTTATATCATGATTTAGTAGGTTTTGAAAGTGGAGCTATCAGTAGGACATGCGCAGGTGCCTGAAAGAGAGGCTAAGGGAGATAACTAATTTATTTTCAAAACTTGACTTTGCAGGTTTTGCAAGTCAACTCCTCATATCAACACCATGCAGAAGCACCTCCCTCTTCTCTAGGCTCAAGCTCATCTGAAATTCATTGATGCAAAGCAGAGAGGAGTGCCGTGGTCTAATAAGTCTGTCTTTCAAACTGTATGTGGAAACATTGAACGTCGTGATCTCAAGGCCAAAAATGAGATGGACCATTCCGACTTTCATTAAAAACATGTTCAAAATCAGTGTCTGTCATGATCTGGGGCTGCATTAGTGCTCTCGGCACTTTGAAGGCACAATGGACACAGAAGTTTACAGGTGCATTTCATAACAACATATGCTGCCTTTAAATGACTCCAAAACAACAAGTGATAGTGATTAAAAGGAGAGGAGATGTTACACAGTGGTGAACATGTCCAAACTTCATTGGAACATATGGTAGACATCATATTTTAAGATAGCCATTATTTCCAGAAAACAATAAAGCTGATGAGTTAAAACATTACTTATCTTGTATTTGTACTTTTCTCATTGAATATAAGTTCAAAGGAGCTTGCAAATTACTGCTTGCTGTTTTTGTTTACATTTTACACATTGTCTGAATATCTTCTGAAACTAAGAATGTATGGAATGATAGAAAATTAAAAATTGTAAGTAAATTATTTATTTCATTTCATCAAATGAAAATCTATGCATGAGTAAAGATAAAAGCATAAGGGCTGCAGACAGAACCATGATTTAATAAAGGACGACTTCCACCATCATTATCATGAAAAGTGGGATGCCCTAACGTGACAATATTTTTTTAAATATTATGGAATATGCTGAATTGTGCCAATGCAAGGAATATGATCAGTAAATTAATGAATGATATCCAGGCAATGTTTTCAGACCCACTTTCATTTTCTTACACCATCAGAGGCTGAGTATTTTGCCTCAAATTGATTTTAGAGTGAAGCTAATTCCTTCCTCCTAACCTCAGTTATCTCACCTACTGTCCTGCAACTGAAAGCAGTGGAAATGAGGGGGATGAGGACCATCACAGGTTCTTTATTTCCTCAAAATATATGAGAGAAAAGCTCCATGTGTGAGGCACAAGCACATTAATTTTAACAACAAATCATGCATTTTAATAAGCCTCCTCCACAAGGGTTACAAGTATGGATCGAATTAGGAATTAATCAGAGCGTCAAGCTAAATCATTATTTGAAAGCAATTATTTGCATCTACTGGGCGAGCCCATTGAACCACTGACTCCCAGAGCATGTGCTTTTAAAAAAGCAATGCAGACTCGTCGCAGCTTGCAAGGGGTACGGTATCAGCGAGTTATCCAAAAAATTCAGTCAGAATCACTCAACTTTGTATGTGATGTATTTAGTTCGCAGATATGAACTCACAGGCAACTGTATTACGAACACCTCTACATCAGCATTTTCATGAAAATATTAAATCAGCCAATTATGCGGCAGCAGTGACGTAAAATCATACAGTTACAGACCAGGAAATTTGGCTAATGTTCACAAATATCATCAGAGTTTTTGAAAAAATGTGATTGATTGAGCTGTGGCATGGCTGTTAGTGCCAACCGGGCTAGCTTGAGTATTTCTGAAACTGCACATCTCCCGGGATTTTCAGGCACAAGAATCTCTGGATTCTAGACCGAATGCCACAAAAAAGCAAGTGACTGGCACTTGGAAATGCCTGGCCAAGGTCACAAGGTCAAAGCAGAGTGGCCAACTGACAGAGAGGCAACATTTTACAGCTCCTTACAGCTGAAGTAAGCAGAAAAGCCTCTCACAACACGACAAGTCTAACATTGTGGCGGATGGGCCACAACAGAAGACCATGTCGGATTCCTCTCCTGTCAGCCAGTAATAGAAATCTAGGGCTACATTGGCCACCAACTCACAAAAACTGGACAGTTTGAGATTGAAAAAAACAAAATTTAATGATTCTAGATTTCTCCTGAGACTTGCAGTAACGATCCCAGCACAAGCCGCTACAGAAAGAGAGGGACAAGAAAGTGAGCCAAACCAAAACACATTTATTTAGGTGTTAAAGCTACAAAAGGACATGGTCCTGGGAAGAATCCTCAATCAATGGTGCACAGAATGCAGGAGTGTTGAGAACAAGCTGCACGGCGAATGCATGTCTGAAAAGAAGCACCCAATTGACGAGGCCGGAGGAGCCTTTTATGACACCGACGAACACCTGAATGCCTGGCAATTCATTGGCGATTAATGAGCTCTGCCCCCGCGGACGTACCTGCTTAGATAGAGGTAGACAGCTAGCAAAATACTGTAGGCCTGTGGGCCATCACATATGCAAATAGTAGAATCAGAATTTGGGGTCGACAGCCTGAAGTCATGGACCCATCCTGCATTGTGTCAACAGCTGCAGGCAGTGTCGTAATGGTGTGGGAAATGCTTTCTAGCCTCCTGAATACCAATCAGTCAAACTAAGCACCTTAATACTGTGACTGACCACGCACCCCCCTTTGCGAACAAAATTTACCCATCTTCTAATGGCTGCTTCCAGCATGCCAGTGCCCAATGTCACAACGCAAAAGTAATCTCAAATTGGTTGATACATGACAATGAGTTCAGTGTACTTCAATAACCTCCTAAGTGGCCAGAATCCAAAAAAGTGCCTTTGAGATTTGGTAGAAGCGCAGATTCACAGCATTGAAGTGCAGCTTCCCAACCTGCTGAAGCTTTGAGATGCAATCATGTCAACCGGTGGGTCTTCATTAGAACAAAGTTTCAAATTAGCTAGCTATTTTGCGGTTTTGAAATTAGCCCGATGTCAAATTAGCTGACTATTTTGTAGTGAAGATGCAAATAGCCCACTAATTTGATCGGGAAATTATCCTGATAAATCTGGGCCGAGTTCGAGAAATAGCCAAGTAATCTGCAAATTCGCCTGCTATTTGTGTTGCGTCTTCATTTCTCGAGCGGAGGGCTTTCGGGCCAATGGAGACGCAAATTCATACTATTGGGCTAATTTCCCTAACCACAGTATAGCTGGTTAGTTTAACTTCGTTCTGATGAAGACAAACCTATTTTGTACAGAAGTATCAGAATGCCTCAAATCTCTTGTGGAACCCAGGCCAAAGAATTGTGGCTGTTCTGAAAGCAATGGATGACACTGCCCAGCATTAGTATGGAGTCCTACAGTGGACAAAAGTTTTTTTTTTTTTTTTCTGAGTTTAGGAAAAGGACGGTCACACTCTGGGGCAGGGGGGTCACACTAGGAGTTTAGTTGCAAGCTGATTAAGCTGCGTGGCCATTCAGATAAAGTACCCAGTTACATGCAACAATCCCTAAACTGATGTTTTTAGTTATTTATTATGTTTTTATAAAAGCGTGCTGCCATGATTAAGTTAGGAGCATACATCCACTTCAACTTCATGGTAAGGATAGCACACGTGGCATCAGGTTCAATACATTATGCAGGTTAAAACGTCTTCCTTTGCAATGCATAGATTACACAATTCTCATGCAGAAGATGCAACTTTGACAGAGAATTTCAAATTAAAGCAAAAGCGGCAACTTAAAAAGTGTGCTGGAAATTACTGCATTCGTCCTGGAATACTGTGAATACTGAGCGCAAGTGATGCGGATTCCCGCCTTCGGTGGGTGGCTGGGCTGATATAAAACTGCATCATGAAGCTCGTAGATCACATGAAGAGTAAAGATATCTGTGCGGAGGGATAGAATAACAGACCCGAGCACAGGGGATGCTCCATCACGAGCTGACCTTACTGCTGAGAGCCTGAGATCCCAGAGCCAGCCTATACCACGCCCACAGAGGTGAGTCCACGTTCCACAGGGTGGGAGGCGAAGAGGCGTTATCAATAACAGAGGCACGAAGAGACCTGCCCATGCATTACCGTTATTTATTTGTCTGGCGAACAGCCTTATCCGGGGAGATTTGCACTGCAGAGCTCTTCACGCACATAATTTTTTTAAATCACAGTTTCCCCGTCTTTGTCTTACCGTTACAAACATCTTACTGCATTTACATGCTTTTCTCAGCACTGCAACAATCAAGTGATGACTTGTGGTGCATATTACGCTCAAAGACATATAGGTGCAGCTAAGACCAATTGTGTAAAACAGACGTGCCATGATTATTATTACTTGGGCCGGTAGGCCACGAGTCTAAGTTTCGGCTCCGTTCTTCTTTTTTTTTTTTTTTTTTTCGGGGTTGCGATTGTCCTGCTCATGCACATGCGTTTTTGCGATTGCCCCAGGCCTAGACCCAGCCCGAGTACAGTCTCTGAGGAGCCTCTTGTTATTATTAACAACAACAACAATAATAATGATAATGATAATGATAACAAGTGGTGCCAGGCACAACATACCCCGCCCCTCGGACATACTTTCACCTACTTGTACGAAATTCAGTAGGGATCTATTCTGGGTCAGTGGTAATCCCTGTACCGAATTTGGGGTGAATGTGCCCATTAGTTTTGCCGCTAGAGTGTTAAAAAACAAACAAACACACAAACACAGAAACAAACCGAACAGAAAACAATGGGCGGGGTAAAAAGCATAATATATTAAGCCCTCTGCAGTTTGCATCAAAAATGGTTGCAACTCTCACAAATATTGGAAACTTCTTTGCTTTTTGGGATGTACAATGAAGACACATTGATGCGCAAATGACAGAGAGAGGCGCAATAGCGACCAGTTGCATTTTTCAGCTTTGAGGGGCTATAACTTCTGAGCCAAATCAACATGTGCAGATTTGGCTCCTGAAGACGAACAAAAAAGCCATTTGGATCAGAAAGATGCGTCATACCAGTTTTTCTGCCATTTTGAATTTTGTGAAAACTGCAAAAAAAAATGTTCTGAAAATATACTGTAAGACCAATCAACAAGGAACTTGGTATATTACAAGTATATACAGGTCCTTAACAAGCTTGCAAATGAGAAGTTCCCCTGTCAAAAAGTGACCACAATGTACAGTCTTTCATGCACAATATAAGTGACATATAATCCATCTAGGGGATGGAATTATGTTTAATTGCAAAATGGCACATGACAAGACAGTCTTCAGAAATTAATTAATCTGAGGACTATTAGGGAAGATCCACAATGCATTAAGGTTACGCATGTAAATTAATAATATGTCTTATGTAAACTTACAAAAAATTTGTGTTCTTTCGGAAACATACGGCAAACCAGTTGATCAACTTTTACGGAATGCTGCGGAAGTCTGCATAATAGTGTCAATTTGAGGGTCTTGCTTAACTTTGCGGATAAAAACAGGCACCCCATAAGTTTTCGGCCTGTTGGAAAAAGGTCAACCCGACGCATCTTTTCGTTAGAATATGCAGCATGCAATAATCTGCTGCCAATACCTGAGAATATCTATGAGATGTATATCAATACAATACAAAAAAAAAAAAATGCTCACCTCAAGCTAAATAATTCAACGTTAAAAACAAGTTTTCTGGTATGATGGAAAAAAAGTCCTCCATAGCGGATTGTGTTGGGTCCCGTATATTCATGTGACAGCAGATCCAATGTCTCATCTGTCCTGTTTGATTCGGTAACATGCGGGTCAGGCTGCGGTTCCTCTGCGCACGTGCATTGCTGTTCCCAATCAAACAGGTGGAACACAACATTAGTTGAGGTTAGTGGTTTGGCTAGTTTTGTGTCCTTCGTATGTGAACGTGATGTTGATTTTTGCTAAACTTTATGAAGTGAGAATTGTATCTTACCGTACACAGAAAAAGAAGTAGCGTGCACTAAAAGATGGCTTTCAAGTGAAAACCATTATTAGTCACAGAAAACATAGACACCATACTGCGTTTCACTTAATAATTGATAGTTATCATTTAAAACTTACTCTGAATGACTGTCAACGCTGCTTTTAGCCACCATGTTGTGACGTCACATTCCTAGTTTTTCCTGATAAATCGTGGAGTACGTTCTCGACACGAGCTGGCGACCCAAGTGCACTGTCTTGGTATTTGATATGCGAACACAATGCTAGAGTCGTGTTCTCGGGTCTAATCAAACACAACCTTAAGTTCGCAGATTTTTACTGCCACTAGAGGAGCGCTGCAAATTTGACAACCATGTGTGGGTTTATGTAAATTTACGCGAGCCAAAATTTGTCTTGCAGAACTTTACTGCATAGTGGATTTACCCAATATGAATTAATAGCCTCAACTGCATGTTACCTTAGCACTTTAGTTCTGATTTTGAAACTTTTATGCTGGAGAGGGTTTGGCAACCAGTTTAAGCAGAATTGACCAACAGCAGGTAGGGTATAATTTTCAGTACGGCAAGTTAACATCGCTTGTTTTTCGACTGGAAAGTGCCATATTATTTCCATTTACGAGTGATAGTAAGTACATATAAATGAATGTTATATTGTGCAGCACATGACATTCCACCTGAATTACGGATGCACACATCTTTTCATAAAAGTCGACACAGATAGCTAGCAATTTGCTTTATTTACAAACTCTTCCTGCTAATAAGAATTGACAAACAATTGTTTTAAAAGGTGGCTGAACACTACCGTCTTTTCCTTCAGTGCTCCCTGGCAAGGTAAAATTATATCTTGTTTCAACAGAACATAAATTTTTATCAAGCTTTCTTCTAATAACTCCAACAAAGGAAGAAACAAATCATAACTCTCCTCTTCATTCATGTCCATTATACAAGGCTTGTACCCTTCTTTGCTACTTGCAGCTATATTATTATTATGATGATTATTATTATTGATGATGATGATGATGATGATTCTTTTTCAATTATCATTAGTTTCTTTATTTGGCACTTTTACAACATTTAAAAAACACCCTACAGAATAAAAAGACATACCAGAATAATTTTTAAAAAAAACAAGGAATGATGCACATAGAATTGCTGAAGATACAGAAACAAAGTCAACAGTGACCATGGGATAAAACAGAGAAATGAAAATGCATGTCTAAAATGTGTTAGAATCCTCTTCAGAAAACGGAAAACGTGGCCTGGGATTGAGCGCAGACATGCTGTGCCGAATGTGGGTGGACGCCCCACAGAGTGATGAAAAATCGGGTCTATTGTCACACGGCGATGGGAAGGTCTAAGTTAGCCGGCATGACAGTGGTGTCAAGAAACTGTGGTAGTTTCAGATACTTCTAACGAAAGCCTTTATCTTCCATTCCCATCACTCTCCTGAATTAAGTGCAGGCGTGAGATTAGTTTGTGGCTGGGTAGAGGAGCGGTTAATCTGTAGCAGTGGGGCAACCAAGCGAGAACAGAGCACAGGCCAGTGGTAATGAGCGGTTTGTTTGTTGATTAGTTAGCCTTACTTCTGGACATGAACTGTGCTTTCGCTGGCTAAGCAGGCTCACGCACCCCATGGCCCCGCCCACACGCCGAAGGAACGGCCGGCCCCCTCACCTCCCCTGGAAACACTGTGCGTGGGCCCTGCAGCCAATGAACAGCCGGCTCACCGTGTTCTTCTGCACCCCGGGCCACGTGGGCAACTCCACAGACGACACCGGGGCATAAGACCAATTACTCTCCTCCCCTCCCTCGGTGCAGCCCACTGATGTGCCTAATAAGATAGCTTATGAGGCGGCAAAGATGTGGGCTTCCTGCGATCGTTAACAGGCAGCAAAGCAAGCCTAAGTGCGCCACTGAGAGGCCTCAAGTTCAATCTTCATTGGTCTTTTAAGCCCTGTCTGCTTTCGATGGACGCTGTGATGTGGTTTGGCGAGGAAAGCTCGACACCGAGATTAAAATCTGTTATGTGGAAATGTTCTGTGCGATCATGAGGAAAAATGCTTAACATCAGAAAGTTAGTGGGAAGTCATTCAATAAACAGTGTTTTTTTTTGGAGGGCCGGGTGGGTTACACGCATATGCACATACTAACGTCCTCGAAACAGATACACATCAAGCAATGGAAAAAAATATTCCTCGGTCAACTGAAAAAAACTGTCCCTGTTCTCCCCCAAGCCCCCACCCAGCCACCCACCCACACACACACACATTCGCACACCCCTAAAGATTCAACTCTGACTGGTTTTTCCAATACACAGGGGCAATCAGTCAACCTTTCCAGCCAAATAAGGCCCTTGCGATCTGTGACACACTGTGCTTTGTCTGCTCAAAGTCACTTCACTAACTGTTGTCTGTAATTGCAGGCTGAACTATACCAATCCATGTCCCTTGTCTGCTCAGCAATGCTATTGCCATTTAGCGTTGGGCTAACTGGCTGTAACTGTGCTGTGCGTCAGATAATGTGAAGAGCTGTGAAATGTTTTGGCTTCCTCTTCTGTTGAGAGACCTCACCTCCATTGGGGGGAGAGAGGGAGGTAGTGTGGGTGGGGGCGTGGACCAGCGCGCCTAACTCATATCGTTATGGTCTATTCCTCCACTGCACAATCATGACCACATCAGCTGCTCCCTCCCACCCACCCACCAAGGCTCTGACATCAATGCAACTGCAGTTGAGCACTCCTGTGGGGTGTGTGGTGTGGGGTGGGGTGGGGTGGGGGAGAGGGGGCGGGGGTCATGTACGAGCTAACTGACACGGGCAAACACAGGAAGTTCTTTTCTACTGCAAAGGTCGCAATGTCCTTTTCATGATAAAATCCATTCACATAAACTCATATTTCATTCTTGGATAATAATAATAATAATAAATAAATAAATAAAAATAAATTTTAAAAATAATAATAATATAAATAATAATAATAATAATAAAGAAGAAAATAGACCATTTAGCAAAATTCAAAAGATAGTGAAGAAATTATTTGCAATATATATTAAAAAAAAACATTCTTGCTGCACCTTTTTCCATCACATTCATACATAATAATACTCATCTCTACCTTTAAACACACATTTCAGCAAACTTGAAACTAGATTTTCCATTCTTGAGGGTCATAAGTTTATATCTTGCGGTAAGCCCACGGACGCAATGCTGGATTAGTGTGTTTATTTAATTATGAAGGGACAAGGCTTTTCAGTGCTGAACATTTCTTAACAAACTGTAGATACATTCAATATAGCCAAAGGCTTGTTACCGTTGGTAATCCCTTTGCCTGGTGTTACAGGACGACCGAAAAAATACAAGCACAACATAAAAGTAAATACATGAGACATTTTAAAACAGCCGTAACTGGGTATATCACAAAGTTCAGTAAATCCTAAAGGGCCTACGGTTACTTGGTAAAAACATACTGATAATGTGGAACAAGATAGTACACAGGACAATAACATTTGGTGATCAGGCTCCATTTTCACCGAGCCACTTTTTCAAATTGTGTTTAAGGGTAGTTTTGAAGGTAATTACTCCCTGGCCAAGTGCAATCTTTTGCAGTAGGACAACACATTCCCCCTGTATGCCCCTCGAGTTCTCTCTTTAAGGTAGTCTGACACATCTGTGAATTTCGAGAAGTGCTGTTGAATAGCGCATCAGTTGAAAAGGGATGTTTCTCAACAGTTGGCTGCTTGGTCATCGACTCAGTGGTTGTATGTGGCCTAACATCTCGTTTGCTCAACAATGCCTTACTGCTTTCTAACAATATATGTTGATGCACTTGTGGCCATTCATCCAATCAATTTATTCCATTTTTTTCAGCCTCAAGATGGCCTTCTTCACTAGTCATCATATTGAGAAACAACAGCAACAGAGTTCAAATGCAAATCACACCAATAA
The DNA here is from genome assembly GCA_029692085.1 of Gymnothorax javanicus. NCBI lineage: Eukaryota > Metazoa > Chordata > Actinopteri > Anguilliformes > Muraenidae > Gymnothorax > Gymnothorax javanicus. The sequence continues at coordinate 14,818,724 of CM056210.1, read as the reverse complement.
TTGACTCCCGACTTCTTGCTTTTTTTTTGTGCATGAACTAATCATGCAAAGCAGCCAAGCAGCAAAGCAACACATGACTTATAACTGTATCACTGATGCAGTGTGTTTAGCCGGAAGGATTCTGTAGGGTCACTTCTTTCAGAGACAATGGTGATTAATAGGGGTTTAAGAAAAACAGATTAGCGTGATTCCATGTCAAATCAACCAAATTTCAGGAACTTCCCCACCAAAAAAGATTAATTTTTTTTATATTCCCCACAGTGGAAGATTTATATATCTGGTGTGAAATGGTAAAATAATTAAGCTCAATTATTGCCAGTTCCTGAGATTCAGCTTCTTTTAGGGAGGGGGGGTCAGTTTTAAGAAAAGCGCCATAATTTTGGAGTAAGTTTGAGGGCCTGAGATATGCATTTGCAGAGCAAACAGACCCATAAGTTTCATTTTGTCATCAGAATAGTTGCTGAACTCTTGGCTTAAGCTACTTTTCTTTACTCAGTTTGTTTAGTTTATCTGTACTGTGGCCTGGAAAAAGCAAAAAACACCAATCATACTAATTTTTTTCCAAATTTAATGCATTTATTATTCTGTAACTAATTAAGATAGAGCCCTGAGACTTGGTATGCAAACTGTCGGTCAACTTTCTGAAGACTACAAAAAATATCAAAGTCACAATGGTTGTATTAAATGTTTTAATAACCTTGGAAGTTTGCTTCAGAATGAAAAGTGCGTATTTTGGGTCATTATAGTGGGTATGTATCTCAAAAGGAACACAAGTGATCAATGTCATATTTTTAGTGCTTGAAGGCATGGGTCTTGGGTCTAACATACTAAAAAACTGGAGATGTAAAACTCTTCCTTTAGACTGTACAGCATGCCAATCATATTAGGTGATTATCATTGGCTGATGTAGGGTATTGTTGCATCCCACCGCCAGGTGGCAGCAAAACCCAAAAGCACGGCCCATTGGAAAGACTTGAAATCTCTGCCAGCATAGCTGGATTTGAACTTTGGCCTATTTCTCAGTTGTACTTTGGCCTAGATATGCCCAAATTTAAGCACTACTTCCTCTTGTGATATTCTAACATCTGGTAAAGTTTGGTTAAAATCTATGTGGTCGTTTTTGAGACATCCTGCTAACAGACAAACGGACGGACAGACAGACAGACAGACAGGCAGACAAACCAAAGCTGGCGAAAACATACACCTCCTTGGTGGAGGTGAAAAACTGTATGTGTCACATTCATCTTTTCACTTTCACCATGGCTAAGGTGCCCCGAAAAATAAGTTAGACACCTAATATGATTGGTATGACGTACAGTTGAAAGTTTAAGTTTTACATCTCCAGTTTTTTAATAAGTTAGACCCAAGACCCATGCCTTCAAGCACTAAAAATATGACATTGATTACTTGTGTCCCTTTTGAGATATATACCCATTATAATGACCCAAAATACACACTTTTCATTCTGAAGACAACTACCAAAGTCATTAAAACATTTAATACAACCATTGTGACCTTGATATTTTTTTTGATCTTCAGAAAGTTGACCGACAGTTTGCATACCAAGTCTCAGGGCTCTATCTTAATTAGTTACAGAATAATAAATGCATTAAATTTGGAAAAAATTAGTATGATTGGTGTTTTTTGCTTTTTCCAGGCCGTAGTACAGATAAACTAAACAAACTGAGTAAAGAAAAGTAGCTTAAGCCAAGAGTTCAGCAACTATTCTGATGACAAAATTAAACTTGTGGGTCTGTCAGCTCTGAAAATCCATTTCTGAGGCCCTCAAACTCCCTCCAAAATTGAGGCGATTTTGTTAAAATTGACCCCCTCTCTAAAATACGCTACATTTCAGGAACTAGCAATAATTGAGCTGAAATATTTGACCTCAGTATTGCCAATGCATATCTCTTGAAATGTGCAAAGTTATATCAAAATCAAAATTTTGATGTGGGGGGCTCTGGTTGAGTTGACACGGAATGACCCATTAGTCTTTAAGAACAATCAAGGAAAGGCTTTGAGGTCTGGGAATGATTTCAAATGATGACAATTAGCTGATAGCCGCTGATTTGCACTTAAACCTCACATCTATCGTTTTATTTCAAATCCAACACATTGGATTACAACAGAGCCAATGAAAATTGGGTTTCAGCCTAAAGATATACAGTGGCAGTAAGTGTTTTGGCAGAACCGCATTTTTCAAACAAATCAGCAATAAAAAAAAAAAATTAAATAAACATCTTTTATTTACCAAAAATGATCGAAGTCTGAAAACTTATATGAATCAAAACAAGACGACAGCGTCATCACTATCCCCCGCCACGATCAAGGGCCATAACTCAGTAAAAAAAAATATGCTACGACATCCATTTTCAAACTGAACGTAGATCATGAGTAGCTTATTAAGCATACAAAATTTCAGAGAAATTTTATATCCATTGTAGCCCAGATGGACGGACGCAGGCAGATGGACGGACGGACGGACCCCAATCCAATATTCCCCGTCGCACCTCGTGGTGGGGGATAATAACCACATTTGAAATGAAAATTTCTGGCCAATAATTTTTTTTTTCTACAAGGCAGTGCTTTGGTTTTGCCGTCAGTGGAAGTATCTTCAATAGCGCTGCATCTGTAGTTTGCTTCTGCTTGACCATTCTGTCCAATAAAGTGAACAAAATCAGGCTAGGAGATTTAAAACTTTTTTTCGCACGACAGATTACATTAAGTCAATGCAAAGTTTCGCGCTTATTCGCGTTTTTGCATTGACTTTGAATATAATATGTCCTGCGAAAAATTCGTTTCGCGTTCGGTGTGAAAGCATCTTAAATCCCCTCCTAGCCTGATTTTGTTCACTTGCAAGAAAAAAGTGGGCTAAATCATTTATTCATCGGTTTACGTGGTCCAATTTTGGCTTTTTTTGTGACATCCAAAATATCAGATGCCACCCTGTGAACTAAACCATTCTTTTTTAACTTCTGACCATACCTTGTGCAGTTTTTAGTTAGTAACAGAAGTTAAACCACTTAAAAGTCAGGGTACTGTCACATGAGTAATGTGCTTACAAAATTCTAACTAGTACAGTATCACATAGACTGCAAGAAAATAAGAAGGCATGTCACAGAAAATCTTTACTCCACAGCTCAGGGGATAAATAAACAAAACAAAAGGAGAGACTATGGACTGGTAGGAAGGCATTTAAAATGAATGTATGACGATTACAGAGCCTGATATGAGCAGATGTCACTCATAATAATCCTATGCAACTTTGGTCGTAATGCCGTTAAAGACTCCTGCCAACCACTGGCAACAAGATAGAAAACTCATCTCAGCATAATTGTACCTTTATGAATGAGTCTCATGTGAGCATCTAACAAACAGGGCTGCTTACTGTGAGCATTTGCTAAGGTAGGGGCCATTTTTATTAGCGTCTCAGAACATACTGCTTCACTGATTTTAAAAACATCGCGAGAATGTTATCGTGAATTTTTGACTGAAAATTTCACTTCGAGAGTTACAAACCTGCTATTCATACAATTAGTAAGAAAGAATCACTGGGCTTGAAACAGATTTTGAAGGCACCGTCCGATAAGCGACATTGACAGTGTGAGCAGATTTTCTCCATTTCAAACCATTCACAGATTTCAAAGTCTTTCCTCAATGATATAAACCACTAATCTGTTTTCTCAAATCCTCACTGCCTCTGAACGATGCGACCTCACAGAAAGCAAGTAAGCCAAACACGCTGCATCAGACTAATATAGCCACTTAACTACCTCACTCTCCATCGCCTCATGAATAATTAGTGTAGTGAAATCTGTAATACTGCCTTTAGGAAAGTCATAATAATACAGAGATATGTTTCCGTTCTGGTATAAAATAAGGTGTGAAAAGGTGTGCTTTCTTTAACAAAAACAAACAAGAAAATTTAAGAAAAAAAAAAATCCAGAGAAGCAGAATTCGTCAGAGGGGCTACGGAGTGTTAGTCAGAGGTTAGACTCCATTTTGGGTGCTGCAAACGCCAGTGTGGCCTTTGCAGTGTGTGGGAGTACCTATTAGGGAGAAGATGCTGTCGGATCAGCATCCAGAAGAAACGAGAAGGCAGCCTGCTCTACACGCCCACCACACAAAATCCCCTACCATTTCACAGAAGGAAGAGAACACAGGCAAGTGACATTTACGCAGGCCTCTTTTAAGCGAGATTTTTTACATATTTCCCACTGCTATGTATCAGTATTATCAGCATCAAAAGACTCCAAAGCTGTCTTGTTTAATCGCTGTCAAATGCTCCTCAAAATCTCGAAAACAGCGATAAATCTCACTTCAACCGCGTTTGGGCGAGTCAGTGGGATTGATTGAACTGCTATCTGTGATGTAATCATGTTATCACAATGCCATCAGTGAACATCAAACGCGACTTTTTAAACTTCGCATCACATTTCTGTCGGTATTTCATCTGTTCAAAGGTCAATATAGGTCTTCCCCAAAGGCCCATTTGGTCAGTTCGACCAAATGACAGACCACACGACCAATGTCTTTCAAGGGGGTCAAGGCCATACAGCCAATCAGGTTTTAAAGTTTCGTAATTTGAGAAAAAAATGTTTGACTCGAGCACTTTTTCTGGATTTTATTTAAATGGCTCCATAAAAGACTGTTCTGCCCTACAGCCTTTACGTACCGCCCAAAATTGTGTTCTTATAGGGGGATGACAAGGTGCTGGTGTGGCAGCTTTTATATGGAAACGCAAGTAAATACACTTTCACTTTCAGCAGTTTTGGAGATCTCCGTGCTGCTCTCGCTGCTTTAGGTCACTCTGAAATTGTTTAATATGCACGCCCACCTTCAGCTTTGGCATTTACCACATCCTACTGCTAACGCCCAAGTCTGATTAACGCCTCTCTCAGTGAGGCAAGTAGCCAACTTCAGGCACACGTTTAGGGCCATCCCCAAATGAAAGCGCTCTGATTAAATTGTGAAACATGACCATGCCGTGCAACAGCAGAATGAATCACTGCGTGTGACAATATTCCGACAGGTAAATTGTTCGCCAATGGCTATAGGATCCGTAAATTATCCAAATGGACCACAATATAAAATATCTAAAACTTTAAAAACATTTTATTGACTGGAATAATAGTAACAAGACGACAGTTTCATCACTATCCCCCGCCACGATCAAGGGCCTTAACTCTATTAAAAAAATATGCTTCGACATCCATTTTCGAACTCAATGTAGATCATGACTTGCTTATTAAGCATACAAAATATTACGAATCTAGGTACAGTAGTTTCAGAGAAATCTTGTCCCCATTGTGGCCCGGAGGGACGCACGCACGGGCGCACGGACGGACGGACCCTAATCCAATATCCCCGTCCCGCTTCGTGGCAGGTGATAATAAGGATAAAGCGATCTTAAAAAGTACACGTTTAAATCGTCTACGTGTTGCCTAAGGCTATAGCCGCGTAGTAGAACAATGTCTCTCTTACAATGCATTTTCCAAGACATGTAGAAATGTAGACTAAGTGAATTGTTCAATGGCACTTTAACTATTAATATCAGCCAAAGCTAAAGTTTCCGTATTGCCGCCAAATGTTGCCTTATTTCTTCAAACAAATACAGTGCCCAGCCAAAAAAAAGAAAAAAAAAAGTCACACACTGTGATATTTCGTTGGGCCACCTTTAGCCTTGATTACGGGACACATTCGCTGTGGCATCGTTTCAATAAGCTTATGCAATGTCACAACATTTATTTCTGTCCAGAGTTCCATTCATTTTTAGCTAAGATCTTGTATTGATGATGGGAGAGTCAGACCTCTCTGTAAAGTCTACTCCAGCACATCCCAAAGATTCTCAATGCGGTTCAGGTCTGGACTCTGTGGTGGCCGATCTTGTATCTGTAATGATGTCTTATGCTCCCTTAACCATTCTTGCACAATTTGAGCCCAATGAATCCTGGCATCGTCATCTTGGACAATGCCTGTGCCATCGGGGAAGAAAAAACTCAATTGATGGAAAAACCTGGTCATTCAGTACATTCAGGTAGTCAGCTGACCTCATTTTTGGGCACATATCGTTGCTGAACTTAGACCTCACCAACTGAAGCAACCCCAGATCATAGCACTGCCCTCACAGGCTTGTACAGTTGGCACTAGGCATGATGGGTGCATCACTTCATCTGCCTCTGTTCTTATCCTCACCCATCACTCTGGAACAGGGTAAATCTGGACTCATCAGGCCACATGACCTTTTTCCATTGCTCAAGAGTCCAATACTTATACTCCCCAGCGAATTGAAGCCTTTATTTTCCAATTAGCCTCACTGATAAGTGATTTTCTTGAGACTACACAGTTGTTTAGTCCCAATCCCTCAAGTTCTCTTTGCACTGTACACATGGAAATGCTCTTATTTCACTATTTAGCATAACCGTGAGTTCTACTGTTGATTTTTGAAAAAATAATTTTATTTCACCACACGTTTAAGCGATCACCGATCGCGATTATTCAAGTTTTTTTGCAACCTCATTTCTTCCTTGAAGACGATGATTCACCACTATCCTTCCAGGTATGAATTATGCACTGGACAGTTCTTTACTGAATTTTAGTAGCCTCAGCAATCTCCTTAGTGGTTTTCTTTGCTTAATGCAGGCCAATGCTTTGACCCTTCTGAAATCAAGTAACATCTTTTCCTCGACCACAGGATGTCTTCTCACATTTTTTTTAAGAAATGAGAAGAGAATCATTGCATCACTTAAGGTTAAATAACTTGTTGCCAGCTGAAACATATTAATCACTGCATTACTTACCCAATGGAAGGTTCTTACCTATTTGCTCAGTTAAATCCAGGTGGTGTCTTCTTTTTTGGCCAGATAGTGCTTTTTTTACAGTGACAATGCAAGGCTAAAGACACTACAGCTGGAGGGCACAAGAATTCAAGTAGTTATGTATTATGTCCCTCAGAAATATTCTTAAAGGAATAGCTCACCCAGAAATAAAAATTCTATCATTGTCTACTTACCTCCATGCCAACTGAAACACAGGTAAACTTTCTTTATCCATAAAACAAATATTTATTACTCTAGGAAAACCTAGCCTACCTAGCCTTCTCAAACACAACTCAAGTCAATGGAGACTTCGTCATTAGCGTTCCTTGGAGTCCATAAAACAGACAAAAATTACCATAAAATTACTCCTTGCAGCTTGTACGAATAATCCAGAGTTCTTCAAGCCAAATGATCACATTGTGACTGGAAAAGACCTTTATTACACCATTATTTAGCATAAATTTTTACTGCAGCCTTTATGTTTTGAAAAAATGTCAGGATTCTGTGCACCCACCCCTTCTTTGTATAGCTGGGTAAATACAGAAGTACTGGGGAGTTCATGTCAGGCTGGAGTGGGGCAGGTGCACGGAACTGTGGTCTTTTTTCAAAAAATATGACAGTTGCAGTTCATCCCAAGCAAGCAGGTCAGGCAAAAATCTATTAAGGTCACTGTAGTTCTAGAGTTTGCAAAAATATGAAAGTGCTCTCATAAGGACATTTCAAAAAATGAAACCATTCACATCATTAAAAATTTTGGGTACAGCACGATACAATGCTTCCAGGGAGAATGTTAAGCCGTTGCCTTTTCTGTCAATGATGAAATGTGCTAAGACAGCATCTAGCAGCATTCCAGAAAAGGCATTCAATTGTGTTTCCGCTCTACCTACCCATTGTCCAATCACAGAAGCTTCAGAGAGCTGATATAACTTTATTTACATTGGAATATTTTTTTGCATGTCATCTTAATAACTGCTCTGTCCCAGTGCCCACACTGGCAGGTGGTCACTTGAGTGACGTATTTCCAAGATCTGGCCAAAGTGTCAAAGTAGACATAGGCTGCACTCGAGTAGTCAAAAAAATACACCCCATTGCCTAATTCCAACTAATTTTCTTTAAATCAATGCAAAATGTCATGAGGCTAAGGAGAGATGTCAAGGAGATTTCATGAGGATTTAGAAAAAGACTACCGCTTTGCAAAGAGAATCCGGCGGCAATCAAGTAGTCAGAAAATTATACCCTGTCCTCTAATTCCTGACCACTTTGCCTTAACCTTAATAAAAAATAACAAACGGCTTGGTCCCAATACCCATACTTGCCGTCTTGCGGTCTGAAGTATGCATTTATACATCACCAAGTAGAGTGTGGAAGAAGTCACTTTTCTGAAAATGCCCAAGCTCAGGTGCACTTAGTCCACACTAAATGAACCCTTATCACGATACCGCCTCGGAGCAGTGTAAGGACTAAGCGTGTCCCTCAGTGCATCAGGATTTTGGCCTCATCCCAATACCCACATTTGCAGTCTTGTGGTCTTAAGTGAGAGTTCACAGGCCACCGAGTAAGTGTGGAAGACAGTTACATTTCTGAAAATGCCCAAGCTAAGGTGCACTTAATCGGCACTTTATGAATTCTTCTCCTGATAATGCTTCAAAGCGGTATTAACCCCTTGAACATTGACTTTTTCAATTAAGTTTTCCCTTAAGTAAATTCAACATTTAAAAAGCATTTTTTTCCACTTTGCAGGACAATGAAACATTTTTATTCTGTATCTGATGGTTGCAGCACTTCACTGAAGCTACATCACACTTATATTGAGAGAAATATTTACCCAAGATGCCGTGCGTCAATGGCCACAGCAGTACATCAAATGAAAAATATCTAGATCTTGAGCATCATTTTATGCTCATTTCCCTCCCTGTAATTCAACAGAACATATAGCCTATAGGATCGTTGGAAGCCTTAGGATCTCCACAAGAATTTACAATAGGTCTGAAGTTCCTCAAGTCTGAATACAGCAGCTGCATTTGACGGACCCATATATGGGTCTGCAGGTTTTTTGGGGTTAAGGACTAAGTGTATTCCATGATGCATCAGGATTTTGTATTCAGAAAGGAAGGAGTGGTTATTAAGATGACAAGAAAGAAAATACTCCTATGTTAACAAAGTTATATCAGTTTACTGAAGATTCAGTTAGTGGGAGATAGGCTCGGTATAAATATTGCAATTGAGATCTAACTGGTTGATTTTTTAAAATTGATGCCATTATTAACTGATTTATAGTTGTATTTATGAATGAATTTGGATGATGTTTCTATGTTTGTTGTTTTAATGCTTGGAGCAAGAATTGGGCCTTCATTTGCAAATTCATTCTGAATATGTATCTTCTTTCAGTCATTCTTGGCTCATAAACTCCTCCAACTGTTGTCGCAACTGGAAAAACGTTCCTTTTATTAAGTGTATTCTGACGCGAGACGTCTTGCAGCCTTTAACGCCTACTTGTGCACTTTGAACAGATCCCAGAAATATGCCACTCACGTGGACACTTAAAGGTGCCCTATTATGCCACCAGGTAAACAGCTAATTAGCCATTATGAGCCAGTTCAAAGTCTCCCCTATCTGACATCACAAGCAGGAGTGACCTCCCAGAATAATGAAATCTAACTGACTGCTTGGCTGAAGGTGATCAGTTCTTCTTGCCTTTGGTTGGTCACTTCCCCATGTGATGTCAGGAGGGAAAATATTTTGAAATGGCTTGTAATAACGAATTAGCTGTGCTCCTGGTGACATAGTAGGGGACCCTTTTACTTATTACTAAGACCGCAAGTGTGGATATTGGGACGAAGCTAGTGCCTACTGAATGCTGCGCTACAACGACCTGACATGATCAACCGACGGTCAGAGACACCACAAGAGGGCGCGGTGAAACGCACGGTTTGTGTTCTCGAGATAGTTAACATTTCAGAAAACGCAGACATCATCGGGGGGCGGCGGCATCGGCTCGCAGGCGTTGTAACGTTATTAGTGAACGGAAAGAATTAGTATAGTACAATATGATTAACATTATGTGTTCATTGTATATAAAAGTATAGCCAATGTCTATCGTTGGCTGGTTACCCAGACCGAGCCACATTGTTTATAAGACCTAACTAGAAGATGTGCACAAACAACGTCGATGATGAATTAAACTGGAATGAATTCGTATCCGAAATTGGGGCTCTCTGGCACATTTTATGAGAATACGGAAGTTTGTGAATGCCTTTATAACTTACAGTGCCTTGACTTATTGTGCAACTTTGGTGAGAGGTGTCGTCCTTTGTGCAGCACCATCGTTCAATCGTTTGATTTTGTCTGGCCAGGCGAGGAATACCTCCGAATTTGAAACTTATCTTGAAACAGCAACAGCTGCAAATATGAACGATGGTGCGGTGCGGAGAATGCTTCTGAAACTAGGCCTCTTATTTTTTTTCTGCCATCGTTCTGAGGCGATCTATGGATATTCGTATGCAGGTGTGTACCTGACTTCCGTAGTATCAAAATGTGCTCTAGTCACACAGTTGTTGGGTGTTTAAGGCAAACTCCAGTGAAACTTCCGTGTTACCAATCTGCAGAGCTATGGATTTGCTCGGGGAGGCTGTGGAGCCAGCTTCCACACTCGTATCGAGACAACTCGAGTCGATTCTGTAATTCCTCGGTAACTGTTTCGGAAGGTGGCCGTAATCTCCATTCGCCTATACTGCTATAACAGTTGTAGCGAAATCAAAGTACTGTTGCCGACTACGTTAATTTATCCAGCTAATATAGCCTAAAGTTGAATGAATACAGGCAACATGGTAAACTTGTGCTGTTTTAAGCCGCTTTCACACTGGACGCGAAACGAATTTTTTGCAGGACAGATCACATTCAAGACGCGGTTCGCGTATTTGCATTGACTTTGAATGTAATCTGCCGTGCGAAAAATTCGTTTGGCGTCCGGCGTGAAAGCAGCTTCAGTCTGCTCCGCGAAAATCCGAGCCCCATGAAAACTCATTTAGCCAAATTGTTGGCTGTTTAAAGATGTGTACGCGTGAGATTCGTTCTTTTAATCCGAAAACCTAACTTACATGTACATTTGGCCTATTCTGACATGAAACGAAATAGCAAGCACCTCCGCTTCGGATCTGCCCCGGCTCTGTGCCGGCTCCAGCTGATCCGGCTCAGAGCCGGGGCAGATCCGGAGCGGAGGTGCTTGCTATAAAGTGAGTAGTGTGAAGCTAAACGATTGTTTATTTACCTGTAATGTATTATGTTGCCTTTCAGACTGCACTTATCTAAGTGGGAATGAAGTGTCGTCGCATTACGGCGGCAGATGTTTTTGCTACCGCTCCAGCGCAGCGATTAAATGGAAAGATATCTGCTCCACCTATAAGGTAGCGAACATGTTGATACCTCCTCTTTTGAAATTTGGGCTATTGAGACATATCTTCTATATGCTGCTGAATATGCTCGGTAGGTGTGTTTCTTAGCCTGGCCTTTGTTTCATTACTTTTTTCCTTGCCCAGGTGTGCTGCTCGTTGTACGCAACGGCAGCCCTGGACTCCTGTGGGATTATCAATCTTAGATGTCCGAAAACGTCTCGTAAAATATATAAATCGTCCCTATTTTTCCATAAATTCTTGCTTTCCAGGTACTCCAGATTGTTATCCTTCAATTAGCTGCATTCCGAAATAAATATGTCTGTCGATTGGTGGACAAAAAAAAAAAAAAAAAACATTTGTTCAGTTATTGAATTTGGCTCTATTCCTCTTGACCAAAATCGCAACCGCGCATGCGCAAATGAACAGAAACAGTAAAAAAAAAAACCTGTGTTGATGGGCAGATGTTTCTACCGCACATGCGCAGTTTGTTTTCAAAAATGGCTGTTATCTGAAAAGTTTATTGGGTGCATGGAGAAAACCTGGATACATTTGGTATGTAAAGCAGCTAATCATCTTAATTTGTTTGCTAATTACCAGAGGAACATTAGAACTATTGGGCGGGGACAACGTTTTCGCAGTCAGCTGTATACAGAAGGCAGTGTCACTTTCCTAAGGAGTTCTAAGCTTTTTTTCCCCCCACATTGACTGTGAACCATGTGAGCTACTTTTTTCTTATCAAATGTGTAAAGGTGTATCTCATTGTTGCTGTATGCTCATATCTGGTCATTGAAAGTACTGATGTTCTAGAATGTTTTTGAGCGAATTACCATTGTGAAAAACCGTACAATTCGAACGGTCTCATCGTATGCTATACAGCTGTAATGCGTGTGTTGGTTTGATCATTCCTTTGCCTCAATCAGGACCATGCTGTAACTTGCTCGATCTTTGCTCCAGGTGAGCATAGACGGTGAGGATGGTGTCCGCCTTGTTTACCCCATGGAAACGCGTGACTGTCATCGGCCGGACGACTTTATCACGCTGTCCATGTGCTTATTCGAGCACTACTGGCCATCCAGCTTCACTGAAGAGAAAAGCCTGGACATTCCCCTGATTGACCAGGAAGTTTGTTTCATGGTTAAGTCCAAAAGGTCAAGCGTTAAGTACACCCTGCAAGTCTCTGACAAAAGTAAGCAAGATCACATCACTCATCTTTGGTAGCCTAATATTTACAGAAGTTGTATTGTGTGGAATTGATCCTCATATTAATATATGACCGTGTATGCTCATTTTCAGAACTTAACAGATTTTATTTCGGCCTGTTTATAACTGGAGTTACCCTTTTCATCTTTGCGGGAGCTGTGTGTAGGTAAGTATTATTAATCGAAAATACAAAGCAAAATAGAAGGCACTTGGAGAGTCTCCGCCATTTTGAAATTCCTCGGCTGAAGAATTGTCATTGATCGTTAAATGTTAAACGAGTCTGGACAGTGCCATCTTTAAAAATTCTTTTGGGTCTTGGATCAAGAACTTGGGTTGAATCTTGACCAAAATTTGATCACTTCCTCCTTTGCACTGTCTATCAACACACAATCATTGACATCTGTCCATAACTTTGAGATAACCTGTTAATTGACGAATGAACAATCAAACAAACAAATGCCAGTGAAAACTTATTACCTGATAAATAAGGTATAATAATCCACAGTTCTTTTTAAACAAGTGTTTTGCCTGTTACGCTTAGTTCCCACTGTCATGCGCTCCGTTACGAATGCCACGATTGGCCATTCGTAGCTGATCGTGGAACTTCTCTGAAGCTGCTTTCACACCGGATGCGAAACAAATTTTTCGCACGACAGATTACATTCAAAGTCAATGCAAAGACGCAAATACACTTGTTGACTTTGAATGTAATCTGTGGTGCGAAAAATTTGTTTCGCGTCCAGTGTGAAAGCGCCTTAAAATTTCAGGTTTGGATACGAGGTGATCAGGATTGACAATTAATCGTGTTGATCGTAGGAAATTTTTTGAACCGTCCACAACTTTTCTACGATAAACACGATTGCCATGACTGACCTCAAGATCTGATAAGATCAGATAGGATCACCACGATTACTCCATGATTAAGACCACAGTTTCAATCGTGCCGCAAATCGTGATAGTGGGAACCTAGCATTAGGAAGAATCAAAATCAAAACAAAGACCATCTGTGTATTTCAGTTAATTACATGGGGAATGATGGATCCATTTACACACTTGCAGTAACGGATTTTATTGAAGCATTATCAGATTTCAGATTGAACCCTGGTCCGCCGTATGAAGTAGCAAATTTGCCACTATGGCAAAATGCCAGATTTTTATTTATTTTTTTTTTTAGCTTGGTAGAATTCTTGCCACCCTGCCTAGCAACGTCACCTTGCTTGAGGTAAAAGCAAAACATGCATTCTATGGTCACTGACAAACAATGTGTTTTACTCAATGCTTATACTCTAACGGCACTATGAGAAAATGTCCTGGTTGATGGTTTCAGTGCCACATCGCAGCCTAGGCAGCTTGTGGAAAAAATCCAGAACACAAAAAATTATCTCATGTGAATCAGTTTTGTTGCACACCACAAGTTCTGTATTTTCTCTCCTTGACAGGAGTTCCCTGTTTTACTATGGTGCTGGGGTGTCACTCGGTGTGATTTCAATATTCATTTTTCTTCTTTTAGTCCTGAGGAATTTTATACCTAATGTAAGTAATCCACCAAACTCCACTGTTGATTTCCATTCACTTTGAAAAGGTGCCAACATCTTCTTTCGAGATTCAGGATGACTACTGATTGATATATTGACATGCAGCAATGACGTGTATTTTAGATTGTCATATTTGCTTGCCAGTTTCCTCATGAATAAAATTTGGTGTTCTTGAATACCTGGAGCTCATAGAAAATGTGAAGAAATAATTTCTAGTTTTGCCGTCGAGAATATCACTTGGCGAATCATCAAAGAAATGGAATAATATTAGCAGATTTTGCTCAGTTTTGTTTTTGGACCGCGTGCAGGTGCAGCTATGCCCGTACCAACCAACTGTATTCATGGTTTTAATACCAATTCTCCTCTACTCTTGTAGAGGGGGGTATTTGTGATTCTATTTGGCGCAACCTCAAGCCTTTCCTACCTTGGGTTCCAGCAGCTGCTAGCAAACTGGGAAGAGGTCATGTCTACATATAAGAGAGAAATTCTGGGTGAGTTTAGAGGCTGTGATATAATCACACTCTCTGCAGTAACTGTTCATTGATAACTTCATTGCGAGATATTGTTGTAGCTTTGTGTATACCCCTTCTTGCAATGATAAGTGTACATCTGAGACTTCAGTCATGCACAAACTAATGGTGCTCATTTAGAAACCTGAAGAAAAGTGATGTGGTCAGATGAGCCATTGTATTCTCGACAAGTGGGCCAGTGCGCGTGTTGCATATACTTCAGGAGAAAAGTTTTCTATCCGTCTCGTAGCTTCACACTTGTAGAACCTACGCCAAGGGTCTTTAAAGCTGTTCTGGGTAGTCATGGTGGCTCTACACTTTACTGAGACCTTACGTTAGTCTTTGCTGGGGTTAATATTGGGACTGATCAGTTTGTGGTTTAGGTTTTGAGAGGAGCTGGGTGGTTTAAATGTTGTGGCTGATTGATGTTTGGTTTATATTTTGAGAGCCGTAGTTTTAACATTGCTGATCAGCATGGTTTATGTTTGGTTTTCTCAACATTGGTGACTGATCAGTATGGTTTTAATGATTTGATTGAGTGTTTGGTTTATGTTTGGAGAGTAGAGCAGGGTGGAGTGGTTTTAATGTTGTGGCTGATTGGTGTTTGGTTTATGTTTGGAGAGTAGAGCAGGGTGGAGTGGTTTTAATGTTGTGGCTGATTGGTGTTTGGTTTATGTTTGGAGAATAGAGCAGGGGTGGGAGTGGTTTTAATGTTGTGGCTGATTGGTGTTTGGTTTATGTTTGGAGAATAGAGCAGGGTGGAATGGTTTTAATGTTGTGGCTGATTGGTGTTTGGTTTATGTTTGGAGAATAGAGCGGGGTGGAATGGTTTTAATGTTGTGGCTGATTGGTGTTTGGTTTATGTTTGGAGAATAGAGCAGGGTGGAGTGGTTTTAATGTTGTGGCTGATTGGTGTTTGGTTTATGTTTGGAGAATAGAGCAGGGTGGAGTGGTTTTAATGTTGTGGCTGATTGGTGTTTGGTTTATGTTTGGAGAATAGAGCAGGTTGGGGTGGTTTTAATGTTGTGGCTGATTGGTGTTTGGTTTATGTTTGGAGAGTAGAGCAGGGTGGAGTGGTTTTAATGTTGTGGCTGATTGGTGTTTGGTTTATGTTTGGAGAATAGAGCAGGGTGGAATGGTTTTAATGTTGTGGCTGATTGGTGTTTGGTTTATGTTTGGAGAATAGAGCAGGGTGGAATGGTTTTAATGTTGTGGCTGATTGGTGTTTGGTTTATGTTTGGAGAATAGAGCAGGATGGAATGGTTTTAATGTTGTGGCTGATTGGTGTTTGGTTTATGTTTGAAGAATAGAGCGGGGTGGAATGGTTTTAATGTTGTGGCTGATTGGTGTTTGGTTTATGTTTGGAGAATAGAGCAGGGTGGAATGGTTTTAATGTTGTGGCTGATTGGTGTTTGGTTTATGTTTTGGAGAGGGTGGAGTAGTTGTGGCTGATTGGTGTTTGGTTTATGGGAGAATAGGCAGGTGGTTTTAATGTTGTGGCTGATTGGTGTTTGGTTTATGTTTGGAGAATAGAGCAGGGTGGGGTGGTTTTAATGTTGTGGCTGATTGGTGTTTGGTTTATGTTTGGAGAATAGAGCAGGTTGGGGTGCTTTTAATGTTGTGGCTGATTGGTGTTTGGTTTATGTTTGGAGAATAGAGCAGGGTGGAGTGGTTTTAATGTTGTGGCTGATTGGTGTTTGGTTTATGTTTGGAGAATAGAGCAGGGTGGAATGGTTTTAATGTTGTGGCTGATTGGTGTTTGGTTTATGTTTGGAGAATAGAGCGGGTGGAATGGTTTTAATGTTGTGGCTGATTGGTGTTTGGTTTATGTTTGGAGAATAGAGCGGGGTGGAATGGTTTTAATGTTGTGGCTGATTGGTGTTTGGTTTATGTTTGGAGAATAGAATGGTTTTAATGCAGGGTTTGGAGTGGTTTTTTTAATGTTGTGGCTGATTGGTGTTTGGTTTATGTTTGGAGAATAGAGCGGGGTGGAATGGTTTTAATGTTGTGGCTGATTGGTGTTTGGTTTATGTTTGGAGAATAGAGCAGGGTGGAGTGGTTTTAATGTTGTGGCTGATTGGTGTTTGGTTTATGTTTGGAGAATAGAGCAGGTTGGGGTGGTTTTAATGTTGTGGCTGATTGGTGTTTGGTTTATGTTTGGAGAATAGAGCAGGTTGGGGTGGTTTTAATGTTGTGGCTGATTGGTGTTTGGTTTATGTTTGGAGAATGGTTTTTAATGTTGTGGCTGATTGGGTTTGGTTTATATTTTGAGTGGTTTTTTTAATGTTGTGGCTGATTGGTGTTTGGTTTATGTTTGGAGAATAGAGCAGGGTGGAGTGGTTTTAATGTTGTGGCTGATTGGTGTTTGGTTTATGTTTGGAGAATAGAGCGGGGTGGAATGGTTTTAATGTTGTGGCTGATTGGTGTTTGGTTTATGTTTGGAGAGTAGAGCAGGGTGGAATGGTTTTAATGTTGTGGCTGATTGGTGTTTGATTTATATTTTGAGAGTAGAGCGGGTTGGGGTGCTTTTAATGTTGTGGCTGATTGGTGTTTGGTTTATGTTTGGAGAATAGAGCGGGGTGGACTGGTTTTAATGTTGTGGCTGATTGATGTTTGGTTTATGTTTGGAGAGTAGAGCGGGGTGCAGTGGTTTTAATGTTGTGGCTGATTGGTGTTTGGTTTAAATTTTGAGAGTAGAGCTGGGTGGGGTGGTTTGGTATGTTATCCCACCATGAAACTCTTTCTTACAGGATACCTGCTGGCGTCTGGTTTCATTAGCTTCGTGGTCTGCTACAAGAAAGGCCCAATCACAGATGAGCGAACTCTGAACCTGATGACGTGGACACTGCAGATTGTTGCCATGGGATTGGTGTATAATGGCGTGACTTACCCCCGGCGGCCTACGGTATACTGGGGGGTGCACTAGTGTACAAATGCTTCCCTCATCTCTGGAGTCTCCTGCTCGCCATCTGCAGGTACACCGGCACAACTCCTGATTTCAAATGACCTTGTGCCAATTGAAAAATTATTAAATAAACCAATGATTGATGCAAAACAAATACTGTGACCAATCATTGGTCACTATTGGTTTAGCATGTGCAGAAGGGCCTTGCAGGTCTTGGTAAAACAGGCCCTGGTGTTTCCCGGCCTGGTTTAAAAAAAAAAAAAAAAAAAAAAAAAAAAACACTTAAATGTTTGGGTTGTGAAGGACCCTGGTCATTTGTAATGTTTTGCTTTTATCCCCCAAATTCTGTTCTCATATTCAACATTATTCAGTTGTTGTAGTAGACACTTATCTGGTAAAAGGCATATTCCAGTTACTTTGCCATCAATGCATTTCTAGTCAGTTGACTGAAAGAATACCAGGGCCAGTTGAGATGTATAATGTGTGATAATCAGTGGCAGCTAATGAGCTGAACAAAGTATGTACAGGAAATCCAGATAAATATAATGATGGGTCTCGACAGGTTTTCAGTCATTTCTGTAGATGAACATTGAGTGAGCTCTTAAAACACGATCAGGTAAGGCAAAAAAAAAAAGGCTTCATTCTTATATCAAAGCTGTTCAAGTGGGTGAAACGTCTCTCTGGCCTGAGAAGCAATTAATTAAACCAGTTAATGGCTTGTTAATGCTGGGATTTTAAGTGTAGTTGGAACAAAAACCAGCATATATAGTGGGTCCCCAGTACCGAGTTTGGGAACCACTGATTTAAATAATTTGTGCTACTCCCCTTCTCTGACTGAAGAGCGGTGCTAATGAGTTGATCTTTGTGACTGGAACCAAGTACTGGGGAGGGAGGAATGCTGTTTTCTGCACCTGAATTTTCATCTAAATCACTTTTCTTCTTTGGCTCCTGGGTATAGTTTATAAGAATGGTATTTTTAGTTTTTGTGTCCTCCACAATCTCAGACTAATTGGGTGGCTCCTGCGCTCTTTCCTGGGCCTGTTCGGGAGGCCGCGCTGGTGGAGACGGCAGCCCAGGGTTCGACTGCTGACTGAGGAGGAGTACAGGGAGCAGGGGGAGGTGCACACCAGGACCGCTCTGGAGGGCCTGAGAGAGCACTGCACTCGCCCAGACTTCCCTGCCTGGGACACAGTTCTCAGGCTTCGCTCTCCGCAAAGGTAAAGCACAACCACTGACCGTGGGGGGAAAACCAACCAGCGGACCAACTTGCTCACTGTTAAGCTTTCTTCAGCTCGACAGTAATCCTTTCGGCATCGAAATGGAAGTTGAAAAATTTGAGGAGTCGTACATGAAGCGTGCAAAGTGACGTTACATGCTCCCATGCTCCCGTCTACTGAATATTGCTCCACTGTCAAAATGGCACACTAGCTTATCAAATCTGCACACGGGGAGACTATTAGAAAACTAGAGGCACTCCTAGAGTGCAAATCTCCGGCAAGGCAGCGCAGTCCAAATCTTGGTGAGTGGGAGCAAAGTTCAGTTATCGCATGTCATATGATTTCAAGATGGCTGCCGTGGCGGCCATATTGTTTAACTGATCGCGGTGAAAATCATTAGGGTCCATACATGATGTAATAGCGACCCACCCGCAAAATTTCAGAGATATCCGTTCATTACCTTTTGAGTTATCTTGTTCACAAACAAACAAACAGACAAGCGGCACTGATCACATAACCTCCTGCCAACTTTGTTTGGCAGAGGTAATAACATATTTGGCCTCATTTATCAAGCAACCTATGAACTAATTTTCTCATATTTACCTCGTATCGTATAAACTGGAGTTAATAAAACTTTTCAGGAGCTAGACTTGTTTGGACGTGCAAAGGAAATTTACAAGAACCCCAGAGCGCATGTAAAGTTCGTCTTCCATCTTCAATCTTTGTTTTAATTGAACTGCCGTTCCGCTCAGCTGAAAAGACAAAATTTTCCTGTTACCAGTTGGATAGCTGCTGTATAACGGTTGGGCCATTATTGTGGTCATTGCCAAAGATGACGATGCACCGCTCCATGTGGTTAAGCTCAAAAGTAGACCCAGGTCAGAGGGCTGGTTTCTCGCTGTTATGTGAATACAGCTGTTGACACTTTTTACTCGCATTAACACACATGAATGAAATAGAAAACCTTTAGAATTACACTTTTGTTATTCAGTTCTCAACTGAATTTGTGCAATTAGCGTCTGATCGGAAGGTGATCCGCTACGTTTAAAGATGCCGTAGTCGCATGTTTGTCTAGAGGGGTCTCGGTCAAGGGGTAACGGATGCACAGAGCCACTACTTATTTGCCCATAACTTAAGCAATAATTGCAGCAAAGTTATTAAAAACTATGCATCAGAAGATAGGTATTCGTCCCTTTTAAAATATTTTAAAATGAACATCTGCAAAAAAAATTTGACACATTATTACCGAAAACTCCTCAGTAACAGATTAAAATTAACACTCCCTTGACCAAACCCTAGACTGAAACATAAAGCATTTCAACAAACAAAAGACTCCCTAAAATTTGAAGTCCATATTAAATGAAAATAAGAAAGTATACATTTAATAATGAGAAAGCGATATATTAATTTGAAATGTATTTGAAATTAGATTTCTAATGAAGGCGTCATGTGAGGTAATCCAGTAATGCTGTCAAGCGCAGTGAGTTCAGTTGACTGTCAATGTTTATTTGTATTGGCTAATAATTGGTCAGCCCCTGGATGTGGCGAGTTCTGGATTAGTTGCGCCAAGAGGATTATGTTTGACGTAACTATTGCTCAAGCAGCTGAGTATTACTAATTAATGCGACAGAAAGGAATTGTGTGATTGGCCTTCTATAAAATAATCACTTCTGAGGGGCCGGCAACATAATTCAAACAAATTTGCCTTGACAGTTGATAAGGTCAGGCGTATTTCAAAATTCTTCCAGTCGAAAATCGATCGGGTGGCAAACATCAACGCAACTCCACTGGATATTAGAAAACGTTTGCTGGACGAAGATGAAATTTACGTCACAGCTACAGCGATGAAACTCTGTACGACTGGACTGAAGTCTGAATTAACGAATATAAATAAGAATTTATTTTATTCGCATTGGAGAGAGCAAATCCATTGATAACGTTTGAAACAAAAACGTAAAAAATCAACTTTACACTCTTGTCTCCTTTGTGACTAAGTATGAATTGCATATCAACGCTAGCCGTCTAACATGTGCCATTTGATAATCAAGGCTAAGCTGGCTAGCGCTGGACACGCTCCAGTACCTCAGCTGAAGTGGAACTACAGTGCAACTGCTTTGAAGGCGGAGGTGACCAGAGGGAGGGTTGTGATTAGTCTTGAAGAGATAGGAGCGCGATTATTGCTGGAGAACACAGGTGGCTAATTTGCCTTTTCAGCTGAGCAGAACTGTACCTTAATCAGACATGGACCACGGTGTTCTCTGCTAATATAATCAGAGAAGTAAGGAATCAGTTTTTTTTTTTTTTTTTTCCCCATTTAATGCTTGGTTTCTCAATGAAGAAGGGCCTAAAATGAAATATTCAAAATGACAGTTACTTAGAAAGTTAATGATTGTTATACATGCATTTTAATGTGCCTGTATTTAATTGGAGAGAAAAATGATTTCAAGGGTCAAGCCACTGTAAATCAAAGCTTGCATGTAGCGAGTGACTGGTAGGCTTATATTTAAAATCGAAGAAAGCATAATAGAAGTACATGAATAGTGGGATAGGATATGCATATTCAATGGGGTAAAATTAAGAGAATTGCCCAAGGGTTGTCCCAGTGCCTTATATGGTGTTTCTGAGGCAGAGCAATTATGTACAACATAAATTGAAGCTCATTCAATCCTTTATTTAACCAGATAAAACCAGTTAAGACCAAAGTCTCTTTTTCAATGGTGATCTGGCAGTTGTCGGAACGCACTTCCAATTTACTATAGATTGGGATTCATCAACAAAAAAAAAAAAATGCATACGATTGAAACCAGGCGCCGCCGAACATTTGATTAATGCGATGCTAGTCTTTAGTTCGAAAAGTTTTACGAGGAAACATACACACTGATTTATGAAATGATTGATAAATGATGGCCGTAGAGTGTATATTGAGGGCTGACTGCAACAGCCCTCAATATAACAGTTATGTCCAATATACAACATCTGGACATAAGTGTTTATTGTAGTCAGCCCTCTATTTTCTTGAGGGAAAGAAAATAACCGTATTTTTACAGTAAAGTTTCCATTGACTTAATTTGAAGATAGGGTCTCAGACTGATAATTGGGCCAAACCTCACTGGATCTAGTGAGCAGCGTCTCTGAATGCGACCAAGAGGTTTGACTGGAAAAGTGAGCTCCATTATGGCTGGAACTGCTAAATGAGCCCATCATAATAGGACTGTAGGAGTGAGTCGGGATTTTTCGTAAGCAGCTTGCACGTTTTAGTCCATGTGCCCTGGTAAGCGCACTGTTTGTTAGTCTTGGCGCAGGGGCTTCGAGTGGCCGGAATCGGAGCTTGCTTACCATACATCCCACTTCCTCCTCAGGTTTGCCAGCTTCCTGCGGGGCGACTCCCACATCAGTCCTGAGGAGTCACAGTCACATGATCAGCAGTATGGGCTGGGGGGCGCCTATTTCGAGGGTCTGATCTTCCCTGGGCAGGTTAGTGGGCAGCCGCCGAGCAGGGGAGCGCCTCAGCACGGGGGCGGAGACGACCTCAGCGAGGATGAGCAGGAATACTCCGAGGCCCCTCTTACCCCGCCCATCCCTCCCCATAGCCTCGCCCCTCATCGTAGTCCTGCCCCATCCCTTCCTGTCGGGGGTGCGGTCCCGCTGCCTCCAGCCCACACCCCTCAGGTCTTCCCTTACCCTGCCCTCCCCTACACTCCCTACTCACAAACCACGGACAGTGAAGATCTGGAGCCCTTCTGAGGGCACCTTTTTAACACCGACACTCTGCGTATGAATTGGCTCTTCATATCGGTCACTACATTTGCATGTATTGTTGACTTAATATTGGCCTATGTACATATTCACATAATCTTAGGCTGCGTTCGGAATGTACACTTGTCCACTCGCTCACTTACTCGCTTTATATAGTTTTCAATGTAAAACATTCACTACAAAGTGCCGTATGTAGTGAGTGAGTGTACATTTCGAACACAGCCTTAGTCTTTTGCCAGTGGAAAATCCAGGGTCAGGAAGTGAAAGCCCTCCCTCGCACTGATCCGATCGCTTTGATTTACTGTTCAGCACAACACTACTGCTAGAAGCAAGAGCCATTAGTGGAAACAGCTGACTGAGCTCATGAGTGGAAGAAATATGGGTCCAGACTTTCACCTCCTGTATCTCAGGATTATCCGTCACTGGTTGTGTGTGGATGCAGTTATCGCGAATCGATGGTGCAAATGGTTCATCTGCTGAGGAGGAACTCTGGTGAGGGCTGGGGGTCATACTGGAATATCGCTTATCCTCTCCAGTCCATCACAATCCAGCTAAATGGGAGTCTTGCACTCATAGTGCATTTCCACTGACACAGAACCGGCATGGAGCCGGTCCCCGAACCTAATTTTGAACTGTTCCGTGCATTTTGGCCAAATATAAATTGGTTCGGAACCAGAACCAAAAAATAGCAGGTTCTTTCAGCAAACCGTGATGACATTAGCCACAGCATTGGTGTGTTGACATGGTTCAGCGGAAAAAATTCCGTATCCAACCTCTACTTTTTCAGCTTTCTAATTGCCAGTACGATTTTAAAAGGTGCTGCTCGCCAATATATTGGGGGTTTGAATTTAATATTAGTATTTAATATCGCGAATGAATATGCTGCGCCTGCCCTAGCAATCCGGTGTGTCATCAGTAACGTGGCTGCCGCTGTTATATTACCACATATTGCAGCACTAGAAAATAAACTCTTTATTTATTTTTTTTTTATTTAAATTTGGCATCTCCAATCCCACCCGAATCTGGAACGTCCAATCCGAGAACTATGTACAAGGCTTGTTCATATGCAACCCCCTGTTGCCAGCTCAGGAGAGAGAGAGACAGTTCGCAGCTCTCCTCCGAAGCACACGCCTGTCAGCCCCTGCATCTTTACACTCATTGGTCGAAACTGTCGCAAGTTCAGAACGAGGGAGGAGGATACCCGAACATGAGCAATCTTAGAATTTCACTGACGAGCGCCCAGCTGGCCAACAGGAGGCGCTTGAGCAACGAACAAGGCAATCATTTTAATTTCCCTTCCCAGCAGTCCCCTCCCAATTTGCATTCCCACAGCGCTTTAGCCAATCGCGCGCTGTTCTGAAAAAGCTGCCGACCACTGCTGGTTGGTACGACCGGGGATCGAACCCGCGCCGCCGTAGTCACTACTGCTCTGCAAATGCAGCGCCTTAACTGAGTGAGCTAACCCGGCAGCTAAACTCTTTATTTTCTTGACTGGATGTACGCTTGACATGTTTACCCACCCAAATGTTTTTCTGGCTACCCAAACATCAATAAGCCGAAAAAGTATTGATTTAATTTGATATTGGTGAAGGTTAAATACGGAATTCTTCCCCTTACGTTTGAATGTGTGTAGCCTCCAAAATACCATATTTTGTTATATTATTTTACTTGATATAACAGTAGCTTTTAACAGTTAGCTTGCCTAATGTCAGCTAACGTTTGGTGGTTGATATGGATCAACTGTTTGACCTGAAACGATCAGCGTTTTTTTATTGGTTGTTGTGATAAAACCAGTTTCTTAAAGTCGAGGGTTGTGCAACCTTTGCCACTGGTATTCAGACAAGTTTGATAGTTTTAATTTTTTCAACCAATTTGCAGTTGCGTGAAAGTTTCACTGTAAGCTAGCCTGAAGACGGTAGTTATTTCTACTTTGTTCAAGCCAAGTTACACCCGAAAACATTTTATATACCAATCTTCTTGCGCACAACAGTCGCCTAAGTCTTTATTGAGTAGCAGGGCCATGTTTCTTGTACGGATAAACAGAAAAACATGTAACAGGACAAAGACTCGCCAATTATCCAAGTTGTCCATCTTCTTATGTTGCTTGATATAGACTGACAATTCACCTTTGTGTGCAGTGCCAAATCACGCACACTGTCCTTGTTTACAGCGGTTCCGCTCAATACTAGTGGAAACATGGGCCTGTTTGCTGAGGGTTCGCTACAAAGAACCAAGGCTCAGAGCATCTTGAACCGAACTGGTTCTGAAACAGAACCATGGTCAGTCGAAATGTACTATCAGATCCCAGAGGGCCTCGTTTTTCTGGAATGGGTGGGTCAGCACTTTACCAATGTTATTGAGCCGTTCAGAAGTTCAAATGTGGATTTTAAGGCCAAAATTGGCCACTAAATCAGGGGAAGAAAACCAAAAGGAATAAGAAGTTCCCAGTTCAAAATGGCTGGAGATTTAAGAACTTCCACTTCCTGCTGTTCAGCTCTGAGAGACTATTCTGTACTGCCCTCTGTTGTGACACTCAGGTATGACATGCCAACCACCATCAGTACGCTGTGTGCGCTGATGATTTTTTTTAAATGATTTTTAAAAAGACATTTGAATACACTCAGGGGAAAAATTTTAGATAAGACCCATTTTGTAGGTATTTGGTTTACTTTTACGGAGTATTTTAAAGGTTTTTGTCAATTCTGGCATCATGTTGACTGGACAGTGGGTATGAGTCTTGCCAGACAAGGTCTGCTGGCATTTCTTTAAACTGTCAATAAAACAGGACTTGTTCACCTTTCTGGTTTGGTTTGTATTTTCTAGCACATTCTAAAACCCGTAATGTAAACAGCTTGCTTTTGGTACAGTTCCAAAGGGCCAGAGTGACGACACATGGGTACATATACAGTAGAAGGCACAAAGTCCAGTACGCAAACAAGTGCAATTAAAATCAAGGTCAGTTTGTCCTTCATTACTACATGGAAGTCAGCAGGTCAGCTCCATCTTTGTCCCTCGTCAGACTCTTTAAAACACTCCAATTTCAAATTCAGTAGTCTAGCCATGTGTGCCGTGCGGTCAGTATTTGAAATGCTAAGTGGTGAGAAATAAAGGTAAAGGGGGGGGGGCGCAGTTTCACCACCCATTTCAAATTCCACAAATCTTTACCATCACAAGCTGTACATTAAGAGCACACAAGGTGAAGTTCTTCCAGAATAGTAGGTCCAGGCACAGTTTAAATAACATTAAATACAGATTTACAGCTGTACATTAATCAGCTTGGTCAGTTACTCCAGGGAGTAACCGTAAAATAAGGCGGTATCCGACTGACGGGCACGTCGCATTTGCCGAAGTGCCACAGTGCTTCTTTTCCACTGTACAGCTGGAACCAGGCTATTGCCTAGCCATGTCCAAGTCCCCATATTGTGTAATCCATGCTAAACTAGATGCATCTTTGTCCAGATTAAGAATGAAAGCCATGTAACCCACTTATTTAAGTGGCCCATGGATGTTGGTGGCATATTATTAAAATTTCGGTTCTTGACAGAATCCCTGCGCAAAAAAACTGAAAAAATTTTTCTGTTTGGTTTGAGAATCTACACGGACTCCTGAGGAAGTCCAGAAGGTGATATAAACTTGGGCTTGCGGCAGTGTTCAGCTTGACTGAGCTTGTACAAACAGCCCAGCTGTGAAGAGCCTGGGTCCAGCTCTACTGTGCAGCATTGATATCATCAAAGGCTGAACCCAAAAAGGGTGGGACGGAAGATTTCCTTAGTCTTGCTTAAGATCTCATTTGTCAGGAACTTTGTTTTACACAGTCGCCAATCAATCAGACAGGATGCTTCATTGCGACTGTCCTCCTGTGGCTCGAGACCCAGATGCGATCAGACAGACGTGCCGGGGAGTTCAGGCTTTCGTCCCAAAGCCGACCTTCAGCTGGTGCAAAAGGGCGACTCACGGGCACAGGAGAGGGGACTTCAGTTTTTGGGGAGCGGCGCAAGATTCTTCCCAGGTTCCTCTGGGGGCGGGGTGGGCGGGGTGGGGGGAGGTGCTGGGGGCTGTCGGGCTGCGGTGTGGGGGGTGGTGGTCGGCGAGTCTCCTCTTTCAGAGGGCACAGAGTGACGGGATCACTTATGTTCTGTGTGAAGACAAAAACTGCGCAATTACACACCGCCACTACCGATTCACACGCCACAGAAACACCCTGTCAAACATTCAATACTAAGATCTTTTTAATTTTGTAATTGGGCCAGGTCACACGGTAACCTACCAGTTTTTTGCTGATTTCACCCAATTGGCTATTTTGTTGTTTGAACTACTAGGGAGGACCTACACAAAGCCATTTAAATTGTAACTATCTTACTTAGTTTTGGAGCGATGATACAAAATACACCATTTTGGTAACTCCGTTACCACGTGACCTGGCCCAATTATTCTCACCTAAAGTCATTTAAACATTAATATAGCTAAGGTTATAGTTTCACAATTTCCTCAAAGTACCTTATGTCTAGATAGTCGTCGTACGTCTAGTTCACACAGTAGGGTTCTGTAGCGCAGATAACACTAGACATTTACTATGCGGTATACAATATAAGACTCTTATACCTTATCTTGTGGGCCATAAACAATAATCTCTAGATTATTTTACCATTTTTAACAGAAATTTATATTTCAAAAGCAAAGAATTTTACAGACAGCATAGAGCAATGCACTTAGAGGTGGCGGTGATCTCGCTCGTCATTAAAATGGTTTCCGATTTGCATCAGTACATTCACATTTGTCTCAGCGTCAAATTGGCAGTAAGCCTACATAGCGTCCTGTGAGACTAAGCAAAGCGGACACGCTTTCGGTACAGCATGGTCTGTTCAGTGGTTGACGGGCCTTCGAGACCAAGCAAGCTAATGCAGCCAAACGTTGCGTCGATTTGTAAATTTTCTACGTTTTTAGTCAGCGTTTACTGCCCCCCTGTGGCGTCTCCCTTTAAATGCATTGCAACAAAGAAGCAGAGTCGTGCATTCACATCTCTTGATTGAGACAGACGCGTAGGCACACCTCCGCAAAACGACATGACACAGTGGAGAAAAAACGCATCTCTCACCTTTCTTCTGACGGCACATAATGGCATGCAAAGAAAAGAAAAGAGCACATTCAGTTCAAATGTTCACTAATGCAGCAGATCCACAGATAAGCACATCTGGTAAGGATCTGAAGGTCTGGATTCCAAAAACATGACAGACCCAGCCTCTGCATGCCCTTACCAACACACAGACTGCGACAGGCATAGGAGACCAGACCAGCACAACTTAATTCTGGGTCCTTCTGGTCGCAGTGCCTGCAGGTATGCGCTCCAACCATGCATTTCACGGCCAGATTTTGTACCTGCTTGCTTTGCAGAATAACGTCACCAAAAGTCATTCACAGCATGGTTGGAGCCTATACTTGTGACCCTCAGAACCTAGACTCTGAGTTGCTCTGGTCTAGAGGCACGCAAGGCTCTCAACTTGTGCTAATGCATGCTAGTAGCATCCTCAGTCACCATCTGTAGCCCTTTTGAAAATGGCAATACTGCCCAGATCTGGGAATCACCATCAAAAAGAGAAGTTTATGGTGTGAAAATAGTGTCAATATTTGACTGTTTCAGAACTGACATGATTTCTGTGAACCACAAAATACCATTTATACTGAAAATGGCAAAACTACAAATCCCATTTCACAGCCCATGAGAGACAATTCACAAAATATAATTAATTTTGCAACTGGCATTTTGTGAATAATAATGGAAAGAAAACGTTTGCAGAGGAATAAATATGAGGGCATTCACTGCCAATTGGGAAGAATAACAACACA
This sequence comes from Gymnothorax javanicus, assembly GCA_029692085.1. Lineage (NCBI taxonomy): Eukaryota > Metazoa > Chordata > Actinopteri > Anguilliformes > Muraenidae > Gymnothorax > Gymnothorax javanicus. The sequence goes on along the minus strand of CM056210.1, from coordinate 14,790,549 downwards.
ACTGTGGAGGTGATCACAGAAATCAAATGCAAGAACCAACTTAGTATCCACAGTAATATGTTCACAGAACTAGGTAGCTACCAATTTGTCTGCATAACCTTCTAAACCCTTTTCAGGGCTGACCCGCCACCCACCCACCCAGAGTTTTAGTTTAATTTATGCCGAAGACCACCATACGAAAGATACCATGAGTGCGAAGACTGGATCAATGATACCCGAGTAATAATTATTCTAAATTCTCACCTCCTGGGCCCAATGAGCTGTACGCCACCAATGAGAAACTTGCCATTTGATGATGATATGACATCATTGCGTAATGAAATAAACATTGCCAAATAATGACCCACAGGCTAGCTGCCTGTATTGGCTCTAAATTTGCCATTTTGGACTTTCACTGCATTTCGATTGATTCACGCATTCCAATGCGAACAGCACGTGTTAACCTCTTGCTTAATGCACACTGGAAAACCATCAAATTGTCCATTATGCCATCAAGAATACAGAAACTTTTGATATTTCATTGCATCACCTCGCCATAGTTCAGAGCATCCTTTATGACCAACTTTGTAAGTCCCAAATTTGGCTATAATCTGTATCTCCTTGTGACCAAAGTAAGAGATGCTCCTCACGCCTGCTCAGGTGTGACAATACCTGCAGCGGCTGTACCTCGGTGTTCGGGTTGCTCCTGGCTAAGGTGACCATCTCTCGAATCTGGTAAATGGCGAAGGCAATGGTGACCCAGGGCGACGAGGAGATGACCCAGGCGGGCTTGTTGAGGTCCTCCTGCTCCTCTTGATGCTTGGTCTTCTTTGGAGGCAGTTTGACGTCTGGTTTGGGGGAGGCTAGCTCCGAGTGGTTCTGGACCAGGTCAATCGTGGCTATGGGGACTGGACTGGATGGAACCGGAATGTTCTCAGCCAGCATCTTTTCCTCTGGGACATGGGGGAAAAAAGGTGACAAAGAGTCTAATGTTGTTATGGTGCCACTGTTGTTGATTTAGTCCCACTGTCATTTGAATTCAGATTTGAAAATGACTCAGAAATAACAATGAGCAACAATGGATGGAGGTCATTCCAGGTTACATTGGCCTCAGAAGAACAGTGCTTCATCATGCCGCGTAATACCAATGTGGCAAAGTCTGTATTTTCTCAACCACATTCGGAGGGAGGGGACCGTTGTGCTTTCCTATTTCACAACAAACAGTCTTACCCTGGTTCTGTCCCGTCATGTACTGGATGAAGGAGAAGATCAGAAGGATGATTAAGGAGGCCATACCAATGCCTCGGAACGTCTCCGCTGCTCCTGCAGTACCAGAGTGCCAGCACACAAACAAACAAACAAACAAACACACACACGTCAGTGCACAGGAATTTACATTTAGCAGTTACCGCTCAAAATTTACAGCTCAAAATGTCTTCCATCTGTTTATTGTATATATTATTTTATTGAATCTGCTGATAACTGACTCCATCACTACCTCAGACTCTAGTTTGTACCTTAATTGGCTATAACTGCTTGTAACACCCGCAAACGTAGTAATAGTCCACAAATGTGATAAACCACAAACTTAATTTGAATCTGCAGCTTTTTTTGAGTCTACTGGGCATGTACAAGTAGAAACCATGCTATAGCGTTCTAAGTCCGTAAGTAAAACTTCTTTGTGTCCACTGCGTGAGTGCAAGTAGACACCATGCTATTGATAGTCTGTTAGTAAAACTTCTTAGCCTGCAGTGAACTACCAATCCACAGTAGACGTACTCAAGTTTTTTTTTTTTTTTTTTTTTTTAATTTTACCTTCCACAAGTGTTACAAATCCCTGCAAATGTTATCGTTATTACATTTGTGGTAAATTTTGTATCATCTTCTCAAAAGACAACTGCCATTACATTTGTGGGAAATTTTATTACATTTGTGGGATTATTACATTGAAAGTTGCAGATTCGTATTACGTTTGTGGTTTTAGGTTTCTGGGCCGTTATCAGTGGGTGTTACAGTGCATTAGGCCAAGTTTCTGTATTTGGCTAAAGGTGAGCAAAGCACTATAAAAGTCAGTCACTCGGTCTGCTTTTAAAGGTATATGGAGTAGCATTTTTCGATTGCGATTTGTAGACACTGCATTCAAAGTTGGCCCTTCCTCCGCCGCTCAATGACACAAGAAGCACTACCCGCCCTCAGATCCGGCACGCCAATATTGACTTCCCAAAGGTTGACGCCCAGAAACATCCCGAACAAAGAAATAAAATGCAGACAGATGGCAGGGTCTCTGTTCATGTAGACACTCCCACACATTTCTAGCGGGTCATAAGCGATGATTGAGAGGAATTATTTTTGATTGAATCTACGCATCTTTTTTTAGGAAAATCCGACTCCGCACACCCTCTAGTGATTCTAGTTCGTTTATCCCAATCTTCCATGACTCTTGCTGACATCACGGCTTCCTTACCGAAGTAGTTGACCAACACTCCGCCCACCATGGCTCCACAGCCCCGCCCTAAGCCCAGGTGCAGGCCTTGCAGAATGCCCTGTGCAGAGGTGCGGAGGTCGGGGGGCACAGCCGCACTCAGGTATGAGATGCAAGCCGCCCACACAGACGCATGCGTCACTCCTGTCGGCCCAAACAGAGCAAACACACTGTTCAAGAAGCACATAGTGAGATATAAACGCACTGTCGGTATGGTGCAGTCACTAACACACACAGTCAGCATCGGAGCAGTACAGTCACAAAAGCACAGTCACAAACATACATACTACCAGTGCAGCCCAACAGCCACAAATACATGGTCACTACACACCAAAGTCATGAATACACTTTCAGTCAGTATGGCATATAGTCACAAACACACACTGTCAGCAAAACAAGCGGTCAGACCATCTTTAAATTCTTGTGCAAAACAGTGTGATTGTTACCTTCAAGGGAACTTGTATATTAATTACATAAATGTACCATACCTCCCTGCAGTAAAAGAAAGTGCACTTAGTGATCAAACCTTTAAAATACCATGCACTTCAAATAACACTTCCTGTTTGTGCATTTCCTCTGGGAACCAGCGGGGGGCAGCACATGTACAGCAGCAGTGGTGTATCATTTCGCCCTGACGTCATTCACTTGAGTCTGTGAGGGCAATGTCAGCAGCTGGCAGGCCTGGCCCCATTAGTCCTGGAGCACAATGCACAAAGATCCATCTCCCTACCGCCCCCCACGGCCTGCCGAGTCGCAGTCGGCGCCAGCCCCAGAACAGCCATCGATTCAAATCTGTGACTACATCAGACACGAGGAGAAACGCAGAGGGTGTAGGGGAACAGAAAGTGCTGAAACGAGATGAAAAGCAGGAAGCAAAAGACTCCCTCGGAGGTGTAGATCGAGCTAAACCGACGGCACACCTTGAACCAATACAGATTTGAGTTAATATTCAAGCACTGCTCTGGGCCACAGGACTGTGCCTGGAGGGTCTTTTGGAATGCAGGCCAGCCTGGCGTCATGTGAAAGACATCGTCATGTGAAAGACATGTTTGCAGTCACAGATCGTTATTGGATGCGCGTGGGCGGTTAGCAGATGGTCTGAAGCAGACGGGGGGGGGGGGGGTTAGCTTCTCACGCTGAACCAGCCACTGACAGCAGGCAGCTGTTTAGTGTAATAGAACTAGGCTTCAACCCCAAGACTTCAGGATGCCTTAACCACCGTTGGACAATGCCAAAATTATTTATTTTTTGCGTCTATACTGCAGAAAATTAAAAGGAAAAAAAACGTAATCATGAAGCAATCTGTCACTTTTGATTAGAGGGTCCTTATATTATTCTTGGCGTCGTAAGATCTTCTGACAAATTACCACCATTTTTATATCCAATACTAGCAACTGTCCACGAACTACACGGTATCCAGATGTAAACATGACGCTATTCACTAGTGCAAATTGCCAACAGCCATACCAGAAAATCCAAATAAAAACACATGAGACCAGACCACAACAGGAGCACTGCCCAAACATCATCAAATTTGTGCTCCAGTGAACCAGTCTGGCTCTTTATTTTCAAATTAATTACTCGCTACAGAGGTGATGATCTAAGTCGCGCTTTTGAGCAGTATATGAATAATGTCAACTAATTATTTCACACAGGCTACACCATCAATACGAATGTGAGGGGGAAAAAAAAAGTTATTAATATTTGAATATGAATTCAAATCATTCGTCTGAGTCAGAGCTTAACCGCTCTCACAGTTCGACCGCGCGGCCGCTATGTAGCCAGTGAAATGAGCACCTCCGAGGGCTCAGAGGCCATGATGTCATGTATAGGTGCGTACATAAGAAGACTGCGTGTTGAGAACGCGTGCGACCCGTCTTGTGTGTGAGGCCTGTTTGAGGCCTGCTGTTGTCGCCTAAAGGAGACACTCCTCTGCATACAACTATGCAGGTGCTACCAAACCTGTTTGCGAAGGCTCCCATGGCCACACCCATAACCCACGAGCAACAGGAGGTACAGCAGAGAGACTGCTGCGTTTGTTTGCTCTTACAACAGAGGGCTGAGTGGTGGAGACGAGGGAGGGGGGGACAGACGAAAACGAATTTCCCCCGGAAAGGGTGTCTGACAATGGGCTTAATATTAGAGAGAGAGAGAGAGAGGCTTCCTGTCTGTCCTGAAATGCCCTCTCTCTCGCTCCATTTCCCGCAGATCGAAATAAACAGAGAATTTCACAGCCTGCAGAGGCCAGACTGAGACTCACCTTGAAGAACCTCCATGGGCAGAACTATCCAGGCATTCTCCAGGTAAGATATGTACAGGTACCGTGCAGTGTTACAGGCCAGACCAATATACAGCACCCTGAGACGGAAAAGAGACACACACACAGGACAGGGAAACGGTTAGCCAGAGAGCCAACTCATTCCAATGACATTCCACACCAACTTCCCTGTATGTAAGTCTTAACAACGTTTATCAGAAACATTACAGCAGGGCATCACTATTCACTCAGTCAGACACAATGGCAATGCATTCCCTGAGATTTGAAGCTGAAACCTTCCTTAAGCTCATGTGCAGGAAGTAAGCCATATATCATTGATCACTCCAGTTCAATAATATTCAGGATGATATCAGTCCAAGTCAACCTAGAATCTCAAATTGGGACCCTTGGCTTCCCATTAATCAGCTGACTCAGTAGCCATGGAACACAAACCTTTTCAACTTATTTTTACAGTACTTCTCACCATCCACTTGCTTCCAAATGAGAGTGAATGGAAGCTACTGAAACAAACAGCTAGCCCGATAGCGATAAAATGGACAGGACCTGGGAAGCTATGCGGACAGAGCCACATTTAGTGGACCGTCCTCCTTTGAAACGGATAGCAGTGCGTTCTGAAAACAGATGAAGAGATAGCAAGTGCATCGACACGGGACCACAGGCAGGACTCAAGGGCTCTTTGATGGAGGGAGGGAGCAGCTGCGTCAAGTTACCGCAGGTCAGGGGAGCGGATAACGCAGCCCTTCTCCTGTGCCCTCGGCCGAAATTCGGACAACGGAATAAAGGTCAGCAAGAAGAGTGTGACTGCTTCTCTCCTGCACAATGCTCAGTCCTGTTCCTTGTTTCCCCACATTCATAGCATGACAACAGTCCTCCTGTTTCGGGAAGCCTGAATTCACTTAAGACAGTGAGACCTGTATGGCAGCCCTAATGCTGGGCATGCGAGGAGAAGGAAAATTCTCACAACGCGAGAAGCGTCAGCGTGACATGACACTTAATGGGTATCTTGTGACGTCTGGAATTCCTGATTGGGTGTGTGTGTGTAAAAGAATTGGAGGCTCCTTCTCCTAAGTGTCACACAGCAGTAACTATCGCCTTGTGCTAGCTCCCCACACTGCAAACTATAGCTCCCTACTAGCTTCCCACATAGATTCAGATTCAGATTCAGATTCAGATTCAGAGGACTTTATTTGTCCTAAAAAAGGCAATTCAGTTTCTCCAGTCTACCAGGGCACAAACACAAACACCAAATTGCAACAGCAGCAAACAACAGCATGTCAGAGGTAATCAGCCAGCGTATAGGCAAGAGGTGCACACAAGGGCTAAGTACAATTCAAGTGCAGTGCAGGTTCATGAATTAGTACCAGGCATGAAGAAAAAAAATCATAATAAAAGAGTTAGACAGCAGCTCTCCCAGAAGCTTTGTCACAAGAAAAGACACCTGAACAAGTCAAGTTATCATAAACCACACACACATATTCATTTAAAACAAACTTCTGTCGGCATATAACCATATATTTGCTATAACCATAGCCTCCAACTAGATTCCCACACTGCTAACTATGGCTCCCTGCTAGCTCCCACACCGGTGACTATAGAATCCTGTTAGCTCCCCACACTGGCATTACTATTGCCTCCTGCAAGCCCCCACACTGCTAACTATAACCTCTTGCTAGCTCCCCACACCAACCAAACTATAGCTTCCTTTTTCCTTCTCACCCCTGCGTAACTATAGCCTCCAGCTAGTAACTCATACTAGCGCAATTATAGTCTCCTGCTAGCCCCCAACACTGGCGTAATTATATCCTCCTAACTTCCCACACTGCAAACCATAGCCTCCTGCTAGCCCCCTACACTGCAAACTATAGCTTCCTGCTAGCAACTCACACTGGCATAACTATGGCCTCTTGCGAGAAACTCATACTGGCGCATTTATAGTTTCCTGCAAGCTCCCCACACTGCTAACTATAACCTCCTGCTAGTCCCCCACGCTGCTAACCATAGCCTTCTGCCAGCAACTCATACTGGCATGACTATTGCCTCCTGCTATAAAGCACACTATTAACTGTAACCTCCTGCTAGCCCCTCTCACTGCTGACCATATCCTCCCGCTAGCCCCCCACACTGCAAACAGTAGCATCCTTATAGCTTCCCATACTAGCGTAACTATAGCCTCCTGCTAGCAATTCATACGGATGCAATTATAGTCTCCTGCTAGCCCCGAACACTGGCGTAATTATATCCTCCTAACTTCCCACACTGCAAACCATAGCCTCCTGCTAGCCCCCTACACTGCAAACTATAGCTTCCTGCTAGCAACTCACACTGGCATAACTATGGCCTCTTGCTAGCAACTCATACTGGCGCATTTATAGTTTTCTGCAAGCTCCCCACACTGCTAACTATAACCTCCTGCTAGTCCCCCACGCTGCTAACCATAGCCTTCTGCCAGCAACTCATACTGGCATGACTATTGCCTCCTGCTACAAAGCACACTACTAACTGTAACCTCCTGCTAGCCCCTCTCACTGCTGACCATATCCTCCCGCTAGCCCCCCACACTGCGAACAGTAGCATCCTTATAGCTTCCCATACCAGCGTAACTATAGCCTCCTGCTAGCAATTCATACGGATGCAATTATAGTCTCCTGTTAGCCCCCCTCACTGCTAACCATAGCCTCCTGCTAGCCCCCCACACTGCAAACAATAGCCTCTTGATAGCAACTCACACTGGTGTAACTATAGCCTCCCGCTTGCAACTCACACGGCCAACTATACCTCCTACAATCCCCCCACACTGCGAACTATAGCCTCTTGTAAGGCCCTCTTGCTGCTAACTATAACCTCCAATAAGCCTCCCATGATAGCACAACCCTAACCCCTAGGAAGCACCTCACAGTCACGATTACAGGCTCCTGCAAGCCAGGAAGCATAACTGATGAAAGCATCAAATTCTGCTTAGCCTTACATGGCATTCCAGTGAAATAAAGGTTTGTTTCACTCCTAGGCATCAGCATAAATAAGCACATGACACAGGCCATGTTGAAGGCAAGGCAAGGCACAAAGTGTCACAACCACTGAGAACACGTGCATAACCACCTGCAGAACACTTCACAAAAGAAGCACCTCAAATTTCTCTTTGGTCCGAGGTGTCGACTGAATCTTTTTAAAAATACCGTTAATCCTCTTAAAACCACAGCTGCTGCTCTCACATCAGTTTATGAGAGGTAGAACTGATAGTTCAAAGTCAAACGCATCCTCTGGCATGATGGGAAAAGAAAAGGAGAAACCGATAAAGAAACTGTGCGTAGGTTTGGACCTGAGGAAAACAACAAATCGAAAATTCGAGGGCACTCAGTACAGTGCACACCTCCGCCACGCCAAATACTTGTTCCTTTGGTTCCAGAATATGTTCTGGATCACTTCCAAAATTAAATCAACTCTTCCTTAGATTACCACCCATCATCCTGCCAAATTTTGTACCAAAACCGTTCATAACTTTTTGAGTTATCTTGTCGAAATATCACACAGTCCCGTGTTAGACAGATATATTGTAATTCTTCTGGATCCAGAATCCAGAATATGTTTCGGATCACTTCCAAAATTGAATCAACTCATCCCTGGACTACCATCTATCATCTAACAAATTTTGTGGTAAACCGTTCATAACTTTTTGAGTTATCCTGTTAACAGACAGACGGATGGATGGAAGAACAGACAAAAACCAAACTGGGGTGAAAACATAACCTCCTTGGTGGAGGTAACCAGCTAATTCATGATTATGTCATGAGCCAAAGTGGCTGGGAGAGGAGTCCCGTCTGCACAGCAGGATTCTGGGTAACTGCTGAGGAAAGCACCGCACCTCTTGGCCGAGAATTGGCGGAGACGCCGGAGCCACGCCCAGTCACACTGTCACAGGAAAATGCACCCTTCCTTCCACCTCCACTCACCTCACAGTGGGTCACTTCTCCACTCACTGGCCCTCACTCAACAATGCGGCAGCGGGCAGGAGAATGTCCCTGGGCATTGCTAAGAGGGCAGCTGGACCGGGGCGAGGCAGCAACTGCCAATCACGCGGACAGCAAACAAAAGGGCAAAGACTTTTCGTATTAAAATAGTGATGAAGAGTCAATCGAAGAAACATCCAGGGAGTGAAACATTTAGTATCCACAATTTGTCTTTGGTCTTCGTATGCTCAAGTGTTCACTTCGACTTGGCCAAGACATGGCCTCCATAATTATGGAGGGGATCGATGGCCTGTCAGGAGTCCAAGCGGGGACAGACAAATTCGGGGGTGACAGAGACAATTTGGTACCCTAACACAAGATTGGTTAACAGAAGCCAGGAAATAATTTCAGTTACTTTTTGACTGTAATCCTTCAAGCTCCTCAATATAGGACACTTAACTATGAACCTATGAAGTCATATCATTTTGGGAAAATTAAAATTCCAACAGGGCAAGGATGGATGATATTGCGAAAATATACCATTGCCGAATTTTGATAACAATGGTAATCAATAGATCACAATATGAACGATGCATTTTTGATGAATGTATAAATTAAACAATTATTTAGGTCAGGCGTAAAGATAACTCTCTGCTCATAAATGAAGGCCTACACATGGTTTGAATTATTGTCATTAATCAGAATGTCAAAAATTCCAAACAAATGTGTGAAACAATTATTTAAAATTTTTTGTTTTGTACACCATCATAAGTGAAATACCAAAACTACAACTAAAATATCATAACACCAGCACACCTCAGACTGCGTTCGCATGATAGGGGAACAAAAAATTAAACCTCACATCAATGGTACATACCCAACTGCAAAACATATTAACATCTTTAATTACAAACATCAATATTGTTTTTTGCAAAACAAACATCATTATCATGCCCTTTTAGAACCCAGTTCAATTTTTATTCCAGGAAAATTTATTTATTTATTTATATATATATATATATATATATATATATATATATATATATATATATATATATATATATATATATATATATTATTATCATTATTATTATTATGTATTTTTCCCCCCCAAAGAGAAGTAATGGCTCTTCACTCTTCAACATTAAATCAAGGCATTATGTCTGAGACCTTACATAGATCCCTAAAAATGAAGTCTATAATCTCATAGATAATATCAGAAAGAGCTCTTAAGCTACTGAGAGCGACTGAAAGCAGCACTGGAAGCCATTACACAGTAAATTCAGAGCCAGTTTACTCATTTGATCAATTATGCTGAGTTTTGCCCAAGTCTGGCTCTGTAAGATTTTAGTCAAGTTCCAACTGCGGTCTTAATTCTAGCTGATAGCAAGCTCCATGACAAAAAATTTAACAGCATATCAGCAAACTTTGCTGATCTTTTCAAAGTTGGATCTAATAAGCTTGTCATTAGTGTTATGGCCGCCATACTTTCACTTGCACTAGTTTCACTACTAGTTCCTTATCAGCCTGCTACTTTGTCCCTCGAACAATGTGCCCAAATCATAAGCCCCTGGAGTAAAAAGTTAGCACAGCGTCCATTTGAATCACAATATCACAGTTCTGCAAGCCAATTTGTGAACTGCAAATCCTCTGCTGAGCATATGTATTGAAGTCATACAAGCCACAGATAAAATAACCACAGTCATGCATTATAAACACAATATAAAATTTCACAAGTTCCTTCATCAAATCTGTGATACTCAAGAGGTGTTTTCCCTATCGAGAAAGTTAAGATATACGTCAACTGATTTATCACCCTATCCAGGTACAGGATAACATAAAAAGGAAATAAGACCGGTTGATAATGCAATGACACATAATTCTTCACTGAAAAATGTGCTAAACTAATAAATGTTCTGATGCTAAATAGACCTTTATTACTGTATATTCATCTGATGAGTACATAGCAACTCAATTGACTGGAAATAAAATCCACTGCCAGGCATAAGAATGAGTTCACCATAAATATTATGTAAACAGGAGGACTCTCATAGTCCATGACTAACGAGATTAGGCGTGTTCCATATTGACTCTACTTAAAGTTTCGATCAGAGGCCAGCCGACTTTGACAGAAAAAAAGAAACCAGACCATAAAAGTAATTAAAAGATAGAAACACTTTCATACACCGTTTAAGGTAGGACAATGCTTTCAGCCCAAACTTTATCATCCTTCACAAATTCCATTTCATGAGATAATTTGTGTGTGAGTGTGTGCACTCCCTCAACATTTCTATGCCACATTTATGATGTATATATATATGGGCGGGTCACAAAATAGTTGTCAACTGATACCGCACTCTTGAGACATAGACATGATATGCAGTCGGAAGATATACAGCCCTGGCCTAGCACAGCGCACCCAGATGACACATACCTTATGTGGCCAACCAGCTCAATGAGCTTGTGGCTGGTGAAGTAGGCGGCCAGCTCAGAGATGTGGCTAAGCACGGAGCAGACGCCGAACAGCGTGGTGGTGCCCTTCAGGTCCTCCAGGTGCCAGTAGAGGAAAGTGAAGACAAAACCGTAGCCAAAGCCCATGAACCAGGCCACAAAGAGCACCGTTCCATAGCGGATGCTGCACAGCAGCCGGATCAGGTCCCGGTAGTGGAATGACGGCGCTGCATCTCCACCAGCGGCGGCCTCTTCGGCGCCCGCCACGGACGTTGTGGACACCTGAGGTTCGTTTGCGACGACCTCATCGTTTCCCCTCTTCTCAGACTCTTCCGCGTACGACCTGCGCTCACCGGTGTCAAAGTTAAACCGCGTGGCCACTATCAGAGCTGACCCCATCAGGACGCCGAACAGGATGAAGGCGATGCGGTAGTTCTTGTAGTCGGGCAGACTGCAGCCAGAACCCTCGATGAACAGTTTGATGTGGGTGTGGTCAATCCAGATGCCCACGGAGAGCATAGCCACGCCCCACCCCAAGGAACCCCACATCCGCTGTAGCCCATATCGGTCACGGTGTCGCCCCAGGTTCTGCAGGGTGACGGTATCCACAATGGTGACGGCGGGAGCGCTGAAGAACTCGCCAATGATGATGACCAGCAGGATGAGGAGGAAAATGGTCTCTACCTGGTCCTTGTTGTAGGTAATGATGTACTCTTTGGGGGTGGCGGTTGTGGTGGTCGTAGTGGTAGGGGCAGAGGTGGTGGGAGCATGGGTAGTAATATTCAGCGGAGTACTGGCGGAAACCGTCACACTGGTATTAGACAGAGACGGATTTACAGGGAGGGCCGTTTTTGTTGTGTTAGGAGGGCCAGATGACGTAGAAGTGGTAGCCAAGGAGGTGACAGTACTCACCCTGCCTTTAGTCACAGATTCAGTCACATTGTCGAGAGCTGAGGGCAAAACTGTGGCGTTTACGTCAGCCTCTCGGATATACCTGTGCAGGTGGCTATACACGGAATTCAGATCGTCAAAATTCTGGGGCAGGTCAGAGGGATCCACTCTCAAGTCTCTGCGACGTCTGTTATGATTGGCTGGTGGGAGCAGGGAGGCTTTGGTGTCATTGGTCGTTGGGAGGGACACAGAGGTGTTCGTGGGAGGAGCGGTCGGGTTTTTCTCCGTGCAGGTCATGCTGGCCTCCTTGACGAAGCCGATACCGCAGTTGAACACGATCCAACAGAGCACGGAAAACAGCAGCACAGCCTTCCCTCTCTTGAAGCGGTCCGCCACCACTCCCCAGAAAGGGGCGCTACAGAACTCGATGAAGTAGCGGATGCCTACCAATAAGCCGCTCTGGCTGGGCGTCATCCCCAGCTGCTTATAGTACACGGCCAGTAGCGGGTGCAGGGAGCCGTAGGCGGCGTAGAAGAACAAGTAGAAGATCTTGGAGATGAGGAGATCTCTGTTGATCCTCAGGCAACACCTCTCGCAGCATGTCATGCTTTCAGTTGACGGAGGATCGGGTGATTCCACTGAGGATTCTGCCGCGGAGGAAGGGGTTGCGGGCGAGTCCCCAGTCGGTTCTAGGGACAAGGTGCCAAACGGTTCAGCGAGGGCATACTGCCTCTTCAGCTCCTCCTCGTCTTCCGTCAGAATCGCCACTCGATCGTTGCTAGCCATCGCTATAGAGAAGAATAGAAAAAAGAAAGAAATGAGCAACAAGTTGGAACCATCTGCAGAACATGATCTCGATCTTCAGTGGCGGGGAGTAGAGAGGAGCGGTTGCACTTCCGCTATCTGTGCAAATGTCATGCTAGACGCTTGCATCAAAAGGCCATCTCGCTCGTATTCATAGACAGCACCTCAATCTGCTGCACTTAGCTTTACGGTTGCAGGTTTAACTCCTCACTTGAAATACTACTTTGACTAACATTTTACCACATGAATGCGAACATATTTTCCAGCACACTTCAAGTTCCAACAAACAACAAAACCAGTCTTAACAGGCATAAAACCTTTGATCTTCTGTGATTCCTTAATCACCGTTACAGACAGTTGTACCTACTGCACCAAGCCTCTAAATGATCAGCATTAGGCAGCAGCATAGCAGAAGAACTGACCAAAACAGACCCATTAAAATGACATCTGGAAATCTGGGACTCGTTTTAATGACGGATTGTATCATTGTACCCATTTATTACCTTGACAACAGGGGCAGCTAAACTAAGATTGGCCAGGAATGGTCACTACAAACAGTTCTTCTCACTTAACTCTTGTCCATCAGCCAAAAATACTGCGGTGCCAACATGATGTTGACTCAACAAACAGAAAGACCTGAATACTGAGCAAGACTGAAAATTTGTCTGGTTTCATTCTATCAGATAATGGCAGGCGAGCCTAAGTATAACGACATAAGTTCATTCTTACCATTCTTTTCCCGGCCGAGAGGAAACATGGCACAAGCCTCGTCAACTTTCATTTAAATTAATCTTGTCATGAGTCATTACGATTTTTCCGTGCTATAAGCCTACCGGTCTGAATTGGAGGGATGCAAACAATATTAGAATATGCTTTAGATTCCAAGCAGAGGTAATAACAATCGAAGAAGTATTGAAGAAGCCAAATGATTTAGCAGTCGCACAATCGGGTTGACTGGGTTAATATTGGCAAGGCCTCCAACAAATCCATTTTTTTTAAAATACCAATACTGCATATTTATATTGGCCGAGAGATATAAGTCGTAAAACAAACACTTTAAACAACTCACTAAATAATGCACTGCAAGCGACAAAGTAGCATAAATAAACGGACACAAATTGCTTGTTTTTAAGCACAACATGGTAACAATGGATAGCCGAGTGTTACCGCTTATCTTTGGCACACTGATCAGTCGAGGGGGTAGTCGGCACAATACTAGCTTCTATTCTGCTTATGGCATTTGCCATCAGTCCAAGGTTTACATAGACCACTTGAAATTTATGAACCTTCAGACTGCAAGTTAAACTGAAACAATACTACATTTCTCCCTTTGCGCACGTTTGCGGAAGTGTCATTTTTGCGCGTTGAGTTCATTGAGCTTGTCAGCATTAGAATCCCAACATTTATTAGTCAAAAGTTCAAGAAAACAACACTTACAAATGCATATTATTTACAAGTAGCTCAAACTAAGCCAACAAATGACATCTCTGCAGCGGTGAATGTATTTGTCGCAGCCAGCAACACACAGCTAAGGAACTTGAACGGTTTCATAACGCAACGAATTGAATGTCCGTGAGGAATGAGCAGCGTCCGTGTTAAGCTGCTTTCACACTGGACGCGAAACGAATTTTTCGCACGACATATTACATTCAAAGTCAATGCAAAGACGCGAATACACGCATGCACTGACTTTGAATGTAATCTCTCGTGCGAAAAAATTCGTTTCGCGTCCAGTGTGAAAGCGGCTTTAGATGTTACTCGAATAATCAAAGAAAAATGAATGCAACGTATCCACATATACGCTGAAGAGCGCGCAGCCGATGTCGCTTTCTTGCCAGAAATTAAACAGCATCTGAGTAGGGTATTAGAAATTCTGATACACAGGAATTATTCTCTTTTGAACAGAACAATTTACAGTGGCTACGCTTCCTTACCTTCTCGTTTTCAGCTTAGTATTTCACCAACCTCGGCTGGGTGGCAGGTAACCTAATTGGATCTGCCCAAAGGTTTCCCTTTCCACGCATCATCTGAACGTCGCACTTTGCTCCATAGTTGCCTTGCTGTACATTAGCAAAATCTATATATTAAGTTTTTGTCAACGATCCGTACTGTGAAATCTCCTTGGACAGTCCCACTAGAATACGTCCGTTTAACAAGTCCTCTTCGCACAGTAATCTAAAAACTCAACTCCAAACACCAGAGCACCGTGACGTCAATCTCACCTGCAAACGAAGGGAAGCAACTGGGAGGGGTCGAACTCGCCCCGTGACGTTAGCGGAAACTACAGCCGATGGCAAGTCGCCGTATACCGTTTTGCAGAGTCATTAGGTACCCTCGCTGTTGTCTGTCGGGAATTAATCCTCAAATTTATCCACTGATGTGTCTTGACCACAGTTGCAAATAATCATAATCGCGAGATAATTGGTCAAATTATTAATGCAAGACTGCTGCGATTAGGTAAATGGTATGCCTAGTGAACGATGATTGCCGTTATCTGCAAGTATGTCACAGGGGCTTGCAGCAGTATCCTTCACAGCAGAATTTGAGAACTCTCAGGCAAGTATGCAGAAGATCAGTGAACCCGAGAGAGCAAATTCTCCCCACACGGACGGCATTCTTTGACCCTTCCCGTAGTTAATCGATATTATGAAGCAATTCCAAGTAGGCGCATGAATTGGCTATCATCCAGATTCATTCAGTTATGCCGTAATCCTACAATAGTCCTAACAGCTTCATCTCAAATTGAAGATCAGATCAACTCAATAAAAATCGTGCAATTGATCTCTATATAAAAATAATATCAGTTGCGCGTGTTTATTTCCGAACGATAGCTTTTAGAAACTGCCTTTGAGGTCAGGAACGTGGGGAACTAAACTAAATACTTATTTTTCATCAATTTAACATAATGTAACGTGATGACCACACTTAAATGCTCTCATACATAGGCAATAGTATATGAACAGGTCTTTATTGTTTGTCTTTCAAAGTGACCTGGGTTGTAACCCGTGTGTCAAAATTCTGGTAAACAAAATTAAAAGCCATTCTGAAAAACATGTAAAACGAAAGTATTAATCATCAGGTAGTCAAATTCACAGGCATTATCATTGCTGTATGAAAATCCACTGGTAGAGATAAAATGTTTAAAGAAACATCTGCCGTTGTGAAATAAACCAATTTGGATTACAATTAAAAAATCAAAAGTCACCTTGATTTTGCTACTTAAATATTGTATTCAAACATTTCATCACAACTATGTATGATTTAATTTTTTAGTAAGCATATATGGATTCATGAAGGCATGCCTGCCACAGAAATGAACAATAGTTGTTTTTACAGATGAGGATGCAGCCTCCTGTTTTCTATAATGGTCTGAGGACCAGACAAACTCTCGTTCAACATTAACTCAGAGTAAATAAACAGACAAATGCATGAAAGTGCAACTACATATTTCTTTAACATCCTTTTACAGCTGACATTCAAGCGATACGATAGAACCACAGTAAATATATGCATACACAAAATACGTGCTGTATATCTACATGCCTTTGGTGATGCAAGTTGCTAAAAGATAACAACTGCGCACAATGAGAATATTGCAGTCGTGATTTTACATATGCAATATTCCATGTTATACAAAATGAGCATACATGAATGCTCGTGCTGCATCCTTCTTCTTCTTCTTTTTCTTCTTCCTTGGGTGCTTCCTCTATTTCTTCTTCTTCTTCTTATTATTATTATTACACTGAACAAAAATATAAACGCAACACTTCTTATTGTGAGAAATATGACCATGTTCAGAAGCTCATTGTATTTTCATTGAGTGTTGATAGATTGTATGACCGTATTGCAATACATTTTGATCAGTGATTTCAACAGACAAACAAGAATCTCACGATGGCGAGATGATAAAGGGTTGGGGTCTGTTGTCCGAATTTCAAAAATCAATATTGGGTTTGTCTGCCTTCGGCCTGCTGCACTGCTGCACATCTCTGCTGTGTGGACTGTAACAAATGGTCAGTGGTGACTTGAGGAATGTGTTCCCACTTCTCTTCAAGAGCTGTGCGGAGTTGATGGCTATTGGCTGAAAATGGGGACCAATGATGTACTCTTTGGTTGAGGACATCCCAAAGATGCTGGAAGGGGGACAAATCCGAGGAATAAGCGAGCCATTCAAGTACACACGTTTTCAGGCTCAAGGATCTCTGTGCACGGGTGACTTGTGTCTGGCATGGTCATGCTGGATGGTTATTGTTTAGATGGATGAATGGTAGGACGATAGGCAGCAGCATCTCATCGTGAAATCACACTGCATTCAAGTTGCTGTTAATGAACTGCAGTTGGGTACAGTGTCCTTGGAATATTTCCACCCAAACCAGCACTCCACCACTATGTGCCACCGTGCGCACCACACTGATGTCAGCATAACGATCCCCCATCCATCCTCTCCGTTGAGTCGGAAACGTGACTCGTCTCTAAAGAAAACAGTCGTCCATTGTGCCATTGGCCATTAAATGTGTCTATTCACTCAGTCAAACCATTTTTTCATCGAGCTGAGGACAGGTCCAATCCACAAAGAGCAAAACACGCGGAGATATGGACTTCCTGAAGATTATTTTTAGGTAACATTGTGGGGATTGTGGGGACCAGCTGTCTCATCTGCAGTGGCAGTTGCTGGTCTCAGACGGTCACAGAGATGGAGAGTGCAGGTATAGCGGTCTTGGGTGGGGGTCGTCATGCATGTGGGCGGTGTGCTGTCTTGCCTCATTCCTCAAAAAGGTGTTTTTTGTGACTTATTGTTGAAACATGGACATTAAGAGCCCTTACAACATCCCTGAGAAACATTCCCGCATTGAACATGCCAATGGCACGCTCCCTGATGGCTTGAGTATCTATGGCATTTTGAACAATGGCAGAACTGCGACCCCTGAGGTGGCCTTTTATTGACCAGAGTACAGGATGTGCCTGGGCTGACTGTACCTGATTTCAGTAGCTCTGGATCAGGCCCCACCTGTCTGACAGGCCAGTTTTGACAAAGGGCATGAACTTGACAATGATATGGAGAAGGTGACTGAAATGCACACAGACCAGCAGCACACAACCTTGGTCACATAAACAAACCCAACTAAGCCAACCTCAGAAATAATTATGCGGAATATTGACAGGACTAAACTGTTGCGTTTATATTTTTGTTAAGTATATTATTATTATTATTATTCGGGCACAATCTCGGAGTGGTGAAGCAGTCTTATTGTAATGCAAAGATGCTCTGCTCTTCTTTTCTTTTTCACCATTTCGCACGCATGCCTTTGCCCTCATCTCTGCTAGCCTGAAGGACATCCAGAATTGGATGGTCAACCTCCATATGAAGCTCAATCTTGGTAAGATGGAGGTGATCCTCTTCCCTGCTCCTACCCCTCTTATCCAAGACTTCACGTTCTCCATTGGGGGGACCTCTGTTTTGTCATCACCCTGTGAGGAATCTCAGATTGGTGATGGATAGCAGATTGTACATCTCTGAGGACATTACAACGGTCTCCCGAGAAATTAGATGATTTCTGTGGAACATACGGAGAATCTGCCCCTTTCTCACTCCTACTCAACCCATCCTCCGGTCCAGGCTTTGGTAATGTCTCACCTGGACTTATGCAATTCTCTTTTGGCTGATCTCCCAGCATCTGCAATTAGACCTCTGCAGCTTGTCCAGAATGCTGCAGCTCATCTGATTTTCAACTTACCCAAACACGCCCACATCACTCTCCTTCTCACTGACCTCCATTGGTTCCCTATTGGTTGGTTCCCTGTCATGGCTTTCATCAAATTTTTATTGATGGTTTTCTTAGGGGTCAGCCCCAAACTTTATCAAACCCAACACAAGATGGTGGATTAACATCCACACTTACATCAGAACGGCAGATCCTTGTCAGGCTATACCTCTCTCCCACCCCCTAAATTTTGGTAGTTATTATGTTCTTTATGCTCTTTGTGGCTTTATTTCTTGTGGTAAGATTACTGCACGATCGAAATTTTGCAGCCACCCCTGGAACTTGGACTGCCACCACTTTATAAGATTTTCAGAACTTTGGGTCTTTCTGAAGTACACAGTGCATTGTAAGTTGTTCAGGGTAAGAGTGTCGGCAATACCAGTAATGTATTGTAATGTTATGTAGTGAATTATTACTATCATTAATATTATTCTGCCAAAAGAATCACATTTTTAGGGGCTAAAGGTGCTTGACAAATTACCAAAATCTGCAAATGCACATTGCATATTCTATGGATCTTGCAGATGGGTGTGACAAAATGACACAACAGCCCCCCCCCAAACATTTCAATGGAGGACCCTTTGCAGTATGTTTCAACTAGACTCCAGAAATTTCGAAGGCACTTGTAACATCACAAGGCTTTAAATAATCTCGATGCTATGACCTAAAACCAACAGGAAGTTAGCCAATTTTAATTTATTGTGAAATTCTGGGCTGCATTCGAATAGTCCAAAAAAAAAAAAAAACATCCAATCCTGTAATTCCTAACCACTTTTCTTTAACCTCAGTGAAAACGTTGTGCGGTAAAGGAATGGTGTAAAGGGTGATTCATAATAGGCCTAGCTTAGGAAGTCAACCGCGCTGCTAAGAGAATCCGAATGCACTTGCACTAGGCAACGTGATCATGCGTCTCTCACCCGTCATGTTCGTTTCTGAGATTGGCCGACTGTATCGTCATTGCTGAAAAATTGCTGCTGCTCGGAATTGTGGAATGGCATTATCTCCTTTCTTTTCAAAAAGGATGGTTCAGTGCACCCTATGTCACAGGATATAAGCTAGGAGACACTAAATCATCTTTCCTTGAAATTAGAGAATTTGAACACTTATCATGGCTGCCATATCTGGGTTATTTTCTAGGAGTTAGGAAATTTCCGAAGCAAAAAGGCGATTTGAACGCGGCCCTGGTGCATTTTTTTGGATTCACAGAAGTCATGCTTGAATCAACTTCTCATAGGAGCTTAATCAGATCTGCATCAAACTTGTCAGTGAATTCACAAGATGTCAATGATGAGATCATATTGAACAACTGTCTGTCACAAATCCCTGCTTATATCTTTTGTTTTAATCATGGTGATGGATGACTAAGGGAATTTGGCCCATGTTTCACCTCATATTGATTCCCCTAGTACAACCCCAATTCCAAATAGTTGGGACGAAGTGTAAATTGTGAATAAAATCAAAATGCAATGACTTTCAGATTACACGAGCCAATATGTTATTTACAATAGAACATAGATAACATTTCAATGTTGAAACTGAGACATTTTACATTTTTATCCACAAAATGAGCTTATTGAAAATTTTCTGGCGGCAACAGGTCTCAAAAAAGTTGGGACACAGGCAAAAAAGGGCTGAAAAAGCAATTAGCCTGATATATAAGAGAATCAGCTGAAAGAACATTTAGCAAGTAATTAAGTTAACTGGCATCAGGTGTGTAACATGATTGGCTATAAAAGGGATGTCTTAGAGATGCTGAGTCTCTCAGAAGTAATGTAGGCCAGAGGCACTCCAATCTATGAAGGTTTGCATAAAAAAATTGTGGAATACTTTAAAAACAATGTTCCTCAACGTCAAATTCCAAGGGCTTTGAAGGTCTCATCATCAACAGTGCATAACATCATCAAAAGATTCAGAGAAACTGGAAAAATCTCTGTGCGTAAGGGACAAGGCCGAAGACCTTTACTGGATGCCCGTGATCTTTGGGCCCTCAGACACCACTGCATCACTCACCGGAATGATTCTGTCATTGACATTACTAAATGGGCCCAGGAATACTTCAAGAAACCACTGTCTGTAAACACAGTCCACCGTGCCATCCACAGATGCCACCTAAAACTCTATCATGCAAAATGGAAGCCATTGTTGAGCATGATCCAGAAGCCCCGCTGTGTTCTGTGGGCCAAGACTCATTGAAAATGGACTGTAGCAAAGTGGAAAAGTGTCCTGTGGTCAGACGAGTCCAAATTTGACATTCTTGTTGGAAATCATGGGCGTCGTGTCCTCTGGGCTAAAGAGGAGAGAGACCACCCCTCCTGTTATCAGCGTTCAGTTCAAAAGCCAGCATCTCTGATGGTATGGGGATACATTAGTGCATATGGTGTGGGACACTTGCATGTTTTGAAAAGCACCATGAATGCTGAAAGGTATATAAAGGTTTTAGAGCAGCATATGCTCCCCTCCAGACGACATCTATTCCAGGGAATATTCCTTGTGTATTTCATACTGCAGCTATTACAACAGCATGGCTTCGTAGTAGAAGAGTCCGTGTGCTGAACTGGCCTGCCTGCAGTCCTGATCTTTCACCGATTGAGAACATTCGGTGCATAATTAAACAAAAAGTCCATCAAAGGAGACCCAAAACTCTCCAGCAGCTGGAAGCCTGTATTAAACAAGAGTGGGATCAAATTCCAATGGCTAAACTCAAGAAACTTGTTTCCTCAATACCCAGACGCCTCCACTCTGTGTTAAAAAGAAGAGCAGATGCTACACCATGGTAAACAGGCCCCTGTCCCAATTTTTTTGAGACCTGTAGCAGCCATCATTTGAAATTAGCTCATTTTGTGGATAAAACTGTAAAATTTCTCAGTTTCAACATTTTCTATGTTATCTCTGTTCTGTTGTGAATAAAATACTGGCTGGTGTGATTTGAAAGTCATTGCGTTTTGATTTTATTCACAATTTACACTTTGTCCCAACTTTTTTGGAATTGGGGTTGTAGAACAGGACCATTTAAGTTTTTTTTTTTTAATCATCACAGTGAACTTGAAAAAGTAAAATATGAATGGGGATACACTTAATCAGATTTATCTTATAAGATTTTCTTGAGGTGATAATAATTGTGGTTGGCAGATTTTTGGGAGAAATAGCAATCTTAAAAAATATGATTTTTTTTTTTTTCTTTTGCCTCAATCATGTGACAAACTGGGCAGAGGGGAAGCCATCCGCAGGATCAACAATGAGCCAGGAGGGCGCGCTTATAACGAGGAGGAAAAGAAAAGGAACCCACTGTACCCAATAATTTGCTCACTAATAATTTATTCACTAATAATTGAGCTGACTGGAAGAGACTCCAGGGAGAAAAACTAGAATTTATGGTAAGAGGTAAGAGTCACCCCATCTAGAAAGATGATCCTGCCCTGACTGAGCCAAAGCCCACAACCTATTTACACGGCACAATCAGTGAGGACTGTATTTATTCCTTTTTCATTTGCACTCGTAACTTACTTTCTTGGTTCAAAAGCATGTAAACGTTAGCAGAAAAAGTGGATGCAGAGCAGCAACTATATCAGAGCAGCTTCATATCGTGAGGAATTTACTCACAGAACAGCACTCCTCCAGCCACTTTGCCTTGGCAACCTGACACCCATTATCAGACTCAGGGGAAAACTGCTCTCTGCAGTGTTCACAAGTGCACATGTGCAGTCTCTACTGTGCGAGTGGGTTTGTAGTCTTTCTCAAGGCGCTTTCACACTGAACGCGAAACGAATTTTTCGCACGACAGATTACATTCAAAGTCAATGCAAAGACGCGTGTATTCGCGTCTTTGCATTGACTTTGTAATCTGTCTTGCGAAAAATTCGTTTCGCGTCTGGTGTGAAAGCAGCTTTATGCTGCTGATTATTTAGATCTGTGCAATATTCCATTCGTACAGCAGAAAAAAATTTAATCCTGGTCATGCTGATGAATCGTGGTTCCACCATGACTGTCCTAAAGAGGCAAACTCATAAGATTTCCTGGGAGGTGTTTATTCAGGTAAATAGTCTCAAGAACTGCAGCAAATCGAAGTGAAAAAGCTTCAATCTGCAAAAACCATGCACGTTTCCGGCACAGTTTTTTTTTTTTTTAATTATTTTTCTCTCATTTATGCAAAGACAGCTTCTAACCACTGAAAGATATGTTTTGAAAAAAATGCGCTGATTTTCTGTTTAGATTTTCGATTGGCGTCGTGCCCACCAACCGCCTCCGCACAAGCCTGCCATCGTTCAGCATCGCTGGGCCTCTCATCACAAGTCCCAGAATTCGATCTTTACCTGCCCCAGATGCTCTGTAACAGCCTAATCGCTGTTCCCCATAAAGCCCCTGCCGATGCTGCCCCTGAATGACTTGCATTAGACATTCCTGTTTGAGTGTGTTTGTAGTTTATCCTAGTGCTTGTGCCTGAGACCTAGTGTGCTTTGCACAGCTCTTTTTATGATGCCCAGCGTTGTTTGCTTGCGAGCACTTTAATAAACCGAGTTTTATCTCGTGATTGTGTTGGGATGGAGGATTCAGTAAAATCGGACATTTTATGTGACACATTGCCTTCTTTGAGCAATTCTGATCAATTAAGACAATTACGCCGTAAAAAAAGAAACACAGAACACAATTTAACACAATTACACAGTGGGGAAAAAAAAGTTTAATAAGGAGAAGGTTCCCACACCCGAAAGGTGTGATTTATTAAGAGAACAGTGGTCTACTTTTGATGAATCACAATCCTTTCGCAGTGGGGTTCTAATAGGAGTGGCCAGTTGCGCCAACCGAACATGACCTATGTCCTAATGCTGTCTAAAGCCTAAAGAGACAAAAACACATTCTGTCCTCTTCACTCTAGAGAGAGAGAGGAAAAAAAAACATCTGTGGCTAAACCCACTGAAAACCTACTATCTCCTTTGCTCATTATCTAGCTTTAGCTTCTCAGCTGTGGAGCTAAACTAAAATGGTGTGTTTTGTTTGAATCAAGTCCACTCTAATCGACGATGCTGACCCTGGATGGAGTTAAACTAGCATGCAAACATCATGCAAATTGCTAATTTAATTTCCTTCACTTTCAGTACATGGTTAAAAACAACAGAAGCACAAAAAGGACTTCCTTTTTTTTCTTTCACAGGAAATAGTAAGTCTGCCAGACGCGCGCACAACTTGCTGTGGGTATCGAACCAGAATTCATGAAACTTGAAAACTGCCACCCTTGTTTGATTCTATGTCCAAAAAGAAAGGGAAATATTCACTACTATGGCATTTTGGAAAGAAGTTTTAGAGCTGCACATAGTAGAACTGAAGACCTGTTTGCAAATGGCCCACATTCACTTTTTCACCTGTCGGTCTATTCTTTGTCCAGCCCAGAGCTGTATTGAATTAGCTCTGGCCATTTGTCCATGATGGGACTACTTTAAGTTGGCCTACAAGTCAACCATGTTACCACAGGAGGAGTGAGGGATGGCACTGGCAGGGCGGCAGTCGAGCCTTATTGTTGTGTCATAGAGGTACACATATCAAGTCACCTGACCGGGAATAACACTCAAGCTCTTGCATCCCACACATACGGAATAGCAAGACTAGAGTGAGAATGCCCTCTTGACACAAGTAGCTTCTCCTGTAGGCCAACCAAGCACCATTGGTTACAGTGAATCGTTAGCAACTGGAGTTGGTGATTTAGTTGCTGTGGAGCTCTTTTGCACCCCCTGCTGATGAATTTAAAGATTTGATTACACAGGAGCAGTATGATACTCCCCAGTCATACTGTCCAGCTCACCTACAAAAACAAAAAGCACAATTGTGTGAGATAGGCATATTGACGGTAGGTTGCAAAACCATTTCTAAAGCACTGGGACTCAGGAGAACCACAGTTTCAGCCATTCTCTCTTTGAAAACTGGAGCAGTGGTGAATATTCCCAGTAATTGCCAGCCTTCTAAAATTCCTCCAAGAGAGCATCAATGATTCATCTGGAAAGTCACAAAAGAGCCCAGGCAAACATCTCAGGAACTGTGCACCTTGCGTGCCTTAGATAAGGCCTGCTATCATGATTCTACCATCAGAGAGACAAGGTGAAAATGGAGAATTTTCAGTTGTAAACCATTGCCATCCGTGATTAACATAAAGGTTCACCTCACATCTGCCAAAAGTCTTTAAAGGTGAAGATTTTTTAAGTAGTAATATTATTTTCCTCAAAGTGTGGCCATGATTAAAGTGTCATACATTTCAAACATGTAGTACCCCACCAGAGGTTATAAATGACAAAATATGGTGGCACATGATATTTTGGTTTCAGCTGGGTAACCTAATCAAGACAAGTGAGTTGGGCCTTTCCTGAATTAAAAGGCTAAATTTTCTTTGTGGATGGGACTAAACATGTCTTGTTTCTCCAGAGTCATTTTTTTTCCAAAATCTAAAGTGAAATTTAAAAAAAACTTTTCTTCGTATTAGTTTTAGTTTCATGTTAACCTTGACATGCTGTGTAGCCTGGGAGCTCATATTTTACTTGCCTCAGCTGATGCATGTGAGCTCCGCTCCCATTATGATAGACTTCCATCTGACCAAGTTCTGGTCAGGGCAATCACATTCGTTTATCAAATATCAGGCGGGCTTGATAAAATAACAGTGAAATATTTTCATAAAATAATCAAGATGGCTGGCACTGAGGTTGAACAGCTTGTTGAATCTGCAATCACTTCACTATTGAACAAACTGGACGGATGGTTTCTCTAAATAAAGAACAAATGCAGTAAAAGCTTTAGTTGATAAGACAGATGTGTTTACCGAACTTCAGACAGAATTTGGTAAAAGTTTAATTTGCTAGCTGGTCCTGCTCATTGCCAGAAAGAAAAAGAACAATAGCCATAGTGTCGGTAAAGTGGTGTCTTCCATTTTCATCTTCATTCCTATTTGAAGGGTAAGGATTGTGCCTGTGTGCCTTGGTTTTTCTGGCTTGCCATCCCGGTACTGACCCCAGACCAGCCCATTCAACTTCATTCAGCAATCATTCCTCTAAATCACAGCTGCTTCTGCATGACCAAGAACCATCAGCTCTGAAAGCCCTTTTTGTTCAAGTTCTGTTTTATCAATAAATGCTGACTTCAGCATACCTTGTGTTCTGCACGTAACTGTTCTGAAATCGGAGACAGACTAATGTAGCCAAGCCATGGAGCCAGCAGATCTCCTTTTTCCTACTGAGGCAATCCACTTTCAGGGAAACTATTTGGGGCAACAAGAAGCTGAGTTTTGCTCCCTCCGTCAGTCTGTTGGGTCATCTCCAGTCAGCTAGTGACCATCTCAGAAAACTACCAGGATTCTGACACTGCTGCCCAGGCTGCCAGCTCAAGCTGAAGCCCAGTCCTCCAGACCACAGGAGCTCAGTCTTCCTCAACTGGAGCTGGGCGACGGCAACACCTTCGCCTACCACAGCTTCCTGTCCTAGTAATCCATGGTGTTCAACCTGCAACCATCCTCTTTCTCCAACGAGGGTTCCAGGGTTGCCTTTGCCATCAGGTGCCTGACTCGGCATGCCTGTCACTGGATTGCTGCATGCTGGGAGGCTGGGGACCTGGCTGTACACACCTTCGCTTTTATAGTTGAGATGAAAAAGGCCTTTGACTGCTCCCGCTCTGGACATGCCATTGTGAGGCGCCTCCTTCAGCTTTACGAGGACCTCTGTTAAGACTTCAGAAAATCATAAGCTACATCATTTCCTCCACACCACCTGTGCCATTGACTCCCTCCTGGGTATGTTCCCACTTAGGGGCAGGCTACATTCCCAGTCAGCGCCCAAATCCAGAGCAATGGAAGAGTGTATTTCTGAGGCTCAAGCTTCTGGCATCATCCAGCTGGCTTCTTCATCAGCTGGTGCCAGGCTTCTTCTTCTTCATGTAAAAAAAAAAAGGTTTGCTTCACTCATGTATCAACTACCGAGGTCTGAATGCCATCACAGTCTACAACTGTTACCTGCTCCTGATCATGGTATCAGCAATCACCAACCACTGAGAATGCCCTCCTTTACAAAGTTGGACCGGCACAATGCTTACCACCTGGTTTGTATAAAGGAAGGATGTGAATGGGGGATGGCATTCAACAACCCTTATGGCTACTATGAGTACTTAATGATGCCATTGGGACTCATAAAATGCCCCCACTGTGTTCCAGAACCTGATCAATAATGTCCTCCGTGACATAATCTCTCGCTTTGAGTATGTATACCTGGATGACATTCTGATCATCTCCCATATCCTGAAGGAACATGCCCAACATATGAGCTGTGTGATCCATAACTACTTGAAAACCAGCTTTACTTAAAGCCAGATAAGTGTGAATTCTATCAAACACCCTTGCAATGCCTTAGCTTCAAAGTTTCCATGGGGAGATCAGCAGAAAGTACAGGCTGTCCTGGATTAGCCGGTACCTCTGGACTGTAAGCAGTTACAGCATTTGCTGGGCTTTGCTAAATTTAACAGGCGCTGCATCAGAGGTTACTTCACTTTTGCCACTCCTCGAACAGCCCTCAGCTCTCCCAATATTCCCCTCCACTGGACTCCTCAGACCACTTCTGCCTTCCACTAGCAAGAACACAAATTCACCAGTGCTCGTCTCCTGGCTCTTCTGACCCCTAGTGCAAATTCATTGTCGGAGTTGACGCTTCCAACCCTGGCAATGGGGCTGTCCTCTCCCCTAGGCTAGCTAATGGCAAGATACATGTGCTTTCTTCTTTTGTTAGCTATCGCCTGTGATGAGGAACTACAGCATTAGTCATTGAGAGCTCCTGGCCAATAAGCTGGTGTTTGAAGAGTGGAGGCACTGGCCAGAGGGGGCCAACATCCCCACCCTGGTTTAAACAGACTGCCTAGAATACTTCAGCTCAACCTAGAGGCTCAATCCCAGGCAGGTCCAGTGGTTCCTTTTTTGCCTGGTTAAATTTCACCCCCATCTACAGGACCTAAGAATGTTATACCTGTTGCTCTGTCTCATCTCTCATTCCAGAAGAGGTCTTCAAGTCTGTGGTTCCTGATGCATGTCAACTGGCCACCATCAAGTTGTAGGCAGAGCACATCATCGAAGAGGCCCTCTGTTCCTGTTCCAT
This sequence comes from Gymnothorax javanicus, assembly GCA_029692085.1. Classification (NCBI taxonomy): domain Eukaryota; kingdom Metazoa; phylum Chordata; class Actinopteri; order Anguilliformes; family Muraenidae; genus Gymnothorax; species Gymnothorax javanicus. Next base: position 14,762,848 of record CM056210.1, on the reverse strand, counting down.
CCCCTGGGCACCCCCAGGGGATGGAACAGGAAGGAGTGAAAAGTGGAGTGTAACAGAAAGGAGGGAAAGCCAGAGCCCTCACCTGGGGTCACTCCTTCTCTTTGTGGTGTCATCCTGGGGTTTTCACACCTTGTCCTTTGTCTGTTGGCAGTTTTGGTGGCCAACAATCTAGTTGTATGGCCAGAAAACCTGGGAGTATGTTGCCACCCAAGACACTGCCACCTGGGCAAAGTCCAGTAAGCAAACCCCCAGTGATCTTCTTCAGCCCTTTGAAGTCCCCAGTTGGCCGTAGCCATGGATTGCCATGGACTGCCAGAATCGGACAGGCTCATGTTTGTTTTGACTATTACGGACCAGTTCTAGAAGGCAACCCATTTTGAGACAGTGGTGCTCATCCTTCAGCGTGTGATGCACCTCCATGGCATCCCCTCAGCGATCCTTCCTGATTGTGGGCCACAATTCTCCAGCTGGCTTGTAAGGCCTCAGGACCCTCTCTTCCGGCTTTCATCCTGAGACCAATGGGCAAGTGTAGAGGTTTAATCAGGAGATGGGCAAGACCCTCCACTGTCTCTCTGAAGGTATCTCCACCAAATGGTCTTGTCTCCTTCCATCGGTAGAACTAGCCCATAATTCCCACCCTTCTTTGGATGGCCCCCTTTGAGTGCTGTCTGGGCTATCTGACCCCAATCTACGCTGAAGAGAGGGAATTCGAGCTCCCTTTGTCTCAGCTCCTGGCCCACTGCGCCTGCCTTGGATGGAAAACACCTCATGCCCTCCCTTTGAAACACTTTTCAGCCTTCCAGGACCAGAATAACTGTCATTGCCACCAGCTCTCATCTATTAGGTTAGTCATGAAGTGTAGCTAATGACCAGAGACATCCCCCCAAGGGCACAATTTAGGAATCTTGGGCCCCCCCATTTCATAATTTCATCATCAAGAGATTGTTTGATGCAATAACTGAACACTGACTTTTGTAAGGGACAAAGTACACATAAATTGATGGTGGGGTAATATGTTTTTTTTATTTCAAATCTCTATAATAGATGACTACAATGATGTAGTATCATGTTGAATATTTGCTTCAGAAAGCTGATTTTTTTTAGTACTAAATTGCCATACCTTTGAGCGATGGTGGAATTAGCTTGCTGCTGCAACGGAAACCAATTTTTTTGTAGTGAGATATCATTTTTATCAACTGCTGTTAGATGCTATTGGCAAATATCTTGGGCTGTTTGCAAATCAGGCTTGGTTAAGGAGGTTTATTCATACAATTCCTGGGCAGCAGTGGTGTGACTTATCCCATTCATATTCTAAAAAGTTCACAGGCAGCGCTTCCTCTTGAATATTCAAGATACGCTTTGCATTTACCCAATATCTTCCTGATATTAATAGGTTAGTGCAACTGAGAGCATCAGTTGGGCAGTTCCACAGGCGATAGCGTCTGTGTCTGCGCAAAGGTATTAGGATCACTAATTAACTTTAACTAGGCATAATTACCCTACTACAACGAGAAAATGAATAAGGACGGTGCAAATCAAATAGATTGCATGCATTTCTGAAGAAATGTGTACAATAAATATGGTTTCAGTTCTTTTTACCTCCGCCAACGAAGTTGGGGCGGAGGTTATGTTTTCGCCCATGTTTGTTTGTTTGTTTGTCTGCTTGTCTGTTTGTTTGTGAACAGCATAACTCAAAAAGTAATGCACGGATTTGTCTGAAATTTTGTGGGTGGATTGCTATTACATCAAGGATGGACCCTATCGCTTTTCACCGCGATCACTGAAACAATATGGCCGCCACGGCAGCCATCTTGAAATCCTATCACACGCGATAACTCAAAAAGTAATGCACGGATTTCTCTGAAATTTTGTGGGTGGATTGCAATTACCTCAAGGATGGACCCTATTGATTTTGACCGCGATCAGTGAAACAATATGGCCGCCACGGCAGCCATCTTGAAATCCTATCACACGCGATAACTCAACTTTGCTCCCACTCATGCACATTTGGATTGTGCTGCCTTGGCGGAGGTTTGCATTCTACGAGTGCCTCTAGTTATTGTTGTGATTGTGACTTCAGATTAAAGTAATCTGCATCATTATAATGGCAAATTAGCTGTAAAACCTTTAGAAAGTAAAATTTTCTTAGGACATGGAAATAGTGTTGGATGGGTATGCAGTCAGGCAGAGAGAGCGCAGTATCGTCTCACTGTAAAACCAGCAGCATGTAATAAAAAGCATGTGCGGGACGCCCCGGTGGCTCATCGGTTTAAGCGCGCGTAGCATAAAGGCTGTGTCCTTCCCGCAGCGACCTGGGTTCGACTCCGGCTCAGGTCATTTGCTGCATGTCTTCCCCCATTCTTCACCCCAACTTTCCTATCTCTCTACACTGTATAACTGTCAAATAAAGGAAAAATTCCCCAAAAAATAATCTTTAAAAAAAAAAAAAAAAATGTGTACACGGTTTCTAAACATCTCGTGGCTGTGGGTTACTTGACCTGATTGATGGCCACTGCCTTTGATCACATTGCAAATCTTGAGTTCAAGGGGGGCCTGCACACCTTGAATGAGTATCTTACAGGTGCAGCTCTTCCTATGTGATGAAGTTTCTAGTTTAGGGAATGAAAGGCCCAGCACTGCTTGCTCTGCAGGACAACCAAAATTTATTTGGCACGGCTTAGGCTGACGTTTCGGTCATGAGACCTTCATCAGAGTAGACTACTCTGATGAAGGTCTCATGAGCGAATTCTACCATTCATTCAAGCGAATTCTGCATTTTGATTGGTTAACACCAGATATCTATCCACCAGTAAACTACCTCGCACTGGGTCAAGACCTCGCGCTGCGAAAAGAGCTCTCGCTTGATTATCGAGCCGCTTCAATAGAAAACGTAGTCTATTAATTTCCGTGTCCAAAAAAGGCGACCGCTTTTGGCGTCTGACATTCCCACTTCAAACTTTGACTTTGGAACTTTAGAGGAAATATTTCACATTGTATTGTACTGTGATATGCATCTATTTTGTACGCAAATAAGAAATAAAAGTGAAAATCATTCTGTTATGCAATCCACTCTGCGCTTTCTTCGTCAGGCAACCTCCAAACCATAGACTGTATAGAAAGATGGACGAAGCTACCGTGACGTCACCCATTGGTTTCAGCATACCATTTAGGAGGCCTCGATTTTGGCAATTTGAATTGCGCCACGTTGTCATTTTGAAACCGGATGTGATTCCTATTGGACGAGAGCGTGAATTGAAGATCCGGGGAGGACCGTGGCTCTGGATCTGACCGTATCGGACGAGGACCAGAGGATAGCCACGCCCCTAAAGCATATTCTGGCTTTATCCTTTATTCTAGTCTATATGGGACCATAATTCACAAAAATGAACATCATGATATATTGAAGGCGACTTGAAACTTGCTGTAGCTACCATAAAATAATGTGAAAAATCATTATTTAAATGAAAAATCAGGTGGGAAAGTAGGGTCATTTTCTCACATACTTCTATAGCATTGAACTTCTTTCTGCAACCACCAATGTCGCCATCCTGCTGGCCACTGAATAGAATGCCATTTTACGGTACTTCCACATGAGCTTCATTTTTCAGACCAGGGTGCTGCCTCCATCTTTTTGTACAGTCTATGCTCCAAACTCCCCCCAGTGGTTGATCCCAACTTTGCTATAAAAAATATTTTCGTAGGGGTGTTGACAAGAGTCATGGTAGAATGGTGATAAATCTACCGTTTTTTTCGAGCACTCGGTATTTATCGTAGGCTAGATACCAGGATATTTACATTTGTATGAAATTTCCAGGTATCTATCTTACGATAAATACCTCATGTTTGAAAAAAGACTGTAGGTTTATATCCTAAACGTCAGCCTAAGCCGTGCCAAATAAATATTGGTTGTCCTGGAGAGCAAGCAGTGGTGCACATTGCAAATATTACCATCAAAATTCCTCATCATCAACTTTAAAAAAGCATCATTTGAATCACTTAAAGGAGCCATGTCACGATTACTGCGCATGCTCACAATTTTGAATGACCTGAATCCGTTCGACTGCAAGTCAAAATCTACTTTCATCCTTGCAAATCCATCATCGTTTTGCATTGTATTTATATATTTTAGTTGCTCAGGCATTGTGCTTTTTATATTGTGGACTTTTCTATGGATATTCAAGGACTCAAAAATGAAAAAAAAAAACAATATTTTTGAAAACTGTGAACAGACTTTGTAGACGTTTTCCCAAGAAAGCTCCATACCAAATTTGACGCGGATCCGACCACCAGTTGCAGAGATATTCAAAATTTCAGATGAAAGAAAGAAACTGAAAAAAATCATTAAAATTCTAAAAAGCATTATTTGTCAAAACTGTGGACAGTCTTTATAGACATCATTCAAAGGAAGTTCCATACCAAATTTGAAGTAAATCAGGCCCGTAGTTTCAGAGAAGATTTTTAAAGTTTCAGATGAAAAAAAAATTATAAAAATTTGAAGAAACAATGTTACAAAACTGTGAACAATCTTTGTAGACATTGTCCCAAGGAAGCTCCAAACCAAATTTGGAGTAAATCTGGCCAGAAGTTTCAGAGAAGAAGATGTTCGAAGAACCTGCTAACAGACGTGGATGCAGACAATGCTGGATGCTTTGCCATGACCATAGCTCATGGCCTATCGACCGATGAGCCAAAAACGACATCAGAAACAACTTTCGATGTGAGGCAAAGCTCTTTGACAGGGACAGAGGGACACTGGCTAATAGCTATAGAGCCACATTTCTAAAAGTCAGCATAGCTTAGAATCAGTCCATACCTAAATCCGTCTCGCCAAAAACAGTGTGTTTAGAGCTTCGCAGAACTGATATTTATGGCTGTGTTTTTCAATGCCTTACCCATTGCCTGTATTTATTCAACATATTTTGTGTGCGTGCATGCGCGCGCCTGTGTATGTGTGTGTGTGTGAGTGAGTGTGTGTGTGTGTGTGTGTGTGTGCATGTTTGTTTGTATGTGAGTTTCGTACTTTGGCATTCTGTTCTTTTGCAATATTACAAGCATAAATGATATATTTAACAAATAGTATGTGATTGCAAGTATAAGGGATATAGTCCATTCACAGTACATAAACAAAACTGAATCGGTTCTTTAAATGATCAATCTTGTAATATCATGGCAATGTGAAGATTGCACCCTTAACTTGTTCACATAACCCTGAAACAATATATGACCAATAATGAATCTATTTTTGAAACGATCAGTCTTGTAACAGCACGGCAATGTAGAGATTGCATGTACTATTTAATCCTGAAACGGCTGTGAAAACCTGAGGATGGTGAGACTTTGGGGGGGTTGTGTGTGCAGTGTCTGTGGGGTCTGCGTGAGGACAGTGTGGAGCTGGAAGGATGTACTGTGGCTGGGTGGCTGACAGATGAGAGAAAGAGAGAGGATGAACTCATCAATAATTGAGTCCACTCCTCAGAAGAGGGTGGGAGACTGTGGGGAGATGACGTTATTGCTTTTGAAACAATGTGCTTGATTTCTCTTGTGAAGTACAACTGATCTTCACACGTTTTAGAAAGAATCCGCATGGTTCTGTTTTGGATGAGAGCTGCTCAAGCAAAGTGTGAAAAAAAAACAGGCAACACATGAATAATGCTGAGACATTGACATGGGATTTATTTATTTATTTTTATCTTTCAGCTGTCATATCACTACCAGGAGGAATATTTGGTGGATAATCATCTCCCATTTGATCGAAAGGGGGAATTGCATGGTTATGCCACTCCGATTTGTAGGAAGACACCTCGATTCTTGTAGTGGTAGGGCTAGATTTATGCTTTCCGTCATAACAGTGGCTATCACTGCGATTACGTCCTCAAAATAATGGCAAGAAACACCCCTCACTCAGAATGCATTTTGCAATAAACTCTAACCAGGGCATGGTCACTGTGTGACAACTGTAGAATTTTGGTGCCATTTCCTGTGATTAAAATATGTATTTTATCGATGTATTTGTGAATAATCTGCACAAAGGTTTCAGTTCCTTTTTCTGAATCTTCGCTTTAATTGGATGTGCTCTGGTAGAAAGCTTTGAATGATGTTCCTGACAAACTAAACAAGGCAGTCAGTTGAAAACAATGTCCTCATTCAGTGTCACAAGCTGATTAATGAATGGATTACAAAAATCAGATAAATAAATAAAAATGATGAATTCCATGCTAATTTGTTTTTTTACGGAAGAGGTAGGATTAAGACATGATTAATGGGAAACGTCAACTCTTCCGCACAGTTGCTTTTTTGAATCAGCAAGAAAAAAATTACCTATAATGAGAAAGAAGTATGGGTCTGGAGCTTTAGATTAGATTCGTCCCCAGTAAACTGGGCTGGAGGTACATCTCGCTGTGCAGAAATTTAGGAATATCAGCAATGGTGGCTTCCCCGGGGATAAGTCAGGACGTTAACACTATTCTGCGAGACAACGCAAAAAAGACGGAAAAAAAACCCAGTGAGTTTTTAATCCTTTCCCCAGATTACACTGGGCAGTGATGACATCAGTGGAGGTTGACCTTAGCATCAGAGTGGCAGCTGTCAGCTGACAGACACGCCCCACACCCTCAGCCCCTCCCTGAATAGACAGCAATATAACTGGGGCTGTCAACTATTTCCTGAAACAACAAAGTGTCTGAGGAGGGAGGTACACAAAAAAAAAAAATGGGACGTTGATCACTGGCGCGGAGATAATTGGGTATTTGCGAATTGATAGGACGAATTGCGAAAGTGATTACGCAGTGAAAGTTTAATATTTCACCGCTATAGCTTCATGTGAGGCATATGCTCTGTTTGTGCTGCATATATCCTTCTCTGTGCCGTTACTCATACTGCTAGTGGTTAGAGAAACCGTAGACATGATTGACTTTTACGCCATGACCTTTGAAATTCCCACACAGGATATGTGTTTGAGCACACGTGCTATTTTATGAATTTGGAAAATCAATTTCATGTTACTGTGCAATGGAAGATCACCCTATTTCTAGAAAAAAAAATATATTTTTGAATGTCTTGATTCAAACAAGGAATGTGAGGGCAACGAAACAGTCATATGCATGCTATGCGTGACCTGGTTCTACAACACACTGCTGTATAATGCAATATTAAAAATGTATGACTTTTACAGTGTGTGGCTACTCTGTCTCTTGGGCCTGCAATGTTATCATGCAAAGTGCACACATTATAACCTTTTACTGAATATACTGTGTACACATTCTACAAAACCTTTCCTCAGTACGTTTTCTCAGGTGTAAGATAATAAGCTGTATGGTACGTCCACTTCAATACATTAGTGAACAGAAATACTATGCTATACTATTATGCTGTTTTTTTATCCACAATTTTACAGCATCTTATCAAAGACACGTTATTTCAAAGTGTTTTTATATCTGATAACCAGCTGTCAGCATGTCTACAATTTAATTTCAGCATGTCCAGAGCCATTAAAACAGAAAACCAGCCAATCATAAATTGTATAATTGTGCTGTGAATGGCATGCTCCTCCCACTTGTCCAGTTTCGCCAGACTGCAGTTCTACTTTTGGCCACTAGATGGGAGTTGTCTCAAATCAATTCTTATTTTTGTGGCTAAAGTATAACGTGCACTCAGTAGATGCAGAAACGGGCAAACAGAATTTGGCCTCAGATAATGAAGTGGATGCTCCCCGCGTCTCTTCCAAGATTATAGGATGTGATAAGAAGGCAATGCCATCCAGCACTTAAAACGACAATGTGAACTATAACTCCCAAAGGTCACATTTCTGGGGACCACAGCAGGTTCACAGTTTGTGACAGATGATCTTACTTGCACAGATTTCCTGTTGACATCCTTGTGAATAAGCCTAATGTGACTGCAGAGGTGAATCCTGCCCATTTTTTTCAAAAATACAGCAAAGAATGAGACAAGATAATGAGCAAGTACAGGCTCAATGACCTCAAAGAGGTGCCAGTGACAGGCTCTTCCTCTTTAGTTTTGCAAAATATTAACAGATGAAAAACATTCTTTTCAACAAATTTCCCCTAATCACAAATCATCCCATTTACATATCAAATGAAGGAAATGGGTGATTTAATTCAGGAAAGGACCAACTGCCCCAATTCCAGCACATTTTTTTTTTTAGCCCATTATAAACTTAATTGTATTCATGGAAAAAGCTACTATTTTGTCACAACTTTCTAAAATGAAAGAGCATTTTAACTGATTATTCTGGAAAATAGTAAAGCACATGAAAGGCCTCAATGTCCATCTAATTTTATGCAGCTTCTCCCACCATCATTTCAACAGTTGTGGACTGAACACAAACTACACTGTCTTTTTAGTTTTTGCATAAAATCAGGCGGTACAAATGCCCAGATGAGGTTTTGTTCCCAACAAATTAAGGGTTAATAGAACAGAAATAAAACCATAATGGCACCTTATCTTTTCTGCCAGATAGTACAACACAGTAAGACAAAGCAGGAAGAAATTCCATTGGAAGTATCGTGTGTCAAATGTGGGGATATGTTTCAGCCAAAATTAACAAAGGAACTTCTCTCTTGATCAGCCATTTTGTTTTTAAGCTGTTGTAGAGTATTAGCTGTGAAATAACACCGCTACTTCACAATGAAAGCACAGTGACAGGAAATTTGTGTGATATTAATCAGGATGGACAATAGGACACAGGTCCAGGAAATGGATGCTTTTGTGGAGGGGTGAAACCTTGGTTCCAGCATCTGTCCCACATCCTCGGTGACAAAACATTAACTCACGTGCACTCTGACAGCAGTTCATGTGAGCAGGACATTTTCGGGGGACACCAGCATGGGAATGCTCATTGGTTTGGAAAGGATTATAATCTGAAGTATAACTGAGCTCTGCTCCTGAGATTGTTGCTGTCGGGAGTGAAAATGCTGAAGAGGCATTATAATGCAGTTCAGCTTTTGTAAACAGGATATCCGCTCTGTTGCATCTCTGATTCCATGTGCAGTATCAAATTATATGCGAATAAGACACCCTTTGCATTGCCATTTTTGTGTTGCTATCACATTACTCCTTTTGTAAAGTGTATTACAAATGTACAACTTGTACTTTATGTGGTATTCTGGGAGTTTCTTGAAGACAAAGTGTTTTGCCCTTAACTTTTTGACTGGGTATGAAGATTTTTTTAAAGAATGCTTGTTATATGTTGTTTCTGATATCTGCTTAAGAATATTGTGTAACATCTGATAACTGTCTCACACTGTCATAAACTGTATTCCCTGTATGAAGGAATGACCAGCAAGTGTTCAGTCTTTGCAACAAATGCCAGCTTTTATTGACAGGCTAACTCTAGCTACAGATAACTACACCCTGCTATTTGGCCCCTCCCTTACACACCTTACGGTAGTGACTGTCATCAATACAAATCCTTGACACACGCAGCTCCAGATAACAGTCAGTCAAGATTTCTTTTGCAGACTTGACCATGTTTCTGAGACTGAAGCAGTCGAATTCGCCAGCAGAGGGCAGTGGAGGGCCACTGACCTGAGCAGGAGCTTGCCTCTTACATGCAATGCCCCTTGTTATGAGAGATTACCACCAGGGCCGCCATTTTATTCCCACCTTAACCACACCCACACACTGATATTCCTAAGCACACCTACTCCCACCCCCATACCGACTCCCTCAGCTGGTCCTGTCCTCTTTACCATAAGATTATTGGACAGACAACCACCCGCAAACACTCCACTCCACCTATAGTCTTCTTCCCATCAAATCTGGCTCTGAACTAACTAGGAGCCCTTCCCCCGACCCCCCTCACTCTGTCTGGTTGCATGGGTATATAATCAGGGCTGATCAGGACTTGCCCAGGCCATGCAAACAATAAGATCAGAGTTGTCATGGTTACTGTCCAGTGAGGACGAGAAATTATCATAAGAACATGCAAGCATTGGGTCAGCACTGTTTCACCTTTTTCCCTTTTGTGTACTGAACCGCTCTCTGAGAAAAACATACACTCCCAATCTCATCGTAAGTAAAGAGTTAAACATAACCTTACATAAGCAAACTGCGTAAAAGTAATAGAAATGTTACTTACCCACCCCATTTATAAAAATTTTCCAAACAGGGCTCTACTGTGCTGAGAATAACAAATAATATTAGCCTGTGGGGCTAAGCTCGTAAATGGCACGTGCTCGCTTAAAGTCAGCTGGCGTGCAGCAAACAAGACAAGACACGGGCAAATGTGAGCAAATCGAACAGCGCTGTTGTCATGATGAATCCTGAAATATCTGTGATTCTGAAAAACTAGGGAATATAAATGCCACTGCTCCCTGACCTTAGGGATCTTTGGTGGATAATAATAGCCTCTGAGATGTATCAGAGCCCTGAAGACAATCTTTGCAATGACTGAAAAGATGATTCAAGTCAAAAGCATTTAAATGATGTGGGAAGGTGGTCCTACAGATAAGTAATGTGCCACATAATAATAAAAATCATAAATATGTGAAAGTCATTGTCTATCTTAGATTCCATAGTTTTTCATTTTTTTCATCATCAGTAATATTAATCCAAAATTATGCACATTAGTGTGAAAGTGGACTTTTGAAGCCTTAAACCCCATAAAACCTACATACCTGTTTATGGTCCGTCAAATGCAGCTGCTGTATTCCAGTTGAACTTCAGGCCTGTTTTAAATTGTCCTGGAGATGCCAAGGTTTCCAAATATCCCAAATATGCCCCACTGAATTACAGGGAAATGTTTAAAATGATGTACATGATCTAGATATTTTACATTTGATCAAATGCTGCGGACAAAAAACATGGCGTCCTGGGTTTGAATATTTTGCTCAGTATAATATATGTGATGTAGCTTCAGTGAAGCGCTGCAAACAGCAGATTCAGAATATGTATATAACACTGTCCTACAGTATTAAAAAAATGCTTTTATGACTTTGAACCTACTTAAGGGAAAACTTGAGCAAAGAATTAGAGTTCAAAGGTCCCCATTCATGTCACCAGCTGCACGGCCAATTAGCCATTGCAAGCTATTTCAAATCTGTCCACTGTGACATCATAAGGGGGAGGGATCACCAAGAGAAATGAAGCCACTGAATAAGTGGTTGGCTGAAGTTGATCATTCCCTCTTGCACGTGGGCGGTCACTTCACCATGCTATGTCACAAAGAAACAGATTTTGAAACGGCTTGTAAAAACAAATGGGCTGTGCACCTGGTGAAATGATCGGGGACCTTTAAGGGGTCAAAGATGGCCTAAGGAAAGCTGTGCACGTATGTTAGCCACGCTTGGCTAATTTCTGCTACTGTGCCTCAGGGCTCCAGATGAGAGGCCAGTATTCCTCTAAGTAGATTTGATCAGACCTATGAAAGCAGTGTACTGTAAGGTAAACACAGGCGGTCTTTCCAGGGTTTCGTGCAAACGGCGACTAATCCTCGGGCTCAGGATCAGTGGATTACTGTTGCACAATAGGTGCCATTTAGCAGGCGCGAAGGTGACAGCCAGAATGCGGAAAGGAGAGTTGACTACGACCTGTGAAGCGATATCTCCAGTCCAGTGACTCAACAGAATGAGGCTAATGTTTTCTCATCCAGTTTCTGGGTTTAGACAGGGCCTGGTACAACACTAAAAGCCCACATTAAGTCTAAAGTATATGAGTACATTATATACTGTTTACAGTGCCGTGCGGTCGGAGGTTAGTTTGGTGAAGCAGAATCCTTCCCTTTGCTTCATTAGCAATCAGACGATTAACTAGTTTAGTAAGACTATTCGGCAGAATGACGGGCCAGTTTAAGTTTCCTCGGCGTTATTACTCAGTCTATCGAACCTGAAATGCTCACTAGACAGCAGATTTGCGCGTACTTGCTTCCAGGAAGCCGAAGCAATGTCATCAACAAATATTGAAACAGTTCGACTTATGCAGAGTTCAATGCTTAATCAATATACAATGTATTCTCCTTTAAATACGCGCTTTTACACCCAAACAAAAAGCGGGCTCTTATTTTCAGTCTTCGTTCATAATCCGATTAACAAAATGTTTAAACGATATACAGAATTACCAAGAGCCGAGAATTTTTCCTAATTGATTATTCAGATTTCCATCCTTGCAGTCTCGCATTGAAACGTATTCGTGAATGAATCTTTTTGTCGTTATCTCCTCTATCAGTATACGGGCTTCCTATAGGCTTGGTCTTCATTGTTTTGATTGTCAATCAGGAATAGTACGTGGGAACAGGCTCACAAAATCCTGTGATAAAAGTTTGGGTTACTGCCTCACCTTACCGCACGTCTCTGACTGTTTATTATACACAAAAAGATGTGTGATAATGCTAACATGTTACTTTACTCAGAATTCTTGAGGATCCTACACACCAGGGACTTTGGTTTATGGTTTATATACAATATGGCGAGAAAAAGATTATGTCTCATTTTAAGGAGGAAAAGATGGCAGCCTGTTTATTCCACAGCTGGTCCTGCGTTCTGAGTTCAGGGCTTTGCCACAACCATTCCCTCAGTCAGGCGAGCCAAAATCACATCTTGTCTGGTGTTGCCATCAAATCCAACATCACAAAAAATGTGCCTGGGCTGATAGTGGCATTCCTGCCCTGTTCCTCAGTTCATAAACTTGGCTGAAATATAACACACGGAAAATTTTTTACATCTTGTTTTTACATTGTTGAAGAGTCACATTTTGGAGTTTTCCGTGTGATGTTAATGGCATTACTGGATTGTGATGTCATCAGTTCCAGGATGTCTCCTCCCTGTGTTGTTCTCTTGATCCAGGAGCGTGTGTCCTTTTGTACCCCTTAGTTTGACAGAGTTTTTCAAAGGCCAAGAAAAGGCCTTGAATCAGTCCCTCGGCTTTTTCTAGCAGTTTGGCTGGTGAAAAAGATAAATGTTTGACTGCAAAGGGCCTGAGCTGAGTTCCATTTCCTGTGAAAACCAGCATTGGGAGTAAAGGCACTGTATCAACAAGAAAACAGGCTGCGGCTAACCCTGATGACCTCTGAACCTGAGAATTGAGAGTGTGATATAGAGAAAGAAAGAGAAAGGGAGAAAGAGGGAGAGAAAATAACAGAGGAAAACGATAGAAAGAGAAAAGTAAGGAGTGAAAAGATGGGGGAAAATAGCCGCGAAAGCACCCGTGAAAGATCAACATGACGATGTGATGAATCATTCTCAAATATTTACAGTCAGGTCCCGCATTATTGGCACCAGCAATAAACATGCAAAAATACTGCATACTGGTATTTAAAAAAAATTGTAATTTTTCCCAACATGCCTAATTAGTGTGATTCACTTACGATTCACTGAAATCATCCAAAGTTTTTGATTTTATGTATAGCAAATTAATTTCCCTTGAAACAGGTTTTACAATTGAAGACCACAATGGAAAAATGATTAGAGTCACATTTTCACGTTGTGGAGAAATGATGAATTAAAAATTCAAAACGACATTAGAAACAAAGCACTGAAAAAATATGAAAAAATATAAAATATATAAAATATTATAATATATAATATTATATATTATCATAAAGTATTATAATAATATATAATATATGCAATATACAAAAATGCAAAATTTGGACTCTGATCGTTTTTCCTTTGTGGTCGTCAATTATTTGTGCTACCTAGTTTAGTGCTATGTGCAAATCCTGTCAAAGATGAAAGTATTATCCTGTAATATTTAATATAGTGCACATTTGGAAGAATTTTTGAACTTTCCTATATTACTATAAGATATTTACACAATCCTTGTGCACTTTGGGTCTATCCTCTGCAGCCCAGACCACAAGGTTTTGACTCCAGAAGCCCAATGCAGAACAAGCGTGTTGCTTTTACTTTAAAACCACTTCACTTATATCTTTGTGGTCATTCTGCTGCTGGAAAATACAAGTATGACCAAAACTCAGCCTCCTTGCTGAGACAACCAAAATGACCAAAAACCATCATAGCTCTTTTCTATAGTGTGATACTGTAATATTTACTTTGTGTAGCCTTTTTCTTCATTTTATCAGGAGTGTCAATAATTTTGGACCAGGCTATAAACAGTTTAGCTTGAGAGAAGGACATCCTAACACAAGGGAACTGCTAATAAACTTTGGACTTTGAACAAGCCCAGCACAGTCACTCTGTTAGTTTAGGGGGTACATCGGTGGGCAGCACGTATCTGTTTGTCTGGGAAAGCAGTGAAAAAAGTGAAATTAGTGGGAACCCGCTCATTCCATTTTCATGACAAACACATTATCTGAATTTTATAAACAATGATCTATATCAGGGTCCATGCCAAAGTGATGCAAAGTTTTGCTATATATATATTTTTTGTGTGTATGTGGCAATTAGATGTTCCCAATGTACTTGTGTGGGTTTCCTTTGGGTGCTCTGTTTTTCTTCTATTGTCCAGAGTCCAAAGACAGCGCTGTCAGCATGGAGACTCGAAATTGCCCATAGGCGCGAGTTTGAGAGTTAATGGTGTGTGGCGAGCTGTGGGGGTGCAGTCCTGCTTGTAGCTGATTGGGCGCTGGGATAGGCTCGAGCAGCCATTCCTGGAGTCCTTAGATAGAGAGAGCTTCAACATGGGGGTTCCGGAAAATCTGGCCATGGAGCCATTTTGTTTTCGTCACATTATTGAGCGCTGTCTCTAAGTGAATGAGCTTTTTTTTCTGTTTTCTTTTTTATGTCTTAACATTTTCCCCTCTGAAGTTCATTGATAACATTGGTATCTGGTTTATTGTTTGTCTCCTGAAATTAATGTTTCTCTTCCAAGAAAATAATGGAAAAAAAAAAAAATCCAATAATTTCTGTTGAGTGCTATGGCTTGGTTTTGTGCGATGGAAATCATTTGTCACAACTCTCTAGGGACTAGGGACTCAACCCCCCACCCCCACCCCCCAAATATCAAGGAGTGGGCCTTCAATCGCAGCTGATATCTGGAACCATAATAATAGACACAAGACAAACCTGTAAATTGTCTAATACTTTCCATGTCTAAAACAGCACTATTCCTGCAGATGTGCTCCATTATGACAACTCCCTCCCATATCTCTCACACTGCGAGACTTTAGCCTGGGACTGGGTTGGTAATTACAAATTTAAAATCTGCCAAGCCTGACTATGTTGATGTCAAAAAAAAATAGTTGATTGTTCAATAATGAAATCCTTCAGCATCCTTGAGATCTAGTTTTCTGTCTGTTCTATGCTGAAGTGCCCCATTGTAGCATTCATTGATGAACAGGCAGGATGAACAGAGATGACAGCAGAGTGACTCCCTTATAAAACTGATCCAAATTGACATCTACTCAGCCTGTCCTTGGTATTTGTTTAGTCTCAAAAAACCCCAAATATCACTGCTCCTGCTATGGTTCCTCATAGGAATTGAACTATTCATGGAGAATAACACTCCGTAAATGTGCTGATATCCCACATAAACACAAAACACAGAGAAGGAGAGACAGGTGGAGAGAGAGAAAGAGCGAGAGACAGTACAAATAGAATCCATAAAAAGAAAAAGAGAAAAGAAATCAACAAGGTACTGAGTATACGTGACTTGGAATATCTTGGTGCATTCTCACGTTCCGCACAACCGGTTCAGACTAATGTTCTTGGACTGCACAGGCAGACATGTGAAAGTGAACTGAGGAAAGAGATCTCCCTGAATCTAGCTAAGATCACGAAAAGCCAGTTTTTACTGCATAGCCAATGAGACAAGTAACTGTCACTCTGCCTTTTTATTTGTCTGTTTTTTTCCTGTAAAACCCATCTTGGTCATGACAGGTGGTTGATTGTCATAATTGCCATTTTCGGTTTATACTACTTTGCCAAATCTCAACAGATCTTCATTGGAATGTGAACAGAGCAGCGCCCTGTAATGTTTAAATGACTGTATCCTTGCATTAGCTGCCTAGACACAAGATTAACTGGGCCGTAACAAAAATAGAGATACACGCTTTATTTTAATATTCATATTAAGAGCTCAGTCCCTGTTAATTTGTTAACCACTACAAATTTTAATGATAACATATGAGGTGAAGTAGCCAGACAGGATTTGCAGCATTGATTAAAACTTAACTCAGAGAAAATTTAAAACATATATCTGCGCGTGGATTAATCATCTGAAATTCCTAATTGCTAGGGTCTGTTGTAATTACTTATTTTCCATTTTGTTGCTAACAAACAATCATATTCAGCTTCTTTGATTCATCGTGGTAATCACTTGAGCAAACATGACTCGTGCAATTCCTTAGCATTAGCACTAAACAATAAACTTCTTTTTGGTTCATGTTTATGTTGGCACCCATCTCATGTGAATGTGTTCTCATAGCCCGGGAGGAACCTGTGCTGGAGTTTAGAGAGCATAACTGTGGGTGTCCAAACAGAACCGCCCTCAGTGTGTTGAACAAATATGAGTCTGGACAAAGGAGCTTTGTCTTCTGAAGTGGTGTAGGTTACCATCCAATAAGACAGGCAGACGGATCGCCGTCACTGCTGAAATATGAAGATCTGTGAACTTGTTACCCTCTTTTCAATGAGAAAATATAAAGGAATAAAATATAAAGGCACCTATGAGGGTCACAGTGATTTATACATTTTTGAGTTGCACGATCGCATCGTCAGCAGAAAGAATACCTCTTCAGTTGAAACACAGCAGCAATAAATCTACTTTTAAATTACACAACCCCAATTCCGAAATAGTTGGGACAAAGTGTAAATTGTGAATAAAATCAAAATGCAATGACTTTCAGATCACATAAGCCAATATGTTAGTTACAATAGAACATAGATAACATTTCAAATGTTGAAACTGAGGCATTTTACATTTTTATCCACAAAATGAGCTTATTTAAAATTTTCTGGCAGCAACAGGTCTCAAAAAAGTTGGGACACAGGCAAAAAAGGGCTGAAAAAGTAATTAATATTTCAGAGAATGAGCTGAAAGAACATTTTGCAAGTAAATAACTTAACTGGCATCAGGTGTGTAACATGATTAGCTGTAAAAGGGATGTCTTAGAGAGGCTGAGTCTCTCAGAAGTAAAGATGGCCAGAGGCTCTCCAACCTGTGAAGGCTTGCGTAAAAAAATTGTGGAATACTTAAAAACAATGTTCCTCAACGTCAAATTGCAAAGGCTTTGAAGGTCTCATCATCGACAGTGCATAACATCATCAAAAGATTCAGAGAAACTGGAAAAAATCTCTGTGTGTAAGGAACAAGGCTGAAGACCTTTACTGGATGCCCGTGATCTTTGGGCCCTCAGACACCACTGCATCACTCACCAGCATGATTCTGTCATTGACATTACTAAATGGGCCCAGGAGTACTTCAAGAAACCACTGTCTGTAAACAGTCCGTTGTGCCATCCACAGATGCCACCTAAAACTCTATCATGCAAAAAGTAAGACATTGTTCAGCATGATCCAGAAGCGCTGCCATGTTCTGTGGGCCAAGGCTCATTTAAAATGGACTGTAGCAAAGTGGCAAAGTGGCAAAGTGTCCTGTGGTCAGACGAGTCCAAATTTGACATTCTTGTTAGAAATCATGGGCGTCGTGTCCTCCGGGCTAAAGAGGAGAAAGACCATCCCACCTGTTATCAGTGTTCAGTTCAAAAGCCAGCATCTCTGATGGTATGGGGATGCATTAGTGCATATGGTGTGGGACACTTGCATGTTTTAAAAAGCACCATGAATGCTGAAAGGTGTATAAAGGTTTTAGAGCAATATTTGCACCCCTCCAGACTACATCTATTCCAGGGAAGGCCTTGTGTATTTCAGCAGGACAATGCAAAACCACATACTGCAGCTATTACAACAGCATGGCTTCATAGTAGAAGAGTCCGTGTGCTGAACTGGCCTGCCTGCAGTCCTGATCTTTCACCGATTGAGAACATTCGGCGCATAATTAAACAAAAGTCCATCAAAGGAGACCCAAAACTCTCCAGCAGCTGGAAGCCTGTATTAAACAAGAGTGGGATCAAATTCCAATGGCTAAACTCAAGAAACTTGTCTCCTCAATGCCCAGACGCCTCCACTCTGTGTTAAAAAAGAAGAGGGATGCTACACCATGGTAAATAGGCCCTGTCCCAATTTTTTGAGACCTGTAGCAGCCATCAAATTTGAAATGAGCTCATTTTGTGGATAAAATTGTAAAATTTCTCAGTTTCAACATTTGCTATGTTATCTCTGTTCTATTGTGAATAAAATACTGGCTGGTGTGATTTGAATGTCATTGCATTTTGATTTTATTGACAATTTATACCTTGTCCCAACTATTTTGGAATTGGGGTCGTAGTTGTACATAAAAAAATGGTAAAACATGCATGTTTGCAAATATGAAAACAAGTAGACTATACTTTTGATCACACGTTAAACACGATAAAATCCTGATGCCTTAATCGGCTACATAGCAAAAATAACATTTTTAGTTATGTTATTAATATTGTTTTGGATGGCACAGAATACAGCCCCTCATCTCCTCCTACATAACAATCAAAACACCTTGGCTAAGCCAGGGGTAGACTGTGGATGGGTTAGCATAAGTAAATGGTGACTCATTGGCTAATGTTGTGTCAATAAATGGAGCATGTTGTAGGATGATAACATCACAGCATAGTGGCTGTTTTATGACTGTGTCCTCATTCATGAACAAAAACAGTCTTTTAAACATATTTTTCAATGAACAATGGCAATTAAACATTATTTTGCTATCCCACAGGCGCACCCACGAATTAGCCACACCGACCAAGTGGCGCACTACAATCGTTTCAGTCTT
Organism: Gymnothorax javanicus; assembly: GCA_029692085.1. Classification (NCBI taxonomy): domain Eukaryota; kingdom Metazoa; phylum Chordata; class Actinopteri; order Anguilliformes; family Muraenidae; genus Gymnothorax; species Gymnothorax javanicus. The sequence goes on along the minus strand of CM056210.1, from coordinate 14,744,065 downwards.
AAAATTAAGACCTTATTTTCAGTCAGTAATTACAAGATTTCAGAGCATGTTTTTTGAGTGTACTTACCAACCTACAGTCTCAGCCTGCCATGGTGAATGGTGGTTGGTGGCAACTCAACAGCATTAAGGTACAATACAAAACGTGACACAGACTTTGGACAGGACACACACATTTAAGCATGTGTACTTCCAGATCATGCACTGATGATGTTGCATGAAGTGAGAGCATGCTGGCCCAGCTGGGATCAGGGGAAATACGAAAACTCCATAATTACTGAGCAGCGACACATTGAGAGTGGAATAGTTGAGGAAAATCATTAGGAAGCTGCAGTCATTGCCTCAGAGTGTGATTCTAGTAACAGAGGCCGTTGAGAGTAAGCCTGTTACGAGCCTAGTGGCCCATCGGGCCTGTGCTTAACCCTGGTTCCCATGGCATGAAGCGACTAGGAGTATTACTACCCCCCCTGGATGGGATGCCAGTCCTCTGCAGGTACTCCCCCCAGCTCTTAGTCAAGTTTCCCTGACTATTTGCTGGTACCCATTTATACACCTGGGTGGAGTGAGGCGTGGAGTGTGGGAGTGAAGTGTTTTGCCCAAGAACACACCGCGAAGGTCATGGCCGGGGCTTGAACTCAGTACCAGTGGCTGTTGAGGCATACAAATAAACTCAGACCACTATGTTACGAAGCCTAAATATAAGCAGAAGTTACTGATCTTTCTGACAGCTCTATCGGATCAAGCAAACAAAGAGCAGTTCACTTGCAGATAGAATACAATAGTATGTTACAAAATTCTATTCTATCAGTGCCTTTTTATGTTTTTTTTCTAGACTTAAATAGAAATTTACTGGAGTCAGTAAGCTGAGGGCTTGTAGTTAAAAAAGAGCATGAAGCAGGGCTGCCAGGTTAGCTCACTCAGTTAAGACGCCGTAATTGCAATGCAGTAGTGACTACTACGGTGCGGGTTTGATCCCCGGTCATACCAACCAGCAGTGGTCGGCAGCTTTTTCAGAACAGTGCACAATTGGCTAAAGCGCTGTGGGAAATCAAATTGGGAAGGGACTGCTGGGAAGGGAAATTAGAATAATTTTAATTATTTTAAGCTGCGAACTGTCTCTCTCTCCTGAGCTGAGAATAGGGGGTTATATACGAGCAAGCCTTGTACATAGTTCTTCGATTGGGCATTCCAAATTCGGGTGGGATTGGAGATGCCTAAATTTATAAATAAAAAAAAACTTAAAAAAAAGAGCATGAAGCATAAAGTTATGTTGTCCCAAGAAAAAATGAGGCTTAAAATATATGGGTCTAACCTTCAATAGATAAAATTAATCACATATTACTGCATACAAGCATTATATGATACTGCTCCCAGTGATAATTATCAAATGGCTCTGCAAAATACAGGGAATTTTCACCTAGGCTAAATGATTTGACTACGTTTATGTTACGTAGGGAGATAATTTTACAATATATAAAATGGCCAGGATGGGTAATTAACACGTTTATCTTAATAATACTCCCATGGGATACCAATTTGTTGAAGCAAGAAACTTGTGAACATCCAGTAAAGTTCAAGCTATGTCACTTCCACCACACAGATCCTATGATTGTGCCATCAACTTGTTGGCCAGAACATCAACCCCCCCCCCCCGGGCATCCAGAATCATTCCAACGGCTTCATCACCAGCCAGAGTGGGTTTCTTTTTTGTGACTAAAAAGGGCCTCTGCATCCCTGCATAGATTATCGAGGGCTCAACTACATTACTATCAAGAATCATCACCCTCTTCCTCTGATGGACACGGCACTCTCCAAACACCAGGGCTGTCATTCTTTTACTGAGCTGGACCTGCACAACACTTACCACCTTGTATGCATACAAGAAGGAGCTCAGTGGAAGACAGCATTTAACACGCCCTTTGGCTACTATGAATATGTGGTGATGCCATTTGGGCTTGCTATCGCTCCTGCTGTGTTCTAGAATCTCTTTAATGATGTCATCCAAGACACTGTGACCAAGTTTGTCAGTGTCTACTAAGACGTCCTGATTAGACCTGGAACACACCCGCCATATCTGCCTGATTATTCAAAGATTGTTGGGGAATCGCCATTATTCAAAACTCGAGAAGTGCAAATTCCATCGCACCACTCTCTCCTTCTTGGGTTTCACTGCGATGCAGGGCACCCTGATAATGGATCATCATCAGCTACAGGATGTGCTGCATTAGTCAGACCCCAAGGACCATAAACAGCTGCAGAGGTTCTTCTGGTTTGCCTATTTCTACTGGTGGAGCATTCCAGAATGCTCCAAAGTGACAGCTCTTTTGATAGCACTCATGTCCATCAAGACCAATTTCGACTGGACCCCCCCCAGGCTGCCTCCGCCTTCCGCCAGCTTAAGGAGCTGTTTACCACCACTCCCATCCTCATGCTTCCAAACCCTCAGCGCCAGTTTATTGTTGGAGTCGACATATCCGATGTGGGTGCTGGGGCTGTCCTCTCCCAGCGAGCAGCCGGTAACAAAATCCATCCATTTGCCTTTTTCTCTCGACAGTTGTCTCTAGCTGAGACATAAATTATTTCAGCAATGATTGGGAGCTGTTGATGGTGAAGCTGGCCTTTGAGGAGTGGAGGCATTAGCTGGAGGGATCCAGTCTTCCCCTCCTAGTCTGGACAGACTTATGCGACCTGGAGTACCTCTCTACAACTAAAGGGTTAAACCCCAGGCAAGCCAGTTGGTCCCTCTTCTTTGCCAGATTTGACTTAGTCTTGACCTATCATCCTGAATCCAAAAACACTAAGCGTGACTCTGTTTTTTCCTCACTCTTTTGTGCCTGAAAATCATCCGGAGACCATACTCCCAGACCATTGTCTTCTGGCAATTTTTTTGTATTAATTAATGTATGTATTATTATTATTATTATTATTATTGCATAGTCTTCACTGGATTTGTCTATTGTGTGCAATGCAAAAATAATTTCTCTCACTTCAAGCTCGATATGCTTCACAAAATGTTTTCCACTTCACGTATATTTTGAAACGCTTAAAAACCGGGGCCATCTTAAAATGATTTCATTTTTAAGAAATCTTTTTAATGATATGTAAAAATTCTATGAGAGGTGGAATTCAGAGGTCTGCTATTTATTCAGATTATTGACCTTCTTCCAATCTAACATGGCAGCCTGGTTAGGTCGGTCTGCTTCTCATTATCTCTTCTTAATCATTATAGGCCAAATTTGGGTTTTGATTAGTCAGTTGGCTGAATAAATAGTTTGATTGCAAGTTAGGCAAAGTACACAGGAAATGATTTAAGTTAAGCCAATTATGCCAAGGCAATGGAGGCTGTCCAACCTCGCTGGTAATTAGCGGACTGCAAATCACAGTTTTCTTCCCAGAAGCATTTCAAATGACCGCATTAGGTATGTGTCATAAAAAAGGTAGTAAGCAAGCTTGTCTGTCTGCCTCATAGTGGCAGTTACTTTTATTGATCTTAAAATAATCATAATTCGGTTAATTGTGCAGCCCTAATTCAGGCTCTGAATTTTTCTTGGCCACCCAAGAGATAAGAAAGCTAGAAGTCCGTCTTCCTTTACCACTGGGGGACATTCAATTCAACAATTCCTCAAGGTTTAAATAAAATACTTGCTGGATCTTTGTTAAATTTGCAATATTCACCAATGCATTGCTTTTATCTCATAATTATAAGCAGACTTTGAGTCATTTTTCAGACTCTGGCACGTGAAGTGACTTTTAATAATCTTAAGTTCTATTGCATGTTTGGAAGAAGGTTACGCACTGTAAGCCACTGACATATAAATGAAGTTGCACGTGTACCAATGTGCAAATCATTACTATCCCTCCTGGCCTACTTGTGACTAAATTATGAAATCCAGGATTCAGAGGCACAAAATCTTGTGAGCACAAAATGTCTTTGATGAAGAAATGAGTCTGAGTTGACCTGGGCTTTTTCTACACTTGTGAATTTTACTCAAGGGGATATGGATCTAGTCAATATGAGCAATTTCTTCCCTGCCTTATGACATGTTGATTGAATCTCTGGACTGCTCTCATCAACCAACCCTGTACAAGAGGGCATGACAACGCACCGCAAAGAAATCTGGGGCATCACAAATGGGATTTCAGGCTCCAAGGACTCTTTACTGAACCAGGACTCTTTACTTAAGGAGACCTCAAAGGCAAATAATGAACAGATATACAAGCGGTCGAAATCAAAAAGATTATAGTTGCTAATGGCCAGAAACTAAGTGCTGATGCACAAACATCATTATGACTTAAGCAAAATTGTTCAAAGCTTATTGCAGTCCTGTAAATGACTTGGATGACCACGTGAAGAACACACAAAAAGACTCCTGCGCATGCTCTTTGATACTGGAAAAGGAAGCAAGAGAAATCTGAGATTGCAAACATCCACCAAGGCAAACAATCTCCATTTATCAATTCCCCCACAAAAGATTTTCCATATTTTTCGTTCTTTTTATGTACAGCACTCATAGTCTATTGACACTCCGCTGAATGTACACAATCTCAGCAAGAATTTAGTGTTGGTTGCAAGTTAGTACTGCAATTAGTTGCAATTCTGACGTATATGCACACACCCAAATTTTTCGTAAATACAGTCCCTGGATCCAGAAAGATATCTGGATCTTGATCAGTCTGTGATATTTTCCATTGAGAGTATAGCCCCAATTTTTCTCATTTCAAATCATTATGTATTTGTGAAGATGTGACTCAAAATGTGAAATTTTGCCCGATCTTGCATTGGTGAAAAATCCCGCAAAAAAGAAAACTCTGAATCCAGATCCAGGTCCGGATCGCTCCCAAAATCCAATTAACTCTATTTCAGACAAAAACCCACCTCTGATAAAATTCCCGTGCTAATCTGTTCGTTATTTTTTGTGTAATCTTGCTAACAAACCAACAAATAAACAAACCAACTAACGTGACCGATCACATAACCTCCTTGGTGACGGTAATAATGTGAATTAAGGCTCAGATTCGAAGAGAAGCGGATTGGCCAGCTCTCTGTCCTCAGGGCAGGGCTATAGATTCAGTTCAGTGGAGTGTTCACTCAGGGACGCCCAATCAAAATATTATGACTGTGTTTCCTACATACACTCATTGTTTATTCTTGCTTCTGGCGTTCTCGTAATCGCAAGAGTCTAGCGAGTCTAGGTCACCCATTATAAAGCAAAACTAAAAGGAAAGATTCTCTTTACTGGCCCACTTTTTTCAGAGCCATTACTGAAAATACTCTTTTATTGGTCCTGTGTCAGCTGTACTACACAGGGAAAGGCTTCAACGAGGATACGAGGGAACTTTCGAAAGCTCTTATGAGAATCAATTAAAGTGCACAAAAGATGAGAAGAAAGCTTTTGGTACACAGCAGGCAGAGGTCCCGGGCCTCGCTCTTCATCGGGTTGTTTAGACTATAGAGTAGTTGTTTAACCCAATTAAAAGGCCAGATGGGATATTCATGTGGACGATGCAGTGTTCATACCTTGTTTGCCATTTCTAAATGTATCCATACTTGGCCATTAAAGCTTCCTTGTTCCTGATATGAAGGAGGGCTGGGAGGTTGCATTTGGTTCTGGGGGGATTTTAAGGGGAGTCATGTTAATATTTGATGCATTCATTCCAGTGCACATCCGCCAGGGTTTTCTACCGAAACTCAGAGCAAAGCTGTTGTGGCATTTTAACCCTTCTACTGGTCAAAAGAAATTTCCGTCACCACTGGCTCGCCGATGGAGCGACATTACTCATACACTTGTTGTAGTCTTTATTGAAACCACAGATATGGCTCGTAAACAGCTAATATAAAAATATCTGTTATTTGAATTTAATGAATTTAATTTTTGTAATATTATTGTAATTTTTTGGTTTACCAGGAGAAAAAAAAAAAAATCACAGAATGCAGAATGGTAGTGTACAGATGGAAGAAAATCGACCAGTAAGAGGGTCAGGCGCGTCGCTAGAACAGGGAATTGGGGGGCACAGACACGTCCCTTTATGACAAGAATTAGTCCTGGCAAGTTCTCAATCATTTTCCTTTATTGGCGCGTTTTCCAATTATCGTAACTGGTAACTGAAGACACGGTTTCTCTCCATATGCGATCTAACAGCAATGAAATCATGGGCTAAATTCAGTATAGAAAAATAATTTACTTATTAATAGGCCAATGCTTTGCGTTGATTGAACTGGTCTTTGTTCCAATGAAATATCGCCTTTCACTCTTGGTATTGCGTGGGTTGATAAAACAAAAAGTGGCGCTCGGCAGTTAAATAGGCTATAAAAAGCATGCGGCTCAAGCTATTTGCGCAGGTATGCAATTTTGAATAACATTGATTTAAATGAGCAAATACGCGTCCAGATGAATGATTGTCGTCTTACCTAATCGGGGAGAACAAGCAGCACCTGTTAAGTGTGGAGTGCTCTCGGAGTGAACCTTTTGTTAATCATGAAAATGACAGGTCAGAACAGGTCAGGAGTAATAACTGTTTTAAACAGATGTTTTGTGCAACCCAATTCTCTGTTCTTGTTCCGCAACTGTACTGAATTTAGCCCATCATCTAATCGCTGTTAGATCGCATATGGAGAGAAACCGTGTTTTCAGTTGCCAGTTACGATAATTGGAAAACGCGTCAGTAAAGGAAAATGATTGAGAACTAGCCAGGACTAATTCTTTTCATAAAGGGACGTGTCTGTGCCCCCCAATTCCCTGTTCTAGCGACGCGCCTGAAGAGGGTTCACATTTGCAGTCACTTTACAGCCCGGGCTGGTTAGGTGAAATGCACAACAAACTGCAGGGTGTTTTCTGGGATACATCAGATGAACCCATGGAGAGAAAGACATGGAGAGAAAAGGTAGTATTTTCAAGAATAAGTCATCTAAAGTCTGGGGTTATTCTGAAACAGGCTGAGATATGACAGCCCCTCCTACAATGCTATAAAACATTGAAAAATTCAGAGGCTGTGGTTAAGTCGGTCAGTGAGGACAGGCTGCATTGCTCTCTGGCAAACTGTTAGATGAGAAATAACTAATTATGTGCCACATCAATCTGTTTAATGTCAATTTTTCGATGTAAAACACCACGCACTGCACTGCGTTGACAGTAATGGTGTAAAATTTCAAGAAAGCTGATGTATCTGTACGGTCTTATCAGTTCAATTTATACCTTCATGATGCTTTGGATTGTGCCTTGTCTGCTGGCTGTGGGATTATCATATCACCATCTCCAATGATGTTTCTGTTTTGATCCACACAATTGAAAACTGAGTAGGGCGCTCAAATATCAGAAGGGCATGTGTCAAGGTTTCAAGGGCATCGAACCTCCTCTGATTTTAGGAATCAGACCTCTTCACAAAGGCTAATGGACAGCAAGCTCTTACCTGCCCACTCCAAGGTGTACTGCTCCCCTGCTGAGTGCACTTGTGGGTTTCTTTGACAGAAAGCACATCTGACAGAAACTGGGCCAAGCTCTCATCCAAAATATGAGCTCTTTTTAGCTCATGGAGGGTGGCTGCTGATGAAAGGCAGGCTTTCAGTTGGTGCTACGCAGCTCTTATGGATTTATTGGGTAGGAGAAAGTAACGATTCTGCTCTATTGCTGCACAGGAAACAGTTACAGGGAGACCTACAGACATGTTTCACATACTACAATGCAGCAACCTTCAGGGTAAATTTGGCCTCTGTGACACCTGTATGTAGCTTTGAGAATTAATCTTTTGCTCATGCATTCTCAGCTGTGGAAATGTGATTTTGTTTTTGTTGGATTAGATGCAGTTACTGTATGTTTGATGATCCCATTAAGTAAAATAAGATGGGCTTAATGGATTCTCTGCATTCTGAAAGTAAGCAGGCATCAAGAATCAGAGAGCCGTCAGCTGTGAAAACATTTAGAGAGCCTGACTGACACTAGACTGACAGGGAAGAGAGGAAAGGTGTACAGCGAATGAAGCGACCTCATCTTCTCTCTCTCTATCCCTGGGCTTCATTCACGCTAAAAATTAGATGTTTAATTCACTAAAAAAAAATATCCTGCCAGCTGGTTCCACTCAGTAATGTCTTCAATTCAAAAACTGCAGATAATAAATAAATTACCTGACACACTTTCACAATACTGCTTGAAATAACTAGATGAAATAAAGCCAGCATTTATTTTCCTAGAGTTTTCCGGCTCAGAGAGGCTTGCTTGAGCACTTACGGCTGCAGTAGTGTTCACTTTTCACAGCCTCGCTGCAATTTTTACAGCTGATAAAAAGAAAAGCAGTGAAAGTAACAGTATAATCCCTGGGGCAGAACAAAAATGGGGACTTTACTCTCTATCGGCCCCCATTAGCCCAGCGAGCAACAGAGTTTACGGTTGCAGCTCGGCAGAACTCTTGTTTTCGTTTCTGTTTGATGTGATAAGTTTGTTTTATGCCTCAGTGAGAAATGGACCAGCATCAGAGTCAATGCTGGCAGGAATGTGGAGAGAGGGGGGAGCTCGTGTGAACTGCTCTGGAAGTAATCTGTTCCGACAGTGCATGTGGTGTGGGACCAGTAGAGAGGGGGAGAGAGAGAGCGAGAGAGAGCAGGAGAGAGATTTGAAGATAAACCAAGGTACAATAAAAGTAGACTAAAAAAAACTGAACTGAGATCAACTACTCAGATTCAACTGGGAATATCTTGATGTTTAATATGATTTGAGTATTTAAAAAACAAACGGCGTTTTAACTGCTAGAGGAATGCAGCTCATACATGTCACACAGATATTTGTCCTGCTTTTATCAGTTGTCTAGAATGAAAATATAAGCGTTCCTGTGTCTTTAATGCTTTCCATCATCTTAGCACAGTAGCACAGTGCATGTGTGTGTGCGCGCGTGCGCGCGTGTCTGTTCGTGTGTGTGTGTGCGTGTGTGTGTGTTTGTGTGCGGGTGTATGTATGTGTGTTTGCGTGTGTGTTTGTCTGCGTGTGTCTGCGTGCGCATGTTTTAGTGTGTGTTTGTGTTTCTATGTCTGTGTGTCTGAGCATGTGTCTGTGTTAGTGTGTGTGTACGCACTTTTGTGTGCGTGTGTGTGTGTGTGTATGAATATGTGTGTGTGTTTGTGTGTCTATCCATGTGTGTTTTTGTGTGTGTGTGCGCGCGCGTGTGTGTATGTGAGTGTGTGTTTGTGTGTGTATGTACAGTATGTGTGCGTTTGTGCGTATTTATGCGTGTGTGTCTGGTTTTGGATGAGATGAGGAGGGCGTTAGTTAGGCTGTCCCAGGATTCATGTTTACCACTTTAATGGCCCACATTAATGTGTTTGGCTTAGTCACTGGCTCCCATACAGGCTGGGATGGGACAAGTATTTTATTTCTTTGATACACCCTAGTTGGGGGACTCAACAATTCCATCATTGCGGTGAGCTACCCCAGAGTGCTGCTCGGTAATGGAACATGTGCTTGGCTTAGACTCAGAGTTAAAGACTGCTCATTTAGGGCAAAGCACTGTCACAACATTAAAATACTGCTGCTGTACCTCGGTAACATACACAATGGCTCATCGTGTAGAAAGAGATTTAAATATTCAATGCATCTTTATGCAGAGCATGTCATTTCCTTAATGGCAAATGTAAGTAAAGCTAATTTGCTGGGAAGTAAGCAATCTTGAAAGTACATTGACCTGGTTTCAAGGGCCACTTGGGAGTAGTGTTTATGTGTGAGTGTGCACACTTGCGTGCGTGCGTGCATGCGTGCGTGTGTGTGCGCGCGATGAAAAAATACTGCCACAGGGTCATATTTTTGGGTCACAGTGAGGAAAAGTCAGGGCTAAGGGCTGGGGTTAGCTCTAGTGTTACAGTAGGGTGTGTGGTAAGGATAAGGTCTATTTTAAGGTTAGGTACAAGAATTGTGCTAAAGGTTAAGGTGAGGAGTTAAGGTTAATTATAGGGTTTGTAGGTTAGGGTTGGGGAAGGGATGAAGATTAGGGTAAATTTTTAGGTTTGAAGGTACGGAAATAAGACCAATAATTTTATGGTCCCCATGAGTATAGACAAAGAAACATGTGTGCGTATATGTGCATGTGTGTGTGTGTTCCTGTGGCGGCTCGTGAACTGGGAACAGGGGAAGCTCAACCAATCCCTTCAAAATAATGATTGGTCACGACCTGTTTTCAATCATTCATTTAAATTACCATTACAGAAATTCCGAAACTCTCAACATTATCAGGTGTGGCCAGTTTTCAGTTATAACGCATACTGATTACGACTCCGGACCTCTCACGCTTCTCTTTACTCAGGGGTTGGAAGCAATGCATGTGTTTCATGATCATTTAAATGAAAAAAGATAATTTGAAACGTCTTTATGCAATTCCATTGCTTCCAACCCCTCCCTGCACAAGGACTTCAATTCCGTGCGAGAATCTCTTACATACGCGTTGATTGAATAATTGCTGACTGCAGCAGAGGAATGAAAATATGCCACTAAAACTCACACCGAATGCGTGAGAGTTGACAGATGCTAAATGATGAAAACTGGCCAACCCTGATAATGTTGAGAGTTTTCAGAGTTTCTGTAATAGTAATTTAAATGAAAGATTGAAAACAGGTCATGACCAATCATTAATTTTAAGGGATGATTTGAGCCTCCCCTGTCGCCAGTTCACCAGCCGCCACTGGTGTGTTTGTGTCAAACCAGAAAAAAATGGGCCAGTTTTGTTTGAGTTTAGCAAAGTGCAATATCTATAATAACTCTCAGCTTGTGTGAAAACTCTTCCATTGTAATGTTTAGGGTTTGGTCCTTTCACTCAAGTTTTTTGCTTGACTCAGTTTATCTGAAAAAAAAACTGCCCTATTGTGTGCTGTGTTTATGCTTGTTAACTGCTGTTGGAGCTCCTTCTTTGGCAGAATATTAAGGCAAGGTTTATCTCAGCTGTAGCACAAGAGACACTAGCTCAGTGGAACAAACCATCAATAAAAGGGCTTACACTGAAGACTGTTAAATTCCATGAATGACAAATCGTCTGAGAACAGAACTAATGAGTCAGACATTGAAAAAAAAAACTTTCAAATGTCTCCAAGTTGTTATGTATGCAGGAGATTCCTGTTATATGCGCATAGTTTAAGCTGAAATTGAGATGTTTTGCGGAGGAGGTACAAGCAACTAAAAGCTTTTTTGATGGACTGAATGAAATTTATTGAGCATGTCTGGAGCGGTCTTCAAAAGTTCCTAAAACTTGAGTGGCAGCTGATTGGCTGAGATGCTGTTCCTATATTTCTGCTGAACATTTGTCCCAGTCATCAAACCCCCGCAGCAGCTGGATCTGCGGCGCGGTACAGGACGGCTCGGCTACTTTCAGGTTTGGCAGGGGGTGTCTCCCAGCATATGCGAACAAACAAGCCATTATTCCATGATTACCTTTTCTCAACCTCCGGGCCTTTTGGCTCATACAGAACCTATGATTATGTCTGCTTGGCTTCTTACTGTGAAAGGTATGGAGGAGATTTCCAGAAAAGTTGGCCCAATCTGGACGTTTATGATTGAAAGCTACTGGATGAAAAACAGCAGCTGATCACTGGAGAGGCGACAAATAACAAAATTACTGTTTTTAAAACGCGGCACAGAGAATAAACAAAAGAGTCAGAAAAATAGTTAATGCCGAGGGAGATTGGGACGGACATGGCTCACTGTAACAGGGTCAGATCAAAAAGTTCCACAAGCGTCATGGACTGAATTCAGAGAGACAGTCCCATCGAAAATAGTGCGAGAGTTTAAAAATCAGGGAGGGTATGCATGATTGATACTTCTGCAGTATAACCAAAAAAAAAATCAATGAGGCTGTTTATAATCAGTCTGAACAAGCAAATTTGGCGTGCATTATGGATGGAATTGCAATGCCCCTCCTCTTAGGCGTTCCAATTTTCACCGGCTACCTTCCTACTCTAAATTATTCAATTATCCCTCTGCTCTTTGTTTAATGGTTACACCTGTTTCTTATCAGTTAATTATCATTCCCTTTTCTATCTATACCTTAGTTTCCCCCCTCAAAGCCAGGTAGCCTTATAACAGGGGTCACCAACCCTGTTCCCGGAGAGCTACCATCCTGTGGGTTTCTGCTCTACCTCCTCTTCAGCACACCTGATTCAACTAATTAGCTACTTAACAAGATCACGAGCTGGGCAATTGAGTGGCTAATTAGTAGAATCAGGTGTGTCGAATTGGAGGTAGAGCAGAAACCTACAGGATGGTAGCCCTCCAGGAACAGGGTTGGTGACCCCTGCCTTATAATGTAACACCTTTTAGTTTAGAGCACTCCTGGTTGGTTCTTCAGTTTTATTCAATGTGAAGTTTTACTTTCTGTTTTCTTGTGCACTTTGTTTATCTGAATAAATTTAATGTCCTTGCATATGGGTCCTCCACTCTAACTAACTCTCCAGGTGCCCTTATTACATCTCTGGGCACCTGGAGTGTTACAGGAATCAGAAAAATTATCAATTCCCAAAACCTCTGTGGGGATTTACTGCTATAATTAAGCAATGCACCTCAATCAACAATAAATTAATAAATTTGTTTCTTAACAAAATCTCAATTGTTGATGTTTGGGACAAAACTAAGAAAATTGATAAATATTATCATCTAAGTTCAAGCTTGGAGGTTGACAGGTTCTGGATCTGACCGAATACATTTCAAATTGGTTAAACTTAAAAATGGAAGTTCTCTGGCTGCCTTAAAAATGTGAGTAAACTCAAATTGAAGATGAGCTTTGTTTCAACTAACACTTAGTCAAGACAATGGAAAACCATAAGTTTAAATTTTGAAAATTCATGAACTTGAGTTCAATTTTTAAAACTTGCAGTGACAAGTGGCGTTAAAGAGAAGACATAAGTTCACAAAACTTAATTGGACTATCATGTTTTACAGCGCAAGTCCAAAAAGAGACTGCAGGAAAGAGATAGAAAAGGGTAAAAGTATGACATCGATGTAGATGGCAATAAAGAGAGAGGTGGAGAGCACTGAAATTAGAAATACTCACACCTTCAGCACAGAAACCAGCTGTGACTCCTGTCTCTGTTCTGAAGGTGATAGTTATTTTAGTCACCAGTGTGGAGCTGTGATGTTACTCTGTGTTTGTTTTCTACTCGTGAACGAGCGCTCACACATCAGCTGGTGTGAAAAGTCACGATCAATGAGCGACAGATAAAAGCACTTACTTGAGAGCAGGGACTGCAACGAGGATGTTTTGGCAGCTCACTGCCGATAAAGCTCGGCCACCTGTGCCATCAGGTTCTCAAAGAACCAGAGTGGCGAGTGAATGTCCCAGTTTTGAATTGACCGCAAGGATCATTGCCTCGCAGTCCTCAAAGATCTGCGAACAGCCGGTTTTTTGCCCTCGCTGCACCTGGAAGTCGGGTATAAAGACAGTCCAGCCACAGAGGCACTTATTGGCCGAATTTGGATTTTGGGGTCCAATGATGTGATTCCAAGTCAACTGTGAAAACAAGGAAAAGCCTTTTGCATCAGGATTTCCACTGTGCCTTCATGGATGAATCACTGAATTAACTGATGAGCCCTTAACAATGGCTGCTTTGATGAAACAGTGGCTTGACTCAAACATACTGCACACAGTATTGTTTTGATGTATTACACCATTATGTTTCATGGAAAGCATTAGGTATTTCGGGCAGGTCAATATAAAGTGACAGGTGTCAGCCTTGCTTGACATTAGCTGATTAGAAATGGGGATAGCTTTGATCTTCTGTACGGTGCGACAACATGAGGTATCGACGCCTCGCAAAATTTCACCGTGTGCCCAGTGGTGACGTCAGTAAAAATATTCCTTTCACCCATGAATGGTGCTAAATAACTTCAAGCTATGCGTGTCTTGATGAGATTGAAATAGTCTGGATTGTGTGAAAGTGCATGATGCATTCAGCTCTTGTGTCAATGGGTGAGAGAGGGGCAGTTTCACTGTACACATTAATCAGACTTCCTTAATGTGATTGCACAAGTCCTTTATTTGAGAACACTTCAACGAGCAGTCAAAAGACATTTACCTGTTTCCTTTCATTTTTACAGCTAGAATAACTTTTGTGTTAGCATTTTAGAATAAATCGTAGGTGTGTTTAAAAAAAAATTTAAACATAGACAAAACGTAATTTCAAAACAGAAAATGTCGAACTCTCCAAAATGAATATTACCTGTATGGCACCAGTTTCTTCAGATCTAAAGGGTAAAACCTTTCTGTCAAAGTATGACAAGAACATTATACAGTACTGAAGGTTTTAATCAAATAATAAAAAAAATCCCTCTATAAGCCTACATTTAGTTCCAAAGAAAATAACTCCTTATGTACAAGTGTTTTTTTTTTTTATTTTAAATAGTGCTTTCAACATAAGTAATAAAAATCACTTCTTTGACTATTTACATACCTGTAACATGAAAAGTCCATATCACTGATTGTCAAATTCTCACATATAGTTTTGAGGTCACTGTTTAATCATACGCACAATTAAGAACCATCGCTACATTAAAAGAACAGAAAAAAATAGAAGGCGAGTCTGGAAACACAAGACTGGTCGTGTTGATTTGCGATATTTTGTCATCAATGACAGAAACAACTCGATCATCATTCGCCACCTTCAGGATGAAATTCTGATAGCTTAGAACTCCTTTGCATTATGCGCCAAACATTCAACAATTCATCAAACTAGAAGAAACAGAATCTCAACACTGACAATGCACTCTTGTTTTTTTGGATCAGTGCGCCCACTGGTCTGAAAAGTGAGCAGTAAATGGCAATAAAGAACTGTCCCAGGCGATTATGAAATGTTGAACGACACTTAAAGAAGAAGTTTTTTTTCAAATGCTCTTAATATTTGATCACAGTTTGTCTTGGTACAGCCATGCATAAAACTGCAACTACTCGATCATACATTCCAATAATCCAGTAAGAAAAGTAAAGAGTGAATAGGCAAAAAAAGAAAAAAAATTCACAGTGTTTGTCCTTCCTCTTGTCTAGCTGTCAATCTGAGAATAATACTGACATGGGTGTTGTGGTTCTCAACCAGCACAAAAACAAAAATAATGACATTTTTAATGAAATGACCATACATTTACTTTTTTAACAATACTTCCAGTAGGTCAGTCATTGGAATTGGAACATAATTTAGAGGAGCTGTGTCAGGATGACTGCGCATGCTCAGAATGTACGTCCCAAGAAAAGTGAACCTACTTGACTGCAAGTCATAATCTGATTCCATACTCGCCGATCCGTCTTCGTTTTGCATCGTATTTATATATTTTAGTTACTCCGGCATATGGAAATTCGAGGATTAAAAATGCTATGTTAAACTTTAACCAAGGGATAGAAGAATATAAGTTAATAGCCATCACCAATTATCATAGAAGAAGAAAAATACCTTCTAGATTTTGACTTGCAGTCGAGCAGATTTACTTTGTTCAAAGTTGTGGGCATGCGCAGTAGTCGTGACACAGCTCCTTTAACATTTCTACGGAAAAGTCATGAGGTGCTCATGAAAGTTTCAATTCCAAGGCATTGGCTTATTTACCAACAGTGCAGAGACAACAGTCCTTCCAATGTAGTTTTAAAAACTTATTAGCCACCTATTAACCACCACCACCTCCTTCACTAGGTCCTCTCAGTGTCAGTTCACAGGATGCTGCCTGTAGCTTTTCTTCCTTATCTACCCTGCCTAATTACATACATCTACACACCCCAGATAGTGAGAGTTGCAACAACTCCAGAATTGGAGCCATTTTGTTTCCATCACGTGACACCAAACTTTGTTCTTTTCTCAGAAGGGAAACTTCTTAATTTTGGAGGAAAAAACAATATGCCAGCTTGCAAGGATATCGACAAGCATAAAAGGGGAAAATGTTTGGACACAAGAAAAGAGAAAACGGAAAAAACACTCATTCACTTTGAGACGGCGCTTGATGCTGCAAAGGAAACAAAATGGCTCCAGGACCAGATTTTCTGGAACCCTCGTGCCGCCACTCGCTCCATCTAGGGTCTTTACGTACAACAATAACCTAAAAGCATACACACCACAATTATAGTCTTATAGTGAAGAAAAATGGGGAGTCAACTTGCAAAACCTGCTAAGTCAAGTTTTGAAAATAAATGTGCTATCTCCCTTAGCCTCTCTTTCAGGCACCTGCGCATGTCCCACTGATAGCTCCACTTTCAAAACCTACTTAATCATGTTATAAATTGTAACGGAAAAAGCGAAACTCTGTCAAAACCCGCCAAGTCAAGGAGGAAAACTCTGTCAAATTCTGCTAAGTCATCAGCCAATGTGGAAACGTGATTCCGTTTTCGTTCGCTAGAAGGAACCAATCACAGTCGAGTTTTTCTAGCCTGTTCAGCTTTTGCTTTCTCTAACTCTAACTGGTTTGGGCAGTTGATGATAGTGATACCATGAAAGGGGGATTTGAAAATTGGTAACTATGGAAGATAATTTCTTTGCCGACCAAAAAATCTGATTTTTCTAAAAAATGGACCAACTTGACTTAGAAGGCTTTGCAACTGGACTCCTCAAATGTTCTGAGCTACACAGAAATCAAGTGTCCTGTAACCTTGGTTCTCAGATCAAGTAAAATGAAGACAAATTCCTGAAATACCTCACTTCTTAAAACTGGAACAGACTTATGTAGTTCACAAATCATTAAAATCCAAGAACAATAAAAACCATAAACTAAAATTGACATTTCTAATTTAATGTCCCCCTACCTGCCACCAACCCTGACCTACGACCCCCAAAACCATCCCCATGGCTCTCTCTCAGAGAAAAAAAAAATCATAATGACTGCTAAGAGATGTCTGTGCAGAGCGCAACAATACTGATCAAATGCAGGATCTCACTAGTGAAAACTGCCCTTTGAAAACATTCAGTGACAATGATTACATGAAAATACTGTGTTAATTCACTTTAATGAGGTCAAGTGAGGGCAAATTACACACCGTGCCCTCTGCCAGCCCAAATTACTGCATCAATATCAAAAAGAGACACAATTCTTGCATAAATAGAGAAAAATAGATATTAACATCCAGGAAAAAAGTGAAAATGCTGGAAAGGTTGTGCGGTTGAATGCCGTGATCCTGGTGTGGGGTTTGTCCAGTACACAGACTTGCCCTGAAAAATATAATGCCTATCCTACACAAAAACGGAGAACATGGCAGGAAAGAAACGGCGGAAAAAATCTCCAAATAAACCAAAAAAAAAAAAAAGAAGAAAGACCTGAATTATACTTCTCCCCCACACTGTCCTCAGAGGTAAAATCCAGAAGGCTGCGGATCTGGTAGAGGAGGTACATCTGGGCAAGGTTGAGGGGCATCAGCTGGAATATCCGCGTTCCCGTTGGGTATGATACAGTTTCCAGGGTAGGCCGTGCTGCCACCATTCATGATGCAGCCATTCTCCAGCTGAAAAACACACGGACAGAGCACGGGCAGACGTCATGTCCAGGGGTTAGAATGTAAAGTGCCCACGTTAGTTAGTTTGTCTATGTTTGTTCCACCATGAACTCAAAGCCACAGTCAGTTTCACCCAAAATTTCTACCTCCTACCTTAAAAACTGCGCTAATTCGCTGTTTCTGCTGGCTGGAACAAAATACTGTGAATTAATTTTTTTTTTTATGAGTATGGGTTTTACTTCATTTCACAGCATGTCTATGTGAAACACATGACACTGATTTGGCCCAGTACGCAGGAGAACGACTAAGGACCCCGAACTCAAACAACTGTAAAATGAATGCACAGGTCTGAGGCTCACTGTGAGTGTTAACAGTGGAAACTATGTGGCTAGCTCACAGCTCGCTAGCATCAACCCATCAAGGAGACAAGAGCCACCCAGCTACAGTGCCATGAGAAAATACAGTGTACAACTCTGTTTCCAAAAACATTGGGATGCTGTGTAAAATGTGAATGAAAACAGAATGCTATGATTTCCACAGCATTTAAACTCGATATTTCATTGAAAATAGAACAAAGACAACAAATTAGACATTGAAGCAGAAATTCTTTTGCATTTTGAAAATATCTGCTCATTTTGAATTAGATGCCAGCAACACATTTCAAAAAAGTGGGGATGGGGGTGAAAAAAGACTAGAAAAGTTGCATGATGCTAAAAAAAATACACCTGATAGAACAGCTCACAGCTAATTAGGTTATTTGGCAACGGGTCAGTATCATTCCAGAGATGCTGAGTCTTTCAATAGTGAAAACGGCAAAGGCTCCACCACTGTGAAAAACTGCACTGGAAAATAGTTCAACAATTAAAGAATAACATTTCTTAATGTAGAATTGCAAAAATATTGGGGATTTCATTTTCTGCGGTACGTAATATCATAAAAAATTCAGAGAATGCAGAAAAATCTCTGTGCACAAGGGACAAAAAAACCAATGTTAATTGGCCAATGATCCTCAGACCCTCAGGTTTCACTGCATTAAAAACAGACATGATTCTGCTGTGAAAATCACTGCATGGACTCAGGAACACTTCTGAGAACCACTGTCCATGAACATAGCTTGTCCTTGCATTCGCAAATGCAAGTTAAAAGTTGCTGGTATCAAATTCAAAATGAACGAATATTTTTCAAAAAAACAATAACATTTCTAAGTTTCAACATCTGATTTGTTGTCTTAGTACTATTTGAAATTAAATACAGGTTTTAAATGAGTTGCAAATCATTGCATTCTGCTTTTATTTACATTTTTAACAGCGTCTCAAGTTTGTTGGAAATGGGGTTGTATTTGCTTGCTCTTGATTACATTTATTTTTCGCAAATTTGTCACACCAAAGGTTTTCAAATCGCCATACAAAATGTTAAATAAGACGAGGAGAAAACGATGAAACACAAAGTGAAGTTTTGAAATGAAGTCATTTATAGAAGGAATTAGGTTACCCAAGACATTAAAGTCAGGTCCATGATGATTTGGACATTGACACAGGTATTTGTGATTATACGTATCACACATAGCCAATTGGAGTTGAAATTATACTATCATGAATGTGAGGTCCGAGTGCAAATTTCAGCTCTAATTTGACGGTACTTACATTCAAACCAGGTAAGCAGATTAGACATTATAACACTCACAATACGCTCCCCTATTAAAAAGGACCGATTGAAAGTAGACAGTAAGCAGCACAGGTGTTCCCCAACAAGGTGTCCGTTATGCCCACATTTTTTCTTATATAATCAAGCAGATAAAACGTCTTGAGTTGATGTCAACTGTGGCATTTTCGTTTTGAATCTTTCACTGTTAACTCTCAAAATGCAGTCCAAAGAGCTGTTACTGGCAGTGAGGAAAACCAACATTAGGCTGAAAAATCTAAACAAACTGAAAAGAGAAACAAAAAACATTGAAAAAATATCAAACACAAGGTGTTCAAAAAGGACGCAATCGCCTTGGTTGAAATAGTTTTTTTTTTTTTTTAAATCGCATTCATGCGTGCCTGTCGGGTTCAAACCTTGCTTAAATGCCTTGAGTATCATGCATATAGATATAAACTTCCATGGTTCTATTTTACATGTTTTATATTTCTACTTACATTTAGCAACAAATTCCACTGTAGCTGCCGCAAATCTGCTCTCCACCTCTTTTTTTTTTTAATGGACATCAGGTATCTGTATCCGCACAGGATGGTGGGATATGTACAGTTTGTAAAGCAGCCTGACAGAGTCCTGACCTCACACCTGACGCGCTGTTATTGGCAAGGGGCAACACACCCACTGCCCAGAGGCTGACACCCAGAAATGTATGTAGTAAAATAACAAGATACAGGCAGATGGCAGGGTCTCTGGAGATTCAGACATGGCCACACACTTCTAATGGGTCATAAGTGATGATTGAGAGGGAAATTTTTTGTATGAGTCTATACCTTTTAAATAAAAATCCTACTCAGTATACCTTTAAGAAGATCATCTCAGCAGCTGTGCTCTGTACGTGTTCATGATTTTCCACCAATCACATTCAGATAAGTGTTCACTGAGCTAAAGCAGAACCCCATGGGACAAATTTTCTGACTCTCTCATTTTAAAAGCAGGGTTCGGAAGTCCAGGACAAATGTGAAGGCCCAGCTAACGCCCTCTTCCTGGATATGTCCTCACTGAAAGTCCACACTCAGCAACAGTCTCCCACCCCCATCAGCTGGTCTGGTCTTTATTGGGTAATGGCAGTGGCGAATTGTAGGTCAGAGAAGTTTACGCTTGGTTGCCCAGAGATGCTCCATTTTCTTTCTCATAGGGGGTTGTTTCAAATTCTGAGTGACAGGGAGGCAGGGATGGACTATGTTCTGTGCCGTTTGGGCGGACCGGTTTGGGTTTACCCAAGAATTGGGTAACATCCTATTTTCTACTAGCTCAGACCCTGCCTGCCAGTCTGTATGTCTCCTCTTGTCCGTCTGTCTCACCAGTAACCTCTCTCTCTCTCCCCCTCTCAGCCTCTTAAATCCACCTCTTCTTTTTTCCATCGACCCTTGCTTTTTTCCTCATAATTTCTCCCTCTCTTTCTCTTCCCTATTCAGGTTATTTTTAAATCCACATTGAACCAGTGGCACTGAGTGGCCCCTATGGCAGCAGTGGGGTTCGCCACAACCTCAGTCTCCAGAGGGGACCGTAGGGTGCTTGCATAGGGTAGGCTTGGGATGACTGTCAATTTAATTGAGAATTGACAATGGATAGAATGAATCGGCAATGCCAATTTAGCAGCCAATGCTTGACTATTTTATTTTTGGGCAGGGTGGTCGCGAAGGGAGCTGCCGGGCAGAAAACACTGCCAAAGGGGTCATGCCATGTCGCTCCACACAAAGCAGGATTTCAACCCCTGTGACTAGTCTCACATTTTCCTGAAAAAAAACAGTACACAAAGAGCGGTCACTAAATGTAACAATTAGCGATACTTGTGCTTGCATTATAATGTAAATTTTTCTATCTGCTTCATCGTAGCCTTAAATCTTGGACCTAGTTTTTTCTTAACACATTAAAATGAGCTCTAGGAAAAATGTGCATTGTAAAAACTTACATTCTAAGTGGGAATTCACCCAAGCAGCCATTTTGAATATAGAAATGAGGTCAAAAAATCACTCAAGAAATTGTGAATAAGTAATACTGTGGAAAGATTCCTTGTAAAACGCAAGTTTCCATGGAATAGCAGTAAAAAAAAAACTTCATAGAAAAACATTCAAGATGGAAGCATGGTGGCTATTTTGAACAGGCAAACGTATCAAAAAAATATAGGGATACAACTAAATCCTAGATGGAACTTGCATATTTGACAAGGATCCCTACAGCAGTTTAACAGGAATAGGGTCTACTGAATGAATTTAAGATGGCAACTTGGCGGCCATTTTAAATGTGCATATAACATTAAAACCTACATGGTGTGCAATTACACCTTAGAAGGCACATGTATACAACATTTGAGAAAGATATATAAAGTAGTTTTATGGGAAAAGTGATAAATTTCAGTCTCAAAATTCAAGATGGAGGCCTGCTCACCATTTTGAACATGAAAACGAGGCAAAGAAATTACATGGCGCAAAACTACACAGTGGGGGGAACCGGTATGCAGGATTTGGTAAAGATCCACAAAGTAGTTTACTAGGAATAGCCATAACAAATTAATTCAACACTGCCACCAAGCAGCCATTTTGAATACGCAAATAAAGCAAAAAATTACGTGGTGCACAACTAGACAATAGGGGGCACCTGTACACAGAATTTGTTGACGATCAACTTCGATCAAAAACTGTGCATAGTTTTTGTAGAATAGCAATGACAAGAATTGTTAAGACAGACGACAAAGGATGGGCTGAGGAAGACGAAGGACAAACGATGGACCACAGATAAAATCCCGCACATCTGTCAAGACTCCATTAATGCTGAACGATATATATATAGGTTTTGACGTAAGATTATGCTCCCATCCGCATGATGGCCTTTCTTATGTCAGCAAAACAATGTCAAACATCACATTCTGCACGTATTAAAACAACATGGCCTTGGAGTAAAAGAGTTTGGGTGTTAAATTGGCCCGCCTGCTGTTCAGATCTTTCGCTGACTCAAAATATTTGGCGCATTATGAAACAAAAAGTATGACAAAGGAGACCGCGAAGTGTTGAGCAGCTGAAATCCAACATCAAGCAAGAATGGGAAACATTTTGGTTTCAAAACTCCCTCTGTTCCCTTTATGTTCACAGAGTGCTGTTGAAAGAAGAGGTGATACAGCACAGTGCTAAACATCCCCTGTTCCAGCATTTTTGAAATGTATCGCCAGCATCAAACTCAGAATGAGAGTACATTTTTCGAAAAATAAGATTTCCCAGTTTGAACGTTTGATTTTGTCTTTGAACTATTTTCAACTAAATATCGAGTTTAGACGATTTGCAAATCATTGCAGTCTATTTTCATATATATTTTGCACAGCGCCCCAACTTTTTTGGAAATGAGGTGCAGAGAGACACAAAGGAGAAATATCACTGTTGGCCATGCAGCTCTAAATTTAGTCACTGCAATGGACAGGCCCAGATCGTGGCTGTCCAACCCTGGTCTTACAAATTCAGCCCGAAAAAAGCACAGGCTTCTTCAAAAACCAGAGATCTCATTGTGCAAGTATAGATGGTCACCTAATATCTATTCCTTTAAAGACATCCTAAGCAGTATTCTGTCATATTAACTGTCTGAACCCAGAGAGGTTTTTGCGCTTTCTAGCATTATTAAGAATAAGTTAGCTGAAGTGGTGAGAACTCATTGCTCCAATCTGTAGAAATTTTTTTTTCATTTTTTCCTCCAGATGTGAAAAATGTTTGCATCTCATAGATTATTTTTTTGTTCACAGAGCATGTTCCAATCAAGATATGACAGAAAAAAAAAAAAACAAAAAAACCCAGACACTAGAAACCAACTTGAAAAGGACATAACAACACCAACACATGGGCTATCCTCTCCCCTAGCCACGTACTCGGCCTGCCCTCTTCCTGTGCTGGATACAGTAGCATAGGAAGTCCAAACAAAGCTCAGGACAGCATCTGTAGCGTTAACTTTACCACACAAAGGCAGAACATTCATATAAGGAAGTCTTGTACCTTATACGATGATGGTTTGTCAGTGTTGCGTTTCTGGTATAGATTCGTGACATTTGAGCTCTAAGGGTTAAGTTAGTATATTAGCGATTGAGGTCAGTTCAAGAGAAAACCCACCGAGGAGTCACAAGCACATCAGAAAACACAACAGGGCAGTGTGTATCTGGTTCCTTACCTTCTTATGCGAGTTGCCTGGATGTGGTGCGGGGGTGAACAGTCCATAAGACTCCAATGAAGGCATCTGCTGGGACAATCCAAGGCCCAAAATCTGCTCCAGGGTGGAGTCCTGGTTGGGGTATTGAGAGAAACACGGCGGCGTTGACCGCTGCTGAGCTTTCAGTTGCACCCCCTGATAAGAGGACGCACTGGCTGCCATCCCTTGGTACGCCCCAACATTGCCCAGGACCCCGTTCATCATAAACTCCCCACCAGGGATCTCACTTGTGCTGTAATCCATAAGGGAGGTGTCCGAAGTCTCCCCTACCAGTCACGGCCAGCCTATTGGACAAGCACGGTTTGTTACCAGCCAACTCCCCCTGCTTCAGGGGCAAACCCTGGTGGCCCAAACCGTAGCTTTCCCACTGCTGCTGTTCTACGGGCTGTTGGTGGAGTGGAGGGTACGCCCCATTGAGATGGGTGCCACTGGTGCCTCCATTCTGTTTGAAATGGCACTGAGAGTGGAACTGCAGGAGATGCTGGTTCGGCTGCCACTTGGTCTGGTGCTGCAGCTGTGCCGGGTTCAAGGCCTCATTGTTGGACAGAGTCCCCTGCTGCTGGCAGCTGCCCGACAAGGCCTCTTGAATCCCTGAGCAAGATTGGGCATCCTGGGGAACCCAGTGTCTGCTGCTGCGAACAGGCTGCCCCCAGCTCGAAATACATTTTCAGAGGACAGAGTACCACAGTCACTAGGTTGGGCCAGCAAGACACTGCTTGTAGATGACCCCTGTGCCTCAGGACTCGACTCCCAGGCGTCCTCTCTCCTTGCAGGTAGTGTCCTGCTCGTATGCTGCTGCATCTGCTGGGACAGCTGCAGGATGGGCGGCTGTCTTTGCTGCCTGAGGGGCGGGACTGGCATGGAATTGCCCTGGTGGGATGTGCCGGGTTCAGGGCAGGGTTCGGGGAGAGGGGCTGTGACCTGAGGCAGAGGAGCAGTAGGCTGGGAATAGGGCACTCGGACATTGCTGCTGTCCTCGGCTCCACCTTCCAAGGAGTCGTGGATGTACGAGAGGATCTCACTGTTGGTAAGCAGGTCGTTCAGTGAGGGGATGTGATCCGGCTCCATCTCCACACGGATCATCCGCTCATCCAGCAGCAGCAGCTCCAGATCCTCGGCATTGAGCCCCAGGTTCTCCAGGGCGCTGAACAGCTCACTGTTGGAGCAGCTCTTCTCGTCCCCCAGTGAGAGGGAGTCGAGTGTAGCCAGGAGCGGGTCGAAGCTGGGGCCCTCTAGCCCCGGCTCCGCTCCGCCGTTGGGTCCCAGGTTCCAGCTCTCGCCTGCTGCCAAGGGTCCGGCGAAACTGCCAACATCGCCCTGCTCGCTGAACAGGCTGCCGTGGAAGGAAAGCTTGGGCTCCACAGCCGCCTGGCAGACGTACACTGACTCGTCCTGCCTCATCATGGCTCCCAGCAGAGAGCGGGGGTCCGGCTCGTCCTTGGAAGACTTGCCCTTTTTCGACTTGCCGCCTTTGCCCTTGTTGGTCAGGCTGTCGGAGAAGCTGGGGATGGGATAGCTGGTCTGATACAGCAAGGCCTCTCCCGTGGTGAAGGTGAAAGGCAGGTGCATGGAGCGTTTCCTCAGATGCTCCCCGCCCTCTTCCTCCCTGGGATTCAGAAATCAGTCAGAAAGCTGCCGCAAATTTATGACAGATCAACAAATTACATATTACAAATTACAATTAGATATTAATGTTATGAGCTTTCAACTTTCACCAATAGGTTGATGTTGATTGAATAAGCTTTCAGCATTGATATTTCACTCTTGAGGAAAATGGTCATTCTAATGAAAAAAAAAAAAAAAAACATTGTGCCATTGTCACCTCACAAGCATTAATGGAGCATTTCCTGTATGACATAGAATTGAGTAAGGCCCTCCGCCTTTGTTATCAAGCTGTCACAAATTACACAGACACTTCAGTTTATTAACTGATTGTGCAGGCGACTGACAGTAAACAAAAAATAAATTAATAATAAATAAATTTTCAGTGAAAATAGATCTGCAATAGAAAAAAGCTGAAACTCAAAAAATTTGCTTTGAAACTGGAAAAAAAATCATCTGAAAACAAAATCTGCCACTGAAAAAACGAGACTTCAAATATAAAAATATATATTTAAGTGAAAAATTAAAACAAATAATCTAATCAAAAATTCCAGAAATGAATCAAAACAATATTCAAATCGGCAAAAAAGAAACTTTCCCAGCACTAAATTTTAGTTTGACCACATAGTTGTATTTTTCTCAATTCAAGATCAAAACAAACAACTTGCCTTGATTTGGCGCCATATAACCATACATAGTTGTTACAGATGATCAAACAGTTTTAAATAATTAAGCAATATAATATTTTTTTAACCTGATCAGTTCAGCTTCCCCAGTGGAGAGTTAACGTGTGATATGCTCAAAATCCATCCACTCCTTCAGTAGCTTTCAAGCATGCAAAATACGAGGGATGGACAGGCGGACAGGTGGATGGATGACGGGAAAACAGTATGCTTCTTGCCCACATTTCACAACTATAGGCGGAGGCATAATCAGGAGGGGGACAAATACATTTTAATGGCACTGAACAGGTAGGTAAATAAAAACACGTGCATCCTCGTTCACTGTGCTCACGAGTTAGGTGATTGCACTCACACCAGGGGTCTCTGGGTGGCGATGATATAATCTGGTTTGCCATTCTTGTAGACAAGCCTTGCGTTGGCCTGCACCCATTTCCAGTGATTGTCTTTGGTGAGGAGTCTGAAGACGGTCAGGCCGCTCTCTCCTGTCTTAATCACTGTTAAAAAATATTCAAAATAAGATTTTTAAGGATACAAAAACACACAAGAAACGAAAGGGGACAATAATTTATGACGTTACAGTAATGTGCTGCAGGTCATTTCCTTTTTTGATACGAAAAATCCTTTTACTGATCGATTTCTGTTTCCAGTTATACAGTACCACTCAGTGAAATTTTTTAATGAATAAACAAAAAAATCATAATAAAGTAACAACAATTCCTTTTAAAATCAAATAACACACTTTTTTTATTATCTGTTTATTTACTGTGGTAACAATAAAGACTTCAGCTAGTTCAGCAAGTGGTCAGCCAATGGTAGACAGAAATACCAGTCAAAAAGCCAATGGTCAAAGAACAGAAATTTTTGTACGTCATTTTAAGCCAGATAGGTTTAGAATATTCCCCTTTGGCCAGTCATTGGACTATGGACCTCATGTTATTATGGAACTTTAATTGGTTCACTTATCTTTAGAAACTTTTGAAGTTAACCCAGATTTTTTTTTTTTACATGTATTTGAAGCACAAACTTAAATTAAACTAACAAACTGCCTCAAAAACCCATTGTGACACCTCATATAACATTTGAATGTCTTTTGAGTCTCATTCCATGCATGTCAATTTTAGCCATAAAAGGGCTGAGCATTTTCCTTTCATCGCCACTTGAAATCTGAAGATAGTTCAATGACAACTCAGCATCCGAGACACGGGAAGGGTCATTGGATGACTGCAAGATGGACAAACTCAGAGACCTGTGGCTCAGCGTCTAAATGTAAGCCAAAGCGTTATTGGCAGACTCTGGCAGAGGTTCAGCACAGCAAATGCTGATCAGAATTGCCCTGTTCTGGAAGATCCTGATCAACAACAGCACAAGAAGACCACTTATTGATGATCATGACATCAAGTCAGGGCTTTGTGACTGCACGACATCTTAGGGATCACCTCAGAGCTGCCAAAGGCACTAACGTTCAACCAGACCATTAGAAATAGTCTGCGAAACTGTGGTTTGTGATGCTGGCATCCTATGGTCCAACCACCACTACTTGACCGTCATAGAAGGGCTTGCCAAGATTGATGCAGACGTCATATCTGATGGAACCATGGTCAATAGGCAGAGACAATGTTCAAAGATGAGCCATGCTTCTAGCTCCAGTTCACTGATGGCCAGGCTTGTGTTCATTGTTGTCAAGGAGAGAGTTGCTGATGTCAACGTTGCTCAATGTCTACCATTTGGGATGACATGTGATGCTGTGGGCGGGGGTATCCATAAACCGCATAACCCCACTGCATGTTGTCAATGGAAATTTGACTGGTCAGCATTATCTCAACAAGATTGTTCAACCTCGAGTAATGCCGATTCTGCAGTGGATTTGACCAGGAGCTTGGTTCCAGGATGACAACATAAACCTCCTGCAGCAGAGTGACGACTAAGTTCCTGCAGCAGCAGAACGTTCAGCACGATTGGTCAGCATATTCACCCAACTTGTCACCCACTGAGTATGTGTGCGATGGACTAGAGCGGTGAGTTCAATCACATTTTATCCCTGCCATCATCCTCCGGCAAATGGCTTAGCAATTAGTCACAGAATGGAAAACGATCCCTCAAAGTTATTTCCAATGCTTGGTGAACAGCAATGTGCCTAGCCTGAAATTCATCCAGCATTTGGTCCCTCCCAAGAATACCTGAATGCTACCTTACATCAAATGAACTGGATATATAAATATTCATGTTTTCTGCTCATGGCTTTGTAACCTTTTGGCAAGAACCACGAATTGCATCCATTTCTCATGTCACCAGTTGGGGTCATGGAATTTCCTTTTTTTATCACCAATTGGTGCAATAAAATGTCTAAACTGTGAGCAAACAGATCTCTTTTGCGCTAATATTTGTTCTGTGTTTTTATGTCCTTGAGCCATCAAATAATTATTTTGTCATACATAATGCTAACGGTGGGTACTGACTGAAGCCTTTTGTGTGAATGTCATTTTGAGGGTTGGATGACTTTTTTTTCATTGTAATAAACTTATGTCTAAACAAAACCTATTTTTCTGTCCTTGAGCCATCAAATAATTATTTTGTCATTAGTTGTCCTTTTTTTTTTTTTTAGCTTGCTGGCTTCTATTTATATGCACAAATATTTTTAACCCCTAACTTATTTTGGGTAGTATATATTTTGACCAGCAGACAAGTTAAATAAGTTGAATAAGAGAAATATTAAATTGGCTAACACTCGCAAAAGTAATATTTAGGGAAATAGTTGGATGATTTTGCTGAAGAAGAAACACAAAACAATGGTCAAAACATCAAGGCTGGTTTATTTATTGGGTTGGTCCACCCACTTGCTCTGTACTTTACTCAAACATGGAAAACTCCAGTTGCTGATCTGAAAAAGCCCCGTTTCCCCGATCTGAATCCAGCTCTGACACAACGATGAATCCAATACAAAAAGAGAACCTTCAGCCTCTATCCATTCCTCCAGTTTCCTCTGTTGCCTATACTGATCTCCCCAACCCATTTCACACCTATGGGTTACTCTCCTTATAGCACGGCTTAATCGTACAGGCACAGCCCACACAGGTAATAAAGGGCGACGGAGAGCCATTGTATTCAAAAATGACCTTTGCCAGTAATGAGATTACCAGGCAGGCTTTGGCCGAAGCTAAACGCACAGGGAATCCCCAGAGCTTCGGCAGCCACTTAACAACATGAAAAAAAAAATCCAACTAAACAAATGGGTCCTGCTGGGAGGCTCATCCTATTACAGTCCCTGAGCATCGGTGGGCCCATGGTCTGGCATCCAATCCCAGTTCCACAGGGTTAAGCAGAGGGTTCAACCAAGTTCAGTCATGATGACAACCCCTCCTTGCTCTCAAGCTACCAGTGCTACTCAATCAAGAGATGGCAATTTTCCATATTTAGCCACAGATGAAGTGTCCACTGCAACTCCAGCCTGTTCAGACCTTACCCACACAATCGAGCCACATAATGGACTTACAACATGGACTTGCATAACACTTTGAATAAGAATGAAGTAACTCTCCAACATACCAGTTGGGGTGTTTCATTCAAAAAAACAAAGTAACATATTAACATAAAGTCACTACCAGAATGTCGGTTTACTGCTGGCCAGATTGAGCTTCACAGTGTTATGATGCCAATGTTTGAATGATACAGTTTGCGTCAACTGTTCTTGTACAGTTCCAGTCTAAAATCCAATCAGACATCATGTTTATATCCCTCTCACACAGAATCACCACCCAGGTCAATGAGTGCAAACTTTGTTTTGTTATTTGCGCAATGTCCGTAAAATGAATTCAGTGCTGACCTTATTGCCTAATTGTAACTGAAAACTGGGGCAGGATTTTGACTGCATCAGCATGTAAACAAAAGCCAAACACCTCAGATGATCATCTCTTAACTCTTTCCCCCTCACTAGTGCCTCTCAACGCCTACCCCTTATTTCCCCACAAAGCCTGCCCCAGAAATAAAAAAAAATGGAAATAAAGCCTGCCCCAGATGGTGCAACATTGCCTGATGCAGTATACACGCTTGTCACTTGCCTCAGGCAAAGTTGCACCGTCTGGGGCAGGCTTTAGGGATAGGCGTCGAGAGACGTTAGTGAGGGGGAAAGAGTTGAGGTCAAAGTCACTGTGATCTCCTCCCAATCAAGTTGATTTAAAGTGAAGTACTCAGATCAGGTAAATAACTGCATGAGCATGAACTAAAGCATTTTCTGGTTAAAAATCCTAAACCTAAACAAGTCAGTGAGCTTCCCGCAATGCATACCCTCTAGATAAGCCTGATACGTCAGTGGCACCAGTGCGTACGTGCATGTTAATATCATTGCATCATTTTCAGCTCTCCCATTCTGGATCGGAATTAAAACTCCAGCCAGTGGATTTGCAGCTCCAGTTTGCAAATCCACCCTGGCTTCGCTCAATCTCTTCTATAATCTGGGGGATTATTATGAGTAAACATCCGGGCTGGTATGACAGGCCAAATGCCGACAAGCCACAACAATCTCTGTCCATAGCCCACTCTGACCCTGGCCCACTTTCTCCTCGGTAAATCCAAACAGTGACAGCTCACTCAGTGGCTTGGACTCAGCAGGTCACCATTGCATCCGTTCTCGGTGAGTAACGTGCAGATGCGCCACGTGGCTGTTATTTTTTGAGACCGTGGTTGTCATAGCGGGGTTGTTGAGTTTTCAGATCTTGGTAGGACAGACCTCTGAGGTTTGCAGAAATCCGCCCTCTTTAAAAAAAAAAAATTCTCCCTTCTCCATCCTCATGAATGTGAGATAGACAGCCAGAGAAAAAAGGCATGTTTTCAGCTTTTCTGTCTCCAAAAATCTACTTTTCCTAAAATGTAGTTTTAAGCACAATTGCGGTTCATTTGCTTGTAGCACATGCCATTTCTGAGATCAATGCAAATTGCGACGGAAAGACATGGTATCAGTACGCTCCAGTATGAGGATCCAGGAGCGTGACAGATGTGACAATCAAATAATTAATTTGAATAACTGTCTGCCAGTTTACCAGAGGAATGCAGCATCGCTGCTCCATGAGAAAGCCAATCACCTCACACTTAGATAATGAAACTGGAAAAGCTGTCCTGGGCATTGCTCAACAACACCTCATAAATTTTGATTGGACTCAGATCTAGGGACTGAAAAGGCGACGACACATGGAAATTATCAGAGCGATGCGCCTTATAACCACTGGGCCAATCCCACACTGTGGATTGTCCGACTGATAAGTGCTTCTTTCTCCAGGAAAGAAATGCTAATGTTCACTAAGAGTACCACAACCACAATAGAGTGAGGCACTCCACAATATTACCTAACCACCAGAACTATTCATCATCAGAGCATGGTTGGATTTCCATATTGTAATGAAATGCAGCTCAAAAAAGGTGTAGTACAAAGCACAAAGAAGCAAAACAGCGTCTTACTCCTGGCATGGTTTTCTGCGCAGTGTAGCATGTCAGCCGCATGGATGAATTGGTACCCAGAGCCGCAAACCCTTAGCTCTGCCTCTGTGTAGCCAAGGACTATTTTCCCCCTAAAGGACAAAGACAGAGCACAGGTACCATTAGAATTGAAAAGCTGACAGATTTTTGCAGAATTTTTTATCCACTAGTTAGAAATGATTTCCAAGCTACTGATACTCAAGCTATTGCAGTAAAAACAGAGCAATTCTAGAACTACTACAACATTTACCCGATAATAATAATAATAATAATAATAATAATAATAATAATGTCCGCAAGCAGTATTCAAGGGGCAAAACAAGGTCAGCTGCCTATTGGCTCAGAGAAAATATGAGACAATAGGCTCTCTCTTATGTTGAATGTATACCATTCAATATGTTCAGATTTCAATCTAATTGGTTGAATAGTGTAGGAGCTGTGTAAAATGACAGTTTTTCCCATTTTTTAAAAAATGGCAGCCATAGAGGTGCAAGACGGGTCAATTAACATCCAAAACCCCAACTTCCCCCCTGCGGTAATGCCGGCGTAATGGGATTTTAAGTGGCTTGCTGTCAGCCTCTGAGCTGTAAACGCATAATTGCTTTCAACCTGTTCCGGTTTAAGATTGTTTAATTAATAATTACACAATTCATTTACTGAATAATCATTTACAGAGATCACCAATGAATAAACATCATTAAGACCAAATAGTTAATTAATCCAATACTTTCCCTGAATTCAATATCCCATATATTGAGTATCGTATGACTTTTTTTTCAGCGGTGCAACCTAATTTATTTTAAGATTGCACTTAATCAGAATGTTTTCAAAAGAACAGGCCAAATATGTGGAGAAAGACAATGGTTGAATGCAAAAATTTATTTAAATTAGTTATTACATCGAAATGTTGTGAAAATTTTGACACATGGCAAGCATTTAAAATCATTTAAAATTCATGTAATGCATCAAACTTTTATGGTATCAAAATCATTGAAGAGGTCTTTATAGTCCAGCTTCAGGGAAAGTTGTGAGGAAGGTTACGATATGAGATTGTATGAACAGCAGTTATCTAATAAATTAAACATTTTAATATAAATAATATGAATAAATATTCTGCTTCAATTATAAATTCTGAATTATAGGAATTCAAAAGCTTCAAAAGACACTGATGTTTTATGTCACCATTAATGTGGACAGGAAAAAGCTTGATGACTATTGCAATGAACAGTAATGCAAACTAAGGGGAATGGACAGTAATTCTACTGAGTGATCCACGCAACTGAACGAATAAACACTTTGGTGCTAATTAGGAAACGTAAATGGGAAGGGGTTTGTAGAAGTGATGCGCTTTAAGGCAAGGTGAGAGCAGAGCTATAATCCCTCCAATCTAAAGGCCAGGGTGGAAAAAGTTAAAACATCATTATACTGGCGCTATGATGTCTGGAGCCAACTAAAAAGATAACATGTCGGGCGGCTAGATTGGTTCACGCAGTATACGGCGACCACCATGACATGGGATCAAGTCTTGCCATGGTTCCGATTGTGACCAGCAGCCTTGTGATAGCAGTAGATAATTAGCCTTTGCTCAGCTCAGGGACATAGGAGGGATATAGTGGAATTGGGCTAATATAGTTTGTTACTCAAGTGCCTCCTGTTGGCCGTCCAAGTAATTGATGTCAATGAGGCTAAATGTTGTTGAGATATTGCGAATTTTACAATTTTGTTAATTACCATGACACTTACAAATCAATTGATACCAAATTGTTTGGGAAGCCACAAAGATTGGTGTAACTAACGTTAATTGTAACTTATTTATGACCTCACCTCCTGTTTTGACAGCTTCACCATCAATTTTGTTGTTCAATTATGGCTGAAGCACAAGAGATATCAAAAATCTTAGTGATTACTTTTTTGTGGCACTGTCTCAAGATCATCTCCGCCAAAGTTGATGAAGATTCATGGAATGTTGTGGGAAAAGTAGGGGGAAAAAAAACTGTTTCTATAAAATTCAAAATGGCAGGAAATGAATTCATTCGGTGCTTTTGGCTTTGGGTTCACAACTTCTGCCTGATGATGACGCTACAGCACTTAAGGCATAGACCCCAAAACTGGTTCATTGGTTAGTGGGATTAACATCTGTCAGTGTATCAAATTGCACAGCTTTGTACCATAAGGTTCAATAGGTTGCCATGGTGTTCTTTTGAGGAAAAATAATAGTAATTAAAAAAATAACAAAAATGTAGTTGCCTCTGCACCTTTGGTGCTTGGACCCTGATAATAATAATAATAATAATAATGGACAGAAAACAATATTACTTTGCATACAAAAAGAAATGTGAGCATGACTTCAGTCTGATAATGACGCTACAGCACTTAAGGCATAGACCCCAAAACTGGTTCATTAGTCAGTGGGATTAACATCTGTCAGTGTATCAAACTGCACAGCTTTGTAGCATACGGAGCTATGGGTTGACATGGTGTTCTTTTGCGGAAAAATAATAGTAATATAATAATAATAATAATAATAATAATAATAGACAATAATAGACAGAAAACAATATTACTTAGCATCACAAGCCATGGGAGTGAAGTCAAGCTTATGCTTGGTTCTGAAGATCATGTTCTTGGTCCGTATCTCCAGAATTGATGGCGGCTGTAATGGGGTGGCGATGCTGAACAGCGCCAACTGAGGAGGCGCTGGGACCCCATCATCCAGTCGCCTGTTCTGCCCGTGCAATAATTTCAGCCGTCCCTGCAGGGTCAAAGCCTGTTGGCAGATGGGGCACCCAGATTAGAGGCAACATTCACATATTCTGCGATTCAACAGCACTGTGAGTGACGATAGCAACCGGTGGACGTGTTCAGTCCGTGTCACTCAGGCATGTTGCTAAGGAGATGAGGAAACGGGAAAAGCCCATTTATTTTAGGTGCATGTGCTCAGTGCCAGAAATGGCCCTCAGCTCCTTTGAGTTCACATCGAAGGACTTAAGGCTCCTTCCTCTTAAGCAGGGATAAAAATACAGTCTTAATATATCTCACTGCTAAGCCCCAGACTCTGACACTCAAAAGTAAACGTCTCAATGAATCTAAATTTTGTGAAACAGTACTGTCGGAGCTACATTTTATGTTATTTCAAGTGGTTCTTCATGATATGCGCATAAATTATTTTTTCCAGGACAACCTGGGCAGTGAATAGAAAAGTCCAAAGTCCATAGTGCTGTCACCTCAAGACCCATTTAGGAATACCCCCTTTTAATGAAGAACAACAACTCCGTGTTCTTTTCCACTGTCTGAATAACGCGGCAAAAAATATGTGAAATTTACTGATGCCTGCCTGTACATTTTTACTCAACAGTTCAATGTTTCCTGCCAGACTTGAAATGAGAACAGGGCTTACTGGAAGTGACCCATTACTACTCACATGAGACCTGACTGCTGACTGCAAGAGGCACAGTACCCTTTCTCTAAGCTAACTGCTTCTGACCATTGACAGTGTATCCAGTTGCTGCTTTTGACAAGTTCTGAGCAACTTTCCTGCAAGATCACTGTGAAAACGATATGTTATGTTAACATCAGTAACAAAGAAACACTTTCTGTGCATGTACATTTTAGTAGTAATGCATTAGCGCACGACTAAAAACTGTATGAACTCATGTTATGCACCATGTACGCCCCTGTAATTAAACTGAAACCTTGAATGATGAAACCACTGCTCCCCTAACACTGGTTGAAAGAGCTTGCTAACGAATAGACAAAATGACTGTGTCATCACTGAAAATGACACCTATACCCTCATTAAAGTCAGTATAGCAGGACTTGCAGTTCCAACAATCTTAGACCTGAAGGACACCCAGTAATGGTGAGTCTAAGCACTTTCTGCAGCGTAGCTCCCTTGTTAGCCAGTGCTATTGGGCTCTGGTGTCGAGTGATGGTTTACGCTGGGCTGCAGGGGCCGGAGAGTGGCAGGTCTTTAGAGAGACTCTTATGTTTGAGTAAGAGGTCAGTGCTCTCTGGTCATTTTTTCCTGCTTTAGCGCAGTCATGGGACATGAAAACAGTGGCAAGAGGAATTTAGAGCCACCCTCTACCTCCATGAGATCTGAAGAGCACTGGCCAAGTGAACTCACACCAGCACACATACATCGGGGCTCATTTATCAAGCGGCTTAGGAAGAAATCTTTCTGATATTTCCTTTGTACTGACGTTAACACATGAAAATCCGAATTTATCAAACTTCTGGAGTGGAAGACTAGTTCAGACTTACAAACGAAATTTACGATAACATGAGCGCAGATATAAAGCGTGTGTTGACTGCATAACTGGTCTTCTATGCTGAATATTTAATACCTGACACCAAAATTGAACATAGACCTCTTTTTTTCTCTAACGTTAAAGTAATCACCAAAAATAAGGAGACATTTGAAGAGCCTAGTGCTAAAAGTACTTAAGTCACATTTTCACACACAGGGAGTTAAGGATGGGAAAACACCTTTTGTAGTTTTTGATTTTCTCAATTTTCTCAAAATAGAAATTTTGTGACTTAAGCACTAGGGTCTTCATTTTTTTCCATGTAATGTCTGGCTTCTCAATGAAGAGAGACATAAAATAAAATATCCAAAATGATAGTTTAATGAAAGATTACTGGGTGTAATAAATGTGTTTTAATGTGCCTAATGTAGAGACATATTATTTAAAGGGTCAATCCGTTGTGAATTTAAACTTACAATGGTTGGCTTTGCCTTATTATGAGATTTAGCGAGAGCATTTTTACACAGCAGGCTAATTTTTTTGAGGAGAGTGATGAGCGATTGCTGAGTCTGTTTTCATACTATTTAGACTGTGCAGCACCTTAGAACCTGATATAACGAGGTGAACAAGGAGAGCTTACCCGTTTCCCTTAAAGATACATGAAGAGTTTGTTTCCAAAATGCAATACATCCATTTTACTCATTTTGAGTAAATCAGCTTTTCCTGTGTTGGCGCCTATTGCATTTTACAGGAAAACACAAACTTTGACCATGAAAAAAATACACCTTATAGTATGAATTTCTAAAAACTGATTTTTGCACCATGTGTAAGAAGCACAGGGCTATCGCTCCATGGTATTATCTCAATTTTTGTAATTTTGGCACTCATTGCGTTTTGGAAACAAACTCCTCATATGCTGTAAGGGATATTCAAATGTTAAAAGGCTTCATGAATTAAAGCCTAAAAGAACAAAACAAAGCTAAGAATACACCGGATTGAAAATTGTGAAATTGTGAAATTGTCCACCTTTCAAAGCTTTTCATTTATTGAGGCAGGAGGACTGGCCATCCAGTTTGAGAGAGGGGAAGGGGACATACAGTAGTGTGTAGTGATGATGATACACTTAACAAAATTAAGATAAATCAGGGACCAAATACTATTCAAGTATTTATTTCATGTAATATTAGGTCATATAGATTAGAATAAGTAAACAAATAATATAGTAAAAACAAACATCTTTTTGAGAGAAAAAGTCAATATCTAGTGTGGCCACCCTGTGCTTTGATTACAGCATTTAATCTTTCAGGCATAGTTTTCACTTATTTTTTATTTCCTCACACGCTAAACCATCCCATATGGTTTGAAATTCATTCCAAAGAGATTCTTTCGATGTTACAACAGATTTGCTCAATCGGATTAAGGTCTGGACTTCGAGAAGGCAAAGTCATAACTTTTATGTCACCAGATGATTCTTTCTG
Organism: Gymnothorax javanicus; assembly: GCA_029692085.1. Taxonomy (NCBI): domain Eukaryota; kingdom Metazoa; phylum Chordata; class Actinopteri; order Anguilliformes; family Muraenidae; genus Gymnothorax; species Gymnothorax javanicus. The sequence goes on along the minus strand of CM056210.1, from coordinate 14,707,291 downwards.
ACCGAGATAATTCTTGCACAATTTAAAAGTGTGTTCAGGGTCATTATCTTGTTGCAATACATGCATGCATATGATTGAAACTAAGTGCCAACAAACGTTTGATAAATGCGGCAGCAGTTTTTTGTTTGCAAAATTTTATGAGGAAACTTACACGTATACTGATGAATTGATTGATAAAGGCCTATTGTGTGTAAAATACGGACACATATGTACACAAAAGGTAAATGAACGCAAAGAAACACACAAGTACAGTTTTTGTCTTGCAGCAGACAGACACATCTGTTAAGAATTGTGTGAAAACTGATTTCAGCAAGTGAATGTCTTGGATTAGTGTTTCCCTAATTACAATCATCATTTGCATTATAATGAACATTATAATCCACTATTATCACCATGAATGAAAGATATCATCAGCACGAGGAATTTGAAGGCAAAGATCATACCAAAAATCCAGAAGAGTTATCAAGGAGACATCGGAAGCGACACACGAAGCTTCGCTCCAAGAATGAAGAGTTCTCTGGTGGCAGCTGGTTGGGATCATAGGTCACAAGAGATGAGCTTGTGACAGGCTCCCCATCTGAAAGAGAAACACAAGCATGTCACTCGCTCATGTCATTCCCACCATAACATGCACACAAAACACCATCTTCAGGGTACAGCCCCTTTTTAAAGACAAATTTTCCAAACGCTGAATTACTGCATGTGCTCTCTTAAGTGCTAAGGAGGTGAATACTAATTCATACTATAGCAACATAGTATCTTGTGACAAAGAGTCTGATGTGAAGAACTTTGCCAGATTTTTTGCATTAATACAGCCCGCATTGTTTCTATCAGGATGTGTCAGCTAACAAAATGTTCATATAAATGACTAGAATTATTGCCATGTGGTTCTATGCCTCCACCAATCAGTCAAGTTGCAGTCTGCATCGAAGTCTGCCCATATGATATAGGCATGTAGAGAAGACTTTACATTAAGAGTATTTTTTTTTTTCAAAATGGAAGTTATCACAATATGATTCCAGTGAGAAACATGTTGTCTTCACTTAGAGACTATTTTTACATTGGAACACAGAGGACTGATAGAAAGCTTTCTCACATGGTAAAATGAAAATCATCTGAAGCTCAACACAGGCAGAACTAATTCAGCATCCAGTCAACTGGGAAATATGGTCAAAATCTCCCTTTCTGATCCTGTGTTATTGCATTGAATAATTGCCAGAAAAGTGATTTTTCAGAACATAATGATGTCTCAGAGAAGTTGACTTTTGACCTTCTGGATATAAAATGTACTTCCTTCCTTATTCTATCCTGAGAGACGTTCTAATATAATGAGATGGCGAACTTCAATGCCATCTTTGAAACTTTTTCGGGCAGAGGGATTGCAACCAACAAGACCAGAGTGCTATCTCTTTGAATGGGGAGATACTATATCTTAACCATTTGAGTCCCATATTGGTCGATAACATTAAACTGTCATCGACATTGTCATATAATTTGATCCAAAGGACATTAATGCCACAAAAAACAACAACTTTCGCTCACAGAGGCTTGTACGCATGCACCAAGGAACAGGTAGATCATAACATTCCACTTTGAGGCAAGCATTATGGCCAGCAGCCATACCACTGTTCGATCTGCTCCAGCTGAGTGGCTTAAGCTAAGCAGGTGTGGGCTTGGTTAATACTTGGATGGGAGACCACCTGGGACAACCAAGTTGCTGCTGGAAGAGGTGTTGGTGGGCCAGTAGGTTACGATATCCCCTCTGGTGGAATAATCCCCAATGCCCCAGTGCAGTGACGGGGACACTGCACTGAAGGAGACGCCGTCTTTCAGATGAGACATTAAACTGAGGTCCTGACTCACTGTGGTCACTAACAATCCTATGACACTCATTGATTAGGGGGTTCCCCGGTGTCGTGGCTTAAGTCCCAACCTGGGTCTTTCGACCTGCCACCTAATCATCTCCTGATCTAATTGGCAGTGCAAATTGCCCTCTCCCAACCCACCTCAACCCCCAGGGCTCCCTTGAAAAAGAGATTTCAATCTCAATGGGACTTCCCTGGTTAAATAAGGGCTAAATAAAATAAATAAAAATTGTCATAGCCATTGTGATCATAAACAGTCATGTCAGCCAGAGCTGTAAACAATATGATCTTCCATCGTCTGTGGTGTATGAATAAACACCATACTTCTTAGCTAGCTGAGCATTAATGCAAATAATATAGAGGACATGAAATCAAAGTTTTTTATTGTGCTTTTAGTGATTACAATCATACTTATCAGTAGCAGCAGCAAATGCTATGCTAGTCTCCGATAATGATGCATAGCTGTGGACACACGCTGGCAGTTTCATTGGCAGGCTGTATAGTAGGAATCAACTGCCAATAAAATGTCATTAGTGTTAAAAGGAATGACCGAATCAAAATATATTTTTATTTTGATGGGTAAAATTCTCCTAAGTCTTTGGCATTAAGCCAAAACATTCCATCTTTGTTAAACTCTCGAACTGTACAGTCTGTCGAAAATATCAGGGTTGTGCAAATTCTGAAGGTGTAATTGACTGACAGAATGTTTTATGTTGATATGCTGCCATCTTTAGCGTTTCAAATTTTCCAATTGTGAATAATTGCAGTGCGCATTCTCCTTCTATTTATAGCGTCTCTGCTATTAGACATTTGTGTGAAATATTGACATAATTAGCTAATGAATTCTTGAAATCCAACCAAAAATGTCTGAGGTCACAGTGACGTTGAACTTTGACCACCAAATTCTAATCAGTTCGTCCTTGAGTCCAAGAGAATGTTTATGCCCGATTTGAAGAAATTGCCTCAAGACGTTGCAGAGATTTCGCGCTCACAGGAATGGGACAGACAGACGTAAGATACGGACAAATGGAGTCCAGCCCAGAGGCATAAAAACAGTGATAGCAGTAAACACTGTCAACATGGGAAAATTCTGTTTTCCTTCTTACCAACCAGTACAAGCACAACACTTCTGTCGTACCTCTGCGACCAATAAAAATCTTGCCTACCCGATTAGCTTGATGTCAAAACTGTTAAATTTGCATCATTTTTGTCCACAGACATTTCAGACGAAACTTTATCGCCAGGGGATTAGTGCATAAAGTGTCCCTAGACGGGCCTCGGGGAGTTTGGAGGTGGTGGCAGCTCTATCTTGTCTGGTGATTGGTTGTCGCTGCCTCTCTACTCTCGTCAGTGTCCAGCCCAGCTGGGTCCACTCAGCTCTTTGACTGTGATTACACTTGACATCTGAGTGGACTGCAATATTTTACCCGCAACTCGCAGAGGTTGTGGCAGTTTTAGCAATGCTATTCTCTGACTAGCCGTGCTGTTCTATCCTTCATATTTTCAGTTTGTGAACTTTTGAACATGCAAACTCACATTAGGAACGCCGTTGATGCTTGCGGTAGTTATGAATATATTATTTCGTCTTTTGGGTTGTATGTGAACATGGCAATTGCATACGAACCTTGTAATTGTCCAAGCATTTTTCAGTCAATCGACTACTCACACATACGACAAACAGTGCACTCAGTGTGGAGTCTTTCAGCTCTGTTCAGGTATTTATCTCACCTGCTGGGGACTCGTCTGTCTCCGGCACAGAAGCAGGTGGGTTGAGAGCCCAGTGCAGGTTCCTCCGGAATTCCTGCTGATCCTCGGTGTGGATAAGCTCAAATATGCTCTGGTGCATCACATCTGTCTGCAGAAAAACAAGACGGCAAGAACTGTGAGATTGGCATCAATGCCAGCCAAACATTGCTAAAAACGATCTCTGAGACAACTCAAGATATATAGGTATAGATGCTGGCATCTGTAAATTCTGAAATTTAATTCCTAAATAATTCTGTAATTGAATTTCCAAATGTCTTGCTTCAATGTAATAATTTTACAGAGTCTCTGTGACACAAACACTGAGTTCTAAAGCCTTAATAGGCTCGTGCGTAACAGGAAAAAAATGGCATTATTTGTATGCTGTGCAAAGGGGTTAAGTAGCCTTCAAAGACCAGTGATTTAGGCTCCAGTCATTCAGAAACCATCAATCTCCCTTCACTGACCACAACACTCTTTTCTGGGCAATAGTCATGTCTTCCTGACCACTAATGACCTGTGCCTGGACAATAGTATACACAGGTTATAATCTCATCTCACCTAGCACCATTCACCTCGATCTTTCATCTAACACCAGCCACTAAACACTTTTCCTACCACCTGTCACCAACAAATGAGCTCTGATCAAAACACTCAGGATTTCTGTTGCATTCTGTTAAATTATTACAACAGAGAGATATTTCTTGCCTCTTTTGTGATAAAAGTGGATAGAAAATAAGCATAGAGCTCTGGAAGCCGCGTGATTGCTTTTGTTTACGCAACCATTTTGGCAGGAAAAGCCTGAGCGAAAATGAATGGCGCTAGTGCTGATTCCAAGCCAGTTCACTGTTCACTGCACACTTTACCCATACAGAAAGGAACTATATTAAAAATATATATTAATTTTGGCCACAATGCATTTAAAATACATTTTAAATGCATGGGATCCCCAGAATATATTTTGAGGATGTATTTGAAGTCATACAAAAAGGTATTTCTGTCTCTAAAATTGTATTCCAACCAAAGACGCTGTGACCCAAAATGCATTTTATCAAAAAATATGCCAAAGCAGTCTTTAACAGTGATGGAAAAAACTACTAATGCATTTCACAGAAGTAGCATGTGTATGCAGAAATGAAGAGTTTGTTTCCAAAACGCAATATATCCATTTGTACTCATTTTGAGTAAATCAGCTTTTTCTATTGTGGCGCCTATTGCGTTTTATAGAAAAATACAAACTTTGACCATGAAAAAATACACCTTATAGTATGAATTCCTAAAAACGGATTTTTTCACCATATGTAAGAAGCACAAGGCTCTGGTATTATCTCAATTTTTGTAATTTTGGCACTTTTTGCATTTTGGAAACAAACTCTTAAAATGCACTTCAACTTCAATCCAGGCAAAGAACATGGTTAGAGTTGACAAATAAATTAAGACAACATTCAATGTTTCATTTCAGGTTATTTAACACTTCAAGAAAGGTATAGTGATAGGTCAGTGCATAAGATCACTGACATTGGCGCAACCCGCATAAAATAATACAAAAACTTGAGTACAATAAGACATATAATATTAATTGCTAAAGGCAACATCTCATTTTGATTTATCACTCTAATATTGGCGTACCTGACTATAAAAGACCCAAATTCAGTACACTTCTGCTTACATGGAGATTAAGAATTATGTTAGGCCTACATGTCACACTACTGACCCCTTAACTGCTTCTTTAACAAACTCTAAAACTCTGGTACAAGTATCAGACAGTAGTATTTAAAGCAGTATTTAGAGAAGTAGCTAAAATATTGTAGAGCAGGTGGTCTAGGAATCAGAGGGTTCCTGGTTCGATCTCTGGCTCCTCCACTGACCTTGAGCAAGACGCTGAACCCCGCAGTACTCCTGATGTGCAGGTTGGCGCCTAACATGGAAGCCTCTGTCATCAGGGTGAATGTGAGGCATAATTGTAGAGCACTTTTTGTCATGTGACTAGAAAAGCACTGTATAAATGCAGTCCATTTACCATTTAGGCCATACTAAATATATTAAAAATGTATCAAACAGTCAGTTTTTACATATTTGAAATGCATTTCACAATGCATTTGAAATATATCCAAAACATATCTCAAATATATTTTCATCCCTATGGGAAAATATATTAGAAATGCATTCAAATGAACTGATAATATTTTAAAATATATTCATTAAAATATATGAAGTGGCCATTTCTAACATATTTGAAATACATTTTAAAATGCATTTTGAAATGTATATTCTAAATGTATCTCAAATGTATTTTTTTCCCATATGGGTACATCCAAAGAAATTGAGCTATATAATTCAAAACCTAATAAGTTAAACATTATTGACAGTTATAATGCCCCAGGTGTGCTTTTCACAAGTACTGAGTCAGCGGGATCGGACAATGTTCCAGACATCTACAATTACCGGGGTGCATTTCCTGAAGCACAAAAGCTAACATACTTAGTTGGAACCACTCACTGTGAATGGACGAACAATGTAAGTTGCTAACTTAGTTAGTGACTAACTTTTGGGAAACACACCGCTGATCAACTTTTCCTCGTCCTACTCCGGAGAGTCTCTCGAAGCCTACAAGAACCCGGAGGGACATAAATGGACGCAAACTGGCTTTGTGATGAATATTCAGCTTTGGAGTCTATCAGCTAAAAACAGCGTCGTTGTCACTGTGTCACTTCATCACAGTTATGTTAGCATTAGCAACAAGGTAGAATAATGTCACTAGCATTTCGCTGTGCTTAACATTTATGTTAACTAGCTTGTGTCAACACGTTAGCACAATTTGAATGAATGTCTAAAGCCATCGCCTCATACATCAAATTATACTGTTATATTCACTTTTCCTAAATACAGTAGGCAAAATTAGCTGCTTGCCGTGTGCCTGGCAGTGTTTTTAACCGCACACCTTCCTGCCCATATAGCGGTGTTTTGATTTTGACTGTTACATGCTAGGATTGCGTGACGTCAGCTACCGGAGCTTGATAAAGTTTTGCATAAAAATTGTGATTCCGACATAATCGCCTTACTTGCTTGCAGTGATTTTTATTTCTGTTTATCTATAATAATATGAAAGCAGAACTTTTTTTTCACATTTAAAGACTTCTAGCATCGCTTCTGAAAATGGGAGGAATGTCCAAAAATAAAAAATCACCCGTGGGAGATTGCTTTGATCCCGACAGCGTATAATGTTGATGTTTGTACATTATTCTCTTAGTGAAGTCTTAAAACTTTTTGTTGACACCTCATTATAAAATCCAGATGTCTGCAGGTTTGGCCAATAGTCACCCTGCCCCCCCAGAGGGAGAGGGCGAGGGTATTGTAATCGAGTCGATTTCTTTTGTTTGTGTGTTAGTTAGCACAATTATGCAAAATTCTCAATTTACACCAAATTTGGGAAGAAGTTGGGCACTGACCCAGAATAGATTGGATTACATTTTGGAATTATTTGGGTCCCTAAGTGACAGAAAAGGTCAAAATCATTTTTTGGCCTTAACTCCGTCAAATATGGTCCGATTTACTTCAAACCAACGCCAAAATGTTCCCTTTTCAATTCCTAAAATATTATCCTATCCATTGCATGTTTTCAAAGATAGGTAGGGGTCAATGTTCAGGGGGGTCCAGGTCATTGATCAGAAACACCAATTTCCCAATATATCTCAAAAACCACTGCAGATAAGCTTTTGGTTGCTATTGATCGCATATGGGAAGTCATATATGAAGATTAAAATGACACCATGACCTTTGACCTTGGCTGACCTTGCACATATATTAATACAGTGGATCAATTTAATGAACAGCTAAAGTTCTTGTGGGGGGCGGGTTTTGCCGTGCCTGCCACTGCTTGTTCATTCACGCAATTAGACCATTATATAATTAGATTATTATCGATAATAATTTACCAGCATCATTCATAACTTTGCAGAAGAAGTTTCATTCTGAACTCTGCCATCCCCACGCCACGCCAGAGGTCATGCCTTTGCTCTCAATGTCTGCCAGCAGGTTCCTTCAAGTACTGGAGGAAAAATTTCCACAGTATAGAAAGTACCAGACAGATCCCCATGTTTCCAGGGACATGCTGGGAAGAGTCAAATTCCATTAATCATCTGAATGTTTCCCGGGATGACAGCAAGATGGCCTCCAACAGGGGCTGAACTTCTAAATCATGCTCCAGCCTCAGCATCCGTCTGACGTGGGCTGACAGCTACTCTGCACAGAAGGAAGGCGCTGCAGGATATCTGCTGATCGAAAACAGACCTATTTCCCAGTCCACTGAATCTCACCAAATTTAAAAAAAAATAAAACTTCCCGGCAAATTTCTGTTTTGGCTAATTTCACCAGTCTGAAAACAAACGGACTAATTGCTAAATTCAGACAATCCGACACAGTTCAAATGTGAGCTTATGATGCTCTTTTCAAGACACATAAATGTAACAATAACTTGAACTGGGCAGATATTTGCTCACTTTAGCACATATTTTAGTGGCTTCTTCTTCTTTCAAACTTCTTTTGTTTTTCTTTTAGTTACTTCGTTTCATGTTGTCTTTATTATGATGATTGTTTAATGTTGTTTTATGTTGGTCTCATACAGGGGCGCCGTAAGGGGGGGTAACCATGGACGATTCTAGGGGCCCAGCATTCACAGGGGCCCCACAGAGGATACTGTAATTATTATAAACATTTGTAAATAAAACACATGGACACTTTAATTATATATTTTAATTTTTGTCCTAACTTGATCAATTTAAAATGAATTTGCTGTTTATTTCTCAATTTTCAACTTTTTAAGAATAATCTCGGCTCCTGGGCCTCCCCCTTACTATTCATCATTTTGTACAGCCCAAGTTACGCTAGTGCCTGAACTCGCTGCATGCGAAATTTTTTTCTCCAGGTCGGTTGGTACCATTACGTACATCAGCCAATCACAGATCGGCTGTGGTACCATTGTACGTGCCATCAGCCAATCACAGCTCGGCTGTACTCATGCATCGATGAGAATGGCAATGCATTCGACCTTGTCACTGCCAGCTGAGTTGTGCATGCGGCAAATTTGTAAATGCTTGTCTGACAATAATGATGTAAGTGCTCCACAATATGCAAAATTACAAGTACACTAGCTGGTCTGCTGCAGGTCCAATAGTCTACTTATTAGGCCTTGGCTTCGGTGACTAATACTGCAGATCGGAGAGCAAATTTTGTGATATCAGACTGTGTTTTCATTACCAGTTTTTTATTTTGCTATTTAGATTTTGCACATTTCTAAGGGTAATGGAAACGCACCTAGAGAGTGAGGATGATGTCTGACGTCATTAAACCAAAAAACACAGTCTGCTTCGTGACCGTAGACTGTTTGTGACACAGACTCCTATTTTGAGTCTTTTTGATTCCAGTTATGGATGCAGGCGTCCAGTGGCAAATGGTTTTATTTAGCTAGCTCGTTTCAACATCAATCGCTAACCTTCTATCCTGATGGATTAGATTGGATGCGCGTTTCCACTCTGATCTGAAGTCCCGCATGTACATGATTAATCAAGCAGTATGTATGAAATTGGTGACTGGTTGGTCCGAGTGCAAGATGATTTATTTTCATTGGAGTACGATAAAGACGAGAAAAGCTGCGGTTTTTATAGTCTGTTTTCTTTGGGGTCCGATAATTGGCCATGTTTAAAAAAGACCGGAAATCAACAAAAAAACTTATTTTTCTGAAATGCACCTTTAATATTAAATGCCGCTATGCACAGATGCATCAGGAAATCTTCCCTCAACCCCCCATACACAAGATACAGTCGAATGGGAGGAAGGTGAACACTATAGGCTACAAGATGATACATAGCCTACAATAGTCCCCGAATAAAAGGCTTTGAAGTTAAGATTTCTGTAAAATGAATACTTTTGCAAACTTGCTAAGCTACCTTTAGTGTACAATTATCAAAATGAACTGAAAAACTGGCACACTAAGACAGGTTTGTGAGTTAGTTTAATTTAAAATGCAAAGTTGATGTTTCCTTGCAGGTTATCCATGCCCAGCTCATTTCAATCAAATAGTCAGCCTGTATCACAGCTATGTGTAGCCAATGTAGCCTATAGCCTACTGATAAACGCCAATGACAGATTCTCAATATACGATTCTTATGGGTGCTTGTGTGTGTGTGTGTGTGTGTATGTGCTATATATGGGAGGCGCAAATCGATTTCCAGTCATAGGGCCCAAAATTGCTAGTGGTGCCCCTGATCTCATAATGCTGTATGGTGCGATTGTAGGTATTTATCTGCAGCAGCTTGGTTACCATGACAAGTTTACCCCCGTGGGACAATAAAGAATACCTTTACCTTTATCTTTACCTTTACTCCATTAGCTATGAAGCCTTGAAGGAACAAAATTTGGCATACATGGGAGTGTGTGTGGCGAGTTGTTCATGAGTTAACACAAGAGTCAGAAAGATAGTGGGTACAGGTAGAGCGAGTAAGGGCTCAGAGCCAGGACAAGAGATCAATCCTCGGGAGATAATTTGACAAGTTAATTATGTAAAATTGGATTAGATAACGGTGGCCAGCGCTGCCGTCAAAAGCCTATTTAATTAATCTTACGGAATCCAGGGGGTTGCTGCTCCGCTCTGTTCTCCATAGGTGTCGAGGAGCCGATCAGAAGCGCGGAACTAAGATTCACAACGCACATACCTCTCACCTTCCTGTCCCTGACTCTCTATGAATTCAATATCAAACATCTCCATTTCCCAAGTTTTTGACATTTACCATTGTCATTTAATTTTATAGGCAATAATGAGAATGGACAAACAGCAGGTCCTATTTTACGATCTTTGTGGAGCAACATAAACACTGACTGAATAATCGATGTACGGTCAGGACTTTCACGTGACACAAATTGCTTCGCTATACAACCTCCATGACAACATATCACTCTTATAATGGTATTATGGCTATATGGGATTAAATTTATGCTTCCACACAGAGCTGACTTTGTGTTATTTGTTTCTGATGCGCAGACAGGGTACACCATTGCGTCGTTAGCCATGGTATTTCAGTATTGCCTCAGTAAATTTCCAGCTGTATGAATGGAACTGCCTGTCAAAGATTGTGAGCTGTGAGAGTTTATCTTGCATTGGAAAGTCAGCTAAATGTCAGTAAATGTTTGTTAAATGTTAAAATAGCAGGACATATCATACTGGGCTTAAATTGGACTGAGGTTCACGTCCAAAGGCGAAGAAAATGTGGGGCAAATTTCGTCCCATTCAAGTGGGATCCTCCTCTTCACCATTGGGATTTATTCTCATCGGAGTATTAACCTAAATACGCTGAAAAAGTGTGACGTCACTTTCGCTGGGGTCATCACTCACTTCCTTGACAATGGTTCACACTCACAGCATAGCAACACATTCACTCGTACACTCAACACATGGCACGAAATACCTAAATTTTTGACGATCAAAAATATAGTGAGAAATGCTTCCTGTTCTTCGATAATTAGGATATTTTGGGTTTAAGATGGCTGAAAATAAAGCTTAATTCCATACATAGACACGAGCACCATGGTGATAAACACTGTTCTAGTTCTTTACTTATGGTTTGGTTCGTTTGACGTGAACCAGGTGCCATGGCTATGGCAAGTTGACCTCAAAATTACGTCACCACTTTTCCAGCGTATACATAGTGATGCCAACGCTTATGGTGTCAGCTCTCAGCCCCAGAGCAGTGTCTTTGTCAAAAAAACTTCAAGCCAGAATCCTGCATGCCGTGTATGGCAGTAGCAACATGCCCGCAGCTACAGCATGTGAAACACAGATGTACTTAATACCGCTAATTCTTAACCTGGAAACACAGTACACCATCGAACACGTGTAATGGAGACTAAACTGACTGTTTGCATAATTCTGCACTGAGATTATCCGTGTGTGCATCATATTACCCATTCTCAATGCTCCAGCTGACCAATTCTATCACCTGGATTATAAACGGTATTCATTCTAGAGAATTGAACCCATTAATTGACCAGTGTTTGGTCCTTGTGTCTTATCAGATGTCCTTATCAAGGGAGGCAGGGCAAAGCAGGATGACAACTGTGCTCTTTTTGTTGGTTGTGTCAGGGACAGATGGAAAGGGAGAGAGAGAGAGAGAGAGAGAGAGAGAGAGACAGGGGCAGAGAGAGAGAGAGAGGTTGTGTCTGCGAAAGAGGGATAATGCAATAGCCATGCTGGATTTTCCCCTGAGAAGGTTCAGGGGAGACTGGCTTACCTGGTGAAAGCCGAGGTAGTCCTGGATAGTGTGGGAAGCGTAAAATATTGTCCCTTCTGCAGTGACCACCAGCACAAATCCATTTAGGGCCTATCACAGGAAAGACATAAAGAGAGAGGTCAGAAGCTTCACTGAGTTCTGCGATTTGGCCATGAAAGGCCGTGCAGAAGTGTGTACGCTTGTCTTCTCTTTCGCACGTGCATATTTGTGTCTTGTATGCATTATAGCTGGTGCACCTGCGCGTGTATGAATGTGCCTGTAAGTCTGCGTACTTGCATGTGGTGCGTATGTAAGTCATCAGTGTCCGATGAAAAACTTCCAACTTATTTGGGGTACCTTGCAATTTTTTTTTGTGAAATATATAAAATAAAAAGGTTGACATTTTTTGGAAAACTTTTTATTTTCATTTTTTCATCCACAAATAACATATCATGTGCGAGGTTTTTCCTCGAAAAAATATGTCCTCGCCAAGATCTGAACTTGTCTCGCATAGCATTTTTTCTCCTTCGATTGGCCCATTTGTTAGCAAGTTTTCCCTGTAGTTGCAGTGGTTTACTTCCGCGGGTATCTATGAGCACACTGTGTGTACGTGTGAGAACAGTTCACTGTACTGTCTTCCTCGCCATGTCATATTTCACTTCTCTCTCCTGATTGGAGCAGCGTTTTGCAGGTTGGAATTCGTTGCAATGAGTGGAGCATGGCGGAGAGATTTTTTCCGCCATCTGTTGTGTCCAGGCATCTTAGTCTGTCCTGCTATTTCTGATCACTGTAATCTGATCACTGTAATCATCTGTCAGGGACATTTCTGCAGAAACATGGATGCCGCCACTTGTGCCACACTGATTCAGGCTCATCTCGCTTTCAGCCCCTTTCCGGCTTTATTGTGTAGCTGTGGACTGTGGACAGACTCGGGAACGTCTCCCCAAAACTCCTGAGTGGAGTATCTATAGTATAAAACCAGCCAAGTAAATAGAGACTGCAATGACCAAGTCCTCATATTCCGCTGATTTATGCTAGCTTTCTGCGGTCAAATGAAATAATGAGTGAGGAAGCCAGAATGCATGTACGTGAAATCTGGCAACGGCTTTCCCCAGCTTGAATATCTGCATGTTAAACGGGGGGGACTCCTGAGCTTGCTAAGCAAGGGAGACGGACTTAACAAAAACTGGAACGAAGTTGAGCCATCGTGCAAGACTTGGGGAGTGAGTCCCTGTTTTCTTAATTTCCTGAATTTATATTAGAAAACATTCAATACTGTATTAACAAACCTTCTCAGTGTATTTGCACTGATCTATGATCAGTATGACCTTCAGGCTCAAGATGTATGATGGTCAGATGTGGACAAGGGAAGCCTGTTCTGAGGTCAGCGCTCCTACACACAAACACTTTTTTCAATACTGGCCTCAGTGTTTAACATGATTCCTTCAGACATCATATCCATTGCACATTACTTACTGCTGAGGTCTTATTTACAGACAAGCACATACAGCACCATGTACCTCATAGCAAGGTGTATCAGCAAAATTCAGGATTTGTTTGTGTTTTGATATTTTATGGGTCACTCAGGGCATCAAGTTCCAACTGTCTGCAGAATCGTAGGAAAATAGGAATCTTCTTATATAAAAAATGGGGAAACCAGACAGAAAATATGTCAAAAATAGGAATTTTATTGACAAAAGAATGCATAAATAAATTAAAAAAAATCACAAACTAACAATGAGGAAAGTAAACCCCCACTTTGAAGAATCAAAGTAATACTTTTAGGACAGAAAAATTGTTTATATTTGTGCTGTAGACCTGCATGATTCCCAAGGACCATGAAACTGGCAAGCTTAAGCAAACATAGCCACGATGCTATGTTCAAAACAAAGGACCTCTTACCCTCGATTGTTGTTGCTAGCTAAAGTGACCTATTATCAAATTTAGCTAGCTAGCTCGCGAAGTAGTAAATCAAGATTCAGCAGGTTCACCCTTGTAAGCTCGCTAGTTGGCAGAACTAATGTTAAAAAGCATGATCGTGGGGATTTTACTCATAGAATGTATTTACCTTATTTTGATTTTTTTAATGTAGGTTTGTGTGAGGTAGCAAGCTAGTTAGATATCCATAGTCAACGTATTAAAGTTAGCTAGCATTGCTAGCAAGCTGGTACCAAACATTGGCATGGGAGCTAAGCACTGAACTGCCACGGACGAGGAGAGGAGAGCAACAAATGTATTTTAGCCTCATACAGCTGTAGATAAAGACTTAAATCCTCACGTGCTAATGCTATATCAAGGCTTCAGCCGGAGTAGAGCCAGTCTCAAGTCTCAGTACAAAAGGCAACATTGAACGCTAACACTGAATCAGCCACCCAGGATATATGAAAATTCAGGGGATGTGCTTGCTACCACTAAGTGGGGTGGTGTATGGGCGGGACCTTGATACCACAGCTCAACCTCTCGATCACTACTGTCCAGACTCTGGCTTCAACGTGAAAGATGGCAGCCTGTCTATGAAGGATACTTTGGCCCCATTTTCGTGCAGCACTGGGAAATGGAGACGCGTCGTCCATCTTTATATACAGTCTGTGGTTCACATTGGTACCACATTTGGAAAATCTGTACACGGCAAATAAAATATCCATATAGACTCAAAACTGCCCGCGAAGACGTAAAAATATCCGCAACAACCTATACATG